>OX377206.1:71300326-71484331 GCA_947396885.1 Heligmosomoides polygyrus polygyrus | reverse complement strand
CTAGCATGCTTAACATGTTCCATTGACATATTCGGGAATTCTTAGCAATTATATTGATGGTTCAGAAATTCGGGTTTCAGCGATATTATGTAGCAAAGCAGGCCGCACGAATATGCATAAATTGGCTTGCGAAAGCAGCAACTTTTCTGATGGTTTGTTTTGCCACGTCGTCAGATGCACCTCTGCTCTGTGTTCCACCCACGGCTCGCTGAAACTGAGTTCTAACCAACGGTTGCAGTTAAAGGGTCGGAGAGAACATGAAAATACCTAAAAAAGTCTGAATTACAAAATATTCCTATAAGAAAAAACCCAAAGAATAAAAAATGAATGCGGGTCTGACAATCAGAGAAGATTAACTGAGGGCGGGGGCTCATTCGGGGTACCGAACACGATGCCGAAGTCCACTTGGACGACTACGGCAGGAGACCTACCGATAATTGAGGGTGATCGATCAAGTGCATTCATGAGCAATAGCGTTGTGCTTTAGTGCACGTCAAGAACCTTTTACTGCCTACAAACTCCTTGAGTTGCAGCTGGAAAGATCCGAACTTTATAGAGTTATGTCGCCATGAGCTCGCCTGCGCGTGTATTTGCTGCGGTCGCCCCACTCGATTGAAAGCTTCGATTCTATATGTGTTGTTCACTGCGCACTCCAAAGTCTGGCCGGGACAGAGTACAGCAATTTCTGAGTAGGGCGGCTGGAAATTACTGACAAAACTCCCCATATGCTTTCTCTACAAGCTGTCGCGTGCACTCGATTGAAAGATTCGATTCTATATGCATTGCTCACGGCGCACTCCAAAGACTACTGGCCGGCCTTAGAGAAATTCCTGAGAACGGCCGCTGGAAATTAATGATAAAATTCTCCAAACTGTTCGAAATAGTCTTGAAGACTTCGTATTTCTCAGTAAGAGAAGATATAAGAACAGTGGACATGGTTCACCCACTCGATTGATAGTTTCGATTCTGTATGCAATGTGCGCGCGCGGCGCACTTTCGGATCATTCCTGGCATGACACCGCACTGGGCATCGTACGCTATCCTTGAGATACTCCGAAAGCACGCATGTCTTGGGAAATAAGCTGCTCTAATCGCAAAAGTCTGCTCCAGTCCCTTTTTGGGCCACCCATGGCGAAAATATGGGTGCTCTGGTAAAGCTGTGTACATGCTTCTGTAGATCTCAATGAGGCGAATTGAATGGTTCTTTCAAAAAGCTAAAAAAAGCTAAGGAGTTATGATCGAGAGACGGTTTGCGACGGATTTTTCCGTCGCAATCCGATGTTTTGACCGTGCGACGTGAGCGGTATTGTATTTACGGAAAATAATATGCATTGTATGTGGAAGACATGATTGTCTTAAAAACGCGAAATTCTGAAAGCGCTTCTTGATGTGTTTTTTATCAGACTCATTGAGTAGGAGCGCGATATATTTTGGCACGTTCTTCTGGTTTGGAAGAAATGTATCGTGACCTATTTATAAGCGAACGGTTCTGTTTAAAGGCGTGATGCTTTTGATAGTTCTGGGTTGGCCAGCCGCTTACTATCTAAGATAATTTGCTGAAGGCCATCGTACTGTAGGGATCGATTTAGACGGCGATCGCTTGGCATTGCTCGGACTCAAACTAAGTGTCAAAAATACCTTGACGAGGGATGTCAACGGGCACGTATCTATTACGATCAGTGGCGCTAATCTCTTATGAGATACATCTTTCAGGTATTCGGGATCAACAGTCGCGTCTGATGGCGAAGTCAAAGGTGAACGCACCCGTGAGCACCGCCTGGCGCTCACTGACTGGGGTGGTCTTCGACAGGACAATACTTGAGCACTCAAATCGAGGTTTATAGAACAGTTGTCCACGCACCGTGCTGTCGGTCCGTGACCAAGGACACTGTCAAACTGCCTACCGTAACGGAAACGAAAATGTTACGGTGGACGGCCAAAGTTACGCGACTGGACCAAGGAGCGACCTAATAGCCGGCAAGTTGCACGAAGTTTGTCTAGATGCAACGTCCATGTTCTTCGTTTGCTATACACGTTGCATTTGTACCTGAAGATAGCCGATGTCCATCCCGATCAAGCATTTGATTGAGGCGCCATTACATGAGCAGAGCGGACCCCGCCACCAAGCGGGACAGACGCCAATGAAATCGATGACATGATTCAGAGGGGAGAATTTAAATCAAGGATCACAATAATAAATAACAAATAGAGGAAGATATTATACGAAGTTACAAAGAGAACACAACTTATTAGCTAGTAACGAAATTATTGTACATAATCCGTATTTGCAATTGTAATAATGTGGGATGTCGCAGAAAAAAAAAGAAACCTTTCACCGCTGCTTCGTGCACGAATGTGACACCATCCTCTACAACAATCTGATGATGCGGTGATTCCTTGAAGTCGTACCATTTCTCAGCCACTCGTTTCATTACTGGATCGATGTCGACCACAGTGACAGATATCTGAAACTTCAAGTGAATCTCTCCCGTGGTCAGTATTCATTAAAGCGCCGAGGCCGTGATCAGTACTCTGAGAGCTGGGGAGACAACCGCCGGACGATCCGCCCCCTTTTTCTGCGAAAAATCGCGGGGGTCGAACCGAAGGACGATGTCAGATTGTCGGCAGGAGTCTAAACTCTTGCGCAAGAGCTGCAGTCGTGCCTCACGTGTCAGGACGACATATCGGAGGCGTTTCGCGACTACCGCTGGACAATCCGTTGACTGTAACGTCATCAATGCTTGGGAGCACTACCGCTGAACACATACCGCCAAAATGTATCCTACGAGGAAGCAAAGTACGGATGCGACACCCTGCGTATAACGACTGATGTCAGGTGGGAGCGTCAAATTCTTAGGCTCCAACCTCTCCTTCTTCTGAGCGTTTAGTCCCGCGCAGTCGCACGGTCCGCTATTCTTGATCCTGATCCGTCGCCACTATACATTGGATCCGAATGAATCATTTTCCGATAACCCGATCCGAATCATCCAAAGATTCGGCGTCCTCAAAATTGTCGTTATCCGATTCATCCAAAAATCCGGGGTCCGCGAAATTGCCGTAATCCAAACCATCCAAAAATCCGGGGTTCGCGAAATTGTCGTTATCCGAATCATCCAAAAATCCGGGGTCCGCAAAATCACCGTTATCCGAATCATCCAATTATCCGAAGATTTTCAATCGGATCCATTGTATCGAATGAATCATTTCCGGATATCCGGTTCGGATAACCCGATCCGAGTCATCCAAAAATCCGGTGTCCGCGAAATTGTCGTTATCCGAATCATCCAAAAATCCGAGGGCGTCAAAATCGCTCTTATCCGAATCATCCAAAAATCCGCTGTTCCCCAAATCGTCGTTATCCGAATCATCCAATTATCCGAAGATTTTCGATCGGATCCAATGTATAGTCGCCACCTCCTCTTATCAAGGGCGTCGTCTCGCATTGCGCTGACTTCGGCAGATTTATTTTGATGGCGTCCTTCCATCTTTTCCATTTGCGACTAAGTAGCCAAGGGTTGGGACGATTTGTCCGCCAAGGATTGGACGAGTTTTCTCACAGTGCTCCGGCGGCCGGCGGACCACATGAACTCTTCTTCTCTGTCACCCATCTCAGCTTGTGAACGAGGTTGCCATAAGATTATTTCTTGCATTGCATTCGTAGTGTAAATGTCGGTTTAGCGTTGGAGAACAAGGATGATATAGTAATAACCTTTAAAAGAGGCGCGTACTGAGCAATAATTCTATCAACAGCGAAAGGATGAGCGACCACAGCAGCAACTGTGGGGGAAATCAAGGAGCAAATAGTTGATGCTGATTGTATAGGCACCTTATTAACGCTACATATTTAATCGCCCAAGTGCCTGTTCTCATTCATCTGCTGAGTTTCCAGCATCACTGAGAAATGGTTCAGGTTTTAGAACGCAGACACCACTTCAAACTTCAAGTACTGAACAGTGTAACCAGTACTTTACCAAAGTATGGGCAGCCCGAATGCAAAGTACATGAGTTAAATTTCTAGTAGAAATCAATGCGAAGTGATGGAAAAATTACTTCTCAGTGCTTTCAGCACCTAGACACCTCAAGTGCCAGGAAGAGAATGCCTTTAGCAGATAGTGATTTCATCGGGTTGAAAGAAAACAGTGGACATTCTCTCGCAATTGCTAAGAATGATAATTACATCGTGATCATTCTGAACGCCGGATGCTGTCCAACTAATGCACTGTCATGAATAAGTTGTAGATGCTTGAAACCGCGTATTGATTTGGACGAGGTAGGCTATCGTGTGTCCCGTAACGACCGCCTAAATAGTACGGGTAAACTCGTGCAATTCCAGGCGAACAATTTCTCGCTACCTTTGGCAATGTAGTCGCGAGCACCTTTTCCTTGAGGCTCCTTTCGGACGGACCCAAACTGAACGTGAAGAAGACCCAATATCTAACGCCCAACGTTACCTACTCTGGCTCCATCAAGGTCAAGGGCATCGAGCTTCCACGCACTGCGGTCTTTAAGTAACTAGGATCAGCAGTCGCGTCTGACGGCAAACTGATAGTCGAAGTGAATCAACGCGTGTGTGCAGCTTGGTCCAAGTGGCACTGGTTCACTGGCGTGCTCTGCGACAAGAAGACACCAGAGCGCTTTAAGTCGAAGATCTACAGAGCAGTCATCCGGCCAATAGCAATATACGTCGCGGAGTGTTGTCCTGTGACCAAGGAAGATGAAACTAGCCTCAGCGTCAAGGAGACGAAGATGCTGCGCTGGATGGCTGGAGGCATGCGCATGGCATCCGAAACGATGTCATTCGGCAGAAGTTCAGTGTCGCGCATTTAGCTGACAAGATGAGCGAAGCTCGCTTACGTAATATAATAGTACGGCGAAGTTTTGGAAAAGAAGACAGCGGCCACAGGATAGGCCTTAACTATTAAGTAATAGGAAAGCGGCTTAGAGGGCGCCCGGAGTAGCGCTGGTCTGATATGTTACATATGGACTTGAAGGTTACTAGTCAGGGATGAGCGGATTAACCGTTATCTGTTATACGTTATCTGGCTTCCGGTGGGCTTTGGTCTATTCGTTTTGTTGCTCGTTATCCGGAGTTTTTTTGCCGGATAACGAACAACAAAATGTGGTACGCTTGTGATTACTTAGTTGAATATAAGAACAACTTTAAAAAGAAATCGTCTTTTGTTTTTGCCACTGTCAGTCGAGATACGCTTACAATGCCAGGTTGGTGCCTTCTCAGAGTTCTCAATGCTATAATTAGACTAAACTGTCTAATTGCTCATAGCGCATTTTAAAATGCTGAACACTGCCTTGCTCATTTCTACATATTTGTAAGGTTTTCATCAAAATTCCTTGTAGGATAATGTACGATCTAGAAAAAACCAGTCGATCAGTGGAGAAAAGGACAAACGTCTCTAAAAATCACTTCGTTTTAAGGGGGGGGGGGGTAATATACTCCCCATCTACATCACCTTTTAGCACTCTTTGAAACTATCTTAGACACTAGCAGCAACTTACGGTTTCCCTTTCTCAACCATTAGAGAGTTTTATTTGATCTGGGCATGAATTAGTGTTAAATTTAAATGGTGAGTAAACAAAGAGCGATTCTTTTTAGCGAAGTGATTCGTATGGACGTTTGTGCGGCCTCTGTCCACCGAAGCCCAGAAATTCCCATAGTGACTTCACTGCAGCTGACAAACATGAATAAGGGATCGTTTAGTGTGCGCGCGACGCGGGACGCGATGCCTTGTGTAGTTGCCGAATTGATCAATCGCGTCGCTCGATCAATTTGGCAACTGAACATGCATCGCATCGCGCGTCGCGCGCACACTAAACGACCCCTAAAGGATATAAGACGACGGTAGTGCCAGATGCGACACGCACTCTACTCTTACGTGATGTGCTGGAGGCACTTTGAATGCGTATTTCGCCAATACAATGACTTGCGGTGGACAGCCGATGGACAATTCAGTGCATTATCCTGCCCGGACAAACTTGGTACCGATACATCGAGCCCGAAGGGATGGAAGGTTTGGTTGACCTAGAGGGGAAATCCGAACCAAGAACTTCGAAAAGCATGCGATAGGCGGCACTTCCGACTGCACTACCGCGTGCCTTGAAGAAAAAACACCAATATATAATAACAAACAGCTGGGAGTATCAAAGAATAGTAATAACAGGCGGTAATAAACAACATATAAATAATAGTTGACAATTGTTCGTTATTGTCTTTTATTACTATTTGTTGCTACTCATTCTTTGCCATATATTATACATACAGTAGGATTATCCGTCACTACCATTTATTATTAGCTGAAGCTGAACAGCAGGAGGTGTGGTGATCCTGGTCAGCACGTCGGCTCTTTTTTATCTTCGAGCTGACGCTGTCCCGGAGGAACAACCGCAGAAGGTGTGGAAGTCTTCGTCAGAATATCGGCACCTTTCACCTTCGTGCTGACGTCGTCCCAGTCTATTGGAGGGACGACCGCTGAAGGGGTGCAGGTCTTTGCCTGAACATCGGCTCCTCTTTACTCCTTGTGCTGCCGACGTCCACAGGATACCTGCAGGTCAAGCGGTGCACAAGAGGGAATCTTTGCGAGGACGCCGACCACCCAAAGTGTCCTGTGCTCGTCCCCCCGTTTCCGGGTCGTCGCCGGTGTTGCGAATGTTCACCTGGGCTCGTGCTGGAGTCGGTCGGCAAAACTCTCAGAGCATTCATTAAAGCGCCGAGGTTTGCATCGCAAAGCCCAGAAAGATGGATTTCAGTGGAAATTTCCGCACATGACTCCCTTTTCCTTGAAATGTTCAATTTGGAGCGACAGAGAAAGGAAACGAGGTTTTTTTCTTTGGCACACTGCTCACTATGTGTTCACCGCGTGCAGCTTACTACTGTTGATGAGCAATTGGGGGGGGGGGGAGGAGCACCATTACTCTGGAGGCGCTTCCGACCTAGCTTCTAAGTTGATGTGTTTCGAAACCGACCTGTATCTAATGGAGTGGTTTTAATTTCTTCACAAGCGCATCATTTTGATGCTGATGTCGCTTAGCCTTCTAGTTCTAAATAGTAATCACCCTTGCCGTGGTTACTCTCTGTTGAACAGCATTCCCATTCCGTCTCAGAGAAGCGGGTGAGAAGCTTTTTAAATCTAACAATAAGCAGGCTATTCAGGACTGCTGTATTCGTTTGTTTCATTGCCTTCACAAACTTGAGCGGGGCGCATCTTTCACCTCAAGCAAGGGTATTTAAACCCGATGCACACAGTCGTCAAAGCAGTTAAAGTTCACCAAGCTGAATTCGCCAGGACAGGCTGGCTTAGCTAGGAATGATATCGCTGGCAAAATGCAGACTCAACTATTAGGCCGTTGCATATAAATTGTCGATTTTGACTGAAAACTTCGACAGATCACAACATAGCTTGGAAGCAACTTTTTTAATCGAAATTAGCACCATTACATATATTCCAAGTTCGACGTTATTGAAACCTGGGCATTTTCCAATAATTTGTTTTTCTTCTGTGCCAACCAGAGTTATTTATTATAAAGTTGTTTATTTCGGTATTTATTTCGTTATAAAGTTGTTATAAAGTTATTTATTTTGGCCGACGTTTCGACTAGCTCGTCTTTCTCAAGGCCTGAAAGAAGCTCGAAACTTCTTCATACGCGAAGCCACTTAGGTCAGAAACATCGCGTCCCCCCCCCCTCCTTGCTCAGTATCAACTAGTCCTAGGAAATAAAGGCAGAGAACCCAATTCTAGTGAGCTAACTCACCGATATAACCGCCAGCGCAGGCAGACCGGCTCAGCTGGCCACCATGGAGCAAGTGTTAAGCACCGGAGTGGTCAATTATACTGCACAGTACGCCAGAGGTCAAAAATGCACATAGCAGTATACGAGAAGCTCTCACAGTTCGCACAGTGGTGTAAGAAAGTCACATATTATGAATCTTGTCAAAGAATGTCTCTGCTGCAACATCTTTAAATGGTCCGGTAAATTTTTCTCACAACTTAGAGGACTTGCCATGGGACAACGTTTAGCACCGGCTTTAGCAATTCGCTTCATGAGTAAGATTGAACGACCGGTAATAGAACGGCTTCCCATAATGTACTGTCGATATATCGACGACTGCTGTGTCGTAACAGCAACGCAGTCCGAAATGGACAAGCTGTTCTCCATTCTTAACAGTCAGTCACAGTACATAAAGTTCACGCAAGAAGTTCCGTGTGAAGGCTGGTTACCCTTTTTGAATACACAAATCAGTGTTTCAAACAGCCAGTACAGTGTGAAGTGTTACCGCAAGGGCAGCTCCAAGAACATCATCATACATGCTAAGTCGGCTCACCCTTCAGCTGTGAAACGTGCTGTAGTTCGCAACATGTTCAGAACAGCAACAAGGATGTGCACAGAAGACGAGGAGCGAGAGGAATCACGTATGTTGGCTTGTCAGATAGCTGCCCTCAATGGGTACGAAGTGCGACGAAATCGAGCGCCATACGGACTTTGGGAGCGCGCGTACAGTAACAAAGTCTGTCTCCCACTTCCGTTCGTTTCGGACCCAGTCACTGCGGCTATACGTCAGTGCCTATTGCGAGCAGGGTTGGATGAGGATGTTATACTGGTCAACATCCCGAGAGATAACATCAATCGATAGCTAGTTCTCAATCGGCTCTATGACCGCGCTTGTGTTATGTCTGACTGCGTGATTTGTCTATACGGAAGGAGAGGAGACTGTGCGCAAAAGGGCGTTGTCTACCAGCTCGAATGTTTAACTTGCGGCGATCTCTATGTCGGGGAAACCGGTAGGGTGTTAGCCATTCGCGTTATTGAACACCTTGCTGGTAAAAAAGGCAAAGCTTAGTAACCCCGCTTAGGAAGCACCGAAGGAAAGCCCACTTCGGTGCTGACTTTAACGTAAGGTGCACAGTACTGTGTCATAAGGACGAAATTGGTCCCAGAAAGGCTCTCGAGGCTTTCTGGATTCACGAAAGAAATCCATCCATGAACAACAGAAACGAGTGCATCTCGATTACAAGTGAGTTCTTGCCTTTTATTCCATTGTGCGAGCTGCGAGAGCTTCGCGTATACTGCTATGTGCATTTTTGACCACCGGCGTACTGTGTAGTATAATTGAAAAAGACGAGCTAGTCGAAACGTCGGCCGAAATAAATAACTTTAAAACAAACCTGGTTGGCACAGAAGAAAAACAAATTGTTAGCAGCATTACAATTAATACACTTTTCCCAACGCGACAATTCCTTAGACATTCCATCTTTGTAAAAGTCAGAACTACGAGATTCAATAGAACATAAGAATTCGTTTTCGACATCACGTTGATTGCTGAATTTTTTATCAATCACATGGCGATCCAAATGCTCGAAGAAACGATTATCAGTAGGAGTCAGATCCCGTGAATATGCTGGATATGGATGAGTTTCGTATCCCAATTTTTCCTATTTTCTGGACATCGCGTTGTCATGTAGTAGGATTAGGCCTCCTCGATCGACGAAAGCCGGCTGTTTTTCAATCAACTTCTGGTGCATCACTTCAGCTTCGGCACAGTACTTCTCCGCTGTGATAGTATCTCCAGTCTTCGAAAACTTTTAATAGGCTATACCAGCCACTGTCCATCACATGGTCATAATGTTCTTCTTTGGATGGCGACTTGCTTTTGGCACCTCCTTAGGACTCTCACTTCGTCCAGCCATTGTGTAGAGCGACGACGATTGTCACAAAGGATCCATTTTTCGTAGCATGTCACGATCCTGTCCAAAAAGGTTCTCTTAGACTACGCAGCGTTCACGAAACACAGGTGTCGGCGTGCTTCAGCATCTGCCCAGCGGTCAGTTCGTGCAGGATCCATTTCCGCAATTTCTTTACTTTCCGTTCGCATTTAAGTGGCGAATGATAGTGCTATCGTCAACGCCGAAATGCTGTGCTGGTTCTCTCACAGTTTGACGCAGATCGGCTTCCACCAGGGCTTTGAGTTGGTCGTCGTCAAGGAGTGATGGCGGCCTACCGCGGTCTTCATCTTCGAGACTTTCACCTCCAGATCGGAACCTTTCGAACCAGTGGCGTAGAGCGCCCGAATATCACGTTGGTGCATATTGTAAAAACTACATCAAAAACTCGGCGCGAGGCATTATGTGACATTATGTGACAAAAGCTATAAATGTAAGAAAGCGAGGATTTTTTTCACGACCTATATGCAATGCTTGAAACGGGGACATTCGTAGCCAGAAATTGAAGTAGCAAAATTGGCAATTTCATATGCAACGACCTAATACACAGTAAGGGTTTAGAAATCAAATAGCCCTAAAGTTAGCAGATTTCTGCAGTTGAATGAGAAACTCGTCTCCCTTGATGCATTTGTCGCTGGGAAGCATTCAGAACCTTCATTTCTTTAGCTATGGTGACACGGCTGAAGAAGCAAATTTCGTGCACTTCACTTTTTAGTTCTACTGAGCACTCAACCTAGCGAAGCTCGCTCGTTGCCACTGTGAGGGTGATGTTCTTTCCGAAACTATGGCTGAAAAGAAACACAGTAGACCTCCGATGTTTCCAGATTCATTTCTATCGTGCCATGCAGACCTGTACATCTAACCTGAAGCTTGTGGAGAGAAGATGAACCTTCCCTCTTCAGCGTGTTCTTCAAGAATAAGGGTGGGCAATGATCAATCCTTTTTGTGAGATGCGCCCAGCCTTCGACTTCCACGGGATATCGTGGAGGCTATTTGGATGCGTACATAAAATGACATGCTGTGGGCAACTGACGATGAAGTCCGTGTTCCATTCTTCCTGGACACGTCATGTATCTATTCAGCAACCAGCTCTTCCTGTTCTTGTTAGGCACATCGGTGAGCCTAGCGACTGGCGAATTTCAGCCGGCAGCGAGTCAAACCGCTCACACCGTCCAGTTCGGATGGAAGCAACATCCAGGATGAAACGAATGGAAGCGGTGCTAATCGCCGCGCGATCGTTACGGTCTAACTACCTGAGAAAGGTATTGTATGCGTAATTTGCACACACAATGATAATTGTCATCCGGTGTATAGTCAGCGACTTCTCCTTTCCATGTATTCACAAATAATATACTTCTCGCATTTAGTGGGCAGGAGGGAAGCCGTCAACCGGTTATTGGTGTAGGTGAGATTCCTTTTTCGTTTGTTAAGGATGATTTAGCCACACCAGCTTGTTAATTCCTTTTATTGGCCTCGTTTCGGCAAAATCGTCAAAAATCCGTCTAAATCACAACCTAATGTACCGACTGCCTAGCTAGTGGTCTCCTCAACCACATGCGTTTGTGGACTCACCTAAGGCTCTTGAAGAAGGCGATTAAGCCGCTTCTTCTTCTTCAGCGTTTGTCCCGCTTCGTGGCGGGGTCCGCTATTCTGGAGTCATGACACCACCTTTCCCTATCCAGCGCTAGATCAGGGTGGACACCAACTACTTTCAAGTCCATATGTAACGTATCACACTAGCGCTGCTTCGAGCACCCTCTAGGCTGCTTTCCATTTACTTCGAAGTTAAGGCCTATCTTGCGGACGCTGTCTTCTTTCCCACGCAGAACGTGGCCGTACCATCGCATGCGAGCTTCGCGCATCTTGTCAGCTATCGGCGCGACACCGAACTTTTGCTGAATGACGTCGTTTTGGATGCGGTCCAGGCGAGTGACTCCAGCCGTCCAGCGCAGCATCTTCGCCTCCATGACGCTGAGGCGCGTTTCAACTTCCTTGGTCGCAGGCCAACACTCAGCGCCGTACATCGCTACTGGCCCGTCGACTGCTTTTCGACTTAAAGCGCTCTTTTATCTTCTTGTCGCAGAGCACGCCAATGAACAAGCGCCACTTGGACCAAGCTGCACTCACGCGCGAATTCACTTCAACCATCAGTTTGCCGTCAAACGCGACTGCCGATCCCAGGTTCTTAAAGACCGCGGTGCATGGAAGCTCGATGCCGTTAACCTTGATGGAGCTGGATTCAGCAACGTCCGTCGCTAGATATTCGGTCTTCATCACGTTCAGTTTGAGTCCAAACCGCTCCAAGCGATCACAACAAGTTTGCAGCTCTCGCTCGAGTTCACCTTTGTCTTCGCTAGCGAGCATCACGTCATCTGCATAAGGCAACGTCCAGGGGATGGGCTTCTGAAGATCTCGTGTGATGGCATCCAAGACGACAACAAAGAGGAGTGGGGAAAGCGGAGAACCCTGGTGTAACCCCGATAGAGATGGGAAACTCCAACGAGGTTCCAGCTGCAGCGTGAACTCGACTCTTTGGACAAGAGTAGAGAATTCGCACCAACTCTATGAGCTCTTCAGGAACTCCATGTTGACGTGAGGCGTACCATATCACTTCACGCGGTACGCGGTCAAAGGCCTTCTCCAAGTCTAGAAAGGCGATATGCACCGGCTTCTGCTTCTCGCGATGCTTCTCTATCAGGAGGCGGGCGCCGTGTATGGCATCAGCGGTGCCACAGCCAGCCACGAAGCCGCACTGATTGCTGGAAAGCAGGACGATGTCACGAATTCGTCTGTTCGACAACTCGCTCAAAGATCTTCATGCTGTGCGAAAGCAAGCGAAGGTAATTGGAGCAGTTTGCAGGACTGTCCTTCTTCTTTCAAACCGGAATCGTCGTACTTTGGCGCCAACAATCAGGGACTTTCTTCTCCGCCACAACCTGATTAACGAACATCGCCAACCACTCACCAGGGTACCATACTTGGACTTCCATAAATCGACTGCCACGTCATCGAGCGCAGTCGCCTTGCCTGGCATCATTTTCTTCAAAGCGGCTTCAATCCCTCTCCGGTGATTTTCTCTACGGGTCCGTGGGTTGGAGCCGTTGAAGGCATGGCTGGATGAGGAAATTCTACTGTAGAGATTTCCTCAAAGTAGTCGCGCCATCGCTTCAATGCCTTCTTGCGGCCAGTAAGAGAAGATGGCCGTTCTCATCGTTGATGCCGAAAAACTTCTCAATATCCTCGGTCTGCCGTTGGCGAAACTTGCAAGTCGATACAGATACCGCTCACCATCGCGTGACTCGAGCTTCTCGTTGACATCTCCATAATGAGTGGCTTTTGCAATAGCCACGGCCTTCTTTGCAGCTTTCTTGGCTTCTTGGTACTTCCGCCAGTTATCGTCTGTCTTCTCGCCGAGAAACACGTGATAGAGCGACTTCTTCTCTCGCACTTTTGCTTTCACGTTATCTATCCACAGCCAGGACTGCTTGTCGACCTTCCGTCGCCCAGGCTTCGTGATGCCGAGTTCCGACTGTGCAGCTTGACGAATCGCGTCTTCCAAGTTTCGTCGACAGTCGTGACTATCGCTAACCGCACGCGAGAAAGCACAGCTGCTTCCTTCTCTCTCATTCGCCACCACTTGATTCTTGTTGCACCGCATCTCTCAACTTGCTTCAGGTTCAGACCCTCGGAGGGGCGATCTTCAGAGTGCAGCTCAGCGGTCGGTAATGTGGAGCGATCGCCTCATACGGCGCAATCTTCGCGCCTGCGGTCGCGATCTCACACAATGACAAAGTCTATCTGAATCTTGGTATTGCTCAAGAATACGCTCACCATGATGACATCATTCGGCGGTACCTCTGCTGTCTTCTCATCAAGCAGGTTCCAAAACTCCTCCTTGACTTGATCGGAGCGGCCACTCTGCGGAGCATACCCAGAGAAGAAGTGGTAGAGTCGCTCCTTAGAGGCGACAACGATCTTCATCAATCGATCGTCAAAGCGCTCGACGCTTACAATCGAGTCACGAAATCGTTCGGAGACGATTATTCCGACATCGGTGGTGGTCCTGGGACTTCCACATAGAACGGTCTTGAAGCCACGTTCTATGCCCCTTGACTTGTGGCAGGACAAAATTGTCTCCTGCACCGCACAGAAATCAACTCTTCTACGCTCAAGTGCTTCAACCAACTCGCACGACCGGCCCGTCAACTTACCCACCTTCATCATTGCCACTCGGGTCCTGCTTACGACTTTCGGACTAGCTTAGTTGTCCCTCGATGCCGTCCTCGCATCAGGGTCCCTAGCATACTTTTAACACTCACCGGGCTTTACGAGTGCGCGTCGGCTCCCGCGTACGCCGTAGCACTATCTCGAAAAACTTGCACTGTAATGAACCATGTGATGTGACATGGGTCTTCGTAGATCAACCTGTAACAAGGGCCTGTCGCCTGCAATTGAATGTCCGCGTTCGGCTTAGCTCGCAGAGCGGGCAGTTTCCAGTGGCACCACGTGGAGGAACGGGCATCGGACCGCGATTTAGCCACATCAACAGCAATAAACGGTTTTATCAATCTCGTGTTGTTAATTCATCCTCAACAACCAACAAACACCGATGCCGAGATTCGTAGTCGCACCTGAGGATTCCTTTCTCGTCTACAGCACAAGCGCTCAAAAAAATATGCGCCTAAGCCATCCTATGTTCAACTTTGCTGCGACATTTAGATTTGCAGGGGTTTCTGACTAACATTGCCCTTTGCAACGCTCCTTTATAATCTTGTAGCATACAGCCACCTGGCCACACTACTTGGCCACTAATTTTGCTCGACAAAATACGCACGAAGTCATCATCATTGGGAGAAAGGGGAAATTGCACAATTGAGTACCTTATAGATGTAACCATAAGAATTTGTACATGGATTGCTTACCGAGTGATTTGGCATTGCGGTGAGGTAGTTATTTATTACTCCTCCACCCAGTCCGATTAGAAGCACCTCTTGTCGTCGTGGTGTGTTGAAGTCCAGCGCGCCACTGAAGAAGGCGCCAGCTACCATAAGTCGAGCATACTCAAGACGCATCGTGCTTTTTATGATTTTCCAGATCCTTGTGTTAAAATTTTCCCATGTTAGGGCTGAAAATGTGGAGCAGGATCAAGCTGTTTCAGGTCTGTGACTGTTTTAAATACTTACGGGAAGGAGGCAGAATTCTAGCCTCAGAGAGAATCAGAACGCCATGAGGTCCTTTACGGCGCAGCGCGCGATATCCCAACAGCCTTTAATTAGAGAATTCAAAGCAAATATGTAATCAGGCAAGGAGTATATAGGCATAAGAGTTGCCGATTTTCTAACGTACCGTCCGTCACGCTCCTCCACACGATCGCTGATCGTGAAGCACGTGTGGTCTAGTTCACTGCACAGCTCGTCAATCTAAAGCAATACTCCACTGAAAGCGAAAAGAGCTGGCTTTCATAAATAGCCTTCCATATCTTCCTTGTATAGCACCAGCATGGAGCGCACATTTAAAAGTCTTTGATATCTGTGACTCTGCGTATCTGATATAGCCCTGGTGAGACACTATAATTAAACGATAATACCAATGTTTCTCGGCCGGATCAAGCAGCATTGATATCTGGAATTCGTCTTAAAGGCGAAGCAAAACTCTTATAAGTCATAGAAAACCCATAAGCCATGACGCTCACGCTACTAATATCTAATCCTAAGTGCTTAAAAATAGCAATCATTTTCTAGAAACAACATTTTTGGTCTGTCTTGAAAAATTGCAGTTGTGCTTGAGCACCGTAGTTTTATACCTTTGTTTTGCCATGGCAGTATCTATCGAGAGATTAATGTATAAGGGAAGCTACTTTGAAAGCATCTGTTTTGAGCTAGCAACGGTTGAGCTCCAAGGAAATCAGACTTATGTTTGTACCTGGTGTTCAGCTTGGTCCAGCAGTTTTCTTCGAATAAGAGCTTCCTTCCTGCCAATGTTCGAGATAGTGGCAGCTTCAGCCGTTAGGGCCGCATTTTCTTCCTTTATATGAACTCCTTTCTTCAGCAGATACTAAATTACTGTGACTATGCAGGGTACGCACTAGATAGGCTCCGCACTAGGTGGACATCTCTTACCGCAATGAAGAAGGATAGGGCAGCGAAGGCACATGCGAATGGGACAGCTCTCCACATGTGGACTGCATGCTCGCTCCCTCTACCGTCATCAAAGGTCGCAGTGCCTGATCAAACAAAAGCTCCTCCCGTTGTGTCATCACAATAGCGAAACGATATGTTTGAGCATTCAGTACCACAGCGTACTGAACGGTTTGAATAAACGTGGACTGATCTTTGTGTGGAACAGATCTCAGAGTGTTTTTTAAAGAGTAACACCCAAGCATATTCATTACAGCGACGCTCCAGCTCGTCGTGATATCTGAAAAAAATCGAGTTCAATAGAAAGATAAAGGACGACCTTAATCAACCCCTTTCAGGATGTGCCATGCATTCCACTTCTGCGGGATTCGTTGAGGCAACTTGAATGCGTAGTCGTCCTACAAAACGACTTGCAGCATCCAGTCAGATGAATAAGCCTATCCTTCCCAACTTCTTTTTATGAGTCTGGCATAAATCCACAGATCCCCCGAAGGAATGGAAGGTTTGGTTGAACTAGGACGGAAATCTGAACCAGAAACAGAGTCGGATGCAAGCGACAGCTGGCACCTTCTCCGACTACCTACCTACCTGTTATAAACTCGTAAACTTGGCTACCTCGCGCTTAGCCAAGTTTACGAGTTTATAACATGCACATATTACTACAATTTATAGTACAGCATAATTAAAAGACTAAATGATATTTCAGTTTTGGTGAAAAGATCAAACAAATTTCGAAAATGATGAATAGTGGTAGTGTGAGCTCATTGGCACTGGGACGCACACGTGTGCACAGTTTTACATATTCTGTTTTATAAGCGCAAGCTCACTGAAAGGGCATCGGCGACATACACGCCAAGGAGTTTCTGAATAAACTGTTCACAATTCCTCACAAAGAGCATGTTCCGGAAAGCCTTAGCTTCAATTGGTGGCACATATGTAGTTCGCATATTTGCAAGAAGGAATATTTGTAATAGGGAATTTGAGAGATGGTGGTGGAACAGTCACGAGGACTCCTGAAGAAAGAGACCTTGTCTCATTCAGGTTCTGCACATTTCTCTACCAGACAAAACAACTACATGGTAGAGCCCCAGATACATACCGGACTACGTTCAGCCTTGAGAGTCACAATACCAAACTAGCGCCTGTGTTCATGAAAAAGACTGAAGTGTTCACGAAAGAGCTCCAGGTTTAAATGTAGGACGATGATGAGGCGCAGAAATGATGAAAGACGAAGAATGTTGCAATTTTCGACGTCCTTGGTGAGGACGACTTAGAATTCAGTGGAAACTTGTACATTTCCATCTGTACTTTACCGTGGACGAGAGTGCAGGTGAAGAGAGACCTATTCAGCAATAAGCTGTTTATGATTCTTAGGTTCATTGCGCCTCATGACAATATTTATTGACTTCACAGGTTTGATTTGAAGTAAAAGTAGTGGCTTTTTTCAGAAGAATCGAACGCGACACGAGTGTGCCACTCGAAGGAGCGGCAGGCAGCGAGTCCACCTTAATTGTCGCTCTTCCTTAGTTTTTGGGCGTTTTGGAATATCTCAGCTGCCCACCGATCCTCACGTAACTGCACCCACTCACCGGGATTCGCCAGCCAGCGCTTGTCTGGTCTCGCGGACTGCATTATCTCAAAATATGCAGAAGCGTCTACCAATTGTGGCTGGCGTTTCCACAAACCGGTCTGCAGTAAGTTGCTGAAGACGCTGTTGCGGTTTGCTTCAACTTCTTTGGGACAGAGAATACCTAACGTCTGAAATTTTAGCGTTAAAATTGCGTATGCATGCCTAAGTTCTCATAACTAGTGATATTTACTAGGTTGGAAACTAAGTTCCCGTTGTATTTTGTATTTTATTATAAATTTCGCCGAATGCACGTTTGCTTACACCATACATAGTGCATTCGAAGGAACATTAATTGCTCTATCAAAAAGTGTGTCGCATTTTTTTCCGTTTTGATTTTTGTCAATTTTCAATCCGACAAAGTGGAAGGCCAAAAAAAGCAGACTGACCTTCGCAGACAGTTGATTTTCTCTGTTTACGGTTTAGATTTTCTCGCAATACTATGCATGTATTTTTTTACACATTTTCATTCATATTTTATATTATACATATATTTACATATGCTACACGTATATTTGTATTCGAGAAAAGATAACTTGCTGTACAAGTAAATGTGTTGGCTATTTTTTAAATTTTCCTTTCCATTTTCAGGGTGTTAAAGTGGTGTTTTCAGAAGACATGGATTATTGTACCAACAGCTCCAAATTTTTTGCCTTAAAAATAGGCAAAATTCAGAATGACCAAAGACCAAAACATATATTCTGATAGAACGAAACATTCCCATTTCAAATCACATAAGGTCACTGCGCGTAAACATGGACGTTTTTCTCTTTTTTAACATTCGGGTAAAAATTGGCAAAAATCAACATAAACAAATATATTTAACAAACCCGCTTTGATGGAGCAAAACATTCCCTTTCAAGCGACATATGAACGCTATGCATATAACACTATCCAAAAAGGTTATTTTTGACATACCATTTTACTGACCTACAAATGGGCAAAAATCAAAGACAGAAAAGAGAGAAATATAATCTCCGATGGAGAAAATCATTTTCTTTCGAATCATATATAACATTACGAATTCGTCGAAATTTAAAGTTTTCATAACAATTTCGATTTTATAGCCTCTTTGTCCGTTCAGATTCTCCTGGTGATTCATGTTGCACTGACTTGAATCGTTCTTTTTTGTGATATCGCAAACAGTGCAATCAACAAATGCCGAGTAAAAATGTGAAACATGTTGCAATGTGGAAAAGAGCTGATCCGTTCGTCCGTGTGTATGCTGTCTTCCCATCTGTCCATTGCCACAACGATCGGAAGCGGGGCTTCCCGTGACATCTCGACCGGCATTATTGCACAGCGTTTCAAAATGATAATAACGCCAGTATGTTGGCCGTTGGATAGACTTTGCAGCTCATAAGCGTGGGGATGAAACCACCATATGAAGAATGCTGCGACAGCAGACGACTACTATAACAAACTATATTGTTGAAGACCTCCTTGGATCTGAAGTGGACAGCAGAACAATGAGTGTTATCAACAGAGCAACGCCAGCTATACAGGGAGATTGAACAGTGGAGAAAGGCTGATCCAGCGAAGTGTGGCTGGACTGGCACTCTCTACCCAGCAACCTTCCCAGGCCTTGCCTTCTCCTTTTCTCCAGCATTCATTTCCATAACAATTGCCTCTACTTCACAATCTGAGGCGATATCGTGGAGTCACCTAGCGTGTTCTCCAATGCGTACTCATATATCTCTGTAACCAAAGACATCCATCGCCTGCCATCAAGTACGGAGAGAACGTTGTTAATAGGACGTCTTCGATCGCCTCTGATTTCTCCGTACGAACGGGAACGTCTTAGACAAAAGAACTGGTGACTAACAATCACCTGAACACTTGTAATCAACATGTAGTTGTGCCCTGAACTGAAGACATGATTCATGTGGCGTCATTTCAATGGGATGCATTATTCTGCATGGGAAGCATTGCGTGAGATTTTAAAACAATTCGGCGTCCAACAACATAAAAGGCAGTTTAAGGTTTCATAGGGTTTTTGTTGGTTCAGACGCACTTTAAGTAAAGTGTGAGCTTGACTCAAATTTGTAACGTACACGATTTCACGCTGCTGCTTTTAAGCATAGTCACTCTACTACTTGAGCTTCGGCTACGGTTTCCCGTTGCAATCAAGTTTTCCCCACTTAGATGAGGTTTAGAATTGATATGACAGCACACTACCTATGCTTATGGGCATCAAGTGCAGTGATATTTCGTGTTGATACAGACCGAAGTTATTCTTCTACTGCTATGTACTGTGCAAGCGCTCTCCTAGCACGCCATTCGTCTTTTGGCAAAGATTAGCACTTCACAAGCGTGTGTTATTGTCACGGTGCCATTTCTACGGAACCTCTCCTGAAGAAGAACTGCAGCTCTTCAATGGAACGCTCTTCACTGATGTGTTGACAGAAGAACCACTATGTAGGTACGGATCCTGCTTTGTGAGAAATCAGTACGGTTACAAGCTAGGTACAGATTCAGTTCTTCCATTAGAATTTTCAACTAGTTCTTTCTACTGTATTAATGTTCTTGTAATAGCACTATTATGATCGAGGAGTCATCCTTTTGAAGTGTTCATTATTTTAAACCAAACCCTTTCACAACTAGGTACTTCGCCCAATCAATGAAACATCACTCTTTTTCATCAGCGGAGTAGTTTGTCCTTCGGCACATATAATGTGATCATTAGGAGCCCTAAAATAGCGGTTATTTCATGCTACAATTCGTGCCTTTTTAGAGCCTTTTTGCTTCATATCTACTGGAAGAATTCAAATAAAACCGCGATGTATATCCACAGTGAGTAATTGTAATAGAAGTAGGTGTAGTACTAATAAAGCGACATGCTCTCTCGTATTGGCACAAGCTGTTGGTGTTTAGCTGGTCTCAAAAAGCTTTAAACTGACTATGGTGTACTCCAATAATGTTCAATTGGGAAGAACATAGGAATAACGAACTCACATATGATCGGTTCCACACTGTCACACTGGATGGGAATACTGTCACGAAAGCACTACATTATACCTTGCTAAAGACGTAAGGCATCAGATAGATTATAAAGCATTCTGATGGAGATTTGAAGGAACGTCGGCGAAAAGCCTTTATATTTGTCTTTATCTAAAAACAATTAGAAATGATCCCGCCACCGGTTACAGCGCGTTTCGGATAAACAACAATTTTAACTGGTTACCACTTCTTTCTTTTTCTTCTTCTTTCTTTATCTGTATCCCAGCTCTTCCTGGCTTTATTTGTTTTCCAATTATCTATGATCACCATCACACGACCAACCACAGCTCATCCGAGATCCGTCTGTTTCTGTACTCTTGATCTCGTCTGTCTCTGTACAACGGTACATCCTGGCTCTCGTTTGATCCCGAACACGCATAGCAGTATGTACATAGACAGAGACAGAAAGAGACGAGATCGAGAGTACAGAAGCAGACGGATGTCGGATGAGCTGTGGTTGGTCGTGTGATGGTGATTATAGATATATAGGTAGATAGAAATTATTTATTCGCATGGGAGGCTTCTTATACTCCAACATCCCCAACGCGGTGTTCAGAAATAGGCATTTGGATCTTCCATCCCTCGTATCACGACGAAAGGTATTTGATGTTTGTCTCGTTCATAAAATTCTGCACCACCTACTGTGGCTATGATTATGAAATTATATAGTTTAATGCCTTCCCGAACTAAAGGTGGTATAATGAAAATAGCCTTGCCTTGTCCGAGATCTACAGTTCGTGCTTGCTTCTTTACGCATAGAGCAGGTAGCGCTTACATAAGAATCACGAAAAACCTGTCAAATGCTTACTCCATACCCCAGTTCAAGCGGTATGTATCTAAAATATTGCTCACGGACGGACTCTAGTCATGGAGATCGACCACAACCAATTCTTGTTTGATTGTGCATTTTTCTGAAGTTTGTGGTTTATTTTTTCGTATTGTCCTACTTCTATCTCGCGTCTGCCTTCCGCGACGTAATAAAAATAAATAAATAAATAAATAATAGATAATTGGAAAACTGATAAAGCCAAGAAGAGCTGGGATACAGATGGAGCGTTGTAGCTGAACTGCGTTGTTTTGCGATGAGCTGAGAGGTGGAATGACTAGCGTAGTTCCAGCAAAACGTCCACTAGGGAAGGAGCTGAGAGGGAGAAATATTGGTGACCCCTGAACCGCTGTAGACGAAAGAGTTTCAAGTTTCCGAAAGCGACATACTGAGACACTAGCAGTTTCTGCTCAATGTTTTTAAATCATGCAAAATTATAAATCATCTTTTCAAATAATTTATCATTTATCATATTTAAATGATCATCATCACCTGTGATAAAATATGTTAATGACGGTCACAGAACGTTGTATTACAAGAGGATTTGCAACACATTGTATGGTACTGATCCCGCTCCAACATAGGCATTCACATTTTACTGGTTTCTACAGCTCTGTAGGATCAGCACGCTCGAGAATGCATGCGAAAAAAATAACCAAAATAAAATAAATTCATTCAACGGGATAAACTGATAAACCAAAATAATAAATTGATATCAATTGTGTTTGATTTATAATAGTAAATTATTTATAAATTATTTAGTTTCTAAACTCAACAATGGTGTGCTCAACTAAAAACGTAGGTGGAAGCAATTTGTAATACCGGAATGACAGAGTTGAATGGAAACCGGCACTATTGTACTTCCGGGACTCCAGAGGTCGAGGAGAGGTCGAAAACTTCTTTGCCCAAACTTCGCCCAGAGGGGTTATTTGGGGTGCTGATCACGATTCTAACATCCGTTTTGAAATTGCGGCCGATTACGGTAGGTTACGGTAGGTACGGGTATCTAAGGCTGCCGAGGTCATAATCACCTATTTCGCACAAACTTCGCATAGAGAGGTTATTTGGGGTGGTGATAACGATTCTGACATCTGTTTTTCGTTTTACGCTGGAGTTTGGGCGAAATCGGTGACCATTACCTTAGTTACCTGTACTTACCGTAACCTACCGTAGTCTAAAACGAAAAACGGATGTCAGATTCGTGATCAGCACTCAAAAAATTCCTCCTAGGCAAGGTTTGGGCAAAATTGGTGACTATGACCTCGGCAGCTTTAGTTACCCGTACCTACCGTAACCTACCGTGGTCGGCCAAAATTTTAAAAACGGATGTCAGATTCGTGATCAGCACCCCAAAAAACCCCCTGGGCGAAGTTCGGGCGAAAATTTTTTTCGACCTCTCTTCGTCCTCTTGAGTCCCGAATGTACAATAGTGCCTGAAAATCCCCTAAACCATTAGGCGCAGGTTAAAAAAAAATAATAATGTGGTTTGGAAATATGCGAAATAGTTGTCTACACTATTGGTACCTATCCAGCCTGCAATCCTAACCTGCAAATACCTTATCAGTTGGCTAATGCACGCCTTTCTTGACAATGAGAAGATGTCGGAGTTTCGGAACACGGATATACCAGCCTACCACGTGGAACCGACAGGTTGTGTAAAGAAGGCTAGCGGGATGCAGGCTGTGGTGACAGTAACTCCTTTAGACAGCAAGGGTTGAATAGCGTTACATAGTGTGCACCACCGCTTACTATTTTATTTATTTTTATTTATTTGCACAAAATAGTGCGCTTCTAACACGGACACAGCAAGTTAGACTACTAACACGAAAGAACGCAAAAAAAAACACACACAAAAGATTTTCTACAAACAAGAACAAGTACAGCCATCCTGTTTTTTGATGAGAATGACAAAACTCCTAGGAAAAAAGAGAAACAAAACAAAACGGAAGAAAAATTACAAAGCACCAATAGAAAGAGTTGGGTTAATGAGGATGGGAAATTGGCGAAGAAGAGCAGTGGCCCGCCAACACTGCAAGTCGTATGAGGGAGAACGGCTCCGGATACCAACTTAGTAGGTCCGCCAACTCCACCAAATCCCATCCAGCAGCTGCTCTAGGGTCTAGGGTATCGAAAGCAGGTGCGTGAAGTGTCGTCGATTTAACGAGGTGAACAGTGAACGGAACAATTTCTAGGAAAAAAAAATCAAACAAAAGGAATGGGAAGAAACAAGGCATGATTAAGGAGAAAAAGCAAAATCAGCTGAAATTCCAGAAAAATGTGTAGTGTTAGCGAAACTAACTGAATAAGAGTAGATTAGAAACCTGAAACCAGAAAATTAAAAACGAAAACGAACAATGCAGTCTCTAGGTGATGTCACAGATATGCAGCTTTGAAAGTAAATCTACCTTCTTCAACATTTCACGAAAATCAAAAATATTTGGTGCTTCTAATAGGCTCGGAGGCAACATTTGTAGCCACCGAGCTCCACGATGGAATATAGAATTAAACACCTTTTCACGATGCTTTCTCCTTAACGTGGGATAGTGAAATCGGTATTTATTGCAGCGACCTTGCACAGGTAAAAAGGTCCAATACTTACTTGCTCTTAATCTAGACTCACCTTTAAGGACTTTAAAACAGAAAACTATATCATTGAATACCCGCCTATAATGAAGACTTCTAAGATTAAACAATTTGAGTCTCTCTTTATATGGAGGAACTACTCTAGAATTACCAGTAACAGGGATACACCTATAAAATAAGATTTTTGTGAAAGCCTTTTGAACCTTTTCAATCTTTTCTTGACCCTTTTTAGTAAACGGACTCCAAATCTGAGAACAGTACTCTAGTATTGGGAGAACGTACGTCTTATATAAGCATATCATTATGGAGCTGTCACTGCACTTCAGGTTTCTACAAATCGAGAAAAGAGTAGAAAATGCTTTTCGGACTATAATGTCAATATGATTTCTATAATTAAGCTCGCAATCTACGAAAACTCCAAGATCGCGAACCACCGTCGTGGGTGTAAGCATAAAGCTGTTGAAACTGTATTCCACACTAGGTGATTCACCAATATGGAGAACTAAAGTCTTAGAGAGGTTCACAGGTATCTGCCAAGTGTTAGCCCAGTCCAACATTATATTGATGGACTGGGATAAAGCCTCACAGACCTGGTCTTTATTACTGTTGTTGTAGATTCCATAAATCTTTATATCATCAGCATACATTTGCACCTTCACCCGAGAGTGGGTGACCAATCTTGCAGGAAGGTCGCATGTGTATGCAAGGAAGAGAACCGGTGACAGTACGCCTCCTTGGGGCACACCGCTACTGCAGTCATAACTCTTAGAAAACGAATTTCCGACCTTAACACACATACGTCTACCATTTAAATAAGAACGGATCCATCTCAACATATACCCTCTTATGCCAAGTTGGTGAAGTTTATGTAGAAGTTTTTCATGGTTTACTTTATCAAAAGCTTTTGACAAATCCACATAAATCACATCAACAGACTCTCCATTATTCAGTGCAAGATCCCAGTCAAAGGTACAATCCGCAAGTTGTGTAGCAGTAGAAGCTCCTGCTATAAAGCCATGTTGTTCAATTGGAATTACATTGTTTTTAGTGAACAACGCAACAATTCTATCACGAATAATGCTCTCCATTACCTTCACTGGAACTGGAGTAATGCTAATAGGTCGATAGGAAGACACCAATACTGAATTCGGATCTTTCGGAATAGCTGTAATAATGGATTCTTTCCATATTTTAGGAACTTCACCGTAAATCAAAGAGATGTTGAAAATCATAGACAAAGGCTCGTAAAGGGAATGTGCACATTTTCGGAAAAGAATTTGTGGAATACCGTCAAAAGTCGCTGATGTAGAGCATTTGAGCCGCTTCAGTACCCTTAGTACATCGCTGGGATGTATCATAAGTTCACCTATACTTAGCCGTTCATCAAAGTATGTCTGTTCAGTGTCACTCTCTACGCGATCGAATGCTGTTTGCGAGTCGGAAGTAAAAACTGAAGCAAAAAAGGTAGCTAGGGCTTCAGCCTTCTGTAGGTCGTCCTTATAAAGAACACCAGTGTGATCCTCTAGTACAGGTAACTCTGATTGCTGCTTCAGACTGCACCGGAGGAGGGAAAATAGTGAGGGAGATCAATGCATGAGGACGTGGACTGTTATCATCAAGGAATAAAACGTTTAAAACTAATGGTAAAATGCGATGTTACACAAAAAGAAACGATAACGCAGTGAAATCAAAAAAGGGATAAGCGTTGAACAGCTTACGGAAAAAAGGACAGAGGTTCATAACATCATGATCGGCGAGAAATCACTATTGGTTGATTCCAAAGACAGTTCTATAATGCTGCATCTGAAATAAATTCGGATCACCGAAAGTGAAAGGAAAGCAACACACGAAAAAAGTCAAGCTTGTCCAGTTTGCTCTGTACATAGTATTTACTTGGCATTAAATTGAGTTCCCTGCGAAGAATTCGAAGTGAAAGGCTTGGGTCCAAACTTGCTCGTCTTTCCTCCAGTGTCTTAAGTCTAAAGTTGAAAAGCCTTTGGGGGGTAGCTTAGGACATTCTGCCTACAATTAGTGGGCGTTAATCTCTATCTAAGAAGGCGAGTGAATACTCGCTGTATTTTTTCAACTTTGTTGATATCCTTTCTTAAGTGGGGACACCATACCAAGGAACAGTGGCCGGATTCATCAACAATTAAACCCCAGGGTATGCGGGGTATAAAAAGCAGAGATAAGATACGAGTCATGTAGAGATAAGGCAAGAGTCAGAGACGCAGGTTTCATCGTGGATACCTTACACCCGCGCTTTAGTCGTTGATGAATCCGGCCCGAGTATTCCAGGTGGGGTAATACATGCAGTGTATAGAGACGCAGCAGTATTTCCTCTTCTGAACACCTCATTTCGAAGAATCGAGAACAAGCTCGAATAGGGCCTTCTTACGACGGTGTCATCTAGACTATAGAACCCAAGGCTTTCATCAATTATAAATCCAAGGTCACTGATTGAATTACAGTGTTTCAGTATTGTACCACTGATGTAGCGGTGATTCCATACTTCCCATGCGCATTGTGGAGCAGTTTTGGAAGTTTATGGGGATGCTCATAATGGTGGCCCAGTGGTACAAATTTTCAGTGGATTTCTAGAGAGCTGAGCAAACCTCACTGCTACCGTTGACTTCATAAGTACAATAAATTTCGACATCGTCCGTATGCAGCTTTATGCTAATGTCAGTAGATGTTCCCAGCATCTGAGGAGGATCAATAGTATACATCAAGAAGAGAAGGGGTGAAATAATTCCCCACTGAGGGACTCCAATTGAACAGGTATACCTAGAAGAGGAACTCAATCGAACTCTAACAGTCATGCCCCTGTTAAACGACTAGTACGACTGAAACCAGTTAAGAAGGTTCCCCTGTAAACAAGCATTTCTACCTTGCTAGTTGTTTTTGATAACAGACCTTGTCAAAGGCTTTAGAAAGATCAAACGCATATAACGACTGCAAGTTTTCCAGTGTTTGTTTATTATTTTATTTTGAGGCCCGAGTTATCGCGCGGTGCTACAATCCATATCGTACACTGTAAAACTAACATAAGGGAAACAAACAATGAACTAACAAATGTAATGAAATTAATACTACGCCAAATACAGGAGATGCAGAAAGGAACAGTAGCAAAGAGAAACACACCACATATTTAGAGTTCCTTAATGCGTTGATCGACTAGCATCTTAAAACTACTGAGAGACATCTCAGGCACCTTACCCCTCAGCAACGAACGAAAAATGGAAAGAGTCCTGTTTGAAAAGAAATGTTGTCTGATTTGGCTTCTCACAACTGCATCCGTGGTTCTTAGGCAGCCAGATCTTGTTCTAGGTAGGGGATCTACTGAAAGGAATTCAGAGGCATCAATTTTAACCCTGCCCGTCAGAATTTTAAACATCATTACCAGGTCGAATATTGTTCTTCTGCATTTTAAAGACGGTAAGCCCTGCTGAATGGCTCGTCTTGTACCATGGGAGAGAGGCGTAGTCCAATCCAAAACACTTCATCATCAGTTTTCGGGAGAAACTATTTTGTATTTTTTCAAGCATCCGTATATCGTTGAGTTTATATGGGTTGAAAACAGTGGTCCCACTTTCAAGAGTTGGCCTAATATACATTTTATACGCACTTACTAGTAACTTGGGATTTCTTGTTTTTAAAAATCGGAAAAGATTATAAGTACGTGTCAGACCCTTGCTTGCTAGCAAATGAGATGTAAAATCCAGATCGCTATTAATAAGATAACCAAGATTTCTAATCTCGTCCACCCTATTTAAAGCGTCGGATCTAATAGAATAATTCGTTGACACGGATCTATTCCCGATGACGAGAACACGAGTCTTATTCACGGCCAGAGGTAATTCCCATAACTCAGATCAATTACTTATGAAATCAATGGCTGTTTGTACTCTACTCTCATCCTCAGGTGACTCAATGACCTTATATGTCTTAATGTCATCAGCATATATACTAACTGAAACTCCAAGACTCTCTATAGCTTTCGGAGTCTCCAAAGTATATATTAGAAGCAGAATGGGGGATAGCACTACCCCATGTGGTACACCACTGCACGCTTCGTATCGGATGAGAACGCGTTGCCTACTCGAACCTGGTAAGTTCTGGCAGTGAGAAAATTCTGCATCCAAGAGATAATTCTGGGGTATATTCCAACAGCTGACAGCTTATATATTAATTTGATGTACGCAACCTTCCCAAACGTATTTCGGAAATCGAAGAAAACTACGTCTACTTTCTTGTTACGTTCTCTGGCTCTAGTCCAATCATTCATTTTCATAAGAACAGCCGTTTCAACTGACCGACCCTCTACGAAGCCAAATTGGGCTTTTGGAATAACACCATATTGAGCCAAATGACTTATTACATGTTGCTTCACCATCTTCTCAAATACCCTGGCAAAAATAGAAGTGATGCTCACAGGTCGGTAGTTTGTAGGGTCATTCAGCGGTGGTTTCTTAGCAACGAGCGTAATCAAAGCACGTTTCCACCGTTCGGGTACTTCTGATCTCATATAACTCAAGTTAAATATGTATTCAAGGGGGAAACCAATGAATGGAAGTGTCCTCTTAATATAACTAAGTGGTATGAAATCAGGCGCCGTGAACAACGATGCAGGATAGCTCTCCAGAAGCTTAAGTATGTCCTCTATCCGGAAACAACAAGTGGAGTCCATGATCGGGAAAGTCTGAAGCTCAATATTTACTGGTGCATCGCCGCTATTCGATGTGCTAAAAGCATCCTGAAAAACTTGGGACAAGAGCTCGGCTTTGTTTTTATCCCAGGCTACCGGACGCCCATCCTCCGACAACAGACAGGGTATTGAACTCGATCATTTTCTCAGGTTGACATAGCGACAAAACTTGGCCATATCTCCAGATTCAACGACCTTCTTCTCAAGACAGATAAGATACCTTTCTAGCGCCCTATCGGTTCTGAGGCTAAATGCCCTATAGCTCTCCCATAACTCGTTCGTATTTATTTTGCTGGCTTCGCTTTATACCAAAACATCGAGCGCCTCCGCATCATTCCGGATAAATACTTAGGGAGCTTCATTTGACCTTCCACCATTTTACGCTTTGGCACGGATTTTTCAATGGAGTGATGAAGAATTGCAAGGAAGGTCTCATACATATCATTCACAGTAGAAGCAGAATTGAGACAACCGAGCCAGTCAATATCCGTTAAGAATACTTCAATTCCATTGTAATTTGCACGACCGAAATCTCGTTTCTATCGAGTTACTCTTGGCGGTTCAATGATGTTCAACTTGAAACGTACAGTAGCATAATCATTGCGCCCTATGAGGGGAGCAACAGTGACTGAACTTAGTAACTGAGTGTCATTGCTTATATCAAATCAAGGTTGGAGTGCCCTCTAGTGGGACAGTGAGGGTATAAGCTGGTGATTATGGGCTGTCACGAGCTCTATAAAAGCCCGCGGGGCACCTAGAGATTGATTTAGAGCACTTACGACACCAAAATTCGAGTAGCTGAAGTCTGCTAGGACGACACATCGGCTGTCACATCCGCAGAAATCACTGATAGCTCTAAATAACTTATTAGAGTTGCTCACATCGCAACCAGGAGCTCGATATACTAGAATTAATCGCAAGCTTCCGAGCTTCACAAAAATATCGCAAACCAATATTTCGTGGCCGACTATGATTGACTCTACATATACAATGCTGTACTCCAGACTCTTCAAAATGATGACCACACCTCCACCAATGTTATGTGCTCTGTCGCATCTCACACCAATATAACTACTGCTTAGACAACCTAGTAACGAAGTTAGGTCAATTGTGCTTTTTAGCCACGACTCAGTTATGAAAGCCAAATCGTAATTATAGAAACACAAATTCCCTATGAAGGCCGCCGGGTTTTGGTTAAAGACCTTACGTTCGATAACATACAGCTAAATCTGCAGTCTTTTAGTTACTTGAGTGTTCGCTTTTTCTCCTATGGAGTCCCGGAAGGGACACCCGTAGGAGAAAAAGCTGCGTCTGGCTGGGAGTTCAAGGTCATCGATGGAGACATTAAAGGAGCACTACTAAGTTGTAAACGTTCTACATCAGAGCTACTTTTGCTCGCAAAGTGTTGCTCACGTATGCGCTCTCGTTCCTCTCTGATAAGGGACGGGCGTATGAAAATTCCCTTATGAGGAAAAGAGCGCAGGCGTGGAGCCCTTTTGGCAGCGTCCTTTTGTAAGCGTGCAGAAGGTAAAACGACTTTGAGAAGTCTAGGCGTGTTAGGCTTCGGCTTTCCTAAGCGATAGACAGAAAAAGGCAAGCACTCAACATTGAGGAAATCTAAAATGTCACTTATACAATTAAAATCATCATACACTCTGGCGATAGCACTTGAACAATGTAATTCAGGTACACCGCTAATAAAGAGCGAGCGTTTGTGATCGGGATCCTCAACTACATTACTTGCGTGCACGGACGATGTGACTAAGCCCGAAACAATCACATCATTAGAATTGGACTTCAAAACATTTAATTACTGCTTCAGAGCCTCATTCTCGCTTCTTAGATCTGATACCTGTTGAGCCATGTCAGCGTTGATGCGCCTCAGCTACCTGATCTCTTCTTTTGTCTCCATCAATAGGTCGATAATGACCTTGATGTATCTTGGAGACGAAGAGTCCTCTGCAAACGTCCTTAGGCTTAATTCGCATTTCCTCTGGATGAACAGAGAAGATGTTGCTCTTGAGCCGCTTCGTTTGGGCTGCGTAGCTGGAACACGCGAAGACCTAATACGTGGTTGATCCAGGATTCGATGCGTTGCACGCAATCGATCGAAACCAGGTCCTGTGAAAGAAAGACGTCACCTGTTCAGGTGGCAAAACGGCTAACCTCGACTAGATTTGCCTCCTTGCCACCGGAGACACAGCTTTCCGACGAACTTGGGACTAGATAGCCAACGAATACAATAGGATAATACCAATAAAACAGTAGTCCGTCTCAACCAGCAGACCGGGGCCTGAACCGACCACACGGCGCTGGACCAGATTAGGCGAATGGTTGCAGGGCTAAAGTCATAAACGGTATCAGCAAGATTTGTCAACGTAGAAGCACCTGTTAAGAATACGTGCTGCTCCGGCGGAATGACATAAAATTTGCTGAGCCATGAAAAAGTTTTTCACGGAGTGAAACTGCTCCTACCCACTTTGTTGGCAGTTGGAGTGAGGCTAATAAAGCGAAAATCATTGATGGAGTTGCTACCGGGTATTTTGGGAATTGCCGTCACATAAACCTTTTCTATATATGCGGAACCTCTCCCAGCGTTAGTGTAAGATTGAATAGGTATGTTATATGTGCTACATGTACACCGTTCAAGAGGCTTAAGCAATGTACAATGCAATGCCTTTCATGTGAACGACTAAAAATTAGCATTTGTTTGTTTGTTTTATTTATTAGGATTGTTGTATCACGAAGTACTTCTTGTTTTCTTACAACGACAAAGCTCCATCCCTCACGTGCCGGCACTTTCTCAGCATTCAGGTTTCCTGCCTTGTCATAATCCTAGTAAAAGGCTGTAAAGGTAATAGCGCTTCGGTGAATGCTGAAATGAAGAACTATTTCTCATGAGGAATAACCCTCTCAGGCCAACTTGCGCAAACCATTTTTTAGGTTTTTCCTCCTCTTTCAAACTGCGTTTCACCTTTTTGCCTATTTTTATTATAGGCGTTAATATTGTGTTTTTTTCTGTCGTCTTCGTATTGTTGTTTGGGTTTTTTGTTATTTTTGCAACTTTTCCTGCTAATATTAGGTTGAGCCATAAATTCAACATTTCTGTTTCTTCTGGAATTCAAAGTAAACCCGATAAAATATTATATTTGATTTCAAAGCTTGTTTTCTAGCGGACATTTTGAGCCATGACTCGTTAATTTTTCTTGCGTTTTTGAAAAGTTTTATTCACTAGAATGATGATCACTCAAGATGAAAAAGTGTGGGATTTCATTTTCAATTAGTTCAAGCTCGGCACCATCCCAGCGACGAGGGGCAAGCGCATTCAAGAAGTCACCGGCAGGTTCACTCCTAACCGAATAAATTAGGTAGGAGCAGTTTCATTCCGCCCAGTAAGGCAAAAATACAAACCACTCCCGGCAAGATCATCTGCTGTAAACAAAGGTCGCCTACGCCAGTCCGCCAAGCTGAATTCTTCTCAAACCGCACCAGGAGTGACAGATGATCTCCACACCTCTTACTGATCCACCACTCGTTAGCTGTAGTAGATTGTAAGGTAGCCAAATTCCCTTACGTTAGTGCCTCACGCTTTGACGGAAACCCAAAGAGATCGCTGTGCCTCCGACTGCCGAGAGCTTAGGCGCCGGTTCATGCGAGGAGGCCTGGATCGAATCCTTGCCAGCGATGAAAAAGAAATGCTTCACTGCATCTGTAGAGCCGGAAAGCAAACGCCGAAACGCAACGAGCTGGGTATTCTAACGTCAAAACCGGAGCTCCATCAAAAGTAGCTCCTGCTGTGCGTTAGGCGGATGCGTAGCGGTCCAGAGAACCGGGAGCTGCTCCACGCAGCCAAGCCATCCTTCACGCCCTTTTGGCCAACAACTCGACTAGTTCCAGCAAAATTGGTGGAGGAAGAAGTCAATACGAGCCAATGTCCTTCCACCAGGGCTACAGCCGACCGCTCACGGCACTTCAGACGCTGGCAAAAGTCTAGGATCTCGGCTATGCCAAAATCAAACAACCGCTACACACCCCGGACATTGCGCCATCTGACTACCATCTGCTTCGGTCGATGGATCACTTCCTCTATGGTAGGAGGCACTTCGCCGAAGTCGATGAGGTTACGGCGGTAGTGGACGTCTCCTTCAGGTCGAAGCCGACCAAATTCTACAGAGCCGACTAAATTCTTACACCCTAGCAGTGCCAAGAGGGCCATTGTAAATAACATGTTTCGCACAGCGGCGTTGGTATCCTCCAACGACGAATTCGAGTCCGCTTCTAGGGAGATGGCATCTCGTATAGCGTTGTCCAATGGATACACTTCCGACAGCCTTCCTAAGCAACGTCGTCCTCCTGCAGGAGCACAAAGACGCACAAAACAAGAGCGCACCAAAATTCCTTTCTTGGTGCCCTTCATGATGGATGCTTAGTGCTCAAGTACGGGAATGTATACGCAAGGCTGACTTAGAAGGTCTGGTCAGGCTAGTTAACATACCGCCTGCTAACCTCAGGACCCAACTTGTTAGGAACCGGCTGTATGACCGCGCTTGTGATACCCCGTCCTGCATGGTCTGCCCGTTCGGAAAGGAAGGGGATTGTACGGCCTCAGGTGTGGTATACCTCATCACTTGCACGGAGTGCAATGAGGAATACATCGGTGAGACGGGCAGGCCGCTTTGGGTTAGGGTCAAGGAACACATGGACGGACTTCGGAGATGCCAGGTTTCCACGCCGTTGGGGGAGCACAGGCAGCGTAGCCATGGTGGCGCAATGGTTGATGTCGCGATTACAATCCTTGCTCGAGAGGTCGATATCGCAGCACGCAAGACTCTCGAAGCGCTGTGGATTGCCTTCAAGAATCCCGCGATCAATAAGAGGGAAGAGCGCGTAGCGCTAACCCAGGAGCTGGCCCCATTTGCTGACCTCTGTGGGCTCGACCCCGGAGGGCGACAGCCGGAGGGTCGCTGAGGGGTTGACCTTAGGTGGTAATCTCATTCACCCAAACTGCCTCCATCCGAGGGTGACGCACTACCTCGGCTGCTTCCATAAGGTTAGTTGGGCTGTCTCACTCCCATTTCGTCTCCTTTTCCTATTAATTCCGGAAACTCCTGTGACTTGAAATAGTTCTTGGACGAGTAACCTTTCAAACCTCGCTTGACTTTTCCAGGCTCTGAAGAAGGCGGTTACGCCGAAACGTCAGCCGAATAAAGTGTGGTTAACAATCTTGGCTCCACAGCTCGAACAGTCCTATTGGTATCAACGTCATGCCAAGATTCAACGACAGTCGACCATGGAATTTTAAAACAAATTTTGCTAAAGATTATTTGTAAAAACTAATAAACTAACAAAACATTATTGCTGCGGACACTCTCCTTCTTGTTTCCATATAAAGTAGTTCATACTGTGCTCTATTGTACGGAATCAGGATAGATATTATGATACATTTTATCATTGCGATATTCATTTTATTCTTCACACACTGGGAATGGAGGTGCTACTTTTAAGTGATTCTATTAGAACAGTACTACATTTTTCAACGCAATTACAATGTTTATTTATTTATTTATTTATTTTATCAAAATAAATTTATAAGACCAATGGAAGGAGATAGAAAACCACGTCGAACTATTTGAGTGTTTTCATAAAGTTTATTGTTTTATTATAGTTATCTCACATGCTGTACTTATATAGTATTTGCCTGTTTTTATTCAGACACTTTTTTACATTTTCGGCAATAAATTCTATAACCCCTATGAGTAAGTATTCTTTGAAGTTCTCTTATCTTAGTGCAAAAATATTGAAATGTGTAACAGACAGCAGCAACTCTAAGCGTTTTCGTGTAAATGACATTGTGCTTAATTCTGATTGAAAACTGTGAGTCTACGTATAAAAACCTATTTATTCTAAAATTAAAAGAATCTATTTTGTTGTACAGGTTGTTTTCAATTTCATAATTTATGACTTCAATACTTATGTCTAGATAGTTACATTTGTATTCACTGTCGTGTGTCTTTTTTAATTCCAATGTGTTTTTATAAACTAAAGTAAGTATGTAATCAATGTGGCTCTCTGTGTAATTATGAATAATATAAGGACATATAAGATTGTTTAAAAATATGCTTTATTACGAATATGAAACCTTGTCAAAGTTTTGCGTAAGCGGGTCATACACGAAACCACACCAGTAACCATAATTGTGGAGGAACCTTCTCATGCCAGCAGATGCCAGCTTCTCAGAAACGCCTGCACTGGGCATGCATCACGCATTACAAGAACTCCTCAGAAAACTGAGGTGTCGTAGGAGCCGAGGTTTGAACTTATTTTTTCCGATTGCATTTTCTTTTGCGAAAAATAGTAATTTTTGGTTCATAAGATTCTGAAAACATATATAACGTTGTTCCTTTGACACATTGCTAGTTTCACAGAATTAAATAAATCCTCTGCTGAGGATGGCTTCTTATATTTAAACATCAACGCGATGTGATTCAAACAACAAGAAGGACGGAGGCATACTTCTGCGTATCAAGCGTTTTTTGTCATTTATTTTAGTTTTACCTAAACCGGCAAAAGGCACAAGATGTTAGTATATGATGAGGAACTTGTTTCTGATTTATTCAGCATTATAGGAGTGCATGTGCGACCCAACCAGCACAGTTCAACTTGCAATTTTTCGTCGTGTTCTTACCTCAGTGATTTTTGTTCCACCGGTATTCTCAGTGTTGATCATGTAAAGGAATTTTTCGCTACTTGAACAATGGCGAATAGTGGTAATGCTTCAGCTTCTTTTCAAAGCTGTTTTGAGCTTTACATTTGAATAGATGGGCGAGTTTGAAAGGTGCGAACCACAACGACACTGGAGATATTTTCTGATGTTAACTGATTAACAGATTATACAAACAGCGGGCGGTAAATGTGAGGTGCTCAAGGAGACTTTGGCACGTGTGAAAGCTCTCGGTTAATGATGTCAGTCATCACGTTGACCGCCGATTTGTTCGAGCAGGCGCCAGCAGCGACTTCGCTTACCTCTGTTGCGTGCCAGAGTAGTCCAGTGAACAGCGCCATGTCTCGTTCGGGGATATTATAAAGAGGGCTTGTGCATCCAGCGGAATGAAAGAAGTCATGGTTCTTATGTGCAGTCCAATTCCTGAAGGACCCACCTTATTTCCGATTCCTTACACAATGTGGGATCCTTGAGATTTCAAGACTTCATAGGATATATAAGTTAAGATTTGCGCTTTACTACAAATTATTTACCTGCATGATGTACGCTGCTGTATGGGATAACAAAACCCCGAAGCATGCAAAAATTCACTCCGACAGGCGAAGACGGATTGTATCTCACCGGATCCACTCATTCGCTCCAGAACCACGTTCGTTTTGTACTCCTCTTTGAGGGAGGACATGGATTCAAAAATATATCGCATTGACGATAATTTAAAGGTTTCATGAGAAACAGAGCCCATGTCTCGCCAGCTGTGACAACGTCGGTCCGCATAAAAGCAATTCCTCTCTAACATCCATACATAGTGCTGAACAGAGTTGGTATAGTGAAACAACGGAACGAAGCGTTCGCATTCGATGCGCAACAGCAACAAACCGTCCCATTCGCAGAACGTCATGGTTGGTGAGCAATACGCCATAGCAACATAACTCACAGAAGGACGGTTTTTACGACCAGAAGCGAGACTGGCAGCAAAATACTAGGAGATCGTCAAGAGCAAGGCATTAAAAGTTAAAATCCGGCATGTAGTTGAGTTTTTACAGACAACACATGTAAGGATTGATGACAAACATATACGCTTGCAATTATTTTTTTTTTCAAGCTCTTCTGTGCTACGAGGTTGTGTGTAGGTGGAGGGTTTATTGCCATGAGATTTCCGACCTAAAGCCAGAAACACAGTGCGAAAATTTGAATGATGAAGATAGACGTTTCATAACAATGCCGAGGTTAAAAGGCAAGAGGATGTGGAGACTATTACTATTACTATCACCTCAAGAAATGTAACTCTTAGATCAGCAGTGTGCAACGCTAAGTTCAGACCTATGAGAGTGCTGGAATATTCTAATCCTTCTTACCAGGGAAGGGTCTCAGGCGTAGGTCTGGCCCCCGTTGTTTCAGAGAAATCAGCTGAGGTAGCAACATCTTAAAAATGTGGAGGAAAATGTGTCAGACTTCGCTTAGCAGACGGTTGGAGTGTATAGTAAATAAAAAACATCCTTTATCCAGTTAAGACGCCATTATCTTATTTTGCCGATAGTCACTGGAAGCTATTGGGTTCTAAAGAATCTAATGCTGAACCTACCTAACAAACCTCAGAAAATGTGTAGAAATTGATACGCTGTCAGACTTTTACTGCATAAGCTGAAACTCGTAAATGGAAAAAGATTGGCAGATGTGCCGGTAGCTCCTCATCGCAGAAGACACGCTGTGGTGAAACTTTTTATCCTCGTCTAACCTTTATTTGTTAATGAGCAACAGAAGCTATGCAGGTTCACAAAACAAGTCGCAAACTTTCTATTTTCACAAAAATCCTTGGTTTAACAGAACATGTAATTTTATTGTCATATTCCAGTCTTTCCCATCATGGCTTGAAAACTCCTTGACTCATCAGTACAAGCCACCGCTCGGTTTACTTTTTAGCCGGTTCACAACAGTTAGACCTATTGCGGGCAAAGACTACATGGGCGAACGCGCGTAAAACAGCATACATTGATGGCTATCCTAACCCGGGAGGGGGAGGGGGGGGGGGGGGGGAAGGGGAGAGGGGAGAGGGGTTCTAGCAAAAGGGGAGAGGAAGAGGGAGGGAAGGGGAGAGGGGTTCTAGCAAAAGGCAAAAGCAGACGTGAAAGTTGACAGGAAGGAAGATCAGGAAACGAATGCGTCCAAACCTGTCCGAAACAAAGTCTTGCGCTCTGCTCAGTAACTATGTACTAACTGAGTGGGATACTTACTCCATGTTTTGTTGTTCACAACTACAGCTGCACAGTTTATTAATTAGTGTGATGTAGGGAGTCGACTCACCCTCTTCATTTTAGACACAGTTCGATGTCACCAATGTACAAGAACAGCTCTAAGGTCTTGTTTTATTTCACCGACTAAAATGCCGAATTTCTAGACGCTTCGACGGCATCGTCATATAAAAGTCGGTGACTCGTCGGTGTCGGCATTCGTCTTCGTTGCTCTGTCAGCAGTTTCCTTTCTATAAAGTTGCGTGTCAGTCGTGCAACAAATGTCAATATATACCCTATGAAGTCTTGCATACCTGTACTGTTCTAGATATGCTCATACGACTGCTTATCGCGTTCCATTATATGCTATTCCACAACGTTGTGAGCGGCACATTTCGAGAGCAGAGCGTCGCTGTGAAGGGTATTGTTAACTGTCGTGGCGTCCGCCAGCCTGGAGCTTTTGTACAACTCTACGACGAGGACTCAGGAGATGAGTTTTACAATTTTGAGTTTAAATTGTGCTTTTCCAAGCTCTGTTTTTTTTCTTGCGTGCTCAGCTTCCTATTTCTCACGTTCGTGTGCAACACTTACTGAACTTGACTGGTTTGAATAGCACTCGATTCCACAACGTTAATTTTGTGTAAAGCCTTAAGCCAAAATTGACTCTTCGAGTCACAGGGAGAGGGGCGCAAGTAGCCTCCTGGCTTTCGTAACTTTTTGTAATTTTAAGGCAATTTGGTCCCATAGAGTTCATTTTTTGTTTGAATTTATTGGCTGCCTCTTGAAGCAGCAGCTTTGGCTCTCTCTTTCTTCTTTAAAAATGATATGAGCTTGGTTTATCCAATTGTAAGCGGTATGATTTTTGTAACAATTTAAATGCATCCTTTTATGGATGGAAAGAGAAAGTATCCGTACTATAGTACTTTTACTTTTGTTTTAAGCCTTTTCTTTTTAACCGTTGTTAGGCCGTTTTTGATCATAACTGATTTTATTTGTTCCACTGGTTTAAAATTACGCTTACTGCGTTCGTTGGTTGCGATGGTAAGCTCGCTCACTTGGATCGCTTTGCATGTGTTGTATCACATGTCGGAATAAATGAATAAAATAAATAAATACTCGCACGCGCCTGTTCCTCTTTTTATTCTGTTGAAAGGGTGTACAGGTGTCGATGGAATAAACGCAGTGTGAGACGGTTAACGTTAGATTACCATAAATTATAGAATCTTGTAGTTATATGTACTTTCCGGGCCGGCTTAGGTGTAGTTTGATAAATTTTAAATAACATCCTTGAGTACTTATTCACAACTGGTTGGGACGATTCGTACCATTGGAGCTGACCGACCATTCGCGCAAAATAAGATAAAAGGCACTCATTTTTTGGGTTGACAAAAATGAAGAATAAATGATGGAAGACGACGTTATTCAATCCCTGTTTGAGACGCACACTACTTCTACGGGATATCCTTGAGGCAATTTGAATGCGTATTTGGCCAACGCAATGTAGGCAGCCGATGGATGGAAATGTTTTATTCCTTCTAGCGATGTTTGGCTTCAATTCTCTGACCCCGGAGATACGAAAGGCTGGCCTGGGCGGCCATCACCGAACCATGAATTGATTCGTTGCGCATGCGACAGCCGGTGCCTCCTCCGACTGCACTGCCCGCATCCACATACGCAATATACTAATACGGATAAGGAAGCTGTCTCTGGTGCGTCGAAAGAACGAATACCGTAGCAAGGATCTCCATCCTCCAAGCAGCAACAAATCATGTTTCGTTTTTGTCCAATCCTTGACGCGAACGAGCTGGAGGCACGTTAGTTTTCTATGGTTATCAGCAGCTTATCACACAGGTGCGACGGCAAAAACACCGTGGCCTGGGTAGCGCGGTGGTAGAGGTGCTGCTTCGCGGGCGTGACGTCAAGGGTTCGGTTCTCACAACATGTTAATCCTTTCAACATTTGCTCATCTATCGAGTATCCGTGGAGAAACGGCATCTGTACGTCTTTTTGGAAATAGCTGCGCGTATTCGTAATAGGAGTGTGCGTAAACAAAATTTGAAATCTCCTAAATCGTAAATCGTAATCCGTAAATCGTAAGAATCATCTGACCTGTAGAGCAGTACAACTAAATTTTGAGGCTTTTTCTGCTAATTTTAATCACATGTGATTCAATATTTATTTACCTTTGGTGTTATTCTCAGCTCAAGTAAGCAGTATTTCTACCAACTATTTCCATTTTCACGTCTTTTTCTATTTAGTAAAACACCTTTTAAGTCAAACTTTAGGCTTTCAAGAAAATTGAAAAAACTGTAGATTCAAAACTTTACTTTAGCTTGTGATTGGTATCCCACAAAAAACCTGCATTGTTCGACTATTCACTAAATTCCTAGCTTACTACCAATTTCTAGCTTGCGTATTAGTCTAGAATTTAGCATAAACAACAGCGAAAAAGTCGCTGTCAAACCTAAAATTTAAAAGCCCTTTCACCACTGACCGGTGCGGTGAAAACAGAGGCTGCGCATGTAATAGGTTGGCAACTAAATTGGTGGACTCCCAAGAATCTTCTTTAAAAGTGTTTGTTAACAAATAAACAATCTTCAATCGAAGTAAGATCCGTTGGAACGCAGAACCGCCTCCCATTTATCAGGTAGCTAGTCTACCCAACGGCTGTAGATGGTTGTGGTTTTTAGGCGAGAAATCCTTGGATGTGCCTTTTGACCTGGTCCACATTGGTAAATCGCCTTCCAGCCAAGGAGTGTTGCAGCGAACGAAGTTGGTAGTCAATTGGCGCACAGTCTAGGATGTAAGATGAATGGGTTAGACGCTCTCAGTTATAGTGTTCGATTTTTTGGAAAGTCTGGTTCGCGACGTGTGGTCTGGCATTATCCTACTGAAGAATAACGCCACTCCTGAAGAGCTGTTGAAACCGATTCTGGCAGATTCCAGCCTGCTTGCGGTTAAGTTGAGAATGGTAGACTTTGGCATGAATGCAGGACTTGCTCTCGCTGAGTACTCAGAAGATATTACCTTCCCGACACCAGCAAACGGAGGTTATCACCTTCTTTTGGGGGTCATGCCTAGGCGTTGGTAGAGGCTTCTGTTTTGTCCTAAGCCATTAGTTAGAACGCTGAGGATTATCTAGTAAAATCCTCTTGTCAGTACATGTTACCAGTCGGTGGAAAAATGGTTCCTGATTGTGACGATTCAGCAATTCTTTAGCGACATCCACACGCTTGTTCCCCTGCGATAGGGTCAAGTTGTGAGCCATCCATTTACTCCATTTACTGAGCTTCACAGAAACGTCAACGCAGTGCACAACCTTTTTGATAGAGGTGTGTGACCACCTAAAGCCGAGTGCCAACACACGCCTTGTCAAGCTAGGATTTCCTTCAAAGCTAATCTCAGCTCGACGAACAAGGGCAATCTGTCGTCCGATGTGTCGCTTGTCTTCAATTTCAACGTTGTCCTCACGAAACCCCTTGAGCCATTTGAACACTGTCGATCGCTGGACAACTTCATCTCTTAAGGCCCCCACAGAGTTCTGCGGCAACGCCGCTCGCCGCAATGGTTAAAGATAGGGCAGGGACGCCGCCGGCGGCGAGCCCTGCGTCTCTGCCCTATGATTAACCCTAGGGCCGCGGCGCTGCCGCAGAGCTCTGTTGGGGTCTTTAGGCCTCGTGCATACTTCCCGTCACCGCGAGTTTTGCAGAGCGACGCGAAAGAATTTGAACTTCTCACTGCATCGCTCATCCCTCTGCAAGGGAGCGCGACGGCGATCCGTCCAGGACCCGGGCGCGCGGCGCGAAAAATTATGCCATGCCCGCGAAGGGCGCGGGAAGCCATCGCGCGTGGTGACCGCCACTGTTGTTGCGGCCGCGGCCAATTTTCCTTTGACTATTCGACCGCATGCGGCGGAATGGCCATGAACTGAGCGCCGCGATGGCATCGCGGCGATGGAAGTATGCCTCGGACCTTACAGCTGCACATATGTTCTGTCGGGCTTAAGTTGTAAAGTGGCCGGCCTGGTACTCACGAAGAAGGCGTACGCGTATAGTAACTCTGTGTCCTTTCATTTTAGACTGAGAAAAAAAACAACAATAAATCGGAATGGCATAACAACAAAAGTAGCTTCGAGAAGTGCAGACTAATTGGTTTCAAAGAGTAAAAAAGCAAAGGGATTGATGCAACCTCCGCCTTTCCACATTTTGAAGTAAGTCCAGGAACATTGTCATGGCAGGCGGAGAAGAAACTTTTGGCTGCCGAAACAGTGTGTTTCATATCCCTTGGACAACTTTTGTAGATGCTTTAAAATGGGAAGGTTAACGTATAACTTTCTACAGGCAGGCATTTTCAGTTTGATTCCATAGACGAGACAGTCCTGATTAAGTAGGTGTCTAGCTTGATTTTAGAGCAATCCTTCTGAGTTGTGAGTTGGGAAGAGTGTGGTAGCTTGAGTTTGCAGAAGTCCATTTTAAACGCAGCAAGTGAAACGGTATATAGACCGCTGCAAGAAGGCAGTTAGACATCCATTGCTTAACAAGATTGTACTAAGCAATAACCACAGCGCGATATTCAAATTCAGAAGCTCTGTTAATTGTAGAGAGATTGCAAGACGTTTCTTAACTTTAGAAGTGCTCTGAAGCTCTGAGTTATCGGCCGACCACAACAGCCATCGCGGTAACCTTAACCTCCTTAACCTACCTCTACAGCGCCGGTTTCCTACTCAAGTTTGCCTGTGCTTGTCCGATTTTGAAAACTTTAAAATTTGGCACTACTCAACAATAATCCTCTGCACACACTCGCGCAACCCTTCGCCAGTTCTGTAAAGAACGTTTGCTCTCCGAGGGTCTGCACCTTCCCAAGCGCATCAGGTAGGGTAAATGCAATAATCTCAATCACACCACTGAAAAGGGACAATAAAAGTGCCGGAGTCATTTCAACCTTTTCTTGAAATGTTACGTGCTCGGTTTTACAGCCCATTGCATATGAAGGTCCTATGAAGTAAAACGGTAGAAGCACCGGTGGCTATGCATTCCACATGAGTGTAGCTACTTTCTAGACCCTGCCTCCAATCACGAATGATCCTCCATAGTGGATTTGCATCCATAGGTGTTATTACCAAAGTTATTATCATGAAGCTACATTATTCGTTCAGAGAAACCAATTAGAATCCTCTAAAAATAATTTAAAATTTATGTCGACCTTAAGGAAACAGTAGCAATTCCGAGAAAAGTTGTTTTGATTTCCAAAACCCTTAATAGAGATTTTCGAACAAGAGCAGATATAGAAAATAAGCCAAAGCGCACATTGGCATTCCTCTAAGTATCTCTTGTGATGTCAGAAAAAAGCGCTAGCACAGAACAGAATCAGTGTGATTTTTGGATTCGCTGTTCTTCCAACCCACTTCACTTTCTTCCCACTAATGTAGCGTGTTTCATACAATATAATATATTTTAACATATTTTTACTCGATTCAACGTTTTTTCTAAAATACTTTGATATATACAGATAGAATAGCATACATAGAGTATGGTGATGTACATAGAAGTCACGGTGCGTAGATGGAAAACGTTAGTTGTTTCTTAGATGAAAGTGCAATGCGCAATGGGAGGACTGTGACTGCTCTCGACTTTGATTCAGGCCTGGGTAACCAAACCTGACTGTTACCTTGTGTTTGCGCATCGATCTTATAACTCCATTGGAGGGATCGGGAACTGATTTGCATATTTTATGGTCGCTAAAGATATCGTGTAAGCTGAACACCTTTCCTTAAGTTTGCCTACACAATATCTCGAAGAATTACAAATCGCAGCACATCCCGTACATGGTTTGGTTGACGCCGAACGCTACCCTTACCTATGCGTAAGATTATCACTCACTCCTAGATTTTTTTTACGATTTTTCATAGTTTGACGCCAAAACCGCTAGAGCAGACAAAACGCTTGGTGGCGTAAACTGCATGTCGACAACATTGCGCCACATTCAGGCCTCTGAAGACGACGATTCCTTCGAGACGTAAGGTCGTATGAAGATCCACCTTAAAAACCTCGTGTTGGCGCTATATTAACAGATCTTGCATATAAGAAGTGGGACCCCTGAAGATTGAAGTGTGAACAGCAGTATGAATTTAAACTGAGAAAACCGACATTCCTCATGCGCCAATAGACAGTTTTCTTCTATATTTACCAAACATTTATCGGTAGCCAACTTAGCACGAAATGCACAAAATTGTAAGAGTTCAGCAAACCAATTATGACAAGCAGTAATGGTCATCAAATTTAGCTAACCACCGGAATCGTTGCTCTTTAACCTCTCATTTGCATTAGCTGCCCACTTCTGTTGTTATGGAATACTAGCATTTTCGTTCTCACCTGTTTAAGAAGTCTATCCACCTTCTTTGGGAAATACCTACTTGACCCAGCCCTTCATTCAGCATTCGCCCTTCATTCCTTCATTCGGAACAACAGATAAGGGATGCAAGCATATTATGAGTGGGCAGCCGCTTGTGACGTGTGTGTTGTCGTGCACAGCCGTTGCAGGACATTGTTACCAGAGCGAATTTCCGGCGAGGGAGTTGAGTTGTGCTATAAAATGAAAATAAAAAATAGATAGATGTGGGAAAATGGATGGATGATTAGATGATGCACTGAAAATTATGTAGCCCGACAGCATCCTTTTTTGCGCTTTTGAGCGGATCACATTGAGAATGATATCAGTTCAGTCAGTTCTTGGATTTAAAACGCTTTTATTTTGTAAACACCTGACTGACTTGTCAAAAAATTTTATCTTCTTTTTAGTTCCCATATTTGACCAGGACGATCTGCTTGGCTCGGTGACTGCTGATGACCGCGGAGTTTTCTGTGTTCGAGGCTTCACCACCGAGGTGAGTGGCTGTCAAGAGAGAGCAATAGAAGGAGGAACAAACCCCTATGCTAGTGCGCAGTTCACAATGAAAAGTGGTAGTGCAGGCTGCCAGTTGTCGTGTGTGTTCTACAGACATTCAGTCGACTCCTTCAAAGAATTCACGAAGCGCATATCTTACATCTAACAATCAGACGGCGTCATCACCTTTAGTCGTCATTAGTATACAGTCCAGTACCACAGTCTTACGCTTGCTACGACACCTTTGGTGAAGTTTGGAAAATGCTGGTAGCGCAAATAGGCTAACAGAAAACAAAATGAAAGCCTACAGCACAGATCTATTCGGAGTTGCGCGCCTTGCTAGAAGACTGCGTACGACATTTCTGGAAGGGGATGCAAACATACACAAAAATAACGTTAGAGCACCGTGTTTGAAGAAATAATAGGAATCGTCATATGCTACTGTCTGCATTAATTGTGGAATGCTCCATTTATACTTCAATCGTTAAACGTTCTCGTTACTTACTGGCCAAATGACTGTGCTTGGAAATCGAAAATTTTTTGAAAAACATCAGCGCATTGACAGGATCCTTTTTCAGTTTACAAAAGTGTTCTAAAAATTTTTACAAAGTTTCGTTCGAGTTAAAAATTTAATTCTGTTCACCGTTATTCAGCAAGTAGTATTTGCCTAAACGGTGAATAAAATTACATTTTGAATGGAGACATGATATTGAGAAATAAGAAATATTGAGAAATAAATAATGGTCCATTGGGGTTTAGATAATGTCAGCTACCCATACGTATTCTGAGAATGTGCAAGTACAAATTTGCATAATATCTTGATTTTTTTAGGCTACTGATATCGAGCCGTATATCTATATCGAACATAACTGCGGCTATGAAGGCCTTGATCAGAAAGTATGTACGGAACAGGGAGGTCGACCCGGTAAATGATGTGATTTTGGATATTTTTTCAGAGCTTCTTCAATCGTGAAGTTCCTACTGAGTTCGTGTCCAGCGGCAATTTTTCCAAGAAAACCTATCACATGGGTGATATTGAGCTGCTTACAAAAGGTTCGCTTTCTTCTTGTACACCGGTCCATATGAGCGTTGACAAACCCTTGCGTATAAACAAATCGTATCCGATCATGCGTTGAAAAGTGTTTTCTATTTATAATGCCTAGCAACTCTTGGTGGCGATGTCCGTTCCTCCACGTGGTGCCACTGGAGACTACCCGCTTTGCGATCTAAGCCGAACACGAACATTCCATTGCAGGTGACAGGCCCTTGACGGGGCGGGCTACGAAGAGCCATGTCACATCACATGGTGTATGATGAGTCATGTTTTTCGAGATAGTGCTACGGCGTCTGCGGGAGCCAGCACGCACCCGCAAAGCCCGGCGAGTGTGGAAAGTGTGCCAGAGTCCCTGATGCGAGGACGGCATCGGGGGGCAACTGAGCTAGTCCGAAATTCCCGTAACGTAAGCAGAACCCGAGTGGCAACGCTGAATGTGGGTACTTTAACGGGCCGCTCGTGCGAGTTGGTTGAAGCACTGGAGCGTAGGAGAGTTGATCTCTGTGCCGTGCAGGAGACAAGGTGGTCCTGAGGCAAGTCAAGGGACATAGGACGTGGCTTCAAGGCCGTTCTATGTGGAAGTCCCAGGACCACCAGTGGTGTCGGAATAATCGTCTCCGAACGATTTCGTGACTCGATTGTAAGCGTCGAACGCTTTGACGGTCGATTGATGAAGATCGTTGTCGCCGCTAAGGAGCGACTCTATCACTTCTTCTCAGACTGGCTGCTCCGATCAAGCCAAGGATGAGTTTTAGAACCTGCTTGATGAGAAGACAGCAGAGGTACCGTCGAAAGATGTCATCATAGTCGCTGGTGACCTTAATGGGCACGTAGGTGCTACGAAAGACGGGTACAGCTGTCATGCTGGTTTCGGATAAGGATCACGTAACGCCGATGGTGAGCGCATTCTTGATTACGCGGAATCGCATAACCTCACCATGGTGAACACCGTCTTCCGAAAACGCGGCTCGCAGCTTATCTCATACTATAGTGGGAGTACCAAGACTCAGATCGACTTTGTCCACGTGAGAGATCGCGACAGAAGTCTTATCACAGAGGCGAAGATCGTGCCGTATAAGACGGTCGCAAAGAGTTACGAGAGAGCATAGAAGCATTTGGACTAGATATATTGAGTTTTTTGTTAGGGAATAAGCCACTCCGCACCTGGTCACAACAGCAGCTACACGAAGAAATTGTGGTAAGTTAGCGAAACACTTTTGTAGATACTAAGCGACAAGAAAACGATTACCGGAAAATAATGAAAACTCGTTGAAGTACTGCAGCAGCCATGCAACAACGCACACCTTTCCACGCATCCACTTCGCCACAAATAGAGCGAGTTTTGCAACTTGCCCTTAACTTAGCTAATCACTTTTACTTGCGACGGTGTGTGAACCATGACAGCCTAACAAGATCTTCGAAATGTCTTCTGTAGTGTCTCGTGTAGTTAGTGTTTAGCCGTTGCATTCTTTGGTGGTGGCTCAAAAGCGAGTTGGAGAGCATTCTGCGGTCTGCTCACTTCATCAGTTGGTGTGCATCATCTACCTATTAATGCGCACGACTATGCGAAAACGCCGAAAAAAGATTGGCGTTGCAGTCACTAAGGGTTCACGTGTGAGATTATTTGAAATTTCTCATCAGAAGTTCAACCTTTGATTTAATTTTTTTCCGTATATTATTTGTTCGTCGATGACGTTTGGGTAATGTGTGAACGCCTCAGCACATCTCGCGCTGACGGAATTTTCCGTTCAACATAGGATGTTGTGGCTGCACAGGAAGTACGGACTTCCGTGCTTGACACGATGGGGTTTTTGAGCGCCCCGATTGAGGAAGCGACGCCCTATGTACGCCGGGATTCAGAAGACATGACCGCAGACGTCGTTTAACGCACGTCGGTATTCAGAAGACGTAAAGAGGCAGCTCTAACTTAGAAAGGGTTTCGGTCACCCATGGAACTTAAATTGAAGGCCAGGATCACTAGGAAGAGCTTGGAATGCTCATTACGAATTCGGGTGTCAAAATTCAAAATGAAACTCCTGTGCGAGTTATGGCCTGCCGAAACCAGGTGGCCTCACCACAGGCTGGCCGTGCGACACAGCTGGCGCAAGAGAGGTAGTCATCGGGGTTCCGTAAGAAGGGACTTCCAACTGCGGCGGTGGCGCAGGGGTAGTAAGTGTGCTCGTTAGGTGCGAAGCGATTGGTTCGATCCCCACTGGTGCGGTTTTTTTGCAAATCATAATTTATCTTCGAAATAACCTTTTATTACGAATTATGACACGTGTCCGATTAAATAGCCGGGAAAACTACCACACACTTTGTAAAAGTGCTAGAAGATAAACAACTGCCTTGGTGACATTTTCATTTACTATTTGGGCACAAGTAGAGTCCAAATCTTATATTAATAACTAGAGGTGTTGGTTGACGACGCCTTTTTGATTGCGCATAACATTATGCTATAACCTCAGAGATAAGCTGATAGAAAAAGCTGTTAGCGAACGTCATTTTTCTCTTTAAGGGCTCCCACCTTATTGACCTAAAAATGTGCAATAATCGAATAGGGACAAAACAAGTGTTGTGTCGTCGAAGACCGTGAGCGAAGAACGGAACAGTTTATTAAAACGAATACCACACACAATATGAGTACAAGAGCCGGTTTATATGCACGACAAAAGGGATGGTCCAGACCTGGTAGTAAGATCTATAAACGGCCGGGCAGTCAACCAGTCAAGCGAATGGTCAAGAATCCAACAATAAGCATGTTTAGTGATGGAGTAAATCTTTTTTTGATGGGTTGGTTTACTAAGACTAATATTTATTTTCTATATTTATTTTATTTACTTTACATTATGCCAAAAGTTTTCTCCAAAATTCAAATTAAAATGTTTAAAAAATTATCGGGGCCTAATCTTTAACCTAATACAAAATATGAAGAATATTGTGGTTGAGTTGAGAGCACTCGTGTGTCCATGGAACCCATGAAGATGGCTTGACTTACTAAAACTACACGCCAACTCTCACGCAGTGGAGCGGTCCACAGCTACGTATCAAACTAGACTATTAAGTGCATTCGAAATCACTTCAGATGCTCCCGTTCAACATTATCAGCGTCGCGTACTCGTCCACGACCATCACCACGACCACCATCATCATCACCATCACCATTACGGTCAACAGTCGCTACGTGAACAAATCATGCAGTGTATCCCTCACTATGTGGCGTACAAGGACTACTACGAACGTGTGAGTGTCCCTTTCTCAGTTTGTGGCTGACAAAAATGTACGTCAATAAGGATAACAAGATACCTTCAAAGCGTTGGAAGGGCTTAAAAGTGCCTTTTTATAGAAATTCTTTATCACAATTACGTTTCTTTAAATTCCCAATATGCTTTCAATCCTCTTTTAGTTTCAGACTCTATTGGTCCACATTACGTATACCGAAATCCTATTTATGCCGTTTAGTAAAGAATTAGTATCCAGCTTGGCAAGGAATTAATTAATTATACACGGTATTAGTATCCCGGCTAGAAGCTCTGCTTCGGATGACTCGAACGTTAACATAGAAGAATCATAACTTCGCTGTGACATAACCATTTCTGTGACTCATGGTCAGAAGACAGTTGCGTCCATTATGCATATTTATCTACTTATTTTATATTTATACCAGCGTCGGTTGCGGGCTTCGCCGACTAGCCTGGTGGGCCACGATAGGCTAGTCGGTTTCGCCGACATCGGGTATGGTGAGCCAAGTGAGGTCAGAAACCCATCCCAACGTCGAGCCCGCTAGGGTCCCCACAACCCAGCGTCGGGGTGCGGGCTTCGCCGGCAACCGACGCTGAGTAAGGAAGCATCCCTAGCATTGATAACAAAAAAGTGCAGACACAATGGAGAGAGATTCGGTATTTGAGGCCAGATTCGTCAACAGTTTACCTGATGGTAACGGTGAAAAGTACTGTCAAACTCCCTGATATAAGATTCTGGCGTGCTTCTCAGCAATACCGACCGGTAAGCGGTTGATGAATCCGGACCTGGAGTTGTAGCTTCCTTGGCAGTGGGGTAGTGGTCACTGTAGGACGGTAGACATAGAGGACAATTGAATGCAGGTTGATGAATCTAGCCCTGGAGTCGTATCTTCCCTGGTAGCGGGTAATGGTCAAGGTAGGGCTGCAGACAAAGAGGAAGAATGAACGCAAGAAATTCCATCTGCGATGCAAAATAATAGTAAAAAAGTGCAAAAAAGAGCAGCCGGTTGTCATACTGCACAGTGGAAAAGGATTCAATTTATTATGGAGTCGAAGCTTCCCTGGTAGTGGGGTGGTGGTAAAAGTATGGCGACAAACATAGAGGTAAATTGAAATAAAAAACGGCTTATGTGAGGCAAAATAGCAAAAAAGGTGCAGAACGGAGCAACCGGTTGCCATACTGAACAGTGGAAAAGGATTCAATTTCTGTAGTGGACCCTGGAACCCTGGTAGTGGGGTAATGGTAAATGTATGGCGGTAAAAATAGTGGAAAGTTGCACCACACAGGAGAGCTGGGAAGGTACACTGCGGTATGACCACTAGACACGTATTGGGAAGAGACCTCGTTCAAAATCACCCTACGTCGAGCAGTCGATGGTAAACAACAGTATTGGACCATTGTCAAGCGTCTTCGTGTTGGACAACTGGCAACCGTACCGCAAACTTGGGTGATTAAACTGGCTAGCTAGGCAGTATACGAATTGCGGGTGGCTAACATCGGACAAAAAACCCTTCCTCTCTTATATATGGGGGATATGAGGGATTGTACGAGGATGTCCACATAGACAGAACTACATATTTACATTCACCTATGCAGAAGGGCAATATAACGAGAAGAATAAAGCAAATGTTTCCATGATAGAAAAATACAAACAGCATCACGCTAATGAATCATCCTTTGAGGTAACTATCAATGAGCTTTTTAGGTTGAGAAGTTAAATTTGGTAGGGCATATTTTCAGGAAAGTTTTTACAAATTCGATCCAGTTCTTTCAGTAGAAAAGGAACCTTGTAGTCGCGACCTTGTCTTACCAAGGAAGGGTCTCAGGCGTAGGTTCTGAACGAGGGAAATGGATAGTGCTGCGAGATTCTCCACCCTTTATATAGTAGAAAAACATGTTTCGTTTTTGTTGAGTCCTTGAACGAAAAGAGCTACGGGCCCTCGAATTTGGGGATACAGTATTGCACCGTCAGCGCGTGCCCACGTGCCCTGCGTGCGCGCGCTGGTGTTTAGGACGATCCGAAAAGATGTTCGGCAGGCGGATCGGTGGCTCAGCAGGTTGAGAGGCTGCCTCACAGGTGCTAGGTCAGGTGTTCGACTCCTGTGCTATGTACTACTTTTCCATTTTTATGACTGCCGCGTCCTTTACCAATTTGCTTCCTGCACATCTACTGCACACTTATTTCACTCTAAATTGTCAGTAAGGGTCAGATTTGTGCTCAACACAAAGCTTAGGCAAAAACGGTGACGATGACCTTGTACCATTATTCACCTCTACCTACTGTAACTTAACGTATACCAGCGTATTATGGGAAAACGGATATCAGATTCGTGATCACCATCACAAATACCCCCGCCCTAAAGAAGTTTTCACGAAATCGGTGATTATGACTTCGACGGCCCTAGTCACCCGTGGCTACCCGTAACCTACCGTGATCGGCCGAAATTTGAAAAACGGATGTCAGACTCGTGATCGCCATCCCAGATCCCCCTGGAAGAAGTTTGGGCGAAATCGGTGATGACGAGCTCGAAAGTCCTAGTCACTCGTACTTGCTGTAACCCGTACCTGCTGAAAGGTCACTGTTTAACATTCGTCGAAAAACACAAAACATTGTTTTAAACAGGAATCGTAGAATTGCCTTGACCTCGAGACCAAGATTGATATAATATTTATCCGGCTAACGTTTCGGCGCAACCGCCTTCGTCAGAGCCTGGAAAAACAAGGGAACTTAGAGAGGTTGTTCGTCCAAGGACTACCTTCAAGTCACAGAGGTCTAAAAAGATAGAGATGGAACGAGACAGAGCAGAAGTGGCCCAGTCCCAACTAACCTTAAGATTGCAGCCGAGAGGCTGTCACGTCACCCTCGGATGGAGGCAGATTGGATGAGTGAGACTCTCCCCTTCCAGTCATCTCTTCAGCGACCATCTCTCTGTAACTATCTGGCGTAAGACCGCAAAGATCAGCAAAAGGGGCGAGCTCCTGAGTTACCATAAATAAATATTATATCAATCTTGGTCTCGAGGTCAAGACATTTCCACGGTTTCTGTTTAAAATTATGCCAAGATTCAGCGACAGTCGAACATGGAACATACAAAACATTGTATAATTCAGAAAACGGGAAAAGTGTGAAAACCACAGCTTAGTAAACCCTTATTTGACAATTTAGAGTGAAATAAATGTGTAGGAGATGTACAGGGATTAAGCTGATTTGAACTACCATTAAGCCACTGTGACACTTTGACGACTACAGAGGTCGAGGAGAGGTCGAAAAAATTTTCCCCCAAACCTCGCCCACGGGTGTTATTTGGGATGCTGATCACGAATCTAACATCAGTTTTTCAAATTTCGGCCGATTACGTTAGATTTTCTTTCTGCAGCGATGGGAAGGACGAGTACGGAGAGGCTGCTAAAATCTCAAGGTCTAACCAGGCTGCGCAAATTGAGAAGGACTAGGATGACTATCTGTACTTACAATGGCCGCACGCTCGCACACGGCATCGGACTGACCGATACGAGAAGACACCACCCCTACACGCGGCCTACGACTCCGGAGAAGAACTGTTCCTCGGAACATGCGACAGCAGGGGAGTAGGCGGTGTTGGTGTCCTCGTCAACACGCACTTGGCCATGACATCGATTCGTACGAGTCTCTGACAACCCGAATCGGACCTCTGCGACTGAAGCGATGTGGCTCCGTGCCAGCTTTGACTGTGTTCGTCGCGTATGCCCCAACATCCGACTACGACAACGAAGAGATCGAAGCCTTCTACGTGGAGCTGGAGAAGTTCTATAAGGAAGATCACACCTTCTACAAGGTGATCGTCGGCGACTTCAACGCCAAGATCGGGCCACGAAGGTTGCCGGAAGAACGTCACATCGGAACCCACGGTTTGGAGTGGAACAAGCAAGGTGAAAGGCTGTCTGAGTTTATCATGTCGACCAACACCATCCATGGAAACTCACAGTTCCAGAAGCCTCCCTCTCTACGATGGACCTAGGAATCCCCCGGTGGCCAGTTCCACAACGAGATCAACCACATCATCTTCAACCGCAAGTATTGCCTGACCGACTTTTCCGTTGTCCCCAACTTCTACACGGGATTGGACCACCGCCGTAAGGTTTCGCTTGTCACGTCAAGGAGAGAAGGCCGTGAAGTTCAAGAAGAGGAGTCCCAGGACGACCATCAACTGGGACCTTTACACCTCTCTCGCCGGCTTTTGGAAAGATACCGTTACGGACGACATCGACGAGGAATACGACCACTTCGTGCACCATCTTCACGATAGTGCTAAGGGAGCCGAGAGCTTGAGGACCACCAAGAGACGCCTGTCTCCAGAAACTCTCGAGCTGATACGCGAGCGTGGAGCGGCACGAGCGTCAGGCAACTACCAACTGACGTCCGAGCTTGCGAAGCTATGCAGAGCGGCGATAAAGGAAGATCTTAAGGAGAGAAGGGCGGAAGTGTTGGCTAAAGCGGCAGAGGCAGGATTGAACATCCGCAATGCCCGCCGAAACCTCGCCAACTTCAAAACCAAGATGACCGCTCTCCGACGTCCTGACGGAACCATCACCTCTTCCAGAAGGACCATGGAGAAGGTCATCCACAACTTCTACTCCGATCTCTCCGATAGCCACGTCCACCTGCCCCCACGCCATCTTCCGCAAGATGGATACGTCGTCCCCTCTGTTCTCCCTTCCGAGATCCGACACGCCATCTCGTTGGTGAAGAAGCGTACAGCACCCGGTTCCGACAGGAACAGACCGAACACCTGAAGAACCTACCGCCAGCGCTCATCAACACCTTGACGCGGCTCTTCACGCGCTACCTGTCGGAGTGCAAGGTTCCATCTCAGTGGAAGACCAGCAGGACCGTCTTGCTGCACAAGAAGGGAGACGTGCACGACATTGGCAACTATCGCCCGATCTGCCTGCTGTCGGAAGTCTACAAGCTGTTCACTCGAATGATCCTGAATAGAATCAGCAGAACGCTGGACGAAGGACAGCCATGCGAGCAAGCAGGATTTCGGCGAGGATTCAGCACGATCGACATACACACCATTACGAAGTTCATCGAAGTCTCGCGAGAGTACAAGCTGCCGCTGTGCCTTACGTTCATCGACCTGGAGAAGACATTCGACTCCGTCAAAACTGAAGCGGTCATCGACGCCGTGCTCACTTAGGGTGCTCCTACTCGGTACATCAGAGTCCTTCGGGGGCTGTACAGTGGATTCACGACCAAGATCTCACCATTCTACAACTATGTCCTCATCGACGTGAAGAGAGGGGTTCGGCAGGGTGATACCATATCCCCGAAACTCTTCAGCGCCACCCTCGAAAACGTCATGCGCGAACTAGAATGGGAGGACATGGGAGTGAAAGTCTACGGCCGGCAGCTGCACCATCTGCGCTTCGCTGACGACATCGTGCTCATAACACCGAGCATCTGCCAGGCGGAACGAATGCTGGCCGACTTCGATCGTGTATGTGGGACGTTGGACTGCAGCTGAATCTTACGAAGACGGTGTTCATGAGGAACGGACAAGTTTCTGATGCCCCCTTCTCGCTCAACGGAACGAACATCTCCGAATGCTTCAGCTACGTGTGTCTGGGTCGCGAAGTCAATATGGCCAACAACCTAGAGCCATGGCTGAACAGGAAACGAGCGGCATGGAGAGCTTTCAATAGCGTCGAAGAAGTCGCGAAGAAGACAAAGAACTTCCGCCTCCTTGCCCATCTATTCCTGCCCTAACCTATGCGTCGCTCAGCGTGGAGTCGAGAGGACGATGCTCGGAGTGACACGACTCACGCAAGTGAGAGAAGGCCTCCGGAGCTCCGAGCTTCGCCGACGTTCGAAGATCAGAGTTGTCGAAAATTAGGTGGGCCGGCCACGTAATGCGCTTCGCAGACACCCGCTGGACGAGAGCCGTCACCGACTGGATTCCGCGGGATGTCAAGAAAACACCAGGACGCCCACCAACGCGTTGGTCGGGCTTCTTCTGAGAGCCCTGAACGACAGCTATGACGCTCTTCGTGTCCCTCGAGCGAGGAGGATCCATTGTAGCACTCTAGCACCCGACAGGGACGAATGGAGACGCTGCTGGCGTCCGCTCCAGCAAGTCGATGATCAACGGGACGACAGGTGATACAGGTGATACGTTAGATTCCGGTAGATAGGGGTGACGGTGCAATATTCTACCCCCAATTTCGAAGGCCCGTAGCTCTTTGGGTTCAGGGACTCAGCAAAAATGAAACATGCTTTTCTACCACATGAACGGTGGAGATTCTCGCAGTACTATCCATTTCTCCCGTTCAGACCGAAGCCTGAGACCCTTCCCTGGTTAACAAAACAATTTTGCTCCTGCATCCACGCCTGGTCGAGGAGGAAGTTGTGTAATGTTTGTCGAGACGTAATCGTACTTTTGCAGTGATCATTTTGTAAATCATGAGTAAATCGTTCCTCTTCCTATAAAGTATTAGGTCCTTGCGTACGAAATGGCCGATTTTGACTAAAAATCTAGACAAATCATAACTTTGCTTGAAAGCAATTTTATTATTTATTAAAGGGTAACTTCATGTTTTAAATAAGTAAATAAATAAATATTTAAATAAATAACTTTGTTTTAATCTTACCGTATTTGTATGTTACAACATTTTTTGTTTTGAGAGCCTAAGCTTAGTGATTCGCAGCGTTAGAAAATGTAAGCTACGAGAAATAGTTTAGTGACGTCGGTCGCCCTAGTTGCTGCCACGCGGTTGTGCAATGATGTACCTTGCTAAAGCTATTGCTGATAGAGTGATCTTACAAAGGTTAATTATAAGATTTTATCCGGCAACTTCTCACAGAGGTCTTGCTGATGGGTTATTGACTGGATCTTGATCGTCTTGGCAGTCCGCGAGCGAAGAGTCGTCCCAGCTGGAGAAGCCGTGGGGAGCAGAAGAGCCGAAGGCCTCGATTGTTGACCACGCCGGGTTTTATGCAAGTTGCCGTGCCCGAGAATGTCAGCATTGCCGTGCCTGCAAAAACATTACTATAAGATCAACCTACTTGATAAGAATAAAGCATGAGAAACTAAGAAAATGAATTCCTGACCCTATTGAACTTGAAACAGGGGCAGCTATACTCCCGCCTCTCGCTTAGTGCCGCAGCGCCTCTAGTTCTTGTTCGATGTTCTTGATGCGGTCCGCGATAACCGGCTTGCAGTCAGGTAGGTTGCAAAGAGCTCGATGATGTCCATCGTCGTCTGGAATCAGATTACGGACAACGGTCTTTTCGATGACGCGGCAATACCAGCACTTCTTGTTCTTGTCGCGGCACGTTGATCCATGGGAATGAAGACAGTATTGGCAAAGCTTTTTCTCCCTCACAAAGCGCCATCTCTCATCTCCACTTGTTATGACCGGGCAAGAATCTGAGTAATGCCATCCGATTTCGCCACAAAAACAGCAAGTAACATGTGGGTTGACGCCTTTCGATGATTCGCCGATTCTTCTTTTCGGGAGATACTCGAGGCTGAATCGCAGTTGGTTCAGTTCTTGTTCAAGCAATCTACGCCTGTCGTGCTCCGATGTGGGCTGAGTTTGAGTAACGTCCTCTTCTGGAATATGTGTTTGACCCTTAATTTTGATGATTTTTTCAGGATTCTCGGATGTTGCAGAAGCTCCCTTGTCCGAGTTGTCGTCCAGACGTTGTCGTTTTGCTTTCAAGACGTCTTCTTCATCTGATGAAACTGCTTCAGTGTAGCCGCAGTCCTCGCAAGGAGCCGAGTTTTCCTCGATCAGCCACTCGAGATATTCTTCGTCTGTTAGCGGCTTTACTTCTTCGGCTGCGGTGTCTGAACCAGAACCTTTCTTGTCGATTTTAGCCTTTGGTTTCTTGATGTTCTCAGTTGTTGGGTTCTTGCTCTCGGATAATGCTGGATCAGGGCTGTACGCTCTTGAATCTTTGCAGCGAAGAGGAGCAAATGTTATTGCCTTCTGGCTCAATGATGCGAGAAGGTTCTTGATTTCTTGAAAGCATAGCTTCTCGTCGTTTAGAAGCTTCTCCACCTGCCCTAGTTCGAACTCCATGTCGTCGATCGCATCGTCTAGTTTATTCAAGTTCTTCTTCACCGTATTAGTGACGTTTTCCACGGAGATATTCTTGAACTTGTACTCAGCGGAATTCTTGATCTTTAAGCGAATCACTGAGTCCAAGAGAAGAAACTGGTTCGCGTATCGAAGAATTTTCTCCCTGGTTATGGCAGCAGTACGTAGTAAGCGACCGAGAAGAAGAACTTGCTCTCCAGCGCATGAGTCCGAACACGTATGCTGAATGAGGTGGTGCGTCCACTCATTGATCACCGTTGCAGCAACCTTGATCTGACCGTGTAGATGACATAGCGAACTTGATATCTCTTTCTCTGTTTCCTGTGCCGTTCTTGAGGCGCTGTGGAAGTGGTCGAAAAGGCGGTCGTCGGACATCGTTGACTGCGTCGTTTCCTGCAGAAAGAACTGTTGAAGGCATAGTCAGGAGGTTATTGAATAGATATTGATATTGAAAATAAATAGATTATCTAGGGAAAGATATATGTATGTACATTTTTATTTTTATTGCTGTTTTCTGTGGGCCGATGCTATTACTTCTACGCATGTAAAGTGGAAAAATGTCCAAAGGAGTGCCAGAACTCGCACAATGAACTTTGCGAGTTGGGTCCAGAGCCAAAAAAGTATACGTATTCCACAGGTTGCGAAGACTAAGTAGGTTATTGCTATGGCTAAAAGAAGGCTGACTATGGCCATTGCTAGTGTTTTATACCACTGGAAAAAGACTGTAGCAATATGGGCAAAATCCGGCCATTGAATTTCTGAGATATCGACTGACTCGCTGCTTAGCCATTGTTCCACTACTCCTCGTGTTGCCACGGTAAATTTTAGGATACCTACAACACTAAAGGAGGTGGACCGTCGACCGCATGATACTGAGCATGCGAGGTTAACTCTTGCCTTTGTTAGACTGAATCTTAGTACAGAGCCGATTCCCGTGGTATTGCATGGTATTGTGAAACTCGATTCACCGCACACGATCTCTGCCAGTGAAGTGTCTCGATTGGAGTAGCATGCTACTTCTGCTACACTGCCTTTCGCGCAGTTGTAGCAGCCTTTCAGATCACCTGCCGTGACGTGGCAAACGTCGTCGTCTATCAAGATTTCGGTATTGAGAATATCCTGAAAACTCAATACGATATCTCCCGTGACCATATTGATGATTTCTGCTTGAATTCTTGCTAACGCGTCTTGCCGAAAGCTTATTGATGGGTAAATAACCGGCAGCTGATTTCTTTTATTGTTGAACAAAGCTCCAATTGGGAAGTTCTTGCAATAGCAGTTGGCCTTGGTTTCAGCCGGGACGCAGGTACAGTCCTCGAACACTTGGCAGTGAAGGTTTTTAGCCTCCGAAAAATTCGCACACTGCAACATTGGCCAAGCGCCGATTTTCCAAAGAGCCGTTCTTTTGCAGTTGGATATGAATGGGCTATTGAGTAGTGATAGTGGAGGTAATCCCACTGAAGTCAGTGTTATTGATAAGGAGTTCCATTTGACAGGCACGTTGGGTACTAGAAAAGCTTTGAAGGCAGAGCTTTTCTTCTTGTTCACATCGAAATGGGTGATTTCTACGCTGGCTGTTTCACGCCATCTATTGCAGTGGAATATCTCGAAAATATCATCGCTGATCGGTTGAGCGTAAATCCTATAGAAAAGACATCCCGAACTTAGGTAAAAACAGTCACATCCGGGCCCTTCACAGGATTCCACGCAGAAAGTGTTACCCGGATAATGGTTTCCCTTCTCCAGTTCTGGAAATAAGCTGGTTCTATTCATTGTCGCGCATTTATCGCCCACGCAGGAGCCGCTATGCGAACACCATTTACTGTCGATTACCTTATGTACGGCGTCTCTAGTGAACACATCCGTTTCAGGCTCACATAGCAGCCTGAGTGATTTCCATTGTAGACGGATTTCATGGACCGAAGTGGTATTTTGCAGCAGTCGTAAACAAGCTTCCTTTTTGAAGGGATTGATCTTGAATACCTCAGAAATTTGAACCTGGCATTGCTCTTGTTTATTCCTTGTGCAGATGGTTGAATACTGCGTGAAGAGATTGACATCCTGGCAAGGGAAATCAGACGATATTGCAATTGCTAGGGCTAGGATCTCGGCGAGAAGTCTTCTTCGCGACGTGAATTCCGGTCTTCCAGTCCTTCTAAGTCGTAAACTGCGTCGAGCTACACCTTTGCCTATTACCCAGAGTAGTCTCAGGCTCATTCTGATGGGAAGTCCAATCACTATCGGCACATACAAGAAGACATAACATCCAGTGACTATCAGATATGTCAGGACGAATGTTGCGAAAATTGCGCTCTTTGGCCAACATTCCGGGTTGAAGATGTTCACAGCGCTGAACGTACAGGTTATTGATTCGCAAAACGGTCCTGGAGGGCATGTAGTTTCGATGGTATTGATAGCTTGTCCCTCTTCGAATTTCCACTGGACGATGTGTTTGTGAAGTATAACGTCAGGTGGAAGATTGATTATTTCTTGAATTCTCGGGTTTTCCACTTGAACGCAATAGTGCTCGGCGCAGACCTCGTATGGAACTAGAGCTGGGGAAAACAGCATTATCCCACCCGGAGTACACTGGATTGAGTGCATGGAGGTGTTCTCAGCTGTTTCCTTGGATACTCCGACCATGACCGAAAGCGCGAGCGAGATTTGGAACAAAGCTGATATATTGAGGGTGTTCGATACCGGTGTAGCATAATCCTCTATATCGTCGGATTCTTCAGGACTTTCGTTGTAATTAATCCTTCTTCGTTTTCTGAGATGATAACGTTGAGGTTCATGAGACGTAGCCTGCTCTTGAGGTTGGGTAGCGTTCTCCGAAGTTCTAGAAGGAGGCAATGCTTTTTCTGAATTTTCCCGCATAGAAGAACAGTTTTCTTGTTGAATCTCGCCCTGGTTATTGTCTTCTTGTTCGAGCTCTAAGGAGACAAGAAGATTTACGGGTCGTCGTATAAGGCGTTGCGAGGATAACCGCACGACAGCTTCGCGAATGGTGCCGTTGTTGTTGACCATTAACTTATTTATCACTCCCATCTTCCAGCAGTGTCGTGGTTGATTTGGATCACACAGAAGCACTGTCGCACCCTCCTGTGGAGCTCGCTGACATCCCTTCTTTTGTCCTACCTCGGCGACATGCTTTTCTCGCAGAGCGGTTAGGTACTGGGTTTGCCAGATGCTCCAAAATTTTTCTGTGAGCTTACAAGATGATTCTAAGGCCGTAATAGCTTGGTTTCTTGTTTGAAATACGACTCCTATATCCGATGGAAGATAATCAGGATCGCCGGAGTCGGGAGGAGTGATTCCCAGTGGATGGGTCACCTGAAGCCCTCTTTGAATAAAGTCTATAGGCCTTAATGTTTGGTTGTCACTGAAATCGTTGCTCCTATGGGTGAGCGGTCGGGTACTGATCAGCGCTTCGATTTCTGTTAGTACAGTTGTCATTTCTTCCAAAGACAGCAGAGTCTTTCCCAACGTCTTGTATAGAGAGTACTTGACTGACTTAATTAGCCTCTCGTAAAACCCTCCTTGCCAGGGAGCGTACGGCGTAATATGTCGCCAGTCGATTTCTCTCTCACTTAACGTTTTGGCTACTGCTGGGTCGGATCTTGCTGCCCTTAGGCTCTCGTTCAATATTGCTTCCCCTAGCTCAAAGGTGGGTGCGTTGTCGCTGGTTATTGAACGTGGCACTCCCCTTCTGGCAAAAAATCTGCTGAGCATGTTAAGGAATGCTACCCTCGTGAGGTCTGAAACAACGTCTAAATGTACAAGACGTGTTGTCATGCACGTTATGATCGCGCCAAAGCATTTACCTTGGTCATCTGTGCACCACCTTATGGTTATAGGGCCAAAATAATCCAATCAGACATCTTGAAAAGGATGTGACCGCACAACTCTTTCTCTTGGTAGGTCTTCTTGCCTTGGGTATTTGAACGGGAGGTTGTTGAATTTCTGGCAGTGCAAGCATTTTCGAGTTAAAGACAAGACTTGTGATCGCAGCTGGGGAATCCAGTATTCCTGTCTAACTATCGCGATTGTATGATTTACCCCAGGATGGCCTTTTCCATGGAGATCTCTGATAATGATTTCCGCTAGAAGGCTTTTTTGCAATATGAAGATCGGATATTTTGCGCTAGCATCTATTTCGGCTCTACCAAGACGTCCGTAGCATCGAAGGATTCTTCGAGCATCGGGACGGATATTGAGATTGCGCAGGGACTCGATGATCTGCTTGGTGATTTTTGATTCTTGATGATGTCCTATAATTAGCTCCTTGGCGAGAGCAATTTCTTTTCCCGTCAGGCCCTCAGAAAGGACTGATGGGGATAAATCTTTTATTGTCGAAAGGGTAATCTTGTGAGCACTACGCCTGTTATTGATTCTTGTGATTGTGCCTAAAAGAAAACGTAGTGCGTAAGCGATGATTCGTTTCGCTTTACTGAAAGTGCTCACTTGTTTAATTCCCCACAGGTCATCTTGATCTTGCTTTAGTTTTCTTGAGACCTTCTTCTTGGAATTCCCTTTCTTGCTTAAGGTGTTAACGCCTTCCGCATATTCCTCGGAATCGGAAGCACTTTCGGATCTTGTCCCATTGTCGAAAATACGACTGTGGGTAGGCCATTGGATAGGGTTTGACTGAAGAAAGAGGGGTCCTATCCACCACCATATATGACTACCTAATTCTTCCCTTGTGAGTCCTATTGTACCGCAGTCCGCTGGGTTGTCACATGAAGCGACATAACCGTACTTAACGAAAGAACCTCGTTTTTGCATGTTATTGCTGATCTTGCTGATCTCTATTAAGCGGTTGTATACAAAAGGCCCTACTTTTCTTTCTGGCTTCAGCTTGAGCCAATTCAGCACAATCTCTGAATCCGAAAAGAGGTAGACACCTTGTATATTGATTACAGGTTGCAGCTCGGACATTACTGAGTTAGTCAACCTTGCTGCTAACGTGAACGCATTCAGTTCCAGCTTCGGAACTGTATACTGACCTTGAAGTGGCGGAAGTTTTGATTTTGCCATAACAAGCTGAGCTTTTCTTTCATGTAACAAGTATGTGCAAGCTGCCATTGCGCTTGTGCTTGCATCTGCAAATGTTATCAAGATCCCTTTACTTCCTTTTGGTGCCAAAAACCGAGGTACACTGAAGGTGAATCCTTGGATTTGCTTCGTGAGATGCTTCCATTCTCCTTCCAGTTCTGTGGAAAGTGTTGTGTCCCAGTCATACTGTTGTTGCCAAAGGTGTTGCAGGATGATCTTGATATTATGAAGCAGTGGAACCATCCATCCGAGTGGATCATATACCGACGCTATTGCGCTAGTAACCGATCTTTTTGTCGTTACTGGAGCTTTCGGGAGGTGAACTGATATGTCCACCGTGTCCCTGCAGATATCCCATGTGAACCCAAGTACCTTCGGATACCTCTGGGTGCTCTTGTCCTCGTCTTTCATTTCTTCCATCAAAGGTTCACTGTTGGAAGAAAATTCTCGAAGATTCATTTTGAGGTCTTGAAATATTTTCTTGCTCCGATGGTACAACTGCTTGGCCTCCTCCAAGGTGTTTGCGGTTTGTAGCAAATTGTCGACGTAGAGATTCTGCCTTAGGTCTTGCACCATGACGGATTCGTCTTCGTAGTTTTCGATATGGTATAAGGTGGTACCAGCAAGAAGAAACGAAGACGATTTTAGGCCAAAGGTTACTCTAGTAAATCGAAATACTTGGATGTTGCTAGAAGTTGGAGGTAGCCTATGATTTTTTAGCCAAAGGCATCGGGTCGCGTCTCTGTCCTGTTCTTGAAGTCGAACTTGCAGAAAGGCTTTTTCGACACCCGATGTTAGAGCGATCTTCCTTATTCTGAAACGTTGCAGGATTCCATATAGCAAAGGGAGTATTACTGGTCCTTTGTGCAGTACGTCGTTTAAGGAAGGGCAATCCTTATAGGGTGCCGATGCATCGAACACGATCCTCAGTTCTGTAGTGGTCTTGTGAGGGGTAAGGACGGGCTGGTGGGGGATGTAGTGAATTGGCCTTCCCTCACTCTGAGCCGCTTCATCCACGTGCTCGATGATATTGCTACGTAACTGGTCTTGAAAGGTGTTGTGGTATTGATCGAGAAGTTTTTCGTACTTGCTTATGGTGTTCCAAACGCTGACAAGTCGCTTATAAGCTAATGCTCTGTTGTCTGGCAAAGTGGGGTACTGGTCCTTCCAGCGGAGGCGAACATAGTACCCGTCATTCCTTTTTTGTATGGAGTCCTTGAACTGCTGCCAGACCCTCTTATCCAGAGCTTCTTTGGCCTCCTTTTCGGAGCCGGTGAATTCTTCCGTTCCTGCAGCTTCGAGGGTCCAAAATTTCTCCCACTGTTCACGCTCTTCAGAACTGATGTCTGAGTCAGATGGCGTGACAGTGTGTACTTCAACGGTTTTGATAGACCAGCACTTTTCCCAATACTGAAGATCATCTTGAGCGAGTTGAGAAACTTGCTGAGCTTGAATTTCGGAAGTCTTGACCTTTCCCGAAACTAGGCTTCCTAGCTTTGTGGGCACTAAGTGTAAGCCCGATGGAAGCAAAATTGGAGGTGCGTCGTTTCGAATGAAGGACCAGAGTTGGTCACAGCCTAATAGAATTCTTGGTTTAATTATCTCCTTCTCATCCTTCAGCGACATCGACAGATTCAAAGATCGAATGAAATCGACATCACCAGAGGGCAATCGAGGAGGCACGAAGGAACTAGTCAAAATCTCGCTTGTTAGCAACTCTAGAGAATGTGGAACACCATCGTGACCCCATACCTCTAAATTGACTAGTTTACACATTTTCTTCTTTATTTCTTTAGATCCGAACGTGCGCAACATAATTTGCTTTTCCTCTAGAATTGGTAGTCCCAACTTCTCAGCAAATGCACAGTCGACAAAAGAGATTTCTGCCCCAGTGTCTAGCAGGACATCGATCTGCGAAAGTGTTTTCGTTCTTGGCTCAAGAATGGTAGCTTCCCCTGTCGGTAGAGTCGGACGATTAGTCAACTGTGAACTGAGGACCGACTGAGGTTGTTCATCAGTTATCTGAGGTGAACATGGCTCCTCTGCCACAACGACATGTGAACGGACCTTAGTGGGTTTGCTCCCCAAGGTTCTCGCTGTGTCTCTATGTGGCACCCTTCCATGTTCTTGCTTAGGCTCCGCACTGGGTCTTGTCGTTCTTCTTGATAATGCGGAAATCCTTTCTTCTTGTGATGCGAACTGCTTGTTATTAGTTTCTCGCTTAAAACAGCAAGAGGTATGATGGGGCCCTTTACACTTAAAACATGGTCGACCTTTACAATTCGTCGTGATGTGCTTAGATGAAGCACATATTAGGCACAAGTTGTTCTTGCTCGCTGAACGTTCTTGAGCCGTACAAAACCTCGTGCAGTTGTTAGCCGAGTGATTCTGCTGGCAATACATGCAGCTTCTTGTTATTGGTTGCCAGCCCTGTGACTGCCTTGCTATTCCTGCACCTTTTCGGTGGGCCATATTATCTTCATCTGCAAACAGTGAGAACATTTCTTCCGTTCCCAGAATTTCGTCAACGTACGTTAGGAGTGTTTCCACATTGAACGGAACATCAGGATGCTGGGTTTGCTTCTTTGTTATTGCTTTCCTCCTAACGAAATCTGGAAATTTTGTCAACACCTTTTTTATCAACCAGGTGCTATTGATCTCTTCCCCCTTTTCTTTTAACTGGGTAACAATTACTTGTATCTGTTCCAAAAGAGAGCGCATATCCTTTACTGAACGGCTGCGCAACGTGCAAGAGTCTAGTCTCTCGACTAGGTGATTGACAAGTATTTCCTTGTTATTGTATTTATTAAGGAGGAAGGTTACCGCTTTTGAATAGTTTTCTTTTGTCACTTGAAATTTCTTGATGGATTCCCTGGCCTCTCCTCTTAATGCGTTAAGTAGGTAATTATATTTCACCATCTCAGGCATTTCTCTTGAATGGATATTGCTTTGGAAAAGTTCCCAAGTTGTCCCATTCCCAGAGGTCCCCTCCGAACGTCGGAATGGGTAAGGGCGGCAGTTCTAGCGGCTTTGCTTGCGGCTGACTCATCGCCGATGTACTATTGACCACAGCTACCGATGGACTGTCCGATACGGTGCTGTTTATTGCGCGGAGCCGCGCTTCCAAGAGTACGGAGAGGTCGAATGCCAGGAATAGTGCTGACTCAGCCTTTGAGGCGTAATTTTCGTAATCCTCTGTCTCCTTTGTGCCTTTGCTCTCCAGGTTATCAAGGGTGGTAGCATACTCGGTCATAGTTTTTTCAACCTTCCCTGAGGCGAAAGTTATTGCTGATATTGCTTCCTCTAATCGGATAATGAGCTCTTGTTTTTCACCAAGTGGCAAGTGGGGTTCTACCACGATTTCTTCTAGCTTCTCGCTTTTTAGGCTTGAAACGATATGCTCCAACTTATTGGTGAAAGTAGTCAATAACCGCTTATGGGTCCCTAATTGTGAGGTCATCTTGAATTTCAGTTTGCCGAGAGTTCTTGGAAGATTCTTATTAAGTTCTTGAAATTCAATCTATCAGTATTGGTTGATGATGGGTTAGCAAGGACTTCTTGAAAAGATGTCTTGGTTATTGAAAGGTTATCGCTGCTCTTGAATGGATTTTCTTGTTAAAGAAGGCTCCACGGCAAAAGAGTAACGAAAAAGGTTAAAGTGGGTAGTGAAAGTGCGGTTCAGTTTTTCTTGATTAAATAAGTTCCAAAATAGACCGCAATAGAATGAAAGATGCAAGTTTGAAATGCAAACCGACCTGGATCCTTTGGTTGGCCCGATGCACCAGTTTTAGTGAGGTCGGTCGCCCTAGTTGCTGCCACGCGGTTGTGCAATGATGTACCTTGCTAAAGCTATTGCTGATAAAGTGATCTTACAAAGGTTAATTATAAGATTTTATCCGGCAATACTGACTTCTCACAGAGGTCTTGCTGATGGGTTATTGACTGGATCTTGATCGTCTTGGCAGTCCGCGAGCGAAGAGTCGTCCCAGCTGGAGAAGCCGTGAGGAGCAGAAGAGCCGAAGGCCTCGAGTGTTGACCACGCCGGGTTTTATGCAAGTTGCCGTGCCCGAGAATGTCAGCATTGCCGTGCCTGCAAAAACATTACTATAAGATCAGCCTACTTGATAAGAATAAAGCATGAGAAACTGAGAAAATGAATTCCTGATCCTATTGAACTTGAACTAGCGCAGCTATAAGCTACGAGAAATAGTGTTAAAGGTGAAGCCACACATATGAGCTCGAGTAGGAACTCTTCTGTATCTCGCGCGCTTCTCAAGAACTTGGCTGTTTTGCAGGCACACCTTCCAAAAATATGTCTAGAACTAAGTGTGATTTTCCTGTTAATTATTAGGTCGTTGCATAAGAAATGGCAGATTTTGACTGAAAATTTCGACAGATCACAACATTGCTTGGAAGCAATTTTTTAAATTGAAATATGCACCACTACAATTACTTCACTTTTCTCAACTCGACAATAGCTTTGACCTTACATCTTTATAAACATCGGGACTATGAGAATTAGCAAAACGCAAGAAGCCATTTTCGACACCATCTTGGTTGCTAAATTTTTTATCCTTCACATGACGATCTAAATGCTTGAAAAAGTGATTATCGGTAGGGTACTGATCTGGTGGATATGCAGGATGTGGCAGAGATTCCTATCCCACTTCATCCAGTTTTTGGAGAACAATTTTTGAAACACGCGGCCGCGCTGTCATGTAGGAGGATTAGGCCTCTTTGATCACCAAAGCCTGCTGTTTTTCAATCAACTTCCGGTGCTTCAGTTCAGCTTCGGCACAGTACTTCTCCGCTGTGCTAGACTCTCCAGTCTTCAAGAATTTGTAATGCACCATGCCAGCCATTGTCCATCACACGGTCACCATGGTCTTCTTTGGATGGAGGCTTGGTTTCGGCTCTCCTTGGGAGTCTCGTTCTTCTCCAGCCATTGTGCAGAGAGACGAGGATTGTCACAAAGGATTCATTTTGGTCGCATGTCACGATCCTGTTCAAAAGAGGCTCCCTTAGATTGCGCAGTCTTAACGAAACTCATTGGCACTTCAGCATCTGCCCGGTTCGTGAGGGATCCATTAACCCCGTTTCTTTACTTTTCCGATATCATTTAGGTGACGACTAATAATGCTTCCGTCTACGCCGAAATGCTGGGGTCGTCGTCAAGGAGTGATGACGGCCTACCTCAGTCTTCATCTTCGAGACTTTCACCTTCAGATCGAAGTCTTTCGAACCAGTGGCGAATTGTGCGTTCCTTAGCGAATTCCTCCTCAAATGCAGCGCAGATCTTACGAGACGCGGCCGAGGCGCTTTTCCATTCATATAAGTAGAGCACCCGAATACTACGTTGATTTATGCTGTAAAAACGACGTTAAAAACATGAGGTAATCATGTTACAAAAGATATAAATGTAAGGAATCGGAGATACTGCGCTTTCACTAACTATGTACAATGCTCGAAAAGGAAACATTCGTAGCCAGGAAAAATCGACCAGAAATTGAGGTACCCAAATTGGCCATTTCCTATGCAACGATCTAATAAAAGACTAGAAAGATTGAAAATGCTGTATTTCTATATTATATTGTATTTTATATCTCTGCCAATAAACTAGAGAGGTTCTCCCTCTTTAATGGTGGAATCACGAAAACAATGAGGTGACGATGAACAGAACCGTTGTGAATTGATAAAACCGCAATACTCAGGCCTTTTCACACTTGGGGGCTGTTAATTACTCTTACCAGTTTTAGGATGTCTTGCTTTCCAAAAACTCAAGAAATATTTCTCAAAGCTCGAAAAACCCAAGCTGCAATGTTGCAATGCAATTTGCAATGTTCTAGCAACTAAGCTCTACTTCAAGTGCTATCCGCACCAATTTTGCGGTGCGCTTACTGTTTCGTTTGGAGATACGTATCATCAGGCTCTGTGTCTCGTTAGCGCGACAATCGCTGTGCTGAATGCTAAGCGAGCTCTTGCTGTGTGAAGGTTAGCCAGAATTCCGATCCAACCATGAAAAATAAGCAGCACAAGTGGTTCGTAATAGACTTTTTCGCAAGAGCTTCAGATCTTGCTAGTGTTGGCTTTTTCAGTAACAAAAATAATCTCGTTACCATGAAAGGACGCACTGTTCTTTAACACTTTATTGTTTTCGGAGTTACTAGAGTGCTCATTGGCCGCCTTCCTATTTCTTCAGGTGTTTGGCATGCAAACCTTAGGACTATCACATTTCTTTGAGCTTGAGCTCTACGATAACGTTTCTCCCACCATACTCATAAGTCGAAGTTAAGCAGTGATGATGTGGTTTCTTATAAAGCTGGAAATTGATTCAACATGCAAGAGGCTGAAATAAACAGCAATTTGAGGACAAATGCCAATCTTAAACTTCAGAGAAAATGAATTCTGTAAATAAATGAGTGCTGGAAGGTTCAAAGGAGCATCATTTAAAAACATCAAATCAGCACCCACTACAGCGCACAAAGAATTAGGCTGTGTTGTTTTTTCCTTGAAGGAAAGTCGAGCGAAGATAAATCAAAAGCGTATCTAGTAGTTCTAGAAACTCAGCAACAGATACAAATCAGTTTCTTTAAGCCTCAATTGGCTAGTACCGAGGATGTAAGCTGTTACAACGATGTTTTGTTGCGATCAAAACTTCTGGCGCACACCGGGACTCGAACCCGCACCTCCCTCTGACCGGGCAGGAATGCTCTACGCCATTACACCACCGGCGCTGTTTGATCGAACGCAACATCCACACGTCGTGGGACCAGCACTCACCGGTATATCGGGATGAGCCGGCCGCTGATATCAGCATGGAACCAGTTAAGCTGTAGTCTAGCTGTAGGTCAACATCAGATAATTTTTGTTCCAAATTTCACCGCTATGAACAAAATTAAACGTTCTGCTTGATGAAGTTCTTTTCAAGCCTATGCCTCTAAGCATATGCCATAGCTGTTCTTTTATTGAGGGCAAAATCTACCGCCTAGTTGAACTGTGTAGATTTATTTTGTTTACAGGGTGCTCCTGAATAACGTGGTGAAGGTTTTTAAATTATAACTATGAAACAAGTGACAAGTGTACAAAGCAATTTATAAATAATAACAACATGGACAATATGTTCGACCGGATTCGAAGTGGCCCTCCTTGGCGCGAACAGAGAGGCCCAAACACTTGGTGAGGTTTTTGGCAATGGGCCGCAGGCTATCTGAAGATACCTGGTTCCACTTCCAGCGCAGAGTATCCTTCTGTGCCTCTAGGCTATGGGATGCTTGGCACGGACCCCGGCCTTCAAAGTGGACCACGTGCTGTATGTACTCCGTTGCAGGATCTATCCTAGTCCGGGGGGGGGGGGGCACATAACTAAAGAATATGTAAAAATCGACTTGGGACCTACCGAGCGACTCCTACAGAGCACGATGGAACCTAAACCAGAAAAATTCACGAGCAAAAAAAAACAACAAAAAAATTAAATGTTTTCGCCGTGGAGCTATAAGCGGGTGAAGTTATATGCCCTCCTCACCATGTTAGATCCTGGTTATAACATGTCAGGCAACGATCAGCACGCGCTAGGTGGCTTTATGCGCTCTCCTCACCATGTTATATCCTGGTTCTAACATGTCAAGCGGTGGTCAGCACGCGGCACGACTCCATTGCGTCGCTCTTTGCCCGCCGATACGGTTGCCAAACCGCGGCGATTTTTTTATCCGTTCGTTTTTTCTTTGTTTTAGGTTCTATCGTGCTCTGTAGGAGTCGCTCGGTAAGTCCCAAGTCGATTTTTTTACATACTTCTTAGCTATGTGGCCCCCCGGACTGGGATAGATCCCCGTTGCATTCAGATCCGGTGAGTGCGGTGGCTATTCCGCAGACATGACGAAGTCCGAGAAATTAGCCTCGCACCATGCCTGCGTGCTCTTCCCCACGTGTACAGAGACTGAGTCTTTTTGAAACGTCCGCTGCGCATTGCTGAAATGATGCTGGGACCAGAAGAGTGCGGCAGCCTCGAAAATGTCCCGTCGGTACACATCCTAATTTATTTTTACTCCTTCGTCCACAAAAACTACGGGGTGTTTCCGTTGGTGGCGATTCCACCCACACTATGAGCGCCTGCGAATTTTGACGATGCTCGGCAATGGTGAAGGTGGCGGGAGCCTCTCCAGATCAGATTTCGCTGTTTTGGGTTGCAAGCCAACTCCATGGTGAACAGCTTCTCATCCATGAGCGGCGTACGCTCCCATCCGCGATGTGCGGCCCGCAGCTTGAGCTGGTGGCATTGATGGCGTTATTTTTTCCTTTTTCCGATTCTTGTCCCTCAGGAGCTGGATTTTATGGAATTTGTAGAGCTGGAGTCCGTGTTTCTTTCTGGCTATTCGATGCACCTGATACCGGTACCACAGGCGATTTTTCTCGAGAGACCCTCCAATTGGAGATTCATCGCTTTTCGATGATTTTCGGGATCTGCGGCGTATTGATAGTGCGATTTCTTCCTTGTCCTGGACGACCACCTTCATGGCCAAGCCCCTCACACTGACGAATTTCTGTGTAGACAGTCGACGGAGCAGGTTAGCGATGTCACATTGGCGCTTTCCTTGACGATGAACCACCATAATCGCAGTGCAATGGTTTAACATCTTGAGAAAAACCGAAACTGGGACAAAACAGTACTCAAAAAATTACAACACGGAGAAAAAGATACGAACGAAAGGAGCAATTGCCGCCAGACCGCAGATCAATACTTTTGCTTGGGAGAACGTCAAACCTTCATCACGTTATTTTGGAACACCCTATATTTTACCAAATCACTGACAGCTGATAGCACTAATAATGGTGAAACATGAGACGCTTTTGTTTGTTTTCAGGTCGTCATCAACCGCGAAGGAAAAGTGATGAACAGCACGGTCCTAGAACAACAGGCCTGGAACGATCTTCTAAAGAGTATACACGCAACCTCGCCAACACATGTTTCGCATACGGTCAATCAGAGCTCCATTTTCTCTCTTAGCGAAAGTCATTCCGAGAGTCACACTCATACTGAGTCGCATGGCGCAAATTCGCAACCTGCTTATGTAGTTCCGACGTATGTTCCTTCCGAAGACGACTGGCAAAGAGAAGACCGCCGCAAGGAACAGGAACGGCTCGAAGAACAAAGGATAATCGAAGAAGCAAAAAGAAAAGAGCAGGAAGAACTACGCGTTTTAGAGGAAGAACGGAGGAAGGAAGAAATTCGACTCAGAGAGTTGGAGGAGCAGAGGCGTTTGGAGGAAGAGGTTAGACAAAGAGAGCTGGAAGAAAACAGGAGGTTGGAAGAGGATCGCCGAGCAGAAGAGACGAGGATCAGAGAAGAGCGTTTGAGACTGGAAGAAGAGGAGAGGAAGCAGCATGAAAAAGAAGAAGAGGAAAGAAGAAGGCTTGAAGAGGAGCGCAGGCGTATCGAGGAGGAACATCGAAAGGCAGAAGAGACGCGCCTCAAGAAGGAAGAGGAGTACCGTAAAGATGAGGATCGGCTATTCGAGGAGCAACGCAGAAGGGAAGAAAGTGTCAGGCGAGAAGAAGAGAGGCGACGGAACGAAGAGAGGAGAAAAGAAGAAGAACAGCGTCGAGAAGAAGAGAGGAGGCGCATTGAGGAGCACGAAAAGCAACTGGAACGACGTCGAGAAGAGCATCGCCGTCGACTGGAGGAATTTAGGAAGCTCGAGGAGCAAAGGAGACACGAACTGGAGCAACTCAAAGAGGAACGTCGCTTGTGGAAGGAGAAACTGAAGGAGGCTCAGGAGGAGGGCAAGAAGCAGCTCATCCATGTCATATGCACACAAAACGGTGCAATTCGGACACCGGAGACACGCAAGGAGTATAGCGAAGGGGAAGATCCGTGCGAAGGGTTTAGAAAAGCATAGGATTTGAAGAGACGTAGGATTGAAGGAAATCTCTGTGATCATAATGTGCTTTCGCGATGTCTCTGTGCTGCCAGATATGCGTATGTTTGTCTTGCGATTTTGTTGTATACGATCATTGCTGTTTGTGTAAACTAAACGTTGGAAGTCTTGGGTCCGATCAAGTTGAAAACGAAAGCACTCGTTTTTATTACTTTTTGTACGTGGATAACCATACAGGAAAGAAGAAACAAAAACAACTGCGAACCAACTAGAATTATTTTTTATTTTTTACAAAATATAAAATATGTCGACGTTAACCTTTTGATAGATAGCTTGTGTTCAATCATACAACATCAAGGTTTTAGTGGACGTACCAGCTCGATATCCATGCTATTCATTGGGAACTAGGGAACTGCAATCTGGATTAAACACGAAGGTGGATTTCAACTTTTTTCAAAGACTCTGGCGAAAACGGAAGTGATGCTAATAGGCCGATAATTTGAAGCTAAATACAGGGTGAACCAAAATAACGTAGACAAGATTATTTTATCATAATTATGAAGCAACGCGAGAAAACAACAACTAGATTACAATAATACAAACATTAAGGTAGATCATGTTCAAGTGGTTTGTAGTGGCCTCCCTTGGAGCGGATGCAGAGGGCCAAACGTTTCGCGAATTTTTCGGCGATGGGCCGCAGGTAATCAGGAAACAATCGTTCCCACTCCCGACGTTTGCATTCCTTCAGGGACTTGAGAGTGCGGTGGCGCTTGACGCCGACCCCAGTCTTGAAAATGTCCACACACTATAGTCCATCGGATTCAAATACTGCGGCCATTCCGAAGGTGATGGAATCGGGGAAATTGGCCTTGCACAAAACCTGCGTACTCTTCGCCCTATGTTAGCGTGCAGAGTCCTGTTGGAACGTCCAGTGGGCATCACCGTAATGAAATTGGACCCAAGGAAGAATTACGGACTTGAGAATGTCTCGCTGGTGCACATCTTTTCGATTTTCACTCCTTTATCCACGAAAACCAGAGGGGTCCTGCCAGAGGGATAATTTCGCCACAAACCATGGCGGATTGTGGGTTCTGGCGGTGTTGCAGAGCTGATTGGAGCCTCTGTAGACCAAATCTTATCATTTTGGCGATTGTGCGCCTTCTCCACGGTGAGCAGTTTCGCATCTATGAACAGAATCTGTTCCTAGCCACGACGGCCCATCGCCCCCAAACTTCTCGAAACGTTTGGCCTTTTGCATCCGTTCCAAGGGAGGCGACTCCGTAACCACGTCAAGATGGTATACCTTAATGTTTGTGTAGTTGTAAACTAATTGTCGTTTCTTTCGAATTGTTGGTTGTTTTATAATTATGACAAAAAAATCTTGTCCACGTTATTTTGGCGCACCCTGTAATAAAGCGATTTCTCAGGGATCGGTGTAATAAAAGCGTGTCCAGTCGAATCGCCACTCCACCTAGCATGCATGCAACTAGCAACTAGCATTAAATATTTATATGTTCAAGGGGTGCGAGATTGCAATGGCAACGTTGCTGATGAAATATGGCGGTATCTCTTCTGGAGCAATGGCGTCGAGTCAGGCAAAGCACCTGATGCATAATAAATCTTTTCTTTGTAAAAACACACCGTGTCTGCCTTATTGGGAAGGATAACAACGGATGTAGGAGAGTCGACTGAAGCCGGGCAATCCGAAAAAGATTTTAAAAGTGCTCTTCCAGAATACAGGCCTTCGCTAAATCCGTTAATACCGAGTCTCCAGTATCGTATTTTGAGGAGGGTATTCTCTCCAGTACGGAATTTAACAACTTAGAGAATTACGTTTGATTAGAACCTTCAAGAATTCGTTTTTCGACAAATCTGTAACATCCATGCAAACGCCGATCAAAATCGCCTTTTAATTTGTTTGAAACGGTGGAAGCTATATAATGAAAGATGGCATTGGCACCAACCACATTTTTAATTTTTGATCAAAAAGCTTAACCAGATTGGAAGGAAGGTTGATGAAGTTTAAGGAAACAATTTCTTGCAGTTGGCTATCCAGATACTTCGAAACTTGTCCACTGCATAGAATCTCCCTTTGGCGCCATTTAAGAGAGTGTTTGTGAGAATAGGATCCTCACCGTCTGAGTACTTTGTTGGCGATTGCCCAATCTCCAAAGATCGGTCAGTCGGTCAGAGACCTTGGGCTCCATTGCGACGATAAGCTTGATTTTTAGGAACACTGCAAGGTCATCCAGAGGAACACCCAGTCTCGTACATATACTCCAAATTCCAAACCACAATGCACTCCCAACAATGCAGTCCTGGTACAGACCTAGAAAACATTCATAATCTATCGCTCAAAGTGAATCGATCGCGTTCTCTCCTTATAAAAAAGACACTTGATTCAAGGAAAAGATTCAGAACAGCTATTCTGGGAAATTCTAGTTCCATCAGGAAGTTTCCTGTCCTCTAGAGTGCTACGAAGGAAGACTGGGAACATATTTCAATGTTTTCACACATTGGAATCCCGTTGGAAATTTAGAGATGCGTTGGCCATTATATCTTCAAAATGCTATTAGGAATCGTGGACGTCGATGCTTCTGAATTTTACTCTCTCCTACCTTCTAGAACAGGGGTGGTTCGGAAAAGCTTTTTTGTGTATGTAGTTTGTGGGCGCTTCGAAGCCCTAGAACTACATACTCAAAGGCTGGGGTTTTTACTTGCAGAGCAGGATTTGCCTGCTTGTCTTTAAAACACAATTTGTGTACTGCCGAGCAGGTTTCCGGCTCTTTCAAACGCATAGCTGAAAAATGTTGTTTCTCTTTTAAACTTTTAGAACCATGTTGTTTCACTTAGTGGAGTGTTTTTTTCTATCGGTGGTCTTATAACACTAATTAATTATTACTATTATTATAGGAGCGAACTCCTCAATGCATTTGTGAAGAACAAACAAAAAGAAATAGTTCCCATTTACGCTGGGATGTCCCAAAGCAGTGTTCTCCCGTCTAGAGGTAGTAGATATTGACCAAGAAGGTTGTAATTGGCCTTAATAAATGTTCCCCTTAATCGTTATTTAACATTTGCTGTCATGATGGAAAAGTTGTGAGTGATGGATTACTTCCACAGCTCTAAAAAAGTTATCACCTGGTAATGCTAGTTTACAAACAATTGCTGCTTTAGCGGTCGTTTAGTCTTTCTCCGAAGAGGATCAACGAGCGAGGGTCTCTTGTCCCCTTGTCAGATTCTGGTCCTTTGATTGTTCTGCTGGTTTGGGCATTGTTTCACAATTGACGTTAAACTGCACTCATTCACCATTTGAGTTGTCATGGCAGCACTACTGAGGATAAGAAAACTAAGCAAAAGAAGACCATGTCAAAGAAATGCTCTCACAATCCAGGAATTCCGATGTGTTCGAGAAAACTACTACTCTTAGTTGTTAGAAAGGCTGTTCCTACACAAAGGATTCTAACCCACTAAAAATGGCATCACTTAAGGTTGCCGTATGAATCTTTTGAGTTGAATGAGGCCCTTAATGTCCTGGATTAATGGCCTGAATTAACAAAGTCAGATCGACAGTCGACATAAAGGCGCCAAGATGCTCAGAAATGGTTATTGGAGGCAGACGCATCTCTTCTCATGTATTTCAAGTACTGCTTAGCCCATCAGCGGCGTTCTTCAAGGCAGTGTTTGTCTCTCAACGTGGCTATAGAAAGTGATTTTTCAGCCAAGGAGAGGGCTACACTAGAACCACCAATTAGCTCCGTTGTGGTCACGAGAGGATAGGTTAGGTGTTCGGCTAGGTACCTAGAATTTAAGGGCTTGGATACTGTGCTGATTCTGTGCAATTCTTACTGCCACGTTTGGAACGTATAATAATACTTACTAGGTTACATGTGCACATGTGCACATGTCTTCTGAAGTGTAGGTGTCTCCGCCGAACATCAAATCATCCACTGCATTACCTTGCATTTTTGGGACATGTGCGAAGTAGGGGTGCAGAAACGTGCAGCGGGAGTTCGGGAAGGCGCCGTTGCTCCTCGCGGCAGCCAATCATGTTCCCTGACTGTATGGCTGAGTCGGTGCTTGACTGAGTGCCGCGGTTACGGTAGCAGCAAAGGCGCATGCCTGATCCCCGCGGGACGTCTTCGCGACAAGTACCGGATTTTTTAAAACAGACAGAATATCAGAAACAAGAGTTCCGTCGTGCGCCGAAGGGCTCATCGTATGCTGCGCCATTTGTCAGAAAACCTGGCAAAAGCACTCATGCACCTGAACCGGTCTTGAACAGTGTGAGTCCCATCTGTTGTTTCGTCGAAGGCCTAGTGGTTATTCAGAAGGAAAGCTGCCTGTAGCGCAAACGGTGAAAAAAACAGCATTTATTTGAAAAACATAATGGTTTGAGCACATCTTACGATGTTCGCAGCGAAGAAACAAATCGTCGAGGCACATAATGTCGTAACGCCACAGATTGTACAATCAACATCAAAGTACCCACTGAAAACGGAGGGAAGTGTCCACGTGAAATTCTGAAGTTTTCTCACTGCCACATTAAATGTTATAGTGCCACTAGCAAGTAGGGCTGTACATTTGGAATCCAAAAGCCTCTTACTTCGGCTAGTCGTTCACATTTAGATAGTAGGCCCAGTAGATGATGTTGAATAGCGTGAAGAGTCCTGGGAACGCAACCATACTTATTCGATCTATGCGATCGGTCGACCATCTCGGTTTCGGCGAGGCGACGAATGACTTGTCTTCGCAGCCGTCCAGTAGAAGCATCTTCTCTGGTGTCCTCAAAAAAGCTCATAGCAATAAAGACCTGAGAAGACTGCTGAGAATATGGACCGGTACACCGTCGACATCGGCGTTGGATTAATTACTCATTCCTGATAAAGTTCAGTGCATCCAACACCCAGACAAGCTTGTTAGACGGAAATATTTTACTAAAAATCTTATATTTTTGCTACAAGCCAGTACCGCCCTAACATGCCGCGATATTCACTGAATTTTAAACATTTTTTCCAATAATCACAATCTCTCATGTATACAAAGTTGATGGGCATTAAGAATTAAACCCCTAAACATGGTCTGCACTGGGCAAGCTCCTAGTCAAGGTCTAACTAAAAACCTACCGTGACAAGTCTCTTGAAGATCTCAAAACTGCGTATGGTGTCGTGAGCATCATCTTTTTTCTCATACGCGGATCTAAAAAATGATAACGTTCAGAAGTATAAAAGTTTTATATTCATCGTAGAGAAGTACCGAATCCCACGTTAATTATTTGCGCTCAGAAGGCGGAAGTAGTCGTAGCTTTCTTCCCTACTATTTCAGAGAAAACAAATGTTTAGTGGAATTATCACAACTGCATGAAAAAATGGGATCCTATCCACCGCTTTCAAATTCGCCTTTACTTAAACACATGTTAGTGAGCCTAATAAAAGAAGTGGCGAATATCCTTTCAAAGAAGGGGTTTTGCCAAAGGCAAAGGCTGCTCGGTCGTAAAACTCTCGACATCCTGATTTCGCTTCGCAACTAGAACCGCATGCAAACGACGTTGACTTGTGGAAAGGTACATGGGGATGGGGAGAGGGGGGGGGGGGGGTGAAGGAGTGGTAGGTGTGCCGTAGACTTCAGCTCGATTAACCGGGTCGAATAATTGTTCGAACGATTTCGAACAATTATTCGCTCGATTACTCGAAAATCGTAAACCGTTGTTGTTCGAACATTACTCGAAATCGTATTTCGCGAAAAACCGTTACACTGTGCCGGAGTTCAACGCCTAGCTCACCTGGCTTCCCGGATTTTTTGATTGTGTTTGAGCCTCATATCCTACTATATATAAGCGAGAACGGTCGTTTGTCTGTGGGTGAGTGAGTGCGTGTGAGTGGGTGTGTGTGTTTGTTTGCACAGAAATGCTGAAGAAATGTGTTGGGGGAAGTATGGGGAAGGGGGGGGGGGGGTTGTAGTTGTCAACAGTTGTCAACTGTTGTAGTTTTCGACAGGCGTCCATGTTCAGACGACATGTCACCAATGTCGCGCAAAGGACGTTCAGGTTGAGAAGAGATGTCACCGATGTCGCGCAAGGGGTGTTCGGATTCAGACGACGTGTCAATGATATCGCGCAAAGCACACCCGACTTGAGAAGACATGTCACCGACGTTGTTAAGCAGGCGTCCGGGTTCGGAAGAGGTGCCACCGATGTCGCGGGAGGATTCCGGAATCACACGACGTGTCACTGATGTCGCGCAAAGGACGTTCAGGTTGAGAAGAGGTGTCACCGATGTCGCGAAAGGCCTTCCAGATTCAGACGACGTGTCACTGATGTCGCGCAAAGGACGTTCAGGTTGAGAAGAGGTGCCACCGATGTCGCGGGAGGATTCCGGAATCACACGACGTGTCAACGATGTCGCGCAAAGCACACCCGACTTGAGAAGACATGTCACCGACGTTGTTAAGCAGGCGTCCGGGTTCGGAAGAGGTGCCACCGATGTCGCGGGAGGATTCCAGAATCACACGACGTGTCACTGATGTCGCGCAAAGGACGTTCAGGTTGAGAAGAGGTATCACGGATGTCGCGAAAGGCCTTCCGGATTCACACGACGTGTCAGCGATGTCGCGCAAAGCACACCCGACTTGAGAAGACATGTCACCGACGTTGTTAAGCAGGCGTCCGGGTTCGGAAGAGGTGCCACCGATGTCGCGGGAGGATTCCGGAATCACACGACGTGTCAACGATGTCGCGCAAAGGACGTTCAGGTTGAGAAGAGGTGTCACGGATGTCGCGAAAGGCCTTCCGGATTCACACGACGTGTCAGCGATGTCGCGCAAAGCACACCCGACTTGAGAAGACATGTCACCGACGTTGTTAAGCAGGCGTCCGGGTTCGGAAGAGGTGCCACCGATGTCGCGGGAGGATTCCGGAATCACACGACGTGTCAACGATGTCGCGCAAAGGACGTTCAGGTTGAGAAGAGGTGTCACGGATGTCGCGAAAGGCCTTCCGGATTCACACGACGTGTCAGCGATGTCGCGCAAAGCACACCCGACTTGAGAAGACATGTCACCGACGTTGTTAAGCAGGCGTCCGGGTTCGGAAGAGGTGCCACCGATGTCGCGGGAGGATTCCGGAATCACACGACGTGTCAACGATGTCGCGCAAAGGACGTTCAGGTTGAGAAGAGGTGTCACGGATGTCGCGAAAGGCCTTCCGGATTCACACGACGTGTCAGCGATGTCGCGCAAAGCACACCCGACTTGAGAAGACATGTCACCGACGTTGTTAAGCAGGCGTCCGGGTTCGGAAGAGGTGCCACCGATGTCGCGGGAGGATTCCGGAATCACACGACGTGTCAACGATGTCGCGCAAAGCACACCCGACTTGAGAAGACATGTCACCGACGTTGTTAAGCAGGCGTCCGGGTTCGGAAGAGGTGCCACCGATGTCGCGGGAGGATTCCAGAATCACACGACGTGTCACTGATGTCGCGCAAAGGACGTTCAGGTTGAGAAGAGGTGTCACCGATGTCGCGAAAGGCCTTCCGGATTCACACGACGTGTCAACGATGTCGCGCAAAGCACACCCGACTTGAGAAGACATGTCACCGACGTTGTTAAGCAGGCGTCCGGGTTCGGAAGAGGTGCCACCGATGTCGCGGGAGGATTCCGGAATCACACGACGTGTCAACGATGTCAAGCAAAGCGCGTTCGGCTTGAGAAGAGGTGTCACGGATGTCGCGAAAGGCCTTCCGGATTCACACGACGTGTCAGCGATGTCGCGCAAAGCACACCCGACTTGAGAAGACATGTCACCGACGTTGTTAAGCAGGCGTCCGGGTTCGGAAGAGGTGCCACCGATGTCGCGGGAGGATTCCGGAATCACACGACGTGTCAACGATGTCGCGCAAAGCACACCCGACTTGAGAAGACATGTCACCGACGTTGTTAAGCAGGCGTCCGGGTTCGGAAGAGGTGCCACCGATGTCGCGGGAGGATTCCAGAATCACACGACGTGTCACTGATGTCGCGCAAAGGACGTTCAGGTTGAGAAGAGGTGTCACCGATGTCGCGAAAGGCCTTCCGGATTCACACGACGTGTCAACGATGTCGCGCAAAGCACACCCGACTTGAGAAGACATGTCACCGACGTTGTTAAGCAGGCGTCCGGGTTCGGAAGAGGTGCCACCGATGTCGCGGGAGGATTCCGGAATCACACGACGTGTCAACGATGTCAAGCAAAGCGCGTTCGGCTTGAGAAGACATGTCACCGACGTCACTCATCAGGTGCCTGGATTCAGAAGAGGTGTCATCAATGTCGCGAAAGGCCTTCCGGATTCACACGACGTGTCAACGATGTCGCGCAAAGCACACCCGACTTGAGAAGACATGTCACCGACGTTGTTAAGCAGGCGGCCGGGTTCCAAGCAAAGCGCGTCCGGCTTGAGTAGACATGTCACCGACGTCGCTCATCAGGTGCCTGTATTCAGAAGAGGTGTCACCGATGTCGCGCAAGGATTCCAGATTCAGACGACGTGTTACCGGTGAAGGTGGGACCAGTAATGGAGGACCGGTGAAGGACGCGGTTCCAGTAAGGGGGACCGGTAAAGGGTTGACCAATAAAGGAGGGATCAGTGAAGGTGGGACCAGCAATGGGGACCGGTAAGGTGGGGGGGGGGAGATCCAGTGAACGGGGAACCGGTGAAGGAGGGGGAGGGGTCCAATGAAGATGGGACCGGTGAGGAAGGGAGTAGTAAAGGGACCGGTGAAGGGGGTGGGGGAGTGGTCCAATGAAGGGGAACCTGTGAAGGAGGAGGGAGGGGTCCAGTGAAATGGGGACCGAAAAAGGGTTAATAAATAAAAAGGGGACCAGTGAGGGTGGGACCAGTAATGGGGATCGGTGAAGGATAGGATGACCAGCGAAGGGGGGACCAGTAAAGGGAGGTCCAGTGAAGGTGGGAGCAGTAGTAGGGACCGACGAAGGGGGAGGGGGACCAGCGAAGGGTGAACCGGAAAAGGGCTGACAATAAAGGGGAACCAATGATAGGGGACCAGTTAAGGAGGGTCCAGTAAAGGTGATGGCCATATTCCGCTAACCATTCTATATAGCAAAACCAGTTTTTGACTGTAATGAATGAGAGAAGGCCTAAAGAGGAGAAGACATTCGGGGTGTTCTATTCTCCGAGTTTGGGGCGAAGCCCCAACCAGACATTTGGCGGCCGGCAGGCCGTTGAACGTCTGGTAGTTATTATACGCCCGTAATCCCAAGTGTTTGGATTCCTCTGCACATGCTATCAGACCCATGATGGCTCGAGGGCGATCTTCAACTGCAGCGATTGTTTAACAGGTCTTCATCACATCACTACTGACAACACCACTCGGATAGTGACAAACCCTATTTGGGTTTAGGTTGGTCCAAGTACGCCTGAGCCTTTATTTTCTTTGAGAATTGTGTGTTTCCAAAAACTGTATTGCGCGCCAACTCGTACAATTCTGCAAAGCAATATTTCAGTTGGTAAAAAGGAAAGCCAACCTGGAGCTCGAAAGGGAAAGCCTTGTAAATATCCATTTTCTAGGATTGGTAATATGTTCCGACAATGATACAGGTCTTAAGCCTTCATAACACTGATATTTAATCTCCTGTTACAATAAATTGATTCATTGGATGCCCTACATAAACATGGAAATTCTTGAAATTTCAAGCTGCGAATGCGTCACAACTTATAAGGTGAGGCGAAGAAACATGCTTATATTTTTACGTCTTGATGTGTTCACGATTACAGCGATGAGCGACTATCTTTGGTCCGCCTTCATCGCCTAGGAAGATCGCGGAATTCATAACAGAAGTCCCAAACCCCCATGAACTGGGATCTCCTCACTTTTTTATCCGAATTTGGAAAGGTGTTATCATAGACAACATCGAAGAACGTGGACGATCGCTTCGTGCACCAAGCTCACAACGATGTTAAGGGAGCAACACTTGAGAACCACCAAAAGACGTCTGTCTCCTGAAGCTTTCGAGTCAGCGTGAAGCAGCTTGAGCGTCTGACAACCATCAGCTGACGTCCGCTATGAAGAAGAACGATCAAGGACGATCTTAAGGAGAGAATCGTTTAGGGTAAGATGTCGGCTAACTGGGGAAGCAGTGTCACAGTGCGCATCTTCAGGTAGTAGTGGACGCATTCAAATGCTTCATTCAAACCGATCCTGCGAAGGTTTAAGAACGACTTTGATATTGAAGGCTAGCTGAAATTACTTCCATCTCTGCTACGATCTACATTCAGCTTCATACCTAAGAGGTCCCATATAATACAGTCGTCACCTTCATCGCTGCAGGTGATGGAGAAATGCCAGGAGAAGCGTAAGCTCCTCAAAGCCCTTATGCATATTTGTGACCTGGAGAAGGCCTACGGTAGGTCGCTTTATGCCGCGTTTTGTTGAGTTCTCCAAAAATATCTCTCAAACCAAATAATGGTGACCACAATCGAAGTAAAAGAAGGGTTAAAAGCGTATCACGTTTGGACTAGTAGGGAGGGTGGACAGCACGTGATCTCACACACATAACATTATGTGACCTTCAAAAGTCAACTTTGAATCCATTCCTCTTACATCTACCACTCAGCAGCGTTTCTATGAGGCCAAAAGGAAGAGACGCTCCAGACAAGCCCCGACATAAACTAAATCATTGTGCCTGTGGACACCAAAGAGGAGCTAGAAGAGAAGCTGCAATTGTGACAGACGGCAGAAAAACGCCTGCATACATACAACGGATGGCTTACGGTTCACTGAAAAGGCTAGCACGTTCGTCAGACCTCTACAGAGTACTTGGTTAATCCTACAGCTACTGATACTCCTCCGTCTCTGCGCTCCACGTGTTCGACACGTAGGGCGCATCGTGCCGGGTCCTCGACGCTTCACGCGACGCAACCTCAACAATGAAACGCCGTTGAGCTCAATTTGTGGTAGCACTTGAGGGTAGTGAGGCCGGAGAGGAGTCGCCGCTGTTAGATAGAGATAGGACAGGTTTCCTAGTTGGGAGGTTAGTGAGCAGTGAAGCTAAGTATCCTCTATTTCTCTTTGGAGGCGAATGGGAACGAACAAATACAAAGCCGACGAATGACCTTAAAAACCAAGCCATTGGTTCAGATTGTGTTAAGCACTCGCACTGTTAGATAGGTCTTTATCTGTTTCATATAAGTTTTCTAAATATCATCCTTCTATTGATAACCAGTGTTTTCTAACCCGGATCAAACTTAGACGTCCTACAATATTTAAGGGTTGTTTGGAAGTCCTGTGATGTTCGGTAATTTTATTATTTTTTATTCAGCATTCAATGGAATTCAAATCATCATCAACGCCAGACACTCAACAACTCACCATCATTGTTAGTCACTACAGTGTGCCACATAGTACGTAGGTTAGCAATTTCCTTCTCCAAGAACTGGAAACGCTGCGCATCACAGAATTCGCTGACTGCCCCTTAAATACCTCGAATTTTTGTGATTTTTTTCTTCGCATTATCAACGAAACAGGTTGGGTTGGGAACTGCGGCCCAGCCCAGCTCCTCCAATTTTTCACATGCTTCTTTAGCTACATGCGGCCACGTCTTTGCCTTTCTTCTCGAAGAGCGTCGGCCATTTTCCTCAGTTGATTGGCATAAATGCTGCCGGTGACTGTGTGTCCTTGCATGAGCAACTCGAAGTACAACATCCCTCGCGTATGCCAGATGCAGCAAAAGAGGAACTACTTGGGATGAAGGTCCATTGTGCCTTGCGCAGATAGGTCTTCTCCACGAGGAGCCACACGGTACGATGCGTATTAGAATCTCTGATTACTTAAATCTTACTTCCAGTAATTAAGTCTTCCAGAAACTCCTATCATTGCGTGGTCAGGCGGCGAAACTGGCAAATGGACACCCGGGTGAACCGCGTGCTATCGGTCAAGGCATTCGGGATCCATGGACTCAGCACTTCTGTGTAGACGAGGATCTGCAGGCGACTGACTAATTGACCAGTTGTTGAATGTACACCAGAGTCTCGTCGCAAGGCTGCGGGTGCTAACCTCCGGATCCTCCTTGACAGCGTCGAGAACAACGATTTTCCATTTCTTCGAAGTCCGTATCTCCTCCTCTGCGGACCAGTGGTTGACAGTCACACAGGAAGTGGTGTCCTCTCCCTATGCGCTCCGGACGGTGCAGTTTTTCCAGTGCCACGAAGTTGTTCATAGATGTTGGGTCTAAGGTAGTCATGTGGAGTTAAGTAAAGTTATGTAAACTGAAGTTAGGCAACGTGGCTATCTATCTATATCACGCGCAAGTCTCGAAAACGATCTACAAATGCCACGTTTTAGATCATGAGTAAAAATGAGCAATGAAGAGTGAAGGGCTTTTCAAAAAATCATCTCAAACATTTTTACCTTTCTAATATACGTAAGCATGCTCATCTTTACGATTAATTCGTTTTAGTCTTGCAGTGCATCCGCCTCTGCTTAATTTGCTTGAGAGCTCAGATAAGAAGGGTGGTTTATTAGGTTGCCCAGAAAGTTCTCAGCGTTTTGTGTTACTATTTTTCATTCGTCTATTATTAAGTAAAAATTTAAAATGTATTGCGCATTAACGCAACATTCTGTACAGAATTTTTCGCTCTATCTGGCTAATTTGTATTTCCACGTTGCTTTATAAGTCTGTTCCTGAAGGGCTTATTCATGTCAAAGGAGGAATTCCGAACGACATTTTGTTTTAACTTCAAATTGGGACAGTCCGCTGCCGAGACAGCTCGACAAATCAATCAGGTATGAGGGCTTAACAGTGTTCGAGAAAACACTGTGCGCCAGTGGTCCCGTAAATTTCGCACCGGAGATTTCAGCCTCGAAGACGACCCCCGTAGCGGTCGATCTAGAGCGATCCAGGACGACGAGCTGAAGGAATTGGTGGAAACTGAACCATCCCAAACAGTTCATGGGATTGCGGAAGAGCAAGACGTCGGTGAAACTGCTGTCGCGGATGCTTTGAAACGTTCTGGGAAGGTGAAAATACCCGAAGAGTGGGTGTCCCACGAGTTTCGTGAGCGGTAAAAATCGTCACGATTCGAGATTTGTTCTTCTCCACTTTTACGCAACAAAACTGACCCGCTTTTAGATCGAATCATCACTTGTGATGAAAATCCATTCTGTGTGATGACAGAAAATGTTCCGGACAGTGGTTGGACGGCGACGAACCCCCTAGGCGTTTTCCTAAGGCGAACCTCCATCAAAAGCTAATGGCCGCCGATTCTGATCCATTACAACTTTTTGGCACCAGGCCGAGCGATCAAGGAGAGTCCTACTGTAAGGAAATCGACGAAATGCACCGCAAATTGCGTCAACATCAGTCAGCATTGGTCAGCAGAAGAGGCCGATTGTTTTGCACGATAACGCCCGTCCACACGTTTCTCAAATCACTATTCGAAAATTGAACGAATATTGAAGGTTGAAATTCTGCCTCTCCAGCCATATTGTTCAGACCTCTGATCAATTGAATACTACCTTTTCAAGCACCTTCAGAACTTTCTCGCTGGTAAAACCTTCACCAGTCAGAGCCAAGCCAAAATAGCTTTCGCGAATTTTGTCGATTCTTGACTACCTAATTTTTCCGCTGATGGAACAAGTCGACTAGTAGCAAAAGTGTGCTGATTCGAACGGTGCTTACTTCGGCTAAATCTGATAAGATTTGAAAAAGTTATGGTAACTCGAGGTGAAGCACTCAAAACGCTGAAAACTTCCCGGACAACGAAGATTTCCTCTTCGGAGCTATTACAGAAGGAAGGCATTACAAAAGCGAAAATAAATTAAGGTCTGGTCAGAACGCCTCTCTTAAAGTATAGGTTTTCAACCACTTTCACTGCTAATAATTTGCTCCTTTTTCATCAGATATTTACTAAAAAGACCTCATGAAAGAGGAAAGGAGTGCAAGTTTCCGGAAAACCCCTAGCATCACCTTGGAGGAAGAAGCTCCGTTTTCAAACGACAACGGTGAGTCAGACTGTACATGGTTGCGACATATCCGAGGGGAGGTCAGGCAATATGTCAAAGAAACAACCTCAGAAATCTTGAAATCCTTCGGTGTTCAAGGTTATTCCTGCATATTTATTACTCGATTATATCACTAGCATCCTGCGTCATTCTTTGATCCGCCGAAATTACAAAGCTTGTTGAGATTGGGCATGTGACCTCAGACAAGTGAAGACGAGTCAAGGCGGAAAACGTCATTTTCAAACACGGAGTAGAGGCCTAGGGACAACGGTCGGTCCAATCCTACACTGATCAAGAGATGTTAGCTAGAAGGTAGAAAAATTACACTGCGGCGGTAATGGCGTTCCAACAGAAGGCACTGTTGGCCAGACGATCAGATGGCGGATAGACGCTGTATGGCTGAAGTGGGTGGAGTCAACGAAAAATCTCTACGACCGTATTTCCTCCCGGATATATAACGCCGAGCTCTACAGAGCAGTGGTCAGATCTGCACTTCGTAACGAAAGCGTGGGAAAGGCGCTGGAGAAGGTTGACCTTCGACGGCTGTGCTCTTCTGAGATGAGGATCTTCAGGTGGGCATGCGAATAGACTCGGTCGGGATGGAGTATCGAACGAGAACATTAAAGCAGCGATGAGGGCAGTGAGCAGAGGAGTAGAAGGTGAGGGACATCGCCGAAGGTGTTATGGTCTCACTTTAAGAACGCCAGAAAGACACCTAATAAGGTTCAGCCTATCCTCGAACGGTGTAAACAAGGAACCTTCAAGGGGTAGAGGAAGAACTTTATCGAAAACTGTACTCAAGAGAATGAGCCTCTCTCCCTCTGAACTGGTTTGTTTAAGCGCCATGGGCAGGATAGGGGCACCATCAACTGTCGGCTAATTACGCATTCATCTCATTCACTGGAATGAAACAACCGTTATATTCTACGTCACCTACCCGTTGTTCCGTAGCTCCGAAACCCGTGCGGTGAGTCAGACTGTACATGGTTGCGACATATCCGAGGGGAGGTACACGATGAAGAACGTGAGCGCTGAGGTGCACCCGCTCCTTTTGACTGAAATTTGTGCTACATTTGAAGTAGGCTTTCAAACTCTTTTCGAAGCTCTAGACAACAGAACAGGGCAACAGCTCTAGACGCTAAAACAGCCAAGAAACAATACGCGAATAAAATTCGTGCAGCATTCGAGGTAGGTTTCTCAAAGCGCACCCCAAAAATGCGATTCCTAATCCAAACCGAAGTAGCTCCTTGCACTTCGAACTCAAAATGACAGTTCTTTGCTTATCTATTGGGTTGTAACGAAATAAATGGCACTGAACCACTGTAAATTTAAACAGTTAATATTTCGGCTTGTAGGCAAGTTTATTAATCGAAATAAAAACCTTCTGATTCTACACATCTTTGCCAACGTGACACAAGCTTTTTTATCCCAGTAGCATAAAAATCAGAAGTTCTGGAATTGGCGAAATCTTCGAAGGCACTTTCGGCATCCTGTTGGTATTTGAATATTTTCCCTACCAAGAAGTCGCCAAGATGCTTGAAGAAATGGTAGTCTGTTAGGAAGAGGTCGGGAGAAAAAGGAGGATGTGGTAGAGTTTCAATGCTCAGCTCATTCAATTTCTGCAACGTCATTCGTGCTACATGGGGGCGAGCATTGTCGTGCAGAAGGGGAACTCGCCTTCGGTTTACCAAGGCCGGCCGGATATCCTTCAACTTTTTCATCATTTCTTCAATTTCAATGCAGTACTTCTCTGCCGCGATGGATTCACCGGGAAGGAGGAAGCTGTGGTGAATAATTCCCAGCGAACGCCACCATAATGTCACCATTACTTTCTTTTGGTGCAATTCCGGCTTCGCAAAAACCTTGGGGCTCTCATCGCTGTCCACCCACTGTGCCGATCGTCGCCTCTTGTCGTACATTATCCGCTTTTCGTCACAGGTTACGATGCGATCAAGGAATGGGTCCGTTTCGTTCCGTAGAAGCAGTGCGGACGAGATCCCATATCGTCGGTTTCTTTGCTCCTCAGACAGCTCGTGAGGCACCCATCTTTCCAGCTTTTTGGTCTTTCCAATTTCCTTCAGATGCCGGGCAGCTGTGTTGTGACTGACGCCAAGAGCCTTCGCTATCTCCCTGGTACCTTTGTGTGGATCCTCCTCTACCACATCTCTCAGCTTGTCCTCATCAACATCACTATTCCTCCCACGACCTTCATGTCCTTCCAAGCTCTCATCTCCATTCCGGAACTTCTGATACCAACGATACGCCGTCCGAATTGTGGAACATCCTTGACCGAATGCGGCGTTGATCTTCTCGTCCGCCTCCTTAGCTGTAGTGCCCAGCTTGAATTCATACAAGTAAATGCCTCGGATTACCCTTTTGTCCATCCGCAAAAAAGTCAATAAAACTCTAAAGTTTTCCCACTTTTACATAGAAAATTTGGTGCTCACCGGTAGAGCAAAGTTTGCGCTTCTAAATGATATGCCACATGTTACGGTTTGTTCTTGATCAAACGCGTAAAGACACGCCAAAAAAATGGCGCGAGCCAGTGCCATTTAATTCGTTACAACCTAATATAAAGGAAGGCACTGCAGCTCAGCGTCCACTGACCAAAATTAGAACAAACATCTAGATTATAACTCCACCGCGGTAGATTGCAGTTGAATTCGAGATGATGAATGAAGAGGGATTCCTCTTTGCATTCAAACCGTACTGTTTGCGTAGAAGGGCTGATCTCAGTACAGTATCCAATTCCCTTTTGTGCCCAGTCCTTTATACACGTAAAGATCTGCGCTCATATCAGGCGAGTGCTTCTCCGCCAGTAGCAGTCGCGCTCATCGCAACAGCTGCGGACCTTTTACGGAACGCCGTATTGCCGTAGATGACTCGGTGGTTGCCGAGATATCCTAGAAATCTGTTCAGGCAATAATCATAACCGTCTTTATGGTATTTTAAAATAAAAATACTTCCTAAAGGATGCACGCCTTCCTAAACCACAGCTTGATCTCTGCTGTCGTAGAAGATTCGACTCTTAACGCTGTCTTAAGAGAAAATATGGCAAGTTTTTCATTGAGACGAGTTTTCTCATGCTCATCATCGAAGTCACGAATGCCGAACTGTCAGTCTTCTTCTCCTTCCCGTTTTCAAATAAATTCGCGATGTACAAATGCATCGACAAAATGTTTTACCTCACTTTAGTCAATAATCAACCTTGACTTTATTCCTGCTACATACTTCCTCGTAATGACACCCATTTACGATCTCGTGTGGTTGAAGGCTATTGTTTTCTTTGCGAAATACCTGATAACAAGACTTATTGCACATTTAATGGAGGCATCATATCCGAATGCGATTTGGGTGTCTCGATGTATTGTTTGTTTGGTTAATGTAATTAGAAGGCATAAATGAATTCATCACAGAGCTTCGCTTTTCGCATGAGAAAAATGGCCGAAAAATTGGGGAAGCTGAAACGGCTTTTGGTCACAATTCTTTGGTAGAGGCAAACCTGCGCTTCCAAACGATGGATCACTCCCCTCTAGGAATTTATGTCTTTGCACTATTGATAAGCGTACATAGAGGGACAAAAGTCAACATTATTTTTGCCCCGCCTAAAAAATATATAAAAAACTAATCATCAACCGCTTCCCGGTGACTGGGCTGCGCCGCGTAGCCTGTGTGTAGAAAGGGTAGAAATATCCATGTCCTACTCCCCTTTCAGACATGTACACATCTCCTTGACCAGTTACATCATGAAAAGGCACTACCTCCGTCTTGGCTCCGATAGCTCCTATAACAGCAAGTTCGAGAAGTGAAGAAAACACGAAAGTCAGACATACCAACATCCAAACGTCTGCAAAAACAACGAATAAGAAAGAATAAGAAAGAAAAAGAAAAAGAATGAATAAGAATACACGCAAAGCACTTTTGGAAATTCGTGCTCACCAAGCGCTTTAACATAGCTGACTCGAGGAAGATTTCGCATAATGTTTCCGAATTGGAATGTCAAGGCAAGAAGGGAATTCACTCCAAGCATCGTTCTTGCAGGAATCATCTTCGGTCCAAGGCAGAAACTAATCCAGCTGAAAAATGGAATTCAAACACAACTGCTAGTGCTGCAGGTACAATATGATTTACCTAATAAAAATTGTGAGGTACGTCGGAATATAGGCCTGAAATATATACCACCCGTAGCGACGACTGAAAACAAACGTCATGGTCAGTTCATTCCACACTCCTGCTGGATAAATCTGAAACATTTGGATAACGAGCAATAAAGATTACTTTTTTTGAAGGCAATTTGAGAAGCCAACGGAAAGTTGAGTGTTTTTACTCAAAGTTGGTTTTACTTAAAGGTTTTCCTTCGGTGTACAATACCTACCATAAGGATTGGAAAAAGGGCGCGGTAGGCGCGTTTTCCGCGTTCTTTCTTTTCTTTTGCTGTAGCCGTCTTAATCTTCATCCTTTTTGAAAAGCTCACACACCGTCGTGATCTCCTCGACGAGTTCTACCCAATGGCACAAAAAAATTTTTCGTTACTCCGTTTTTGAACGCTATCTTTTCAAAAGCGCCGAGGGATACTCGTTAGCGAGCGACGTCTCTACTAATTGCGCCCAAAGGACATTTAAGCGTGCAGATTCAAAGCCAGCGCGTTGACAGTAGCTCCTCATTTGGGAAAATTCTGTAGACTGATAAGCTTATTAGACCATAGATATACCATTTTTGCATGGAACTGGAGCTCCTTCAAATCAAATTGGACACTTTTCACGTCGAATTGGACACTCCTCCAAGTTAGCTTATGACTTTTGAAAACAAATCAAACTCTTTCGAATCAAAGTAAACTTCTTCCACATTAAACAAAATACCCTCGAAAAACGTTATTTTTTAACAATTTTTTGTTTGAGAAAATTTTCGCTGAAGGAGCAACGTTTTTCACAACGTTTTGCGTACTGCAATTTTCTAAGGACGGAAACCAGTATGCTGAAAATTTTTCTGTGCAAAATAGGCTTGCGTGGCTCTGACGCAGGCAAGGTAGAAAGAATTGAGCTCACTCTAATATAGTTTTTCAGGTGTATAAACTCGAGCAAAATCAACAATTTCTTGATCCTATTTTGTTTTGAAAATTTAGAACTCCGCGCTGGTCAGTCCCTCAAACTCTTAACACGGCACATCTCACCATTGAAAGCGCTTCCCAACTACATAATTTTATAAAATTTGAAGAATCCGATATTTTGGCCTTTTCCGCCGAGGCGGAGTTCTGGGCAGCGCTCGGCTCGACCTGGGCTCGGCGTGCATCGCCCGCGCCCGATGGAGGCCTCCTCGCGCCTGGGTGCGAGACCCAGCGGTACTACGCTAATTATAGGGAACTACACAGTACCGTTCGGTGAACGGACTATTGATTTGCATCGGTCTTCACATTCGTTTATTTTACTGCAATAATTTAAGTATTTACTTACTTACTGATTTACTTTCCACGTTCTACGTGTAAAGACAAGAAGGTTGTTGTAATCAAATGATTGACTAGTTTCCAGGTCCGGACTTCCTGCTCAGAACAACCAAACTTTCCACCCCTCTGGGGTCGGCTAGTCGGTACCAGACTTTTCTGGAAAGGATAAAGCGCTGAATGGTTCACCGGCCGAGCACCGCAAGCTTTTATCTTTTTTCATCTGATGGCCACCGCATTTTATGGTCAAATATGCATTGAAATTGCCTCCATGACATCTCGAAGAAGTAGAATGCACGGCGCATCCCACAAGGAATTGAGTAACGCCGCTCTTCATCCTTTATATGTATCACTCAAACGAATAGGGTCGTCTGGACTGCTGATTCACTTTGGCACGGGACAGAGATGTACAATTTGAATGCTTGTGAGCTTTACTAGCATTGATATCTTTCAGTTCCTAAACACAAATCCCAGTCCCCTTGAAGCAGTTGTATAATATTTCGACTGAGTTGTCATGGGGTACTTGAACCACATTAGCTCTGTGAAAGAAAATAGATGGAGAGGCAGAGAGAGGGGCAATCCCAGGTTGGGATTTCTCCGCCGGCCAACTAAGCCTTCCACCCCATCAGGGTCCATGAATGAGTGCCAAACTTTTCCGAAAAGGAAAACACTGACCTCATTGTTTAGGCGGAATGTACAATCGGATTGCACCTACGATATCCGTAGAATTATACTGCATGGCGCACCCCTTAAGGATTTGATTAACACCGTTTTTTACCATTTTATCCTTACTTCTGTGCTTATGAGGCAGCACAGAAGTAAGGATAAAAGTAAATATTATACAACTGCTTCAAGGGGATTGGGATTTGTGTTTAGGAACTGAAAGATATCAATGCTAGTAAAGCTCACAAGCATTCAAATTGTACATCTCTGTCCCGTGCCAAAGTGAATCAGCAGTACCAGTAACCATAAAAGTTTTAGGCGTTAGGTTGATCTTGACGAGTTTCAGTACCCAAACGTTCTCAATGTATGAGAAATGACACTTAGAGCGCCTGCTTTGAAGGTGATATTCAATGTTCTCCACCGTGAAGTTCTCTCTTTCTTGTCACAAATATTCGCAGACCAGTCGTCAAAAAATCGTCCTAAAGCAGTCCTGAAATTTTATTTCTTCTTCAGTGTTGGGCCAATAAAATAAGTGGACACAATAGTGGAGTTTTAATTTGTTGGGGAGGTGATTGGGAATGCTTTGGTTCTTCAGGAAACATGCGATCTTCAGAGCATTCTCAGAACTACGTTTCTTTAATCGTACTTGCATCCAATCTAGTGAATTTTGCTGCGAATACGAAATGAGTGTAGAGCATCCGCGTGTGGTGCAGATTTTCCGTCTGAACGTCACACTAGTTGATATCACTCAGGTCATCTCCTAATCACCCTTCGTGTTTTCGATTCGCAGCACTTCTAACATTTCCCAGAGTTCCTTTCTTCTCCTGACATAGATTCAACAACTTGAGAGCGTAACTACGTATTGCCTTAACTTGAGTGTTGAATTCCTGTCCGCGACTGATGCCCTCATGCTTTTCAGGGTTTATTAGTCAGTCTCTCAGCTGACTGTGTGAGAGGCTCAATAGGGGACGAAAAGTTACCGCGGTATGTATTGCTTGCCCAGCTTGGGTCTTCTGGTAAAGTCTTTACAAGAATATCCTCTAAAAATCGGCTTTGAGGGAAGTAGATGCGCAACTCTTCCATATCCCGATTTTTGTACAGGAAATCACATTCTTTTGTGTTTGCTCAGTCCCTATCTATCCTTTTAATAGCACACCTTTTCAAGGCATTTAATTAAAGTATATAAAAAATTGTAGAAACACAAACCTGACGTTCAATCGAGGTTGAATAATTGGTGAGCACAAAGTCCGGTAGAACAACCTCCTTCTTTAGTAACGATAGACCATCCGTCCAGTTAGTCCACTGCATATCAACCTAAATATTGAGCTGCTGCTCAGTGTATGTGATATGAGAAACTAAATTTGCAAGGTGAAGGTGGATGAGGTCCAGGAGGTGGACGTGCTGGTTTTTCACATTTACGGACATCACCTCTCCCATCTCATGGGTAGCTTGAGGGACGGGGATAGCCTTATCATGGGTGACTCTGCGCGCGCGAAATTATGGACCGCAAGCACCACCTGCGGGGCAGATTCCCGGAAATTTCAGGGGAAAGGAAGAAGGGTAGCGTTTATCACACGCGTCGTCGCATTACTGTCTTCCCTGTCTCTTGGTGCTTCTGCGCCGCTCAGCGGCAACCGGTGTGAAATGCGCGTTCATACCAGCACGGGAAAAATATGATGTCGTGGAGGCGATCTGAATACGTCATCGGCGTAATCAACGACTTGCGGAGGGCTGCCGATGAACAACTCAGTGCTTTATATGTAGTTCCCAGAAATTCTCGATGGCATCTTGCTTAACTATCTATCTATGGGATCTAAAGAATGGAACGCTTGGTTGACCTAAATAGAATCCGTACCAAGAACCACGACTGAGGTGCAGGCAAAATCAGTCGCGATGGCAAAGTTAACACATCATACCAGCTCGCTCTTTAAAAAGGATAAACAATAGAGGACAGCGTTACTGAAGCCTTTCTGGGATGCGCCACGCATCCTTCTTATGCGGCATATCGTGGGGCGTTTTGAATGCGTATTTGGCCTGTATTTGGCGCGTGAGGCGCAGTCGGAGGAGGTGCCGGCTGTCGCGTGCACCCGGTGCCAGGTTCCTGGTTCGGATTTCCCGGCTAGAAAAACCAAGCCTTCCATCCCTCAGGGGTCCGCGAATTGGGACCAGACTTGTTTGGGACGGATAAAGCGCTGACTTGTTTATCCTCTGAGTATGGCCAAATACGCATTCAAATCGCCTCCACGATATTCCGTAGAAGTAGAGTGCGTGGCGCATCACTAAAAAGATTCAGTAAAGCCGTCCTGTATGCTTATCCTTATTAGGCCGATACAATAATTGCATTGGCCAATCGAAGAACAAGTCAGTGCTTTATCCTTCTCTAACAGGTCTGGTGCCAATTCACCGATCCCTGATGGATGGGATTCCAAATTGGACAGGGCGGGAAATCCGAACCAGGAACTTGGTATCGGGTGCACGAGACAGCCGACACTTTCTTCGGCTGCGCTTCACACGCCCAGAGAAGTTCATACATGTGTCAAATGTCGTCTGGACTGACGGATACCATAACCGGCGATTTAGAGAAGTATTGCATCGATTTTGGAGAACGCCAAAATCATTCGTCATTCAACAAGGCATTTAAACAATTCCAGTTTCTAAAAAACGCTCGAAAGCGCAAAAAAGCAAAAACGCAAAAAAAGAAAATAGGATGGCAGTTTGGCTTCTACCATAAATGCGTTCAAACTGGAAACCAATAATATAAAGGTTCTTGTTCAACAACAACTTACAACTTCAGAACTCACATCATCAAAAAATATTTTCAAACCATGTCGGTGATTTCTCTGACCTATTAGCTTTCAGGAACTCCATACAGTAACAAACTCTTATGCTTTGCTGTTTTGTTAGATTTAAAAGATTTTAATAATACGGCTCAAATTAGATTGCATTGAATTGTTTGTAGTTTTCGAGCTATATTCAAGGGACCATAACATAGAATAGAAGGTATCTTTTTACTCGCTCTGAAGACCGTTCTATCCCACGCCCCTCTTGTGATGTAGATGCTTTTTATAGGTCGAAAATTATCTGATGAATCGTGCCGTTTCAAATCACCGGTGGCAAATTCCACATCATGTTGTTTCATAAGCAGTGTTACACAAATGGAGGCTTTCGGATGTTCGACGAAAAAGTACTCGGTTATTGCTAGGCTGGTAAATATATTGTGTGACGGTGATCCTCGATCAAGCGTTCGTTCAATTTTCCCATGACGATGCTTGGAATATCTGGAGAAAGATCGTCATGTGAGAAGTACTGAATCTCAGCCACTCATAGGTTTCAGTCTTATAGGCTTCAGTTTAGCGGGTATTTTCTCGGTGTTCCTAAACTGACAGAGTTTTGCGTTGGTTTAGGAGCAGCAGCAACATATCAGTCCTGGTGAGGATCTCCAGACCGTTTTTGGCAACTTCCAATTGTGTAAAAGAGGCATTAAAGGGATCCTTAAGGGCTCTATGAGCCGTTATTACTCCGCCACTACGACGCGAGTGGTCATTGCACGCATGCTGCTGCTGGGTTTCATGCGTTCAACGTGTCTCAGAACACGTCTCAGACTACATGCAGTTTCCAGAACGTGCACGTTAAACACATGAGTGTCTCATGCGTCGTAACGACAGCGACAAGAGCAACGTCGCCGACGGATGCGATGGCGCAGCGTACTGCACTTAACTACACAACAGAAGCTCCTTGGAAAAAAGCATTGAAACCGGGAGTTGAATCACCTTTCCTCTGATTATGCTTCTTTTCTAGACTTCAGCTGAAGCAGTCACCCTAATGTCTTTGGTATATGAAGGTCGCGATGGTTTTGGACCGCGGAAATCCTGCATGCAGTACAAATGTTTTTAATCGACATGAAAATCTAAAAGAACCTTGGAAATGTCGAATGTCAAATTTTTCGCCGTCTAAGCGAACGGTTCCACCCTCTACCTATCCAACTGAAACCCATTAAGGATACCTCTTTGGACACATTTTGGACACAGACACACAACTCACCGTTCATCTCCCAGAACGACTACAGTTCGCGAGGCAGTGCGGCACCCAACCGATGCGCATTTCGTTCCGTTTCATGGTTTATGAAGTGCTTAGCAATACCGATATGTTAGGAACCTAAGTATTAACCTTTGATCTGAACGTCTGTTGCTCGTCGTTTAGATCTGCTTCCTTGAGTAGTTATGCTATTGTTGATCAATCAGGCTCTCTTTGGTTTCTAACCACCCTAATCCAGCAACAGAAATTTTTTTCTTTTCAGCAATCACTCTTTTTTAGCTGCTGCATTTGTATTTTCTTCGTTTGTTTTTCAGAAAAAGTTTAACCATCGACGCTTGAATGCGCGAAAAACCGTAGTATGTACAAATCGAAAAAATATGTTCTAGTAATGCAAGGATAATGTGGGCGTGTTCGAAAACGCGAACAGTTTGAAAGTGCAAGCATTGAGATCAGATGTTAAAATTGAAAGAACATAGGCAAAACATAAAAACTACTTTAGCAAGAAACTATTGTATCAAGAGCGTGCGAAAACAGGGCCTCCCATGCAATGTAATTAAATTTTCAAGATTTTCCTTGGATAATCGGAGACAGATTTCTGCATTGCAGAATCATTCTACGATTATTTATGGAATGTCAGACCATAGAGCATGTGTAAACAGACGCAGGCCAACTAAACACTGTAGAGTAGTTAATATTGCAGCGCATATATGAACAGAGTAAATTGAGACATGCTATGTACTCTCGAGGCTACCTGTGAAAAGGGCAACGAAAAGCAAACGTTGTCTAACAACCGGAATCTCTGCCATTCTCCTGTGAATTCTGACTAACCTCTTGGTTGTTGTAACTGAACGATTCCAGAGTAAGATGGCATGTTTGACGATCCATAGGGAAAGCACTGTAATAAGGCATCATGAGAAACGCACACGCGTAGCATATTTAAATGATCACCTGAAATCCATTGAACATGGTCCCTTCACCTGCACTCTGTAATTCACCCAAACCGTGCCATTCGGATAGATCATGAGAAAGACGTTTTTAAAAGGCGACTTGTGGATGTGGGCAGCCTTGCTGTTGATGAAGACAGTATTCGGCTTCCATATTTGATCCAGAATCTAAAAAGCACATGGAAAGATTTAAAACAATATGGAGCGTCAATATGGGCAGACAGGTGCAAATGTGACGCCCCATTTAATGAGAAGAAACGCCCATCCTTTGGAATGCTCACTCATATCTAACCAGAACTTGGATTTGTAAGCGTTAGACAGTCTGGATAGCCTAGCTTACAGGCCAGGCTTTGCTTTAAGACAATACAGAGTAAAAAGCGTAGAAACCAAGAGGACAAATTCCATTCAGGATGAATCCTCACACTCCCTCTTAGCAGCAAAACTTTAGTCTAATTCACCTCGTTTTAGCCCCTCTCCCATTCATATTTCATGTCACATATCAATAGACTGAAGAGGTAAAAGGTTAGATGGTCCGGGAGCAGAAGCAAGTCCGCGCAAATGAATGCACCTGGAGGCACTCGCAACAGACGTCTGTGGAATTACACCTACGATTCTCAACAGGACCTACGTGACTTGTAGCGCATCTAGCAATGACCACAGTTGTGAAATTCGTTTCGCTGCCGGCCACTAGGTGGATCAAAAATGGCAAGAGACACTGTCACTTCAGCGCGGGCTGAAAGGGCAAAAGTTAAGCCAGGAATGGGGTCATGTTGTGCTCAGAAATTTACATACAACAAGTTTGGAGCTTCATTTGTAGTTAGATCATTGCAATCCGACAATTTCCAAGGTTTCCTAAAACAAGCTGCAGGGTTCATTTAGGTGATCCACTCACAACGACTGCGACATGTACTCGATGGCGAAGTGATAGCGATGCGGACTTGCGGGAGGGTTGTTGAGGGTTATCAGTGCTCCATTTGTCCCAGAGAGACGTAGTGTAGGAATAATAGACTGTTCGTCGTCCTTAGAGTTACGCAAAGTACGGTAGATGTCGTAGCCCGGGACATGGATCAGCGGAAAAGTTGTGCGAGACTTTTACATTTTTTCAGTTTTTTTTATTCTGCTTTACCACAACCAACATTTAACAAATTTAAGGATAAGGATAAGCATACAGCACGACCTTACTCAGTTTTTTTAGTGATGCGCCACGCAATTGAATGCTTATTTGGTCATACAATGACCAGCGGTGGCCAGCTGAAAATCAAGTCAGCGCTTTATCCTTCACAGACAAGTCTCTTTGGTACCAATTCACCGACTCCGGAGGAAAGGAAGGCTTGGCTGGCCTGGGCGGGAGCCAGAGCCAGGTACTCGGTATCGAGTGCACGTGACAGCCGGCACCTGCCGACTCCGACTGCGCTACACGTGCCCAATTAGCGAGTATATGAACCTTAGTTATCGACAACATACAGCCATTTATCAAATAATTTCAGATACTGCTTCTGTAGAGCTCCTGAGGTTTTAATGAGAAAAGGTCGGTGATTACTTTTTAGTTGATCTGTATCATTAAACTTCCTGCTTTGTAAATTGCTGGATAGTGAGCGAAACAAATGGAGACTGTTGGCGACGAGTGTGATGAATGCGTTGGGTGGGCCAGCACATGCCATCCCAAGCTTTGGTGCCTTTTCTGGGTCACCTTCGCAATGTGCGACGAGCGTCGCCGGGAGAAAAAGAACCTTGTCATGCATTCCACGTGGAGTCGCAGCTAACCAGTTGCTTGCGGTAGACTTCGGCGGTAACAGTAGAGTCTGCTGGAAGTACCCCTCAGCAAATGATCACTTTGCAGTTTCACACACAATGAGTATTAGCTTCTCAGTATAGAGCTCCTTCTTTGGTAACCCGGATTCTCCACGTCCGAGCGACTAGCGCCTCGTTGTGTGTTTTACCTAAAGACTTCACTTTTCGCCATCAGTAACCAAGCTGTCAATCCAAGTAAGATTCTGACGAAAAGTTAGAAAGCTTGTTTATGTATTCTCCACACATAAAGCTGATGACCGCTTAGATCAGCGGATTTCAGGTCCCTTGCGGATCTCCACGCCTGTGCAAGGTGACGCGGATGAGCACCTGTTCTTTTACGATGACATTGGAGTTTGTTTACCAACTTAAAAGTGTTACTGTGGTATTCTCTTCAATCAGAATGCGCTGGTCAGGTTGCAAAGCAACTGGCCCTGATTTGTTGCTCATGCGTTAGTCGATGTTCATGAACTTGCGGAGACATTCTTGTGCCGTGCCCAAGAAAACAATGGAAGTGCCCACCACGTCACATATATTTCTTACCGCATCGCTTCCGTTCGTAAAACAGGAAGCAGTCGAGTTCGCATTGAACTAAGGACATTTTCTGTAGCCGAATATAATTGTAGTTATATATTTGCAGCGGAATACTAGAGGGATTTGGGTAGAGGTGGCTACTGGTGGCTAACCTTTATGTACATTTTGGAAGGAAGGTTTCGGAGGAATTTTCAATAATTTGACAAGGTACAAAATTGAGTGAAGAAAAACTTTTCCGCCGAACTATTTGATAGATATATACATCATAAATTAATAAATAATATGGGCAGGGCCAGAAGAATGGATGAGAAAAACGCGCGGAATAGAACGAATCCCTGGCCTGGTAATCATGAGTACATGGTCCCTACTACTTGGAAAAGGAACGACTCTGCTGTGGAGACAAAATTCGAAAGCTCGAGAAGGAGGAAGTAAACTAAGTGAAGTCTCATCTAATTGAAGGAATCGCAAACCTCTGAGTTCAGCGAGAGATTGTGCTTGCAGGGGCTCATGTGATCGTACCGAAGCGCATGATCCATCCACAGCTCCGTCACGTAGATATCCATGTCGAAATCACTGGTGATCTCGTTCACCGAATTCACCTCTTGAACCCACACCTGAACCAGGTTCCGGAATAAGCTTACTCAGTGGATCTGCAACTTCTTCACCGACCTCAATCCACACAATCACCCCGGTTTCCGACGGAGTTTTGAATGACTTATAATCCTCTATGAGACGCTCTATAATTGTTTTGTCACTCGTGCACAAACCCACGTCTTCTCCGCCTTCCAACGCAGTCTGAAAACTCCTCATTATTTGTACGATTGCGATCCTACAACTATTACGTAGTGTAGTACAGCAAAAAGCTACACTTGCAGCTCCACTAGTTTTGACCGTCCTTGTTGGCGCCTGCGTTGGTTCAACAGCCTTTTTCAGAAACAATGTGTTTTCCTGGAACAGAACAATTTTCCAAAGGCTTTCCGAAAAAATTGGAAAACTCACTACAGTGAACAAGTCTGAATTAAGTGAACGTGAAAGTGCCTTAAAACTGATGGGAACTGATGGGAAGCTTCATTTTCCAAGATCAAGCACTTCTCTGCGTGCCACATTCTCTACACAAAGGGCTGGTTCCGAATTCGTCAAACTATCGAGAACATCTCCCATTCCTGACTCCTTGAGTAAATTCAAAAAGCTTTTAGACAGGCATTTCCGAAACGCTCAATTGCCTACCCCTCTATTAATGTAAATATCTATGCTCAGTCAGTCTTCTTGTTCATCACGTTCTCGTTTGAGATGTTTTTTGTTAACATTTCTTTTAGTATCCTCATAAATTGTTTATGTTTTGCGTGAATTTCACGTATAAATAAATCAATAAATTACCCGAGTAGTTGGCTGAACTTGTATTTTCTAACGTACTCACTAACACTACGCTCTGTATGGAAGTATTTAAAATGTTCGACGTTACGGGTAAAAGCCTACGAAAACTCAAACTTTGTTCAGGTGGTCGGCAAGACTGTCGGAACACCAGGATTAGCCAAGCATCGCTACAACAAACTTGTGTGGCACAAGGGAATTAAGATTACTCTCTATGTATTCCTAAGCACTTTTAGGAGAAAACGTTACCTGAATTTTGTGAGAGCAACTCATCAGAGGGATTGAGGCAGAGATTAACAGAAGGTGCTCTTCCACATTCCTACATGGTGGCCTCCTCTAATTCGTTTTCCCCGAACTCCCCAAAAGTGCCGACTGAGCATGGACTGTGAGTCCTTTTAAAGGAAGGAAGTCTGTAGAATGTTTGCTCAACATTCGTTAATCGAAAATGTTTCCTAACTCGGAGAAATTTCATGCATTTCAGGTGCAGTTTGTTATCAATTCGTGACAGCTTCCTAGGGCCCCCTTTAATCTTTCGGCATCGCAACCTTCCAGCGAGGAGTAACGGGACAACTTCGGTTTATTTAACGAGTATTTAATCTCAGCTCTTTTGTATCTTCCAACAATTTTTATTTTGAGAGCCTAACCTTAGTGATTCGCAACGTTAGAAAATGTAAGCTACGCGAAATAGTGTTAAAGGTGAAACCACACATATGAGCTCGAGTAGGAACTCTTTTGTATCTCTCACGCGCTTCTCAAAAACTTCACTGTTCTGCAGGTACACCTTCCGAAAATATGTCTAGAACAAGCTGTGAGTTCTGTGCTAATTACTAGGTCGTTGCATAAGAAATGGCAGATTTTGACTGAAAATTTCGACAGATCACAACATTGCTTGGAAGCAATTTTTTAACCGAAGTAAGCGCCACTACAATTACTTCACTATTCCCAACTCGATAATAGCTTAGACCTTACATCTTTGTAAACATCGGGACTAGGAGATTTTTTGCCAAATTTTTTATCCTTCACATGACCACCTAAATGCTTGAAAAAGTGATTATCGGTAGGGTACAGATCTGATGGATTTGCAGGATGTGCTGGAGTTTCGTATCCCAATTCATCCAGTTTCTGGACATCGCGTTGTCGTACAGTAGGATTGGGCCTCTCCGACTGACCGAAGCCGGCTGTTTTCAACAAATTTCTGGTGCATCACTTTAGTTTCCGCACAAAACTTTTCCGCTGTGATAGTCTCTCCAACCTTCATGAACTTGTAACGGACTATACCAGCCATTGTCCACCACCATGGTCTTCTTTGGATGAAGGCTTGGTTTTTCTCCTTGGTACCCTCGTTCTTGTCTAGCCATTGCGTAGAGCGACGACGATTACCAAAAATGATCCATTTTTTGTCGCACGTCGCGATTGTCCAGAAAAGGCTCCCTCAGATTGCGCAGCTTTAACGAAACACAGGTGTCGTGGCGCCTCAGCGTCTGCTCGGCGGTCAGTTCGTTCGGGATCCATTCAACCAATTTCTTTACTTTTCCGACATCATTTAAGTGGAGACTGAGGGTGCTGCCGTCAAGGCCGAAATGCTGGGGTCGTCGTCAAGGGGTGCTGGAGCCTACCTCAGTCTTTACCTTCAAGACTTTCACCTCCAGATCGAAACCTTCCGAAACAGTGGCGAACGGCGCGTTCCTTAGCGAAATCCTCTCCAAATGCAGCGTTGATGTTTTCCGAGCTGGGGCCGCGGTGTCCACTTTTCCATTCATATAAGTAGAGCACCCCAATATCACGTTGATTCATACCGAAAAACGACGTCAAAAACTCGACAAGATGCAAATAAAGCAGTAAACGATGAGAAAGCTGACAATTGTGAGATTCTGCGCTTTCAGAAACTGTATGCAATGCCTGAAACGGAAACATTCCTAAATTAACCAGAAACTGAGGTAGCAAAATGAGCCATTTCATATGCAGTGACCACAATGCGCCTTGAGATTCACAATATGATGTTTTGCGCACCTCCAATGGACTCGCTGTTGAGATAGACGATACAGCTACAGAAGCTGCACAAAGGACGAGAATCTGGCAGACCATTGACGTATCATTGAGGCATAAATCTTTTGCTGGAATACGGTGCGGCCTGGAATTTGTTTTCCTTTTAGATGTCCCTGAAAACTTCACGAGCAGTAAGAGAGTTATAGAATAGAAAGAAGCACAGAATAGTAGCACATCAGAAGGCGGGCCCTGACATACATATATGCAGCGATACCCGTTATACACATTGTCGCCAAACATGTTATCACCGCTCACGACATCCCAAAACGTTACTCCTTACCTACAGTAAAGCTTGCTGACTTATTTTGAAGAACTAAATAACGAAGGTATGGTGCTTGTTTGGATATCGAGATTGTGCTTCTGAGCGACAATTCCGGTCACCTAAGATTATTTTCCAAATGGCCAGTGAAAACCATTTTATGTATTATGTGGACGAAAGCTTTATATTAGCAAAGCCTGAAACACTGCTCAAAGTGTCATAAAATTTGAAAGTCATTGCTTACGGCAAGATCAGCTAAAAACTCTAAACCGTATTCGGGCTTCGATGATACGACTTCGTGGTCAAAGAAACATGGATACATGGATAAAATGGCGATCCATAAACAATTCGTTGTCCATCATTCTAGGCCGAATTCTGAGGCTGCTTAACCCATGACTGCTTTTCTTCATCGCTCTTTAACCCTGCTACCCAATATCTACATATGCTCCCCTCAGCTCTGGCTCAAACTTTGTAGGCGATCTCAGGTAAACAAATTTTTTGCTTTACAGTAAAAATTTGTTTGACAGTAAAGGAATGGAAAGTTATAAGAGATTTTATCGAAGATTTCTCAGATATCTCGTGTGCATTTACAATACCACCCCATTTTAATCCCATTGTCGTGTATTATCGACGCTTAACGAAAGGTTTTCACGTCAAGAATCGACGCAATTTCGATAACTTGGTCCAAATTTGGTTAAACAAAATTCCTTTTAATCGGAGAATTCTTATTTTTGTAGCGAATCTACTGATATCCTGTATTGAAAATTGTATTAAAAGCTATCCTAGTTACGAAGTCTTTTCCTCTAGACGGTCGCATATATTTTTACATACTCCAAAATGTTTCAAATATGCTGTATGCTCAACAACCTTTTATACCGGGCGTTTCAGTAGCAAACTCCAGAAAACAATTTTTTTCGTTTCACAGCTTTTTAGTGCATTTGATTGTGACATTTGATGCATTTTTGTGACAATAAGCAACCACTATTTTGGTTAAACTAAAAGCATCGATTGGTTTATTTGGAGGCAACGCTTAGTCGTTTCTAAGTCGTTTTAAAAGAGATTACTGACTTCTGAAAAGCCGATTTTTTTTCTGAAGTTCTCTATATAAACACCACTTACCACTGGACGTCGCACTACGAGATGACCATATAGACCATTAGTTGGACATGGGTGAAAGCTGCTGCTCAAAACCGTCAAATTTATCGAATTCCCTTAAGCTTAACAGTTTTTTATCACTGGAAAGGTCTGAACCTGCTACGAAGCAGTGTTTAAGGCATTTCTAAAATCGAAGACAATGGCTAGAGAAGTGGCAGAAGGCTACCAAAACAAGGGGCTTGCCTCGAAGGTAGACAGTTCATAAAAATGCTGCGGAAGAAATTACATACTTGCCTCAACTTATTGTGTATCAAAGGCATCTACATAGGCCTATAACATACCGGAAGAATACCGGTTGTTCACATTCTCTTATTGCAGGGTTGGACACACTTCTCAACAACTAAGAGATGAAGTGCAGTAGCCAAGTTTTGTGCAGGTGGTCGGCTGACAGCTCTGGGTAGCTCAAAAAAATGATAATAGTAAGTTTGTAATATTTTAACGTTTAACGTTTTAGAGAATTTTAACGTTTTTTTGTTGCCCTAGATGCTTTATGAATCCATTAGCATGAGTTGCTAAACAGAATGAGAAAATAAATAGGTTGACTAAATTGTTGTCTTCAAATAAACCATGCCCTGCTTTTGTAACTAAATTTGGAGTTGTTCACTGTTATGGAGATCCCAATATCGTACTACCAACTATGACAGGCAAAGAAGAACATCAAACATGCAAGTCTTTTGAACATTGCTAGTGAAACGCCCAGTGGAAGATCCGTTGCTAATTTTGAGGAGGTCATAAAACAATTAGCGACCTTCTGAAGGAAAATGATTCGTTAGTAGGTCAATTTCTGATAGAGCTAAGGTAAGAGGACACTTGTTGGTTTGCTGCAGGAAGAAAAATTCGTTGATCAAAACTAGTTTTCCTTTAGCCAAACCTGAATAAAGCTAACGGTTGTGAACGGTTTAGGAGTGGGACTGCACACTACCAGACAACTAAATAATGCAGCACAATCGTCAAGCACTTGGCTTGATCTCGGCAACAAATCTAACGAATGATTCTAGCTCCACGGATGCTAGGGAGTTTTAGAGAGGGTGAGAACTGTAAGTCCATTAAAGCAGTGGCAGTTCTGTTCGGTACATCGCGCACCAACATCATTACATATAGACATAGCATTATGCATCGACAACAAATTCGCTGCATTCTGGATTTTAGAGAAGTACCACTTTGTACCTCAATACCACAGAGCACTTCACTGATTCCTGGTCGGCGGAATGGATTTCTGCTAGGTGACGGAAATAAAATGTGCGGAACTCAAATAGACGTTCTGTAGCGTTTACGTGACGACAAGAGATTTATACTATTTCAAGGAACATTGCGTTTTGTTGTTCTGCAGCAGTACGCCTAATGCTATAGTTGCAGGATTTTTTTTGTTTCATTTATGCAATGGTATCTCCATCCCAGAAACCATACTTTCCTGTCCTGTTGTCTTCGAAAGCATAGAGGAAAATATGCGATCTCATCGACGGGATTGATAGAGCTACGTAGAAGAAGAACGCTTGCTAAAATGGATGAATAAGATTGGTTCAAAGTTGTAGACAATAACACTGGCAGCAGTGAATAATTAGAAACTTCTCCTTGCTAGAGCCTACTAGCAAAGAGCACTTTAAAATTTGAAAAGATTTTGTTCAACAGAATGGGCAATTTAGTAGGAATGACAGCGAATCTTCAACGAATCACTCGAAGCTGTGTTAACACGGTGCGAATACATGACACCTTTTATGATGTACTAACTTTGATATGAAGAGCAGGAGGCGAAATCCTCAGTTGTTTATAGGAATTTGTTAATTATCAAATAAAATGCGGTAAACTGCTGAAAATCTCAGATAATGATAAGGACGCAATATTTAAATGTCAACCCTTTTCTCGTCAAATTGGACACTTTCTAAATCAAACTGAGACTCTTCCAGGCTAGCCTAAAACTTTTGAAGTCATAACGAACTTTTATAAATAGAAATGAGTTTTTTCTAGATTAAGCTATAGGGTCTCCAAAAAGGTTAGAATAATTTTTTTTTAAAATTGTTCAAGGAAAATTTTAGAATTACTTTCATTGAACTTTTGATTAACTTCCCAATAAGTAAACACATTGTTTAAATTTTTATACAATTTTATTTTCTGAAGTGATGTAGTAAAGTAACAAATTAAAAGTTGTTTTAAAGAGAAAAACGGCCATTTTATAGCACTGAAAAAAGTGATTGCGCCACACCACGCTATGACGTCGCGATTTTTATTCGATTTAGCAAAACTTCTGCTTACATGCAGTTTCACACCTGCAAGCGGTGCAACATAATCAATTGTAAAAAACACACATGTCCCAATTTTCACACACACAACTGCATGTAAGCAGTACTTACACTATCAATCAAATAAACATTACGACCTGCTTTTTGAGTGTATGGTGAGATCCAGCTTTTTAATGTACGACATGAATGCTGATTTGCTGCGCTTTGACATAAAATTCAAATTTTTATTACTTTCGTAGTAAAAATTTAGAGTAAAAATTTTATAAAATTATTTCAGTCATTCGGGCAGATGATATAAAAAATTTAAAAAAGTTGTTCTAAGTTTTTCCTGGACAAAAAATTATTCTAATCATCTTGGAAAGTCTTTAATTCAATTTGCAAGAAACTCGTTTCGATTTGGAAAGCGTTCAATTTGATTTCAAAGTTCATAGGCCAGCTTAGAAGAGTATCCAATTTGGTTTGAAAAGTGTCCGATTTGACTCGAAAATGGTAGATATAAATATAAATAAATATATATATATAAAATGTTGATCGGAAAGCCTTAGTAGGGAGAGCATCGCCAGGGATGCTACGGCAAGATTCTTAGTAGAACAGGGAATCACCCAAGAAGGTTGGTCCTGAAGTCCGTTGCACCCGGAACGCGACCGCGAGCCGCCCCAAAGTGAAGGTGAATAGGCGTCAACAAGAGAGATTTTACTAGACGGCACTACGGCAGAGGCGCCGAGGATATCACTCTATGGCGATATCTTTAATAACAGCGGTTTTTGCATGACTGCACGTAGGAGGTCCCCAGGAGAAGAAGAGCACTGTCCACACGTTGATCTGATTCTGTCACACCTTCCTAAAAATTCAGCCGGCAAAGTGTCATAACAGGGAAATCGGCCTTTCCTTCATCACCAAAATAGAGTTTATGCTGTATAAAGTATGAAAGGTCAGAAAGGTATAAATGTTTCATGGTCATTTGAAAGCGCATGGCTTTCTAAACGTTAGGGTCTTCGCCCATGTCGTGTATGCCTTGAACGCAATATTTGAAAAAAGGCAAAAACCTTTTTTAACAGCAGAGTAGCGATGGTAATCACAGCGCATATAGGGACTTCTATTAATAAATAAAACCGATGCTTACGAAGGTTTCACATTTCTACTGAAATGGTCACTACTAATGGGCGGTGTCAGTTGAGGCATCGAATTAAACGCGTTTTATGAAACATGGGTACACAGAGCTTTGACTAGCAGAAAGATGGCGGGCGTGTTATCTCAGGCTGCGCTTTCTTGCCTGTGGCGCTTTTTCTTCTTTCTTGATTAGCCTTCATCTCATTGATGCCTCACAAAAACAGACGTTCACAAGAAGAGGAACGAATGCATCTCACTGAGGTTGCTCTCAGCCGCACATGAGGATTGCATTGCAGATGAAGAACAACACCACAATTAAATTACGTAATGAATGAAGGTGAAGAATAGTCGACTTCTGACCCGGAGATGCGACGACAATAGCTAACTGGTGAATACACTACACAGCTATGCGAGAACCCTGACAGGCAACATTCGTCTGACACCATTCCACAACGTGTCATTACGGGCAGCAACGCGTTGCTAATGGAAATATACTCTGTAATGAAATTCTTAGCAATACTATTTTGGAGTTTTTTCCCGACGCTTCGATACAGCACTCTGACGCGAATGAGCGAGACCACACGTGAAGGCGACTCTCGTTCTTGTCAACAAATTAAATCGAGCACACTACTGAACGAGTACATTCGATGAACGCTTGAGGTAAAATTGTTCTTTTGGCAGTGCAGTCCTCAATTATAAAGGATAACTGATCAGTCCTGGATTGGAGTGCACTCTCATGGAAGTGGAACGCAAAGCATTCTATTTCCATCGTGATGTTACTAGATGTTTGGTATCGTCGTTACTTATGTACTGCTATCAGTCAATAGATAGATCTCTTTTTCTCCATCCTAGACTGCTTTGTTGGACAAAAACTTCCTGAAACGCCTCGTCGGCAAAAGATGCATTTAGTCGAGGATAGAGCAATCAGGAGGAATCTACAGTGTACTGTTGGCTAGATAGAGTTTTCCTAACCGATGGATGTTCCTCAGTGGTCTGTATCGTCATTAAATTTGCCACTCACTCCTACTACCTCATGGAAAGGATATCCTTTTGATGCGTGAGCAACCGATATTGTGCCGCATAGAGAAGCGCTCGGCGCATTGGCTCCACGACGGAAAAAAGAAACAAAGCCCTTGCCAGACGTACCACCAGAAGCGCTCTTAGGTCGATCTGCACTACCGCTTGCCAAAGTTAGCATTCACATGCAGCGCAAAACATACTAAACAAGTCAGTTAGCTTTTTGTGTGCCAAACAAGGTTTTATAGTGAACCTTTTTATTTTGCGGCCTGACGTTTCGACGCGATCGTCGTCTTTAGAAGCCTGAAGGTGGTACAAGATATTTAGAAACGCTCTACCTCACCAAGCGCCTCAACCGCTCTGGCGGTTCCGACACCATAGGGGGAACCCAAGAAAATATCACACAAAGAGGGAAAACTCATGATATGTCGTCCACCGCTCGAGTATGGCCAAAAGGGGCGAATTAGGCCTTATGCAGACGTACATCGTTTGCAGTGATACAATGGTCTGCTCGTCACCCTTCCATTCTATAGCGGAGCCCGCATTTTGGTACAAGCGATAGGAAGTCATTTGTAGTTGATGAACGTTCTTGGCGGCCGTTCGTTTGCGCATTTCTTGTGAAAATCCAAAAGGCGTCTAACGTTTTCCTCGCTAAGTGTCAGTCTCGACTTCCAGGACCGTGCACTTTATGTCAAAATCGTTACCGTTGTGCTCAATCGCCTCATGCCTCCCTAAGGGTGTTCTTGTGTTTGTTTTACGAGCTAGACGTTCTCTTACAAGAATCGCTAGCACTCTCCCCGTTTCCCCAATGTATGTTGAACAACAAACCCGGCACTCAGTGTGGTAAATTGCTCCTCGATAAGAACAATCACGTAGATTACCACGCTGGCATACAACAAGTCTTCTGGTAAGCAGTGATTGTCATAGAGCCCATTTCTGACCAGTTGGCGCTTAGTGTTGTTATTTGGGATGTTAACTTGAGCAACATCATTTTGCAACTGAGCTCGTACAATGCCGCTCTGAATCGCAGCACTGGCAACATCAGAAATAAACGGCATACAAACAGGTATCTTTTTGTAGCCCGTCTCTGAGACGGCCAGCAGTGGGTCCTCGCTAATATCTGGAGTTAGTTTCCGGTAACACTTAGCACCAAAGACGCCGTTGGATTCCTTTACCGTGTATTAAGATATGGAAGCCAACCGTTGTTCAGAGTTTCTCGAGTAAGCCTAATATGCTGTGACTGTTCATTTAGTAATCGGAAGCACTCATCCATTTCGGGTTGTGTTGTGGTAACAATGCAGCAGTCGTCTATGTATCTATTATACAATTTATTAATGGAGAGCACTGGCTCTTCTATTCTGTCCATGAAGCATATCGCAAGTACCTGCGCTAACCGTTGTCTCCTGGCCAATACTTTGATTAGTGAATAGTATCTGCCTGACCATTTAAAGATGCTGCAGGAACACATTCCTTGGTTACAGCCATGACGTGTCCTTTAGCTGTTGCAAAGGTGTTACTTTACTTTACTTTACTTTGATATAGTGTTGATATTACCAATGCACCTATCCAGCATTTTCGGCGATGCTTGTAAGGCTTGATCATTCTGAATGTTCGTATAAAGCGATTCTACGTCAAACGACTACTACACGGCTTCTACTAAGGATGGAGCTGCGTAGCTTTTCAAGAAACTGGTTTGTGTTGGTCAGGTGAGAGGAGACCACAGGCAGCAATTGGCTTACGATAGTATTGAGTAACCACGATATCCTGTTAGCTGGCCCATTCACACAACTGATTATTGGTCGAATTTTGAAGGAATCCACTGACATTGATACCATATCCCCTTGAGCGACTTTGTGGGTTTTAACAAGGCTGCAGAAGATCGGACAGCAAGGGCTATCCAGCTTGACTCTACATGCTGAGAAGTCTTTGGGCAATGCCTGCAGATCTTCCAATCGTAGCCTAAACACGATTCAGGCGATTACATTGTGAGAGAAGCTCCTTCTCAGTCAAACGTCGATACACGGAATCATTTTGCAAATGGGCTCGGTGATTGCCCGGTCAAGTGATTGTGCATAACAACGAACTCCCCACCTTCATCACTGACAAATACGCGCAGTGTGCCATTTGATCTTAACTCCCGCAATTCTCTGAATTCTTTCCATTGTGCATTGGTCAAGTTAGTTTGGTGCTGCCCCTGTAACGGTTCAAAACAGCAAGCACGCCGGATGACAAAGTTCGAAACTTGCCTCGAGTGTGAATTCGGGCTCTTTGAAGAACGAGCGAGGAAATGGTACAGTCAGCAGCGCACCTGGACTGAAGTTTGAGGTGGTTTCCATTTGCAACGTGTTCCTGACTCTAAGGCGAAGAAGATCTCTTAGCCTGTGTAGGGCACCCACAACCCTATGGAACGTTAAGACATTGATGTTCTGTGCCGGAGAAAATTATGGACCGAGACTAAGCAAACTAAGCGCGTTGCTAGAAAGCTGAACGTCACCAAGAACACTAACCGGTACCGTAGCTGTACCTCATTTTGAGCCGGAGTGCTATCGTTACGGTGATTTGTGAGTGAGCTACCCCCTTCGTTGTAGGAGTTTTCATGACGCTGATCCCTAATGTTTCCGTATTTCGCACAAAGAGCGGCTTTTGCCCCAGATCGGATAGAGTTGCAAATCGTTCTTGATCCACACTCAATCCTGCAAGTTCGGTGTGGAGGAAAACGTCGGCACGCCTGCTCTTCAGAATGGCATTTCATCAACGACGATTACAATACATGCTGCTACTCTTTGATCACAACCAGGGATGTACGGAATTTCCGTTTCCGTGTTCCGAATTACAGTTTTCTTCCGTCTTCGTGCTTATGTTCTGTTCGGTGTTACGCTATTTTGGGCCGAAAGGCGGAACGGAAATGGTGACTTACCGCTCATTGATTGTTCTGCACTGACTTCATTCACCTCTTGAACTTAAACGAAAATCTGAAAAAATAGATTAGTTATGCCACCTTTTTTGTGATTGTATTGCGTTCAAACCGATGGTGCATCCTGATGTCGAAGCAGTGTAACAGCCAAACTGGATTCTTTTTTCTTTTTTTGAACTAAGTACTACCGAGCAGTATAAGGCCACAAAGGTTTCATGAGTGGTTGGATCAAGAATCAGATTCCTTAATCGGAGCATGCTTACCTTTTTTCCCTGTAATCTTAGGTTTGGTCTGGAACATCAATTCTAGACCAGAGTTCCATAAGCACTCTTATGTAGGTTGCTAAAATTGCTTTCCATGGGGTACAATAGATCTATCTTAGTCGGAGAAGGGCATGCGGTGTCTCGCCTCCCCACCCCCTCTGAGTTTGTTCCAGAGTTTCAGCTACTGCCAAATGATACTATGGTACACGATGGTACCTATGCGAATTCAGAGAGATGATGTCGCGTGTCGTGGGCGCTGTACGCAACTGTAATCTTAGCGCTGTGCCCTCCCAATCAGGATAGACCTGGGGCATTCAATAAGACTGGTTAAGTGTTATGAGCGGCGAAATCTCGGCTGCGGGACATTATGTACGAATGGTCGCCGCGGACGCGGCGACTCGCGCGGTGAGCGCGGCAGAAGACGTCGCAATTGGGTGACTTCAGCTTCCAGTGGTATCTAAACCTGCATCAAAACTTGCACATCAAGTGTTAGAAAGTGTATACAAACTCAGTTTCACTGCGATAGTGTGTCATATTTTCAGCTTTTCCTGAAGAAGCATCATATGAAAGTGAGCATTAGAACGTTGCTTAGTTTTATAACTCGAACTCAATTTCTGAACCAGAGCCTGTTTTCCTGCAGCTCCTGCAACAGCAGAAAGGGATATCAACAATTTAAACCTAGCGTCTGCAGCAAGTCATGAGGCACAGCTCCCACGACCGCAGCTGAGCTCATCGCGCACGCGACAGTCGTCGTCGCGGGCGCGGCGACCATTCGTACATAAAGACCGCCCCTCCGAAATCTCTGGCATCTTACTCGTTAGCTGGGCTGATTCTGTTTTAAATTCTCTCTTCTTATTTTCAGAAAGATTTGGCATAAACTTCGGTTTGCTGCACCAGAAATGTTTGAAAATTCATGTTAGTAATGATACGAATAAAAGGATTTTTACTGCTATATGCTGCTGGAAAGCAGTGGCGTGCTGCCCTGCCCGCTTCACAAATTATTTAATGGCAAAACAATTATTAGTGCCACTATGGATATGTATTTATAAAAAATTAAAAGTAAGTAATGAGTTTTGAGTCATTTCCGTTTCCCTGTTTCGCATTCCGGTTCCCGCCCATTTTTGTGCACTTCGTTCCGTTTTTCTCGAAAAATTTTCCGCACATCCATGATCAGAGCCCTCAAAATCGATCGATAAATCTTCACTATTACTGGGTGATCTTTCGAAATGTCGCATGCAGCACCTGCGGCACGTTTTCAATAAGATTCCAGCTCCTCTCTTCGTTAAACTTAACTCAAGGAATATTGGCGTAAAGGTAAGCTGGCCGGGACCAGAGAAGATCTACGTTATATCGGGAGTGGCGTCTTATCCGGAGGCATTATGCCGGGAAGAGACTGTATGGAACAGCATCAACATTTTTGAAGTGCACTGAAACCAAGCTGCGGTATCGATAGTATGTTTAGGAAAAAATCAGCGCCTCGCAAAGGTAAATTAGGCTATCCAGAAAAATCTTACCCTTGAAACCAATGTAGCGAATGCACCTTCTCCGAACCTTGCAGTTGAAGACATATAAACAGGGATCGTCAATTATACTCAGAGCATGTCCCTGCTACTTTTGATTACTCACAAAAACTCAAATAACACTTTTTATGGAATGTCCTGCATATCTCGCAGGTTGTGTTAATAAAAGTTTTTTAATAAAAATAATTTTTCATTCGATTAGCCTTATATTTTTCACAAGTGCTCCGTCACGCCTATCGGCGTGCCTCGCACTTGCGCACTTCGTGCGATGTTGCAGTACCACTAAGCTAAGGACAATCACGTCAAGCTAGATGCTCTACTTGTACAGCTTTTTTCTTTACCTAGGAGTACAAAAGGCTAGCAGTACGTCCAGTATATAGTATGATAGGGCGATCTAATGGTTCCTCACTAGTGGTCCTCCCTCAGTGAAACGATCTCCCATTACTGGTACTAGTCCCCTCAATGATCTCCCCTTAGCGAACGACATCTTAGGCACGTCTATCTGAATCCCCAAACACGTTGAGCGATGTCTTTTCCACGTCTTCTGAGTCCCAGGCACCTCATGCGACGTATTCCGCACGTCTTCTGAATCCCCTGGCATGTAGAGACGTCTGGGTATTTTCCGCTATTTTCACGCCCCACAGTTTAATCAGTATAGATTGACGGTGATCGATACTATACTTGTGCTTTTCCAAAAATTTTCGAATGAACGAATAATCGAATAACCCCATTTTTCGAAAATTCGAATGAACGAGTAATCGAATAACCCCAATTTTTCAGTTATTCGAATTTCCGAATAATCGAATAACCCCATTTTTCGTTTATTCGAATTTCCGAATAATCGAATAACCCCATTTTTCGCTTATTCGAATTTCCGAATAATCGAATAACCCCGTTTTTTGGTTATTCGAATTTCAGAATAATCGAATAACCCAATTTTTCAGTTATTGAACGAACGAATAATCGAATATTCGAATAAATCGAATAATCGAATAAACTGCACACATAATAAAGACGCTGAGATTTTTCGTTTAACTAAGACGTCGTCCAACGTGGGTCGAGGTTCAACAAATAGGCCGAAAACGTCATCCAACGTTGGTTGGGTTCAGCAGACATGCCGAAGACGTCGCCCAAAGGTGGTCGGAGTTCAGCTGACGTGCCGAAGACGTCGTCCAACGTGCTTGGCAATTTGGAAGAGAAAGCGAGACCCGTAAAAGAGGAACCACTAACCGCGGAATGCCTTCAGCTTCCCATGGAACTTCGGACAGATACCTACGTCTTGTGAAAGAGGTCGAAACGCTGATTACAAATATTACCAAATAACAGATTGCCAAATGGATTTCATAAGCAAGTCCTAGCTGGTCAAAGTCTGCGGACTGTGTGCCGTGCGCGTTGATGCAGCGTGGACGCAGTGTTGCGTAATCAGCATTGTCGTTAGCGGCTTGGCCAGTGGCCACCTTAGGCGGAGGCGCAGTAGAAGTGTTCTCGCTTCACAGAGAGTGATCTTGAGTTCGATTCCCGCACACCAGTGTTATTGCGTTTTGCGATTTATCGTTAGTGAGACCTTTTATCGCCATTTCCAACACATTTTTGAACAAAAGCATGCCAACAAATGTCATTTACGTTCATCGAGCTCCTTGTAAGTGGAAAGGTGAGCATTTCTGATTTCCCGGTTACGCAAGCCAAAAACTGTATTCATTCGGCGCGCGAGAAAAACACGCGTGTCGTGAAAGGGTTAACCTGCCATAAGAAACCGGATATTCAGAAACCGATGTCTGATTCGTGATGAGCAACCCAATCCGTATCGAAGTATGAATGAAGCATGAATTTTTTCGACCTCGGTAGTACAGTGCATGGGCCCTTTTTGATTTTGCAACAGCCAAGTTGTTTTAGGATGAAGAGGTGTTGTAGACAAATTATATTCTTTACACGAATGGAATCAAAAATGTACTAACCAACTGGTAAGTATAGCTAATGTTGCAACAGCCTTCTTCAGCAGTGATGGAGGAATGCAAAAAAAAACTTGTGCTTTACAGCGAGTGAAAGGTTTTCATCGAGAGGTCAATATCGATCGATATTGTTGATTGTAGCTTGAAAGTGACGTTTCTTTGTTTGTATGTCGATGACAGTTAAGCAGTCTGTCCCTAACGTAGCGGCCCCGTGTGGAAAAAATTTTCTGTTCAACTTTAGCACTTTAGCACTATTAGATTGGTGCCAAAGGAGTGCAGGTTTTCTGTCTTATTGGTTTCAACACAATTTTTCAATAACGTAAGACTTTTCATAAGGTATTGTACACTGTTGGAAAACTCATTATATGCGATTTCCATGTATGTATATGGAATTTAGTTTAAATTGCGTATTTAAAAACGATAATTTGGTTTTTATTTTCAGATGCCTAACCGCGATTTTCGTCAGATTTACTTTTGCGAGTTGAAACTGGGCCGGACTTCCGCTCAGACCGCTCAAAATATAAACGAAGTATGGGGCCAGGGAACCATCAACGAATGCACAGTACGAGATGGTTCCAAAAGTTTCGTGCCGGCAACACCAGCTTCGAAGACGAACCACATGGCAGCCGTTGATAATGAACCACAGAAGGCGTCAGTCGAAGCTGATCCGCGCAAACCACGCGAGATATTGCCGAGGAGCTTAACGGCGAGCACACTACAGTTGTTCGCCATTTGAAGCAAACTGGGAAGACCAAGAAACTAAATTCACCGAAAGTCAGAAAAACCGTCGTCTTGAGATATCGTCGGCCCATCTTTTGCCCAATGCCAACGATCCGTTTCTCGAACGGATTGTGACTTCTGATGAGAAATGAATACTTTATGATAACAGGTGTGTTCGCCTAGTGGCTGAACCAAAAAGAAGTTCCCCAACATCAGCCAAAGCCGGAAAATTTGACGAAAATCGCGTTTGGACATCTAAAAATAAAAACCAAATTATTTTTTAAACAACCGACTTAAATAAAATTCCATATATTAGGTTGTGCGGAAAGTTCTCAGCGTTTTGTGTTACTACTGTTTGTTCTTGTTACTGTTTGTTCTTCATCGTCTATTATTAAGTAAAAATTCAACTTGCATTGCGCATTAATGCTACTTTCTCTACAGAATTTTTCGCTCTATTTGGCTAAATAATTTCAACGTTTTTTTTTTACAATTTTGTTCTTAAAGGACTTTTTGAAGGATGTCGAAGGAGTAATTCCGAAAGATGTTTTATTTTAATTTCAAATTGGGACAATCCGTAGCCGAGACAGCCCGACAAATTAACCAAGTGTGGGGGCCTAATAGTGATGGAGAAAGCACTGTGTGCCAGTGGTTCAGTAAATTTCGGACCAGAGACTTTAGCTTCGAAGGTGCTTTGAAACGCCTTGGGAAGGTGAAAAAGCTCGAAAAGTGGGTGCCCCACGAGTTGAATGATCGGCAAAAATTGTCACGTTTTGAGGTTTGTTCTTCTCTATTTTACGCAACAAAACTGACCCGTTTCGGGATCGAATCATCACTTGTGATGAAAAGTGGATTCTGTATGATAACACGAAACGTTCCGGGCAGTGGTTGGACGCCGACGAACCCCCTAGGCATTTTACAAAGGCGATCCTCCACAAAAAAAGGGAACGGTCACTGTGTGGTGGTCGGCGGCTGCTGTGATCCATTACTACTTTTTAGCGCCTGGCCAAACGATCACAGCAAGGTCCTACTGTAACGAAATCGACGAAATGCACCGAAAATTGCGTCAACTTCAGCCAGCATTAGCCAACAGAAGAAGCCCGATTCTTTTGCACGATAACGCCCACGTTTCACAAATCACTGTTCGAAAATGGAACGAATTAAGGGTTGAAGTTCTGCCTCACCCACCGTATTCTCCAGACCTCTCGCCAACCGACTACCACCTTTTCATACACTTTCAGATCTTTCTCGCTGGTAAACCTTCATCAATCTGGACCAAGCCAAAACAGCTTTCGTGGAGTTTGTCGAATCTCGACCACATAATTTTTTCGCTGATGGAATAAGTCGGTTGTTGGCCCGTTGGTAAAAGTGTGCTGATTCGAACGGTGCTTATTTCGACTAAATCCGATAAGATTTGAGAAAGTTCTGGTAGTTCACTCACAACGCCGAGAGCTTTCTGGTCAACCTAATACATACTTAGAAAGCGCATGTAATACCCTTTCCAACAATGTATAATACCTTATGAAATGGTCTCAGTTTATTTTTAAAAAATATTGTTGAAACAAGGAAAACAAAAAACCTACATTACTTTTGCACCAACCTAGTAGATGCGCTGGGAACGATCGGTTCTGACAAAAAGGCATTTCGTCCTAGGATCAAAATCGATCAGAAGCTCAATACCTATAGAGAATTTCAATCTTTGCCCGAGGTCGACTGTTCGAGGATGGGGAGTGGAGCTGCCTGCAGTCAATTTGGGGCTAGAGTGAAGTGGAGGACCGTGCTTCGGGGCATCAAGTGGGTCGTCGAATGACCTTGGGGACGAAGGCACTGATCTCTTCCTCTCCTACAAGAGGTGCTCAATGGAAAATTCAAATTCCCAGAGCAAAAGCAAGGTAGGATCCGCATTTTTCACATATGGAGCAGGGATTGAATTTTTGAAGCCTTCAAAGGAAAACAACATACCAAACACCCAAAGGCAATTTGAAAGGCTGGTTGACGGGTATCACTAGAAAACTTTGTAGTTTGCTGTTGTTTTTGAGGTTATTGTGCAAGCCACAAGTCACTTATTTAGTCACCTGTTGTCTTGTGTTTGAATCATATTTGGACTTATTTTGTCCGTCCGCGTATAAAAATAAATAAATAAATACTTATTTGAATGTGTTTGCGTAACGGCGAGATCCTCGACGCTGTGCTATCGAAAACAATCGTCGCCGGAATGAACTCGCTTACAAAAATCATTATTATGTCACATTCGAAACAACCACGTATTCGAAATGCGAATAATATAGGAATTTTCGAATCCCAAATAATCGAATTCGAATAATTATTCGAATTTTCGAACCTCGAATAATCGAATTCGAATAATTATTCGAATTTTCGAACCTCGAATAATCGAATCCGAATAATTATTCGAATTTTCGAAACTCGAATAATCGAATTCGAATAATTATTCGAATTTTTGAAACTCGAATAATCGAATTCGAATAATTATTCGAATTTTCGAAACTCGAATAATCGAATAATCGAAAATCGAATTCGAATAAATTATTCGAATAATTATTCGAATTCGATTATTCGAGCACAAGTATAATCGATACTACAAAAATAAACTTCAGGTTCGTGTTCAGCGACCTCGGTTACTCCATGGCTGAAGTTTCCAGTCAAGTAGAAGACGTCTGGGTATTTTCGCTACTTTCTGCACCGTAATTTGATCAATATCGATTAATGGCGATCGATACTTCAAAAGCGAACATCAGATTCGTGTTCAGCGACCTCGATTGGTACAGAGGTAAAGTTCCCAGGCAGGGAGAAGGCGTCTGGGTATTTTTCGCTATTTTCGTGCCGTAATTCCCCCCCCCCATTTTCCCCCCAAATTTCCCCACTTACCCCCGATTTTTCCCTATTTTATGACGAATTTCTGCGGCGGCGCAGATCGATACTATGACTCAGCGCTTAGCGCGTTATTATAGAGTATGATACTAGGCTTGTCGAAAAGCTGAATTTTTCAGTTTTTTCTTTGTATCCAGCATGATTGAAGTGAGGAAAGGGTTTATTAGCGCCATCACGTATAATGCAGCTAATAATTAGTGTCGCATTTAACTTCGAAAATCGTCGGAATCGTTTGGAGTCAACTGATGAAAGGCTGCTTGTAGCTCGTTGGCTTTACATTGATATGAAGAATTTTCAGAACATCTAGAAAAACTTTTCCTATGACCTACACAGTCAACATGGCGGCAGGCTCCCTCTATCCCACAAACAGTTGTAGGGCATAGTATTAATTGCCCAAGAAATCTCCCGTTTCAGAGGAATTTTTGGCTTCTTGCTGACCTACATATTTACAATATATACAGCCACGCCTTCTCCTCCTGTTGGTGAACCTATGGGGGCGTCTGGAGAGCACTGAATCGACTGCCAAACATATGACTGTACTATGAGAAACACTGCCTAGAAACAATTAAAACTCACAATAATTCTATGAAACACAACCATTCGACTTTACTACACAGCCGCTAACAGTACAAATTACGCAACTCCTACTAACACAAGATAACGCAGATAAATGACGGCGTTAATGAGTCCCGTTTGGGTGCGCCATGCATCCTACTTCAGCGGGATTTCGTGGAGGCAATTTTAATACGTATTTAGCATACGATGTTCATAAGGAACGGACGAGTTTCTGATGTCCCATTCTCGCACAATGGAACGAACACTTTCGAATGCTGTGGCATTCAGGCATATACAACCACGCCTTCTCCATCTATTTGTTCAACTACATATACCTGGATCGCGAAGTCAACACGGCCAATGGCCTAAAAAAAATCTGGGCAGGAGAAAACGAGCGGCTTGGGGAGCTTTCAAAAGTGTCGAAGAAGTCGTTAAGAAGACGAAGAACGTCCGAGTCTGTGCCCACCTATTCGACTCCACTGTTCTTTCTGCCCTAACACACGCCTCAGAGACCAGGGCCATACGAAAGCAGAATGAACATGCGTCAGTTTCGCGCAGCGTAGAATCGAGAGGACGATATTCGGAATGACACGATTCACGCAAGTGAGAGAAGGCAACCGGAGTTCCGAGCTTCGTCAACCAGAGAGAAGACCAGAGGTGCTATGGCATGGGCCAAGTCGTCGAAAGTTAGGTGGGCCGGCTAAGTAATGCGCTTCGCAGACATCCGCTGGACGAGAGTGGTCACCGACTGGATTCCGCGGGATGTCAAGAGAACACCAGGGCGCCCACCAATGCATTGGTCGGTCTTCTTCGTGAAAGCCCTGAACGAATGATCTGACGCTCTTCTTGTCCATTGGAGCATTCTGGCACGCGACAGGGACGAATGCTCAACGGAAATACTGGTGACACTGATGATTTGACCCTCAGTGAATTGTGGTGCCCACCTGATGGATTAGTCAGAGTATCCACAAACACGTCTTGTACCGTTCCACCGACTCCAGAGAAGTGGAGGGCTTCGTTGGGCTCGGTAAGAAAAAATCAGAATCAGGTATCTGGCCTCGTGTGGACGTGACAAGCGGGACCTCCCCCGACTACACTCTACGTGCCCTAGGTGAGACTTAGCGAGATTGGACCATTCCTACAAAACTCTAGGACTGCATGACATTGATTCAGTTGATGTCTTCATCCTTCGCAGATCAGTCTGGTACGAATTCAGCGATCCCGATGGATGGAACATTTGGTTGACCTGGCCGCGCGAGCCAACCATGGCTGAACCTTGATTCGGTTCAAGTGCATACGAGAGCCGCTGTCTCCTCCGATTGTGCCACACGTGACCTTGAGACACTATGGAAAAGTAGATGTTCTAAGACCCTGTGCAAGGCACTGCACAGTAACTGAAAAGTGGGGTGCCTAGCAGAGGTATGTTTGTACTCAGCAAAAAAAACAGCACCAGCAACAAAAACAAGGTGACGAATTTTGAGCCTGTGAGGGAAAGTAAAATAAGTCGCTGAAGAACAACAAAAGAAATGGAGAATGCCCACCACCCGATACCATAATGAGGGTAGAGAGCATTACACTTCTTTGAAAAGTTGGCGGCAGCATCCACGCTCGGTCCTTGGTGGAGGTAGAGAGCATTACACTTCTTTGAAAAGTTGGCGGCAGCATCCACGCTCGGTCCTTGGTGGATGCACTATGTATGTCCCTCGACGACTGTCGCTCATCACTGTGTATTGCACGGCGACGAGCGATGCACAGTGACGAAGTATTTCTCCTCCGAAAGTTGGAGTTATAAGCAGCCTTCGGTGGAACGGTTATTAGCGACGACGAGACATTTCTTCCGACGTTGCGCAGAGCTCCAGCGAAAACGGGGTAGAAGGAAAACAGCAGGCTTCCGGGTGTTATGTTGCTGTTTTGTCTCTGTGCTGTTACACGGTGCTATAGCAAAGGCCTTAGCTGTTAAAACTACTCCGCCTTCTACCTTCTCTTCTAAATATACGTGAGATTTATGGAGAAATAATATCAAGCAATCGGTTGCATTTGTTGCTCAGGTTATGAACCCCAGTGCGACATGATCGGTGCTGTCGGGATTGTGAACCTCCCAACATACCTCAGACGTGGACGAATAAGGCTAATGGTCGATTCAACTCAGTGACTTCCACCCGCTATAAACCTCCGAGCGACAACCGGTTGGCAAACGCCGTAGCCTCTAGATGATTCTTAATTGCTGACTATGAAATTAGCTCAATTGTATACGAAGTGGCGGTAGATTGGCTGTGTAGCCGAGTGTTTTCCTCAGAATCCAGGCTCGCAACAACCGACAGGACGAATATTGGTCAATAAGTGGTGCAGGAAGCAATTACGGGGACGGTGACAGTGGTTTGGTCATAACCTGGCGCATAGGTTGACATCTACAAATTGGTCCATGTAGCTGATGTGGTCAACTGCATGGCTATTTGTCGCTGACGGCTATTACCACTTCCTATGTCAGACGAAAAATGTTGGAACAGACGAATTTGCTCTACAATGGATAGATGAGTACGAGGAGGTTAACTCAATTTTGATAACGCAATGTAAAAACGTGCACGCAAAGTGAAAAACACGGCTCAAAATGCAGAAAATTTGCATAAGGTGTTCATAGCAAGCCTTGTACAGCGTTGAGGACCGTGACGTTCCACGCTGATAGTAAGAGCCTCATACTAACTATCCTTTCAAAAAGACAACCTACATATGTTCAATGCGAACAAAGCATGGAGCACGGAAGCTCTAATAGAAGATACCCTCAAGGGGAGTCGAGTCTACACACATCCAAATTCGACAGTGTCTGTCTATGCAAGGCATCTGGCCGGATGCGGTTTCATAGCCAGTCGGATGTTCGGCAAGAAGAGAAAAAGCCACACATCGTCAAGGGATCCTGTGAGGAAAAGGTATGTTTTCCTTTCCAAACCCTTCTACTTGACGTTCTCATTGCATTATTTAAACATTTATAAACCTGAACGGTTGTCGATGTGTTGTATCAGATTTGAGCAGTTCAACTACAATCCTTCAACCTGTATAACCTTCAAAGTACATGAATAGTCATTTGTGGCACAGCTTTCCAAGATAGTCGATTTTGATGTTTCCACCATTCTTTATAACATTTTTCTGTGGGTATCGTGAAGGTTTCGACACAATCATTCTGAAAAGAATATGTTTTCCTTAATATGTGTGATACGTCTGAGCTGCTTCACTAAAACTATAGATTTCAAGGCAGATACATACATATGGTGAACAGCGGAATTTTATGACACTCAGCACATTATGGCTTGATTTCTCAGAAATAATGTGCCAGAGTTGAGTCAAAAGAAGGCTCTGCATTAGACCCAAAAACGAGGCTCAAAGCATAGCTCCGATAAGAAACAGCAGTAAAGGAGCGGATTGAGACGCTCAAACGTAGAAATCAAAAAAAAAAAACAATACATGGAACTCGAAGGTCGAAGGAAAGCGTGTTCGTTATTCAAAATATGAAGCAGAGAGACTCCTCTGCTTCTGTACTGTAACTTATTGTGAGGTTTGATGTTCTCAGTCGGTGCGTCGAAGATCGATTAACTAGACTGCGCCATCGAATAACCTTATTCGAAGTTCGAGTAAACTTCAAATCTTCAAGCATATTGCATAGAACAACAACATTTTTCACGCAACGTTTGAATGACCTTGTCCTAAACAGTCTCCTAACCATAACTTATGATAAAGGTAAGAAGGGGAATGCATTGAAAATAAAATTAAACAACAATCGCATTCTACCGAAAAGGTGTCCCGTCATAAACCGCGCATCGATTTTCCCTTTTCATCAGTATCCGTATTCATAGTACATCGTTTCTGTAGCACGATGAGCTTGACAGGGGCGGTTTGCTGGCAACCTTGTACTCCCCGACCCAATCGTAACAATTTGTACTGTTTCTTAAAGTGAAGACGATAAGTTTAAAGACATATATCTCGTAGCCGCTGAAGGTCATGCAAGCCCACTTGAACTATGCAGAGTAAACCTCCCAGATGTGGAAGAGATGGAAGGCGGATCTCCCGCTCTCTCATGTCCACATTCCGAGAGGTAATGGGTTCCTCTTCTTTCTGCTTTTGTTCATCCTCCTCTTTCTACTCGATTGTTGCACATGACCACCGCAGACCATGATTTGCGTGGAATATCGGTGAGGTCTATAGCCGGGATCCGCCCACTCTCCCTCCCACATATGGGAGGATTACTTTAGCTCAATCAGGCTTGCATAACCTTTTACGACTAAAAGGTGTATGTGTTTAAGCTTGACGTCTCCACTTTGAACAAATACCTACGATTGCATAGACGAAAACGATAAGAAATGATCGAACATCATACCAAACAGAAATTTATGTGTGTTTCTACTATGTTGGTAGCAAATTCGGTCTTTAACAGTTTGTACAATTTTTTTCGAAGGCAATCATTTTTTGTATTGGATGTTCGATAATTAATGTCGTTTTTCATATTTTCAAAGCAAATTTACATAAATTAACAACAAACATTAATCAATGATATATTGACCATCTTGTTGGATGACCTTTTGCCGTCTTTCAATAAGTTCGAAAATTCCACATTCGAAGATGATTTCGTTTTTAGAAGCAGAAAGCTGGTGCAACTTATTCCTAGCAGCTTGATTAGAATAAAAAGTTTTACCACTCAAATGGTTTTGAAGGGAATGAAACAAGTCCTAGTCTGATGGATTTGATGAGTCTGCTAAGTCACGGCTGCAGGGTGGATGTGGTATCAATTCCCAATTGAGCTCTGTTAATTTACTATACTTTTTAGTCTCATTACATCTCGTTTTGCTTGTGGTTGCAGTCTCCTTGTACTCAGGCTTTTAAATTGCTGCAAAAGTCTAGGACTTGCCAAAATTGCAGTGCATACTGATAACACGCCTTTTCCCCAGTTTTTTATGAAGCACGTTGTGCATAAATAAATAAATAAGTTAGAGGACGATCGTTCTACCCGTCGTCCCCTCGCCCGCCCGCCCCCAACCCCCTGGGCTTGCTCGAGAGTCCGGCGGCTGCCTTGTGAAATAGTAGAGACGCAGACATTAGCAGCGCCTCTGTTTCAAGGGCGGGGGAGGATCGCCACTCCGCCGTTAGTTTCTGACGGTCATCAAAGGGGTGTGGGGTCGGGTGCGTTATCATGATGCGATTGGCCACTGCTTCATTCGAGGAACCCAAACGTCCAATTTGCTTACGTAGCCATGCTGTAGCAAGTGCAAGTTGAGGCTGCGAGCAACGACGCTCACTGCGTGCGTTCGCGGTGCTGCGCTGCAAGCAGTGTCACCTCTAGCCATGGCAGGAATGCTTACGAGCTGCCCCGTTCGCCAGGGGTGCTACAGTGCGAAGCCACGTCCCAATCTAACGCCTGAATCATTCCGGGAGATGGAAAACTGTGGAACGCGACGTAGTCGACAGTCTGACATACGGTGTCTTCTGTATCTCACCTGCACTGTGAAGAAGCAAGCGATTTTCTAAATGAGCGCTCAAAAGTGGTGTGAAACCTAAACCAAATAGGTGAAGCAGAAAACTGATAAGCTTCAGTTACGGGTTTAAACTGGGCAAGAGGTGGTTATGGCATGTTCAATAATGGTGAAAAAATCCTCTTGGGGAGAAAGGAGGATGCAGTCTCTTTTCAAGACAGTACATACCCCTCACAGGGCTTCGAAATGAGGTAACGACAGCGGATCTGCGCAAATTGGATGGGGCACCACATAATGCAATCCTAAACCGCATTTTGTGTGGCCCGAAATTGAGAATTTCATTCAAAACCACTCAACCACCTCTGTTGAACAGCATTAAGCCATTTCTGATGACATTTAACATTCATGTGCCTCCTCACGAAGGTAGAAAACCTTTGAAGACATGGTGACTCCCCCCAACCCATGCGAGTTTGCCGGGGGATCCGTAATCGGAATGAAAAGACAAAAACATATTAATAATAAGAAAGGGATGTGTCCCACCCCCACAGATTTCGCACTTTCTTGGTTGAGTGGTCCCAACCCGAAAAATCTGAAATGCGCAAAGTTTTGGTAATCCATCATGTGCGTCGCCCTATAGAAGTTACGTGCTTGTTTTCCAAGCGATGGTGACTAGCAATATGAAGCAATCCTTTGCAAAAAACAAAATTTTGTAAACGTTATTCAAAAACAATCAAAATATGTGTAGAATGGTTGTTGTTGTTTCTCTTCTACGTGAGCAGAACGCTCACAATGCGCATTTTCAACGAGACATGTAGGAGAGTAAAATATGCTCCTTTAAGGCCTATGTTATCACATTGACGACAATCGCGTTTTGCGGCAGAAAGCCGCCTGGGACGCGCGCGCGCTAGGAGCCACCGGTGGTTCAAATAATGTCCCTCGCGGACAACTTTTTTGTCTTATGTGTTTTTTCCTATCAAACTTCGACCGGAGGGGTTATTTAGTTGCTGATCACGAATATGATACCCGTTTGTGAAATTTCGGCCGATTACGATAGGTTACGATAGGTACGGGTGAGTAACGCTGCCGAGGTCATGATCACCGCTTTTCTCCAAACGTCACCCAGCAGGTTATTTTGGGCGCTGACCACGAATCTGATATCCGTTTTTGGTAATATGGTGGAGTACGCTGGGTTACGGTAGGTATGGGTAATCGCCGACAGCCTCAGTCATCCGTACCTAACGTAGTCTACCTTAGTTTACCCTAATATTAAAAATGGATGTCGGATTCGTGATCAGCATCCTAAATAACCCTTGTAGGCGAAGTTTCGGCAAAATCGGTGACCATGACACCGAAAGCCCTACTCACCTGTATCTACCGTAACCTACCGTAATTGGCCCAAATTTTAAAAGGTCGTCAGATTTGTGATCAGCACTCCAAATAACCCCTTTGGGCAAAGTTTGGGTGAAAAATACCGACTTCAATTGATTTTATTGTAAAATTGGTCTTCTTCTTAGTAAAATTTTTAAATTCAATACATCTAAAGGAAGCAAAGGCAATTTTCTTGCTTATTCCTGTTAGACAATCTCCTGACACAATTAATTAGGGAACAGAGAAAACATCTATGAAAAACCGACGGCAGGAGTACAAAAAATAGCGCGAAAAGGTATGAGCCACCGGTGGCTCATATTGTCACACGCGGACAGACACGTTTGAGATTATACTTCGGCGACGCTGTTGTCGGCGACGTCGGCAACAGTGTTACGCACTGTGTAGCAGTCCACGCAATACATCGTCTTCTTCTTCAGCGTTTGTCCCGCTTCGTGGCGGGGTCCGCTATTCTGGTGTCATGACGCCACCTTTCCCGATCCAGCGCTAGATCGGGGTGGACACCAGCTACTTTCAAGTCCGTATGTAACGTATCAGCCCAGCGCTGCTTCGGGCGCCCTCTAGGCCGCTTTCCTATTACCTCGAAGTTAAGGCCTATCTTGCGGACGCTGTCTTCTTCTCCACGCAGAACGTGGCCGTACCATCCTAAGCGAGCTTCGCGCATCTTGTCAGTTATCGGCGCGACACCGAACTTCTGCCGAATAGCATCGTTTCGGGTGCGGTCCATGAGCGTGACTCCCGCCGTCCGCGCAGCATCTTCGTCTCCATGACGCTGAGGCGCGTCTCAACTTCCTTGGTCGCTGGCCAACACTCAGCGCCGTACATTGCTACCGGCCGGACGACTGCCCTGTAGATCTTCGACTTAAAGCGCTCTGGTATCTTCTTGTCGCAGAGCACGCAAGTCAACGAGCGCCACTTGGACCAAGCTGCACTCACGCGTGAATTCACTTCGAGCATCAGTTTGCCGTCAGACGTGACTGCTGATCCCAGGTACTTAAAGACCGCAGTGCGTGGAAGCTCGATGCCGTTAACCTTGATGGAGCTGGACTCGGTAACGTCCGTCGTTAAATACTCGGTCTTCTTCACGTTCAATCTGAGTCCAAATCGCTCCAAGCGATTTGGACCAAGCTTGCAACTCTCGCTCGAGTTCTCCTTTATCTTCGCTAGCGAGCATCACGTCATCGGCATAAAGCAACGTCCAAGGGACGGGCTTCTGAAGATCTCGTGTGATGGCATCCATGACGACAACAAAGAGGAGTGGGGAAAGTGCAGAACCGTGGTGTACTCCGACAGAGATGGGAAACTCCATCGATGTCCCAGCTGCAGCTTGAACTCGACTCTTTGGACAAGAGTAGAGAATTCGCACCCACTCTATGAGCTCTTCAGGAACTCCATGTTGACGCAGGGCGTACCATATCACGGTACGCGGTCAAAGGCCTTCTCCAAGTCGAGAAAGGCGATATGCACTGGCTTCTGTTTCTCGCGATGCTTCTCTATCAGGAGGCGGACGGCATGTATGGCATCAACGGTGCCACAGCCAGCCACGAAGCCGCACTGATTGCTGGAAAGCTGGACGATGTCCCGAATTCGTCCATCGACAACTTGCTCAAAGATCTTCATGCTGTGCGAAAGCAAGCGAATCGGACGGTAATTGGAGCAGTCTGCAGGACTGCACTTCTTCTTCCAAATTGGAATCGTCGTAGTTTGACGCCAACACTCAGGCACTTTCTTCTCCGCCACAACCTGATTAATGAACTTCGCCAACCACTCAGTACCAGTACTTCGACTTCCACATTCTGCTGCCACGTCTTCGGGCCCAGTCGCTTTGCCTGGCCTCATCTTCTTCAAAGCCGCTTCAATCTCCTCCACGGTGATCTTCTGAACGGGGCCGTGGGTTGGAGCCGTGGAAGGGATGGCTGGATGAGGAAATTCTACTGTAGAGATTTCCTCAAAGTAGTCGCGCCACCGCTTCAATGCCTTCTTGTGGTCCGTAAGAAGATGGCCATTCTCATCATTGATGCCGAAAAACTTCTCAATATCCTCGGTCTGCCGATGGCGATTCTTAGCAAGCCGGTATAGATACCGCTCGCTATCGCGTGACTCGAGCTTCTCGTTGACATCTCCATAATGAGTGGCTTTTGCAACAGCCACGGCCTTCTTTGCAGCTTTCCTCGCTTCTTGGTACTTCCGCCAGTTATCGGCCGTCTTTTCGCCGAGAAACACGTGATAAAGCGACTTCTTCTCTCGCACTTTTGCTTTCACGTCATCTGTCCACAGCCATGCCTGCTTGTTGACCTTCCGTCGCCCAGGCTTCGTAATGCCGAGTTCCGACTGTGTAGCTTGACGAATCGCGTCGGTCGTTTTCTTCCAAGTTTCGTCGACAGTCGTGACTGTCGGTAACCGCACGCGAGAAATCACAGCTGCTTCCTTCTCTCTCATTTGCCACCACTTGATTCTTGCAGCACCGCATCGCTCGACCTGCTTCAGCCTCGGAGGGACAATCTTCAGAGTGCAGATCAGCGGTCGGTGCTGTGGGGCGACCGTCTCATGCGGCACGATCTTCGCGTCTGTGACAAGACTCCGGTCACGATCCTTCACAAGCACAAAGTCTATCTGAGACTTGGAGCTCCCACTATAATATGGGATGAGGTGGGAGACGCGTTTTCGGAAGACGGTGTTTACAATGGTGAGACTATGCGATTCCGCATACTCAAGAATGCGCTCACCATCGGCGCTACGTGATCCGTATCTGAAACCACCATGACAGCTGTACTCGTCTTTCGTAGCACCTACGTGCCCATTAAGGTCACCAGCGACTATGTTGACATCTTTCGACGGTAACTCTGCTGTCTTCTCATCCAGCAGGTTCCAAAACTCATCCTTGGCTTGATCGGAGCAGCCAGTCTGCGGAGCATACGCAGAGAAGAAGTGATAGAGTCGCTCCTTAGCGGCGACAACGATCTTCATCAATCGATCGTCAAAGCGCTTAACGCTTACAATCGAGTCACGAAATCGATCGGAGACGATTATTCCGACACCACTGGTGGTCCTGGGACTTCCACATAGAACGGCCTTGAAGCCACGTCCTATGTCCCTTGACTTGCGGCAGGACCACCTCGTCTCCTGCACCGCACAGAAATCAACTCTTCTACGCTTCAGTGCTTCAACCAACTCGCACGAGCGGCCCGTTAACGTACCCACATTCAGCGTTGCCACGCGGGTCCTGCTTACGTTACGGGACTTTCGGACTAGCTCAGTTGCCCCCCGATGCCGTCCTCGCATCAGGGACCCTCGCATACTTCTCACACTCGCCGGGCTCTGCGAGTGCGCGTCGGCTCCCGCGGACGCCGTAGCACTATCACGAAAAACTTGCAATGTCATGAACCATGTGAAGTGACATGGGTGTTCGTAGGCCGGCCTGTCACAAGGGCCTGTCGCCTGCAATCGAATGTCCGTGTTCGGCTTAGCTCACAGAACGGGCAGTTTCCAGTGGCACCACGTGGAGGAACGGACATCGCCACCACACGCAACACATCGTCGCTGAAGTATATAGTATAGTCTAGTATAGAAGTATAGTATAGTATCATGGGCCTAAAACTAATGAAATATCTTCCATTAAGAACTTGGGTGAAAGTCTAAAGCGAGGAGTCCACCCGAGGGGTTGTCCTTTCTCCGCAACATTCGGAGAACTTTTCTGCATTCTTCTTAAATAAAAATATTGAGCACGGTTACAGAATATTATTACTGTAAAAATTCGCTTAGTGTTGGAGCGCTTAAAAGACGACGTGGAGCGGCACTAATCCTTGGCTTTGCCGTCCCACTCCATCGCCAATGCGGTTTCGTATCATTATCATCACCGATTTCCATTCTCGATCCCCGCCACGATCAGCTAGAGCCCAAACAAAACTCTGTCGGCTGCAGCGGCAATAATGCCCTGAATCATTTTTGCCGTTTCCGCGTTTGCGCCAGAAGCTGCCGCTCGGCGGCACCGCCAGTCGCCTAGGCCGCACATCAGCGGCAAGTTGGGCGCAATAAGTTCTGCCCCCGGCGGCTATCTCTGCGTCTCTGCTCTACGTCTATGATCTGCACCGTGAGTTACACATAATATGCTACGTAATGGGTACAGAATCACTTCAACTGCGATAGTGTGTCACTTTCCCAGCTTTTCCTCAGGAGGCATCATCGAAGAATAAGTTAAGTGGGCCAAGTGTTAGATTTTCTCTAATTGCCGATGTCTTTCCCGCAATTCCCACCATTGCGGGAAGGGATATAGACAACCTTCAAGACCGTCGCGCGCTCGGTGACTGTTCGTACATAAAGACCGCCACTCCGTCATTCCTTGTGTTTGTGGGAGTGAGTGAGGCCAAAACGGTAATGATTTGACAAGCGCACGCCCTCTGCGGCAGTCGCCACTGATGTGAGAAGATTTCGGATTAGAAGATGTATAGAAAGCTAGATGAAAACACATGACATACGTAGGCAGAAATCGATTGTTATTTTTTTGTCTTCAATTTCCTTTTTTCCAACTTGCTACCTTGATCAAAACTTACAAAGCTCAAAGAGGTCACCGTGGAGATTCTCAAAGCGTCCAATACAGGATTATAGAACGTCGTCTGGGAAGCACCGTAGTGTAGCGTAGCCAAGTCACCAAATTTTCTGCGGATCACTTGGTAGGTCAAAAATAGCAAAGGTGCAGTCCTTCATTGCGGGCTGATAACGCAAAACTGACCACTGCAATGCCCTTGTCGTGCTCAGAAATAATCCTGCAAAATGTTTGGGCCCTCAATCATTGCTAGGACGTGGGATTTGATAAATTCCTGACGCGAGAAGGCACATTAGTGGGTGCCATCCACCAGGTCTGTCGTTAGATGCCCAAGTGTATCCCCACCGCAGTTTTCTTCATCCAGCTGCATTTCGTTTCCAAGGTCGTTATCTTGGACTGAATTAGCTCTCAAATAATTTAAAAGTTAAAAACGTATGCGAAATTCGCAATCATCGTCGCAATAACATCCCTGGACGAATTGAGTGGGTGTGGTTAACTCGTCTACACCATTTTACTTATCCGCATCCTACTCACATCGTAGCCTACTGTAATCTAACGCAACAAAAGAAGGATCCGAGATTCGTAACCAATATCCCAAATGCTCTACCCCTAAACGAACCTTGGCGAAAAAGTTTTGCCGACCCGCAGTCGTATTAGAACTTGTGTTCACATCTGTAACAGAACCGTCCTAGGGGAGAGTGATCAGTAAAAAAATAGGCAGGAATGCGGCCAATAAAGCTAGATGAATGAAACATTCTAGTTTTGCTCAACGTTAGTAAAATTAGTAAAAGTTACAAGAAACGGGTTCACTATAGAAACCGCATAGGGAATCAGCTTATCTTGGTGATGGATCGAAGTAATAGTTGTCGATCATGCTCACTATGAGGTTGTTGCGAAGCACACTTCCAAAACTAATAGAAAGCATTAGAAAGGGATCACGTATGGAACGCATTTAATGACAGCTTCCCCAGCAAGGCAAGCATGGTTTAATGGCCAATGGCTTATCTCTAATCTAGGAAGGGTAGCTTTCACATCCTGCAAAAGGTTAACAATGAAGTTGAAAAGCATTGAGGCCCAGGCCAAGATGCAGTCTACATCGGTAAAAACGCAATGAACGCCATTGGTAATGCATAGACCCCACTCCCGGGATCGATCCTCTGATCACTGTCCCACAAGTCCGCGCCGCTATCCACCCAGCCATACGGTTGCTGTCGCGATACTGGTGGATCCTTCCCGTGAATGTGCCTTCTGGCTTTTATTTTATGAAATCCCACGTCCTAGAAATCACTGAAGGTCCAATCCTTTTCCAGGACTCTCCGACGGCGGCGCCAGCGGAGCAGACCACAGGACCGAGCTATATCATTGTTTGTTTGTCTTTGTTTGCTATACTATCTGCGCGTCCTGTCTCTTTTTTTATGATAATGACACTTTTTAAAAGGGGAGCTCCCCCCCCCCCCCGCCACCCGACCCTATTGGCGCTCCATTTAGGAATGTTGGAAGTAACGATCTGGTGTTTACAAAAAGTTATTTGTTGTGCATGCCTAGTTAGTTTAATTTTTGTCGTTTTTCGTCTATTTCTCATTTTATTATCCAGCCATTTTCCCGAAGGATTTCCTAATATCCGCTATCAGCGCTAAAGCTCCTTTACCCGCTTATCTCACTACATTCGCCCCACATAATTTTTGCTCGAATTCGCGCTTTCTCTGCTTGATACGATAAATTGAATGTTTGCAAAGTAAGGAAGTAGAGGTGTACACATATAAACAGCGACGTAAGATCTGGATTAAGTGATCGTTTTTTTTTATTAGACAGAATATTCACAAGAGTACTGAAAATGAGATAACTGAATGATGCTGATATAGTGCTCTAACTCGACACAATAAAGTGCCAAAGTTAGTTAAGCAGATTGGGCTGAAGTTGGTCGAGTAAATTCAGCAAAATTTCGAAGACGCTGCCGGAGAAGTGCCTCTATCGCATCCACTCGAGGAAAATTGCCGAATGTCCTATGCTGTAGAAGGAGTTGGGAAGAGCGTTTATTGTGTGGCGAATACTTCAACAGCCAATTAAATCCACCTATTCCACATTGCTCCTAATATCGAACAAAATGGGCCGTTCCTAATTGCCAGCCTAAACCAGCGAAAGGCTAAAAGTACAAGTGGTCTTTTCGAGCATTCGAGTGTAAACATACAGCCGAAGAACAACGGCAATTTGTAGGGCCGAAGGTATATTTGACAAAGTGGACATGCGTGCTAAAGGAATAAGCAGCGAGAGAGTGGAAAATTTACGTCAAATCGAAGTTCTTTTTCTTACAGCGAGGCGATAACGGTCGTGTTAGTCTCCATTCTTTCCAACGGCATTAAAAACTGACTAGTCGCCTTATATTCCTCAACAACAGAGAACAGATGCACCTATGCTTCTCGAATTGAAGAGGAGAATTGTTCGGATGAGTAGATGTTTACCATGGAACAATCTTGCAAAGATATTACCCGCTCGACGAACCAGAAACGTTTCATGAATACTTGGCACTGTGTGCCGAGCGACACGCAGTACCAAGTATTCATGAAACTTCTGTTGTCAGAAATGTCCAGAACTCCAGCGACTGGCCATTCTATCGCCGTTCTTGGTAGAAAATGTCTTCCGAAACCGAACGCTGACAGAGTGGCGTCGTTGTCATTATACTGGAAGGTGCAGCAGCGTCAACTGCGTTTCGCACCTTCACGCACTGCGGTCAAGAGGACACAAGGCGGGAACACTCACATTATTTTCTGTCAGGTCGAATGGGCGGATGAAGCCACTGCGGTCAGGCAAGACGGGCTTTGGCGGCGACGCCACCCTTCAATGGCCGACCGCATTTTAATAGACGAGTAATTGATGGGAATTACCCTCACGTGACGTAGCATATTTCTGAGATGCATCCGCTTCTCACTTTTTGAATAGCAATGAAACCAATGGTGTGCTGGCTTGAAGATGTCGACGCTTGTTGATATTGTTTCCACATATGCCATTCTTCAGGTTTAAACACACTACAGCCAATGCGCACTCAATCGAGTCGGAAATGCAAGGCTCCAGGCGAGGGCATAGCGCAATCTTGACTGCTTACATGTCGCGAAAAATTTCGATCTTCTTTGCCTTCATCTTCAAAAGCTTCGCCAGCAGCAAAATTGAACCCTTCCAAACAGTACCTTCATTACAAAGATACCCTGCATTTTTCGCAGGCAGTGGTGTGTTTTTAAGCTTTAAACCTTTGAAAAAGCAGAAAAGTCGATACGGCTACCTTGTGAAGAAATTATAACAAGTATTCAAGTAAAGCACAATCAGTCGAGTGCAAAATGCAAGAATTCAGACGAGTGCATGGCGCAATCCATACCGCTTGTACGTCAAAAAAATTCTGTTTCCTTAGGGCTTCATATGAGCCCTTAACTTCTCCAGTACCTTTACAGTGGGCAAAATGATCGCCTTTCAAACGGCTCCAGGACGTAATTCCAATGCGACGTCGCTGCGCTGCAACGCGTACGTGCGCTCGGTGACGCTCGGTTAGCCGCGGAGCACGAAATTTGCCAGGGTTAAAGCAGCAATTGAACTATGGCAAGTGTGTTGGAGCAAAATGACGGCCAAGTGTGGAACAAAGGTAGAATTAAGGGAAAAGTTATGGATTAGTGCGCCTTGACCTGCCTTTGAATCCTAGCAAAAGTCTCATATCCCAGCAATCCTTGAAAACTTCAAACGCTTGATAACAAGGACAACTGTTCAAAGGAAATCTATTAAAATTTCGGGAACTTACAAGCACTTGCTTTCGAACCTTCTACTTAATAATCCCAGCCCAGTTCTTGTTTCAAATTTTTCTCACCAGGTTATTGGTCGTTTCCTTCTGCACATTTGAAATAGATGGAGTCTCATTCCATCCGCACTTTGTTAACAAACGCTCCCGCTTTAAGAAGGAATCTTCATGAAGACCGTGTACTTACGAGTGATAAGCAGTACTCGGCTAACTTCGCTGGGATTCTATGCACTCTAATTTGCTACCGGTTAACAGAACACTAGTACGAGCGAGGTGGGCATAGAATTGAGCATAGAATTCCCTACCAGGAGACATCAAACATCTCTCACCCAACTACATCCCTTCCACTACCCGAAAAACGCGGTCGACAGTCGCCGGCACACACTTTAGCGCTCTAGCGCGAGTTACCTGATGTCCCTGTCTGAAGCGTTATTAACCGTTCCTATCGGAAGCAGTCGGACCGCTACAGCTCGTCCAATTTCGTTGCGCACCGCGCGCGACGCCAGGAAGGGTTCGCGCGGCGTTGGAGTTATGTCTGCCCTCCCCATTCAAACAGTATACCTTTTTTGAGACACCCTGTATATGTGCTACTTTAAAGGTTAGACTTCACGCTACAACCTATCAAAAACTGATCGTCATTATTGAAAACAATCTGGTAAAACATCAAGTTGAAAATGGACGATGAAAGACAGGCATGTTTTTTGTTTCACTTCCGATAGGGCAAAATGCGGTGCAAGCTCGGAAGAAAATAGATGAAGTTCATGGTGAGGACTGCCTTGCTAAATCACAACCACTACTGACGACAATGAAATAAAGGCGTTATATGAGTTTAGTCGGTGTATGACAACTGAGAAATGGCAGAGAAGCGTGACATATCGAATTCGACCATTCACTTGCACTTACCACAGCCTGATTACGTAATCAGCCTGGGCGTTTGGGTTCCACAGGAATTAAAGGAAATCCACCTGACTAAACGCATTAACACAAGTCTTCTTTGAGCTGCTTTCAGGGAGCCAAACTATTGGTTCGAATGTCTACTGTCGTCACTAAGGAAATCGAACGAAGAAATCAAGAAAACGCCCTGGACTGGCCAATCACATAGGCGTGATGATCCGTGATGGTAACATTCCAGACCCCACACACCTTTGGTAACCAGCCAAAAATTAGCGGAGCTCAACTGGGAACCGGTGCCACATCCGCCTTATAGCCCTGACTTTGCGCCATCAGACTACCATTGGTTTGGTCTCTTCAAAACTATTTGAATGGTAGAACTTTTGATTCCGATCACGCTGGTAAAAATGAGTTGCAGAAGTCCTTCGTAGCTAAAAACCAACGCTCCTTCTCAGAGTTTTAGTTGGTTCAGTGTTTGCGGACGTTCACGCAATGCTGCACAAAGTGAAAGTTTAGCCAAGCCGGGTGAAAAATCGCGCTCATTCTTCAACTGAAAGACTTCATCTAAATGCCATTTGCACAGCCATTAAAGTAAACATGGCAATATAAGAAGCGTGTGCACGCACGACCATAAAAACAGACCTGCTGCAGGATTTTCGTTTTCAATCTCTTAAAAATAAGTCTCATTTGGTTAGCATTTTACAGCACTTACATGATATGGATTTTGTGACGGCCCAAGAATGTTAACATTTTTGAGAATCCGTGTGAATCGTGTATGTTATAATATAATGTGGCATTCCAGGGAGTGATTACATATGTGAGAGGTGGAACTTTGCTCAAATCAGTAGCAAATCTAGTGCGCCACATAGTTTATCATGAAGACCTTTATCTGCCCGTAGCGTGTGCATAACCAAATATGTACTGAAAGCAGAAATATGGCCGAAGTCTCGGAGGCTTAATGTTGCTTGGAGCTTTCTGTGTTATTATGAAACCAGATCCTAGAATCATACTTTCGTCGCGGAGCGCGGATGCACTTCTAGGACAATTCTCGCTGCTAGTCAACCTTCGGTTGTTAACCGCTAAAGATAACGTTCTTCAAAGCGGTACTCCCTCTACTATAAGGCTACATAAATCTTTCCTACTTCACGGTATATGAACTGTAAGTTAAGCGGTGGTGTAATGGCGTAGAACATTCGTGTCCCGTTAGCGATTACGGGAGAAAATGCGCCGAGAGAACCGCGCCGCGTCTGCTTCGGTGCGAGAAAATGCCCGCGACCAGGGGAGAAAATATCTGCGGCCACTGAACGGTCTTCGATAGGGTCCACTACAACAACCACAACAACAAAACACATGGCAATCACGTGGACAGGTATACGGTATTTTTCTCATGCCGTCGAGTAAGAGGCATGAGAAATCGTGGGCGTGGTAACTGAAACTGTGGCACCATCATTTGGATTCCCTAGCAGACTTGATGGCCTTACCGTGATAGAGAAGCTATGGAGAATATGAGGGAAGATTCTCGTTACAACGCATGCTCAACGGTTAGTACCAACGGTGTCTTATGTGAAAAGAACACTTGAGAACACTGGAAGGAGCGAAAGAAGCGTTTCCGCCCAGATCTCAATTTCTAGCACGTGAAACTAGAAAACAAGCACATCGATGGAACCTGGTAAAGAATTACTTTTCGAAGCATTGAGCTGCGGAACTGTAGGCCACCTCAATTTTTGAGCTTGTTTTTGAGCCACATGAACGCCACATGGAGTGAACATTAAGGTATACGCACCTCAAAGTCATGAGAAGTAGAAAATGAAAAATGGCAGAACTTATTTGGGAATTATTTACAAATTGGTTTTTAGGTTTTACTGAGGTTTTGCTGAGTCTTTCTGATGAAGTCTTCATTTTTGACCAATCATTTCCTTCTTTACTAAAACAGGATTCGAACATAGATATTTCAACATTCATTGCTTTTCAAGTGATTTTCATTTGATACACCGTTGGTATCGTAAATACTTATTGTGCTCTTTTTATTAAAGTTTTCTCAGTATCTAAGTTTTCTCAGACTTCTATTTTGATTCGCTTTGTTGCTGTTTTTCTGATATTTCCACATATCTGAATAAAGGATTCTTCTCCTCAACCGGGGAATTTTCTCACCTTAAAATGACCAGAACCTACGGTGTAGCACCTCGCCAAAAGTCTTTCAAGGCACCTTCTTGAAATATAGAGTGTTTTTCGAACATGAAATTTTGCGATCAATTTCTTATTAGAGCCTTGATACGAATGAAACGTTGCGGAAATAGACCACTGTATAATAATAACGATACGTTCCGTTCTCTTCCAACGTACGGTTTTTTCCACAGTTTCAAAGTTTTCTATGTTTCCTAAGTGGAGTTTACCACTCAAAGTTGTTTTCTTTATTACGGCGCTTTTGCTATTCACCACGCGTTGATGTGCAATAGATTCTTCTTGCCAATCCGGGAATTTTCTCCCCTGCTCGCGGGCATTTTCTCCCTTGGTTGCGGGCTTTTTCTCCCCTGGTCGCGAGCATTTTCTCCCCTGATCGCGGGCCTGTTGTCCCCTGGTTGCGGGCATTTTCTCCTCAATCAACGCGCCGTGAGATTCGGGCATTTTCTCCGTAGACCCCCGTTAGCAGGCATTGCAGGTTCGAGCTTCGTCTTGCGCTAGGGCTTTGGTAGCAACAACACATCGTTATGAGGGTTTGTAAGCTAAGCGTTTTCGTCTTTCTTGACCTCTACCACCTGCAATATCTCACATGTGTAAAAGAGCCCTATATGAATGCGCTTGGAGCGCAGTCGGAGGAGGTACCGGTTGTTGCGTGCACACGATACCACATTCCTGGTTCGGATTTCTCGCCAAAGCCAACTAAGCCTTCCGTTCCCTCCGGGGTCAGTGAATTGGCACCGGATTTGTCTAGAAGGATGAAACACTGAATGCCTGTTCATCGACTGGCCAGCGCACGTTATTGTGTGGGCCAAATAAGCGTTCAAACCGCTTCCCTGTAGAAGTAAAATGCGTGGTGCATCCCAAACAGGATCTAGTAACGACATCCTTTATCTTTTCACAAAAAAGGGCTGACTCGTTCTGCTTGTCTACACTCTCTTCCGTCACATCGGCTAAGTAGCTTGAAGAGGAGCACCTAATCTTGACCAATATTAGTAACTGCCAGGGCTCACATTTCAAGACGAAAATCACAAATCGCGTGAATATGTTGAAAAGTGGAAAAAATTCACAAGAAATGAGCGGCGTTGTTTAACTTACCACCATCGATCGATATCACCTATTCACATCGATTTCTGCCCTGAGTTAGCCGCTTAGTGTGATGAGGAGAGTACATATGATGGGTAATGAAGTGTGTCACAGTAGGTGAATAGAATCCGCCAACTAATCAGTGTGGACAGGACATCCGCCTTACTATGTTGTACCCGTTTAACTTCGTCAGAGTAATTAGCTGCTTTACTGAGACCGCAGACTCCCCCGCCCTTACTGATGCTGCCGTCAACTCGGTGAATGATGTAATGAGAGCCACTGATTACTTCGGAATTAGAGATTTTATCGCTAAGCAACGTCTCAGTGAAAACACTAGGTCAGGGTTGAGAGTACTCAGCAAATATTGCATGTCACCAATTTTATTACACAGGCTTCGAGCATGAAACAAACAGCATTGACTACTTGGCCATTATTTTCTGTATTCTGAAGTCTCTCGTACGGCCCAAAGCTTTCGCGTTGTTCAAATCTCAAAAACAACGTGGCGAGAAAATTAAATCAATATCGAAACATTGTTTCTTTTCGCAAGCTCAGCGACAGCCACTCTGGAATCCTCATTTCAAGCAATAGCTCTCCCCACAAAAATCAAAGGAATCGGTCAATTGATTCTGGCAGAGTGACGTACTTCCCCCGCCCTTCAAACAGAGGCTTTGCAAATGTCTGCATCTCCACCATCTCGTAAGGCTGGACTTTCGAGGAAGCCCAGGGGGTTGGGGTGGGGTGGTGAGGAGGAGGATTGGTAGAACGCTCGTCCCCATTGATTCTTTTTTGGACGGACGAAGGATGGGACAAATTCTAGAGTGAGTGGAGCTGTGAGGTCAGCGCTTGTTAATATACAACCTTCCTGATGAGAGTTTCATCTGAAGACCTATCAAGGAGAGGTTACGAAACTTGTGGGAGATGCTGCTGCTAACACAGGGCTGCGTAAATGTATACACCGACTGCTTGACATGCTAATGAGGTAGCTGCTACACGTTCATGAGAAGGGCGAGCTTGTACTGCTGTCGATCGCAATGTCACGGCGAAGCGAAGACGACGTTCTCGAGGAAATATGAAGGAGAAAGAGCCGATTCCCGACGATTAAGCAATATTGGCTGGTATTAAGTTGTGGGGCAAAGCGAACACCAGCCACTCGTTAGTTAGGCAGCTAGGCAAAACAGACAATTTCGAACCTATGAAAAGTCGCGGTGATTAATAACGACTATGCACCAGCATCACAAGCAGCATGAAACGACTATTTGTTAAGGAAAAACGGCACGAACGATTAATAAAAAGATCGGAGATACCAGTCAACAAGGTCAACAAATTGCTGCAGAATTGTATAAGGTTAGGTAAGGTTAGGTAAGGTGTTCTCGTCTGCGACGATGCGGCCCAGTCTGTTCGCCACGCCCCACCAACAAGGTGTGACGGCAAGTGTTCCTTACTCAGCTTTCAAACAACGGCGACCCAAATGAACGACAACGTCGCCACACGTCAGCGATTATGCTCAAGATCTGGCAAGGCAACAGGCGTGATGCTGCCACACATGACAGCGTCAGCACTAGCTCCTGTTCACATGCTACTTGACCACCGCAACTCATCGTACGTATAGGCCAGATACGCACTGGGACTGGTTGTTCGACATCCCATAAAAGTGCAATGTGGGGCGTCCTGCAACGCGCTTGCCCAACTCCGACTTGTACCCGTTATATCAAGAACTGAATTCAAATCATGTTCAGTCAGTTTCCGACCAAAGATGTCACTATTCGAAGAATCTAGTAGGTCAGTGGGTAACCTCTGTAACCATTTAGCACCGCGTTGCGATGACACCACCGTTTTAAGAACTAACTTATCATCGGCAGGCCACGGAAGGTCGTGGCGTAGGCCAAATACGAATTGTATTACATCCTGTAGAACTATAATACGTGGCGCGTCCCAGACAGAGATATATTGATGCCGTCTTTTATTATGAATGTGTTAGCGTTTTACAGTCGATGGTAGTCGCTGAAGAAGAGAGTTCACAATAAACTCTTGCTGATGTTCACTGCGTCATGGAAATCTAGTGGAAAAAAACGGTCCAATGAATAACTTTCACAACTGCTCCAAGACAGTGATCTCCACAATGGTTGTGTCGCTGTACCGTCCCTATTCAAGGACAATGTGTACGTATTAGTGAACTACCAAGCAACTGTGCATGCACTGATAGTAGCAGACAACAGACTCTTCAAGTTGCAAAAGCACCTGCAGCAATGCCGAACACAGAAGCAATGGCACCATAGAATTTAGCTGGAATGCTGAGAAAGCCGAGATTGTCATCGAGAATGTAACGCTCTTTGTTCAAATTTTGCAGTAGTTTAACGCATACCTCACTCCGCTGAATGGCTCATACAAACCGAAGCGTTTCCGTGTGGCATTCTGTGCATATTCAAAACCAAGATCACAACTGTCGCCAAATAAGGTGATATAGAAGTCCTGACTAAAGAAATTCATAACTCGTCAGACGTACAAGCAAAATCATTCTCCTTCGCAATACGGACTCTATATTTAGTGAAATTAGCTTTGCAGAATCTCATAAGGTTTTGTGCAGGCCCTTTTGTGTGGAGAACCTAGACGTCTCTTCGCTTCAGTTGCGTTTCTTTTGGGAGAAGGCCAGATTATTCATACGTACGTCCACCTCTCTCTCATTTCTCAAACGAAACTGAACTCTACTCGCAATGCAAATTGGAAAAAAGTGGTATCGTGTGCATGACGTTTTGAGCTGAAACTACTAAGTAAACATTAGCGACGTGCGGTGAAATGAAAAATCTTTTTTAAGAACAAAATGAATCTTGGTGAGTTCGTGTACAGTTGCTCGGAAATAAGCGAGCGCATTCCTGAATGGGAGAGAACTACGGGCGGTATGATAAAAAAATTCTAGGAGCAAAAAATAACCCTGTCACGTACAAACTTAGCTTGTCAGAGAATATCGAAAGGAAGAATTATCTCATCTGCATGCGGGAAGTCAAAACCGTTTAGGTTGTGAAGCAAGGGTAAACTCAATCTTGACACAGAACAACGATTGCACGCCTTCAGGGCACTCTCAAACGCAGTGCGACCAGCGGATACGAAAGCCGATGCGTACTACTACAAAGCTAACACAAGTGAACCGTGGCAGTGGGAGCGAAATATTAGGTCGAGTGATAAATTTTGCAGCGAAATTTGCATTTCAGCAAAAATAAGATTACACCACAAAAGAAAAATGATGGACTTAAATGAAGTAATTGCCGTTATTCTCAATGAGTTTCTTTCGTCTTTCATGCACTGAGTGGATTACATCTCTGTAGAATTTGACCAGTTTCGGCATGAAGAAGTCGTCCACCACCATGATCTCATCGACGTCGGCGAAGCGCCTACCGTGAAGGAAGTGATCCATCGACCGAAGCCGATGGCAGTCAGACGGCGCAATGTCCGGAGTGTATGGTGGTTGCTTGATTTTGGTCCAGCCCAATTCCTACATTTTTCCGGCGTCCGAAGTGTAGTAAGCGGTGGGCCGTTGCTGGAGGAAACAGTGCCTCGTATCGAGTTTTTTCCCCACTAATTTTTCCTGGATCTAGTGGAGTTGTTGGCAAAGCGAGCGTCGAGGATGGTTTGTCTACGTGAAGCAGCTCCGGCGCTCCCGGTGCAGTGGACCACCTTTAACCAAACGCACAACAGGACCTTCTTTCGGTGGAGCTCCGGTTTTGACGCCAGAACCCCGGCTCGTTGCGTTCCAGCCATTGCTTTCCGGCTTCACGGTTGTCGTAAAGCATCCGCGTTTCATCGATGGTAAGGATTGGATCCAAGCCCCTCGCTTGAACCGGTGTAGCTCTCGGGTGTCGAAGCATAACAACTACTTTGATTTCCGTCAACGCATGAGGCACCCATCTACTGCAGCCGACGAGCGGTGGTTCTGTGGGAGGTGTGGAGATTAGCGGTCAGTCGTAGTGTGGTTTGAGAAGAATTCGACTTGATGGATTTGGGCAGGCGCCCTTTGTTTGGTCTTCCCGAGAGTGGTTTTTGTCTTTGTTGCCCTTCTAGGCGGAAAAGAACTTCTGACATCATCTTCAATCATTTGATCAGTTGGGAGTGAACCTGCAGGTAACACCCTGAATGTGCTTGACCACCGTCGCTGGGTTGCTGCCGAGCTTTAACTAATTGAAAACGAAATTACACTTTTTCAATTTGGGTGGTCATTGGTCATCGTTCTAGTGAATAAAACGTTTCAAAAACGCAAGGAAAATTAACGATTCATAGCTCAAAATGATCGCTAGGAAACAAGCTTTCAAATACAATATCATACTTCAGCGGTTTTACTTCGAGTTCCAGAAAAAACAAAAATGTTGCAAAATTTATGACACAACCTAATAGTTCTTTAATTGACGAAAAATGGAAGAAGCCAAATACGCCTTCTGTCCTTCCAGGGTTGCTGAATTGGTACCAGATTTTTCTGCAAAGAATAAAACACTAGGTTCATCCGCTGACCACCGCAAGACGTTGTGTCGGCCGAATAGACAATCAAATGGCCTCCACCAGATCTAGCAGAAGTAGAACTCGTTCCAATTCCAAAAAGGATGGAGCAGCGCTGTCCGTTATCATTTGTGTAATTAAAATGCTCTTGCTGCACAAACAGAGCTAACCAGCGCGACCTTCTCTTAAAGGTGCGGCGTGCCCTTCGTCCTCTCTCCTCGTCGAGGGCTGTGAATGCCTCCCTTCTCGTATTAGAACTGATCTCTCCTACTCTTTCTGTGGGAGTTTGTTCGCCTTCTATTGCTTCACTATTTGCCTCGCATTATTTCCTTCACACTACTGTGCTTTTTTGCTTTTCTGTAGAATCAGTAACAATAAAACGTGTCTAAAAAAATTCAAAAAAAAAGAGTCGCCGTATAACCCCGTGGAATTGCTTTCATGATAACGGTGACCTATGTTGTTCCCCACCAACATGCCGCTTTGCCTGACTTCGTTTTCCAACGTATAACAAATGAAATGAAACTCAAATGTGCCTTTTGACCACTGTTGCCCAGACTCTGTTCTCAGTACGGAAGGCAAGCTCTCAAGAAGTCCTCTCGACTGTCCGCAAAACGGAAAAGAGGCGGCTATGAAGCACCTACGTTTTGAACGTCGTCTAATTGATCTCATGCCAAGGACGTGCAGATACGAGAACTAAACACTTAAGACAAGACCAGACGTATCATTCTGTGACGGGTGAACATATGCATTAGGTACTTAGTTTTTGATGCCCTGCTATCACATCGTTTTTTTATCGTTTCGTTCGCACCGAAAAAACAGATTTGGATTATCTGGAGCAGTGCAACCTAAACAAACAACAGCAATTCAGTTATGAAACTTTTCACTTAACTGCACCGTACACAAACAATGACACAAGATGAGCTTTGTAAGAGCATCAGCGTAATCCACGGCTGTTCTGAAAATCCGAAGTGGAAGTTAGATATTAATCTACAACGAGACGAGGTCAGCAAAATCCCGTTTCTATATAGAAACGTATTCTATAAATAAGGTTCTGTTGTGGGAGTCAAGTAGATTCTAGTGCTCGTTATCATAGTCAAGGGCCACCTTGCATGTCCAATTTCCTTTTCAAGATACGATACTTCTGACGGTACATCGGCGACATTTTTACGAAAGCAAAACGTTTAAGTAATTAGGTAAGATAAGGTAAGCGATCGTTCAGCATGCCGCACTGCATGCTCGACAGGTGACTCGAGCTTTGGGCTGAAGAATATTTGCGTAACACAGCACTATCATCACTTATGGTAAAAAGCTTTTTCATATAATTTTAGCTGGCCGACGTGGATGTCAAAGTGAAGGTTGAATAACGTCGAGCACCCTATGTGTCCTTTAATGCACTAGCTTGTGTAAGAAGTGCTTGTATGTACTATCAGTAGAGAGGTCTCTCAAATCAATAAACAGTGTGACACACAGCGCATTCCTTCACGTTGACGACTAAAAAAACGTATTTTGCGCATAAAAATAAGATCATTAGCCGTACTTTTAGTTAGAGGCTGGAAAATTTTAGTGTTCAAATACAGTGCACATTTTCGTATCCCTGTGTTAGGGAAAACAACTTTTGGAGTAAAGCTGGAGCTTGTTAGGAACAGTTTGGAAATTTAGCACACAGTGGTGACATCAAAGGTTTGCATATATTTTGCCTTGCTTGCTGTGGGCGACTTATGAATTCTAGGAAGGCGTTCCCCGATTCCTGAATGCACACTAAGCGTGAACATCACTAACTGAAGTATCAGCACTCGGTCGAACTTCTTTTCAGCAAGAACCATTGGATAGGCGTGCGGAGTCTCGCATCACCTTCAGATAAATTGCCACCAGAAAAGTAGGTGAGGGCATAGCTGTTGGTAGGCTTTTAAGAAACATTGGGTGACAGCTGCCCTAGACGTGTGAGAAAACGAATGCACTAGAACATTTCATCGCCCACAGGGTAGACATCACTATGGTTATCATAGCGCTTCTGAGAATTTGACAAAGAATGGTTGCGACATGAAAAGAAGGCAGTACTTTCCCGCAAACACAATTCGAAGGTTCCTTGGAGATCGCGTTTGATAAACAACAATTTTGTCAGTACAGTTGCTCGTCAGAGACCAAGGGAAGGTCCAAAGCGAAGTTCCAAGCAAAGACACATATACATACACAGAACACAGGACCAAGGTTTCAAATTCATGCCTTTGGGGAAGAATCCCGAAACAGCGGCTTCAACAACAGGTTGCGGCACCCACTGCAACGGTTTTGGGCAACTGTTTTGCCGCATAAAGCGCCGTTAAGAAAAATGAAATGAGGACATTACGGTGGTAAGAATTCCACGAATAAGGATCACCAACGCGCGCAGGATTCCAGGTCAGAGGCTGAGTTCAGAACGCGGGACGGTGGCGACGGTGAGAAGTGCGGTCGCGGTGCCGAAGAAGACGTGATCGAACGAGAGGCTTAGAGCTTCCAAGAGAGTCGAGTTGAGTCAAGTGAGAGGAAATGGGGAGTGCAGTAAGCCCTCTTCGAAAGGCCTTGCACGCACACACATCGCTGAGACGTCAAAATCACGCGCAGAATAACCCAGGCACAGCGGAACGACGTCGGCTCGTTCTCATGAATGAGCTGCTCCTCAAAGAATGTCAGAGGGATATATTCACATGCACGCTTCTGCAAGAAGCATCTGGCTCTGCCTTCTTTCAGTCACAGAAGACCAGCGATTGTTGTGAGGCTCATATGTACCAGATGAACGCTTAAGTGGAAACATCCAAACGACGATTTAATTTTACATTCATCTGAGATGGATAAGACGATTTCCAGGACCGTAAAAGTGATTAGTCTTCCTTGAATGAGCAGGTATGTAGATGGAATAACTTCCTTCGTTGTGTAATAAGGCCGTGCCTTTGAAAAAAAAAAATGCCACTCTCCTTTGAAACACTCCTGCTCTACAGCATGCGCTTCTAATCTTTTAGACCTCTGAAAGCACATTGCTAGCGCTGACATATTCTCCATTGGAAATGAATTGTGCAGCGCTATGTAATACATATAAAGTACGACTTGCGGCAGTTGACGTGCCCGGACTCATCCTATCTCAATCCGGGCCCAGGCAGGGTGGCAACTGCACCCCAGATGACGACAACAACACTGAGCCTTGTAATGGTAGTCGAATTGATATATCAGTCATCCAAAGCTGGAGTTCATTGGGTCAGCCTAAAATCGGTCCCATTATTTTCCAGGTCGCGTACCTGACCATTTTTCATGAGCGGGTCGAAAATATTACTGTAATAGCAGGACCAGCTCAGTATTGATGCTAATAATGTGCTAAATAAGAGTGGTGGCGATGTCCGTTCCTCCACGTGGTGCCACTGGAAACTACTCGCTCTGCGAGTTAAGCCGAACACGGACACTCGATTGCAGGCGACAGGCCCTTGTGACAGGCCGGCCTACGAAGACCCATGTCACATCACATGGTGTATGACAGCTCAAGTGTTTCGAGATAGTGCTACGGCGTCCGCGGGAGCCGACGCGCACTCGCAGAGCCCGGAGAGTGTGAGAAGTATGAGAGGGTCCCTGATGCGAGGACGGCATCGGGGGACAACTGAGCTAGTCCGAAAGTCCCGTAACGTAAGCAGGACCCGCGTGGCAACGCTGAATGTGGGTACGTTGACGGGCCGCTCGTGCGAGTTGGTTGAAGCACTGGAGCGTAGAAGAGTTGATTTCTGTGCGGTGCAGGAGACGAGGTGGTCTTGCCGCAAGTCAAGGGACATAGGACGTGGCTTCAAGGCCGTTCTATGTGGAAGGCCCAGGACCACCAGTGGTGTCGGAATAATCGTCTCCGAACGATTTCGTGATTCGATTGTAAGCGTCGAGCGCTTTGACGATCGATTGATGAAGATCGTTGTCGCCGCGAAGGAGCGACTCTATCACTTCTTCTCTGCGTATGCTCCGCAGACTGGCTGCTCGGATCAAGCCAAGGAGGAGTTTTGGAGCCTGCTTGATGAGAAGACAGCAGAGGTACCGTCGAAAGATGTCATCATAGTCGCTGGTGACCTCAACGGGCACGTCGGCGCGACGAAAGACGGGTACGGCTGTCATGGTGGGTTCGGTTACGGATCGCGTAACGCAGATGGTGAGCGTATCCTTGAATATGCGGAATCGCACAACCTCACCATAGTGAACACCGTATTTCGCAAACGCGATTCCCACCTCATCTCGTTCTATAGCGGGAACACCAGGACTCAGATAGACTTTGTCCTTGTGAAGGATCGAGACCGAAGTCTTGTCACAGACGCGAAGGTCGTGCCGTATGAGACGGTCGCCCACCAGCATCGACCGCTGATCTGTACTTTAAAGATCGCCCCTCTGAGGCTGAAGCAGATCGAGCGATGCGGTGCACCAAGAATCAAGTGGTGGCGAATGAAAGAGAAGGAAGCAGCTGTGATTTCTCGCGTGCGGTTACCGACAGTGACAACTGTCGACGAAACTTGGGAGAAGGCCACCGACGCGATTCGTCACGCTGCACGGTCGGAGCTCGGCATCACGAAGCCTGGGCGACGGAAGGTCGACAAGCAGGCCTGGCTGTGGACAGATGACGTGAAAGCCAAAGTTCGAGAGAAGAAGACGCTATATCACGTGTTTCTCGGCGAAAAGACAGCCGATAACTGGCGGAAGTACCAAGAAGCGAAGAAAGCTGCAAAGAAGGCCGTGGCTGTTGCAAAAGCCACTCATTATGGAGATGTCAACGAGAAGCTCGAGTCGCGCGATGGTGAGCGGTATCTGTACCGACTCGCAAAGAATCGCCATCGCCAGACCGAGGACATCGAGAAGTGCTTCGGCATCAATGATGAGAACGGCCGTCTTCTTATGGACCGCAAGAAGGCATTGAAGCGATGGCGCGATTACTTTGAGGAAATCTCTACAGTAGAATTTCTTCATCCAGCCATCCCCTCAACGGCTCCAACCCACGGCCCCGTTCAGAAGATCACCGTGGAGGAGATTGAAGCGGCTTTGAAGAAAATGAGGCCAGGCAAAGCGACTGGGCCCGACGACGTGGCAGCAGAACTGTGGAAGTCGAAGTTTTGGTACCCTGCTGAGTGGTTGGCGAAGTTCTTTAATCAGGTTGTGGCGGAGAAAAAAGTGCCTGAGAGTTGGCGCCAAAGTACGACGATTCCGATTTGGAAGAAGAAGGGCAGTCCTGCTGACTGCTCCAATTACCGTCCGATTCGCTTGCTTTCGCACAGCATGAAGATCTTTGAGCGAGTTGTCGATGGACGAATTCGGGACATCGTCCAGCTTTCCAGCAATCAGTGCGGCTTCGTGGCTGGCTGTGGCACCATTGATGCCATACACGCCGCCCGCCTCCTGATAGAGAAGCATCGCGAGAAACAGAAGGCAGTGCATATCGCCTTCCTCGACTGGAGAAGGCCTTTGACCGCGTACCGCGTGAAGTGATATGGTACGCCTTGCGACATCATGGAGTTCCCGAAGAGCTCATAGAGTGGGTGCGAATTCTCTACTCTTGTCCAAAGAGTCGAGTTCAAGCTGCAGCTGGGACATCGATGGAGTTTCCCATCTCTGTCGGAGTACACCACGGTTCTGCACTTTCCCCACTCCTCTTTGTTGTCGTCATGAATGCCATCACACGAGATCTTCAGAAGCCCGTCCCTTGGACGTTGCTTTATGCCGATGACGTGATGCTCGCTAGCGAAGATAAAGGAGAACTCGAGCGAGAGTTGCAAGCTTGGTGTGATCGCTTGGAGCGGTTTGGACTCAGATTGAACGTGAAGAAGACCGAGTATTTAACGACGGACGTTACCGAGTCCAGCTCCATCAAGGTTAACGGCATCGAGCTTCCACGCACTGCGGTCTTTAAGTACCTGGGATCAGCAGTCGCGTCTGACGGCAAACTGATGGTCGAAGTGAATTCACGCGTGAGTGCAGCTTGGTCCAAGTGGCGCTCGTTGACTGGGGTGCTCTGCGATAGGAAGATACCGGAGCGCTTTAAGTCAAAGATCTACAGGGCAGTCATCCGGCCAGTAGCGATGTACGGCGCTGAGTGTTGGCCTGCGACCAAGGAAGTTGAAGCGCACCTCAGCGTCATGGAGACGAAGATGCTGCGCTGGACGGCAGGAGTCACGCGCATGGACCGCATTCGAAATGATGCTATTCGGCAGAAGTTCGGTGTCGCGTCGATAACTGACAAGATGCGCGAAGCTCGCTTACGATGATACGGTCACGTTCTGCGTGGAAAGGAAGATGGCGTCCGCAAGATAGGCCTTAAGTTCGAGGTGGTAGGAAAGCGGCCTAGAGGGCGCCCGAAGCAGCGCTGGGCTGATACGTTACATACGGACTTGAAAGCGGCTGGCGTCCAACCTGATCTAGCGCTGGATCGGGAAAGGTGGCGTCATGACACCAGAATAGCGGACCCCGCTACGAAGCGGGGCAGACGCTGAAGAAGAAGAAGAAGAATGTGCTAAATAAGAGTGGTAATTATTTGGGTAGACATTATGATACCCCCACATGGTTCAGCGCCAATCATGGCGTGAGGTAGCAATGGGTGTCGGACTGCAATGTACAGCGAAGCTTTCTTGCCTCCGGCAGGATCTCTCAACCCGAGAAGGAGTTCGGCGATTCCTCGGGAACATAGTGAAATCTGAGCCACTTCCCAAATTCGCTCTCGTACCGCTGTTTAGCGGAGTTTCTCTCTGCCACGGCTCCAATGCTTTACACCGACAACGCAAGAACACTCTCCACATTCGACCTATACATTCTTCTCAAAGAGGAAAGGCGCACTAGATTCCACGTAGTCGCTCTGGACAGGAGATCTAGGCTAGGAGAAACGAGGTATGACATCTGAGTATGGAGTACTCGTCATTCGGCCATCACCGAACCATGAATTGATTCGTTGCGCATGCGACAGCCGGTGCCTCCTCCGACTGCACTGCCCGCATCCACATACGCAATATACTAATACGGATAAGGAAGCTGTCTCTGGTGCGTCGAAAGAACGAATACCGTAGCAAGGATCTCCATCCTCCAAGCAGCAACAAATCATGTTTCGTTTTTGTCCAATCCTTGACGCGAACGAGCTGGAGGCACGTTAGTTTTCTATGGTTATCAGCAGCTTATCACACAGGTGCGACGGCAAAAACACCGTGGCCTGGGTAGCGCGGTGGTAGAGGTGCTGCTTCGCGGGCGTGACGTCAAGGGTTCGGTTCTCACAACATGTTAATCCTTTCAACATTTGCTCATCTATCGAGTATCCGTGGAGAAACGGCATCTGTACGTCTTTTTGGAAATAGCTGCGCGTATTCGTAATAGGAGTGTGCGTAAACAAAATTTGAAATCTCCTAAATCGTAAATCGTAATCCGTAAATCGTAAGAATCATCTGACCTGTAGAGCAGTACAACTAAATTTTGAGGCTTTTTCTGCTAATTTTAATCACATGTGATTCAATATTTATTTACCTTTGGTGTTATTCTCAGCTCAAGTAAGCAGTATTTCTACCAACTATTTCCATTTTCACGTCTTTTTCTATTTAGTAAAACACCTTTTAAGTCAAACTTTAGGCTTTCAAGAAAATTGAAAAAACTGTAGATTCAAAACTTTACTTTAGCTTGTGATTGGTATCCCACAAAAAACCTGCATTGTTCGACTATTCACTAAATTCCTAGCTTACTACCAATTTCTAGCTTGCGTATTAGTCTAGAATTTAGCATAAACAAACAAATAAACAATCTTCAATCGAAGTAAGATCCGTTGGAACGCAGAACCGCCTCCCATTTATCAGGTAGCTAGTCTACCCCACGATTATAGATGGTTGTGGTTTTTAGACAAGAAATCCTTGGATTGCCTTTTGACCTGGTCCACATTGGTAAATCGTCTTCCAGCCAAGGAGTGCTGCAGCGAACAAAGGTGGTGGTCACTCGGCGCACAGTCAAGGATGTAAGATGAATGGGTTAAACGCTCCCAATTAAAGTGCTCGATTTTTTGAAAAGACCGATTCGCGACGTGTGGTCTGGCATTCTCCTACTGAAGGGTAACGCCACTCCTGAAGAGCTGTTGGAACCGATTCTGGCGGAGTCCATCCCGCTTGCGGTCAAGTTGAGAATGCCAGACTTTGGCTCGAATGCAGTACTCGCTCTCGATGAGTTCTCAGAAGATAACACCTTCCCGACACCACCAAACGGAGATTATCACCTGCTTCTGCTGGGAGTCAGACTTAGGCCTTGGTAGCGGCTTCTGTTTTGTCCTAAGCCATTAGTTAGACGTTTATCTAGTAAAATCCGCTTGTCAGTACATGTTACCAGTCGGTGGAGTAATGGTTCCTGCTTGTGACGATTCAACAATTCTTTCGCGGCATCCACACCCTTGTTCCTCTGCGTATGATCAAGTTGTGAGGCACCCATTTACTGAGCTTCACAGAAACGCAAACGCAGTGCACAGTCTTTCCGATAGAGATATTTGACCACCTAACGCCGAGTGTGAACATGCGCCTTGTCAAGCTAGGATTCCCTTCGAAGCTAATCTCAGCTCGACGATGAAGGGCAATCGGTCATCCGGTGTGTAGCTTGTCTTCAATTTCAACATTGTCCTCACGGAACCTCTTGAACCATTGAACGCTGTCGATCGTTGGACAACTTCATCTCTTAAAGCTGCACATATGTTCTGTCGGGCTTAAGTTGTAGAGTGGCCGGCCTCGTACTCACGAACAAGGCCTACGCGTAAAGTAACTCTGTGTCCTTTCATTTTAGACTGAAAACCCCAATAAATTGGAAGAACAACAAAAGTATTTTCGAGAAATGCAGAATAATTGGTTTCAAAGAGTAAAAAAAGCAAGGAAATTGATGCACAAATAGTGAACGCATGACACAATCCCATCGTGTGACGCACCAGAAGACCTCCGCCTTTCTACATTTTCAAATAAGTCCAGGAATATTGTCATGGCAGACCGAGAAGAAACTTTTGGCTGCCGAAACAGTGTGTCTCATTTCTCTTGGGCAACTTTTGTAGGTGCTCCGAAATGGGAAGGTTAACTTTCTTGAGGCAGGCATCTTCAGTTTGATTCCATATACGAGGCAGTGTTGATTAAGTAGGTGCCTAGCTTGATTTCAGAGCGATCCCTTCTGAGTTGCGAATTGGGAAGAGTGTGATTTAAGTTGAAACTGGTTCATTTTGAGTCTGCAGAAGTTCCTTTTAAACGCAGCGAGTGAGACGGTATATAGACCGCTGCAAGAAGGCAGTTAGACATCCATTGCTTAACAAGATTGTACTAAGCAATAACCACAGCGCGATATTCAAATTCAGAAGCTCTGTTAATTGTAGAGAGATTGCAAGACGTTTCTTAACTTTAGAAGTGCTCTGAAGCTCTGAGTTATCGGCCGACCACAACAGCCATCGCGGTAACCTTAACCTCCTTAATCTACCTCTACAGCGCCGGTTTCCTACACAAGTTTGCCTGTGCTTGTCCGATTTTGAAGACTTTAAAATTTGGCACTACTAATCAATAATCCTCTGCACACGCTCGGGCTATCCTTCGTCAGTTCTGTAACGAACGTTTGCTCTCCGAGAGTCTGCACCTTCCTAAACGCACTAGGTTGGGTGAATGCAATAATTTCAATCACACCACTGAAAAGGGGCAACAGAAGTGCCGCAGTTATTTCAACCTTTTCTTGAAATGCTATGCGCTCGGTTTTACCTCACTTTGCATATCGAGTTGCTCCGTCCTATGAAATAAAGCGGTGGTGGCATCGATGGCTTATGCATTCCACAAGAGTGTAGCAACTTTCTAGACTCTGCCTCCAATCCCGAATGATTCTCAATAGTGGATTTGCGTCCATAGGCGTTATTACCAAACAGGACATGGATCATAGAATATCGTCTCTCTTTCTCTAAGAACCTGCCTCCAATGCCTCCAGAGCTCGGCTGGAAACGGAAGACCCATCCCATCAGACAGAACGTTCGATCCGGAAAATCATGATTTTTCCACCGTACATTGATCAAGACTAGGAAGTTTTTGTGGCAGAATTGTATCCGTATGGGTGGTCTGCTTCCGCTAAAAAATAATTTTTTGCATGGAAAACGAGAATTTTGATTATCGGGAAAAACGACAATTTCAAGAAAAACGATCCATCCTAATAATATCGTCATCGCAGCACCGTCACCGCTGCGGAGAAACTTGTTTTTTTTTTGCTGGACGACACACAGGGCTTGGATTTTTGTAGGTTTCATTTCGATTTTTTATTTGTTTAGTAAGAATGGCGGAACATTACTTCCATGGAAATTCCATCATCCACCATTCGTTTGCCGCTCCGTAATCAATTCGATTAGCGCTTCAAAAAAATATAAGAAAAGCACTTAAGTCGTCGTCAGAAAGCAACACTCGAAATTTTATATAATATAATTTCAGAACATTTTCAGATGCTGACGTCGCTCCTTCAGGTAGAAAAATGTGTCGTTGACATGCTGAAAAACCTGCCCAAGATGAACGGTGATGATTGTAAGACTGCTACCAGAAGATCTTTATTTGGAAGTGTCGAAATCTAGCATTCAAAGCTGCAAAGAATTTTGTTATGAAAGCATGTACTGTTCATTGACCTCTTTTCAATGTTCTCTTCAGTGTTGAAGCCGCACCTGAAAAAAAGAACCATGGGTTCAAAATGCACATAAATCCTTGAAAAAACCAACACATATAAGGAATAAAACAGTGGAAGAGAGAGGGAGGGGGTGGTACGAATTCCGCTTTGCAGGGGAGGGGGGGGGGTGTAAATTTTCATCAAAAATCGAACCCCACGCCTGACCGTGGTGGATACTCCCGTGGGAGTATACCGTAGTCCTAAGGAACACAACTGGTACCTTGCTCTTCTACATTTTCTGGGAAGGAGCGTAATCGACCTCTGATCGCGTTATATCGGGAGCCTGAACGTTATGTTTCTCTCAGAAACGCATTAGAAAGGGGGTAGCATTACGTTCAGTGCGTCTGAACCGGAGTTGCTTTGTATTGGTGTAAAAGTATATTGGCCAGCTCCAGGAAGAGTGCGTCAAATCTGGAGTCCCGTTTTGTTCGGAGGCGCTACAGCGGGAGGGACTGTATGTGCATAGTCAACTTCTCATCGCGCGTGTTGCCAAGAATTCAGCTTCATCTTGATTCCTTTCTTGGGTGTAGGCAACTTTTTCTACCATTTAGGTGTTCTCTCCTTACATGACAGAAAAGGGGTGCGCCGTATATTCTGCTTTTGTCCTTCTGGATGTTACAACAATTGGAATGTGTATTTGGACTATACACCGGCATGCAACAGCTACCCGATAGAAAGTTTGTTTCCTAGACACCTTTTCCACTTCTTTGGATTTTGAGATACTAGCGTGCAACTGTAACTGTTCTCATCAAACTGCGGTAGCAATGTTGTTATGCAAACTTTATCCGGCGACAATTTCGGGGCAACCGGCTTCTTCATAACATGTAAAGAACAAGCGCCTTCGGAGGGACACACGAGATGCTCTCTGAGATAAGCAGAGAACGGGAAAGGATATGATTGCAGATCAACCGTAGGAAGACACAATTCATGAAGATCGTCTAAAGAGAGGAAGAATGACTTCAACTGGGACACTCTCAACCCACTCAGGCTTCGTTCTACTGGCGTCGCCGTCACGGAGAGCGATAGGAAGAGGAGCTGGATGGGAGCGAAGAGCTGCACGAGCAGCTTTCCACCCTCTCAAAGAGGACTTTCGATCATTATCTAGCCTGGTTGGATGTGCTCCCTTATAAGGAACACACATACGGAAAGCTAGAGTGATGTCCTCCGACATGCAAACGGCGAACTCCAAGCCGGACTACGCAGCTCTGAAATGATAGGAATGTCTCATTTGCGTCACAGCGGATTACGTGTGCCAGGCTGAATGGCAATGACCCTTCGTATTTTAAGGAGATTAAACGACTGATGGACGAAACCGCTGGAGCGCACCCCGAGGGACGTCAAGCGTCCTCATGGAAGACCTTAACGTTCGTCCAGCCGACCCAGCTGCCATTTCAGTTGGAAGTGAATCAAGCTACTCTCATCAACGCAACCAAGTTCGAATGGCAACATCGTCCTGGATAACGATTACGCGATCATGAAAAATAAATGCAATGAATGGAAATATTGCTGTGACACGCATTACCAGTGAAGACGTCTCATTTAATCGTAACTATCTAGCAGGGGAGAGGTACCAGGTGGTATCGCCACTTCCAGATGAGATAAACACTACGAGATGCTGCTTCGAACGCTTATTCGAGGTATATGTTCCATCTCCTGTGTGCAACATTCTTGTACATCCTAAAAAAGAGGCACCACAATCTACCAAAGCACTCTACGTAGACAAATGTCCCCAGAAGACAAGCTTGCTTCATAGGCATTCAATATTGGACTTTCACGACTCCAGGGGTGGGAAGGTTTTTCACTTAAATGTTACCTAGAAAAGTTACCTTAGGCGACAGCCACTTATGTAAGGTCTGACGGCGCTTACTTCGGCTAAATCCGGTAAGATTTGAGAGAGTTATGATAGTTCAAAGTGAAGCACTCAAATCGCTGAGAACTTTCCGGGCACCTATTATTTGAGGCACTGCCCATCAAGCCATATTGATGAGTAATGGGTCATGGTCATCGACTGCGTTTAATCTTCGCCTAGAGAGGTTATTTAAGGCGCCGATCATTTACGAGGTTCGATTTCAAAATTGCGATTGATCACGGTGGATTACGGTAGGCATGAGCGAGTAAGGCTCACTCACTCGTGCTCACCCATAGCTGCAGTACCCACCTACTCAATCAGAATTTTATTTGAAAATAAACCTTAGATTAATCCACCGTAGTCAATCAAATTTTTATTTGAAAATAGACCTTACATAGGTTATCGTCGCGTTAAATAACCTCTCTAGGCTACGTTTAGGCGAAGGAACTTTTCCAGATTTCCCTTTCGAGATAACTCGAGCGCGATAGTAGGAACCTATGTATGAGCCAGGTTCCCTTTCTGGCGACCATTTTCGTTGCGATTTTACAAAAAGTGCAGTGGTTGATTGTGGTGACTCATTTTTAGGAATTACAAAAGCGCTGCATCACAGGAGAGTCGAACCATAAACCACTCCTCTCACGATGCCGCTCCTCCGCGGTCACCACGTCCCCACTTCCACAAGAATATTCAGTCTGTGCCAGCCTAGAAGCTCCTTGGTATGAAAGTGACACAGCGGCATTGTTCTTGGATGGTTCTCGAGGTAATAGTTTTGTTTCAGAGTTCAATTAGTAACCCTAGGCAATCAAAAGCGCAAGGCATACCCCTTATTAAAAAATGAGTTGCATAACTCCATGCGGATGGAATTTACACCTTCGGTCAGGGAAACCGATGTAATCTTGAGGCAGAAGAAGGCAAGACACGAGTTCACTGAACCCTTTGCTTCATGGAACTACGTTATACATATGCCTGCAAGGTTTTTATAACTATTTGCAACCAGTGAAACAAAAACAGTTTATTATGATCATTAAAATGTTGAGTGCTTTTTCATTGTACACGATGCGATACCTTTGTCCTTTTCGAATTTCGAAGCCCAATATTCGAATTATTCGTTTATTCGAATATTTGAGAATGTCCAGTATTCGAATTATTCGTTTATTCGAATATTCGAAAGACGTCAATATTTGAAGGCTTCGAATTTCGAATATTCTCTTATCAATATCAATATATATTTATTTATTTATATTTGTATTTATATATTAACAAGTTAGTGGCACTCCTCTTCGGAAACCAGGGAATGTAACTTTATGAAAAGAACGATGTTTTGTTTCGCGCGTCGTTCAAAGTGCGCCGAATTGTATGTATGCAATCTGTCAAGGGAAGGGTCTGAAGCGTATGTCTGAACAGTATCAATTGTGTTGATCTCTTGCCAAGTCGTTAAACACAAGGAGTAGGGGTCTGTGTAGTTACAATAGAATTCGTGGGTCTTGTACGCCCCCGATGCTCCTGCCGGCAACTGGCTCGGAGCGCAGTGGATAGTGACGTTGCTTCATGGGTGAGAGATCGGGGGTTCGACTCTCTCGTTCTGCTGCATTTTGCATTTCATAGGGTTGGTTGAGATTTGAAGGATTCTGACATCTATACCATTTTCAGATGTTTTTTGCCTAATTTTCCAACTGTACGCCTGTGGAGAGTAACCTTCCTGCCACTTTTTTATTACTGACCGGTTTTTTTAACCACAAGGCAATGAGAAAGCTACTCAATATAATGATGTATAAACCTTAAACACCAGTGAAACACAGGCACAACGTGCATAAAACAGAAGCACTGGTCACAACGCGGACAGCGTATAAAAGCTACAGGCTCTTCACAGGTACACTAGCGATACTACCTTCAATGTCATTACAGCAAATCCGTTTCCTTCAGCTACCAACAGCTTCGATACTTACCTTTAAGATTTTGTCCCTTCTTTGCAGGTCAAAAGGAAGGTCGTGCGCAACGACGTGGGAGTGAAATCGTTCCACCGGAAAACGCTATCATATCACCAGTGCTTCTTTTTCATGCAGGTTGGGCCTGTGTATCACTGTTGGTGAACGATTATACATCATTATGTTGAGTACCACAGCAAGCAGCTGGAAAAATGAGCAGAAAACCTCTAAAAATGGTATAGACGTCAGAATCCATCAAATCTCAACCAATCAAATGCAGAAGTGCAGCAGACTCTCTTAACCAATCAAATCCAGCCCGGATGGGATACGCTGAAGCGTTTCTCCATTACCCATACCCCTTCAAACAAGGAACTGCAGCTGGAGAGGTGCAGTGATTAGAGGAGCAGACTTCGACCGCTACCACACACCCTCCAGTGGATGAGCAAACAGTTCTGTGAGCGATGCGGTATCAAACATGTAGCGGTGTGATGCTCACAAATCACAACACAGTAGAGATAAGGGTGGTCTCATCGATCGGGGTGTCGGCCCCTGGCGGTGGCCATCGTTACCAGGTGCCACTAACATCACCGTTGGCGTCCGAAGATTGTTCGTCTCATCTACGACTCGGTCTCTGTCCATGCCCAGTAACACCGCTTAATGGAAGAAGCTCGAATTTTTGAGTTTCCAGATGACCCGTTGTCTTCATTGTTTCCCTGCACTTTGTTAGGAATCACTCGTTCTTCGGACAGGAATCCTGGAAGATACGATCTACGGTGGATTCTAGTTGTGCAGTTATATTTCATGAGCTTTTTGATGACGCTCAACCATCATCACTGCGCATGGCATGAAATTATTCACATCTATAGAAGACCAAGCAATTGGATTCCGCCCAGTTCCAACAAACGCGTTGGCTACACTCTTGCCAGTCTGGTCTTCATAGAGCTGACTTCCGAAAGTATTGGATCAGACCAAAGAGTTTCACTGCTTTCCACTTTTAAGTGATCTGGACCTAACTTCCTTCTTGGTTTCCCACTTCGTTAATAGTAAGAGTGGTTGGTTACATTCGGTAAATCTCTGCCGAAGAAATTCGCTAGTTAACATTGTCTAGAAACATTGGTAACATTCTTTTGTACAACATATAGGATTTCTCTCCTAAATGCTTACAGGGAATGCGCATGATGTATGAAGAGGGGATTAGCCTGAATGTGGTGGAACTTCAAAGAGCAAACAATAATATTTTGGAACGGATGAATCTGACGATGGAGCGGCCGCACGAATGAAGGATGTAGCGGGGAGGGAGGGAGGAGAGTGACTATATTAATCAGAAGTCAGCATACTTCCAACAGACTTTCACGCATTGGTTGTCGTGTGTGAAAGTGTTTGGTGATTAGGAGTGGAGGCCTTCCTTTTTACTTGGTGATCAGGTTTTCCTTACCACAAAATCAACCATCTCCTGATTCCTACTATCCCTTCCCCTCCCCTTTCCTCGTTGAACTACTGTTGGCTCTTCGTGCCACTGTTTCGAGTAGTCACACTTCCTCAAATTTTCTGCTGTCCTCGATATATATGTCGTGCTCCTCTTCTTTCGTGGTTTCTCTATCCAATTAGTCCTTTACTTTGCACTCGTTTGCATTTAAAGTTACCATTACATTTATATGGCTTTACTGTTTTATAAGTGTTCCGTCACGTCTATCGGCGTGCCTCGCTCTTGCGCGCTTCGCGCGATGTTGCAGCATCACTAAGCTAAGGACAATCACAAGCTATCTGCTCTACTTGTACAGCTCCTTTGCCTACCTAGGAGTACAAAAGGCTAGCAGTACCTGCAGTATATAGTATGATAGGGCGATCTATTGGTTCCTCACTACTGGTCCTCCCTTAGTGAAACGCTCTCCCTTACTGGTACTGGCCCCCCTCAATGATCCCCCTTAGCGGACGATGTCTTCGGCACGTCTACCTGAATCCCCAAACATGTGGAGCGACGTCTTTGGCACGTCTTCTGAGTCCCAAGCACGTCATGCGACGTATTCCGCACGTCTTCTAAATCCTCTGGCACGTACATATGTAGAAGGCGTCTGGGTATTTTCCGCTACCTTGGCGCCCCGTAATTTGATCAGTATCGATTGGCGGTGATCGATACTACAAAAACGTACTTTTAGATTCGTGTTGAGCGACCTCAACTACCCCAGGGCTAAAGTTTCGGACCGCCTGGACGAGATCCACAAAAAATCGATAGTTTGATCGGTGTCGATTGATGGCGATCGATACTTTAAAAACGACATTTAGATTCGTGATCAGCGACCTCGATTACACTACATAGGGCTGATGTTCCCAGACAGATGGAAGACGTCTGGGTATTTTTCGCTATTTTCGCGCCGTAATTTCCTCCCCATTTCCTTCCTATTTTATGACTAATTTCTGAGGTGGCGGCTCCGATCATTGTATGACTCAGCGCTTAGCGCGTTATTATAGAGTATATGATATATGATAATTTATTTGCACATTTTAGTCACGTCATCTGCACTACTCTGTTAGCCTTCTTTCTGGTTTGTATAATGAGCTATGCTATAAATCATGAATGATAACGTTTGGACAACAATCATGGCTGGGTTCTTGGCATTTGCAACGCACTGTTGTTAATTCGAAAGAATGTTGAATTTTTTCAGCAAAGGTAGAAACCTGGGGAGACCGTTTGCATCCCTATTTGCTGAGGTGCTAGATCATAAAGTAGAGACTAACTAAAGCTCTCTTTTCTTAAACAAGGAGGTAGCTCAACAGGCCAGTTTTCTATCCCACGCATCTTATCCTCAAACAAGGGGAATTCATTTGAGGTTTAGGTTGTCCTTATTGAGCAGGGCATTCTATCAAGTTTTGTATCTCAAGTTCGAAATGTATCATATCACTTCTTCACTGTTGGGTTTCTAGACTATTTATTTCCATTTGCTCTAAATTTTAATCTTAATCCTGTCTCTGTCTCTAGCAGATGTCTTTGAAATCATAAAGCTCTACCTAGGTTTTTGGCTGTCACAAAAGTGGTTTAACTTCGTAGATTTTAAAGAAGCACTATGTTTCAATAAGTGTTTAAAACCACCACAAACATTTCTCTTCGCAATGTTGTCAAAGTTGTCTTACCAGCAGGGGGAGTTCCGGTAAAGGTAAAACACCTTTGGGGAAATGAGCGAGCGTTGATTACATCCTAAACCTGCTCACTAAGCGGGAGGGATTCACTGCCCTCACGATCAGCGGGCTTGGGTGCAGGGGATGCTAGTTTATTGCTAGTAAATAGGAAGGGATATCGTATGTATCCAACAAGTGTATTATAAAGATCTTGTAAACTGGGTATGTCTTCGATGAGGAGCGAGCTAACGAGGAAAGGATATCAGGTCATGGTACCACTTTGAAATGAGAGTATATCATGGGGGGGGGGGGGCAACTTCGAACGGCGATTCTAAGCATGTGTTCTCCAATATATCTGCAACGGACATCGGGGAGTGGACTAGGAGAAAATTTTCACTTTGGCTCCATTGCGCACTGCTAACGTAGAAGCGGACGCCGCAAGGACGTGAACACTGGCGGCGCAGTGGGTAGCGTAGCGAGGATTGGTGGCTTGACTCTCTGGAAGGAGAGCCTTCTGCACTTCGCAAAAAAGACCCCACACGATCACTCAAAGCTGTTTTTGTTAAATCGCAACGAAAAACTTCTCCAGGAAAGTGATCTGATTCGTTAGCACCATTTGCACTCCCACGACTCAACAAAAAATTTCGCCTAACAAGGAGAGCCTCCAAAGTGGCTGTGAGCTTTTGCGGTGCAATTTTTGCAGGATGTAGGGCCCCGTGTGGGTGTCCAAAAATATAGTTACTTTTTTCGGAATGCTCTTATGTGGTCGAAAACAAAAGCGTGTGGACTCGTGAGCGCGAAGTTCATGAGGCCCTGCTGCCACACGGTGTTGACTTGAGCACGGTCGTGGGTTCGATTCCCGCGTGTGCGAAGATTTTTGCATTTTGCGATTCATCGTCGGTGAGACCTTTTCTCCACATTTTCAACAGATTTTTGAACAAAAACACGGCAGCAAATGTCGTTTACGTTCATCGAGCTCTTTATGAGTGGAAAGGTGAGAATTTTTAACTTTCAAATTAAGCATGTCAAAAAATGATGCCAGATTCGTCATCAGCACTCCAAATAACCCCCACACACAAAGTTTGGGCGAAATCGACCTCTCCACCCCCACTCGAGCCTGCGCCTGGAGCGGGCTTGCACCTCGGTCTTCATGGTCAAACAAAGGCGGTCATTGAGGTGTGAAGCCATTCGAGGTGGAAACCAATTGAAAACGTTAGCGGCGGAGGGCTACGCAGAAAGTAAAATATCGCTGCTACCACGTCCTTTTTTTGAACGGGTGGTAGAGAGAAACGTAGATGTTCAGTTTGTGGCAGTGTATTTCGCTTACAGCTTTTTTTGCAATTTTCCATCATTGTTGAAGAAGGTTGGTACATCATTAGCTGTTCTTACCAGTTGGTTACTACTTTTTTGACTTCATCCATGTAAAGAATATAATAGAATTTGTCATCTACAAACCTCATATTGAAAAAGCTTGACTGTTCAAAAACCAAAAGGGGTGCATGCACTGTGATAGCGAGGTCGAGAAAAAATAATTATTCTCACTTCGGTTACGGGTGTTACTTTGAGTGCGGATCATGAATCTGACATCGGTTTCTGGATTTCCGTTCCCTTATGACAGGTTAGAGGAGGTGTCAGTAGGTGAGAGTGAAGAGGTCGTATGCACCAATTTCGCCCAAACGTTGTGTGTGGGGGTAATTTGGAGTGCTGATCACGAATCTAGCATCAGTTTTTGACTTGCTTAACCTGGAAGTCAAAGATTCTCACCTTTTCACTTTCAAAAAACTCGATGAACGAAAACGACATTTGCTGTCGTGTTTTGTTCAAAAATTGTTGGAAATGGGGATAAAAGGTCCCACTGACGATAAGTCGCAAAATGTAAAGACACGGTACAAGGATGAATCGAACCCACGACCATGCTCTTGTGAAGCAATAACACCACCACTACGCCAACCGATCACATGGGGCTGGATGGCAGCAGGGCGCTCGCGCGTCACCACGCTTTTGTTTTCGACCACTGAAGAGCATTCCGAAAAAAATAACTATGGTTCTGGGCTCCCCACACGGGACCCTACATCCTGCAAAAATTGCATCGCAAAAGCTCACCGCCGTTTTGGAGGCTTTCCTTGTAAGTGTCTTCGAGGAAGGTTATTTGAGGTGCTGATCAGGAGAACAATATCTTTTATCATAATCTGTGCCGAATGAGGCTCATTACAGTTACCATGGGTGAGTAAGGGTTGATGGGTAAGGATCACCGATTCCGTCCAAACTTCACTTGGGGGATACTTAAGCCGCTGATCACGAATATGATATCCGTTTCGGCGTTGTGATGAAATACGGTAGCTATGGGCCATTTTTACATAACTGTTGGTCACAAAGCCTGATTCTTCAGTGTCATGAATAGTATTCAAGATCAAACTCTAAAGACCTTCAGACCTTACTCGGGATCTTAAATAATCCCTCAAGGCAGGTTCTGAGAAAAATCAGTGACGCAGATCCTACCACCCTCACTTCGTCCATACACATCGCAATGTATCGTAATCGGCCAAGTTTCTGGGTACGATGTACCGTTCTGATCAACACTCCAAATAATGCCCATGGGCGAATTTGGTGATCTTGATCCCACTACCCTTACTAACTTACAACGGCCTGTTGTATTACCTGTTATACAGTTACCTGTTGTATTTGTGCTCAGTACCACAAATACTACCCTTGGGTGAGGCTATACGAAAATTTTTAACGACTTCTGGGTTCTTGAGTGTACAAGGATGCCGATGAAGCGAGTCCTTTTCCTGGCGATGTTCTCTGATGCGATTTCACCCGGAGAGCTTCGATTCGCCACTTCGAGTCTATTTCACGAGCTACAAACCAGGCAGTCGATCCGCCAACCTCTTGCCGCCCACCACACCGCATACTAGACCGCTGCTCCACCACTGCCGGGCTGACGGCGGTGTTTGCGGTCTACTTCAGCAGTGCGCAATCAAGGAAAAACGAAATCGTCCGTCATCCGCTTCGCGACGTCTGTTGCAGATATCGAGCGCATATTTAGAGTCGCAGTTTGAAGCCGCATGATGTACATCTAACCCCGAAGTGCCACTGAGAGCTTGTATCCTTCCCTTGTAAACGTCCGAATACTGGCGACTACGGCAAAACTACACTGCTCTCGTTACTAAACATATTTTGAAGCTTCTGCTCAGCAGTTGGGAAACTTCCAGCTTCATTTGCTCTAGGAAAGTTGTTCTCGTAAGGAAAATTAGGCGATTTTATTAAAGATTTACCGTAAGCTACCGTTCTCGTCGCTAAAGATGTAGATTTCTGTTATGACAACAAGCTTCATTTCTGCAGTTATTTCTGTACATTGTAGAATCACCGAGAAGTTTGTTAGAGTTCAAGTTTGGCATCACGGCCGACATAGAAGTCAGCATGCCAAGGTTTATTGGAAGTCGAACTTGGACACGACATAGAAGTGTTGCCATAGAAGTGGATCGCTGGGCTCGCGGCGAGTATTCGTAGGTTCGGAAACGCATCGCCTATGGTGGCATGAAGTTTCGCTCACAAATTCGTGAATGTTAGTGGTTTTAAGGCCAACTGCACTCAATTTAGAGCAAAATATGCGTTCTAGAACTGTGTATTTGTTTATTATCATTCTGCTATTGGTTATTTAGATCTCTGTTTGCAGAAGCACAATGTATAAAAGGATCTATAAGAACACCATGCCACATACCTTACTTATCTTTGAGAAGGTGACGGCAAGCAAATACTCCTATTAAATTAAACGCAACAAAGAAAGATTTCAATGTTGTGTAGCACAGCTCCACTGGTCCCGGCTCTGTTTTAGGCCAGCGTACATAGATGATTAAGCCAACAAACAGCATGGCCGGTGGTAAGCTCCTACAAATATATGTATGCTGGGCTGAATGCAAGTCAGTATTTGTGCATATGTAATGGCAGAGATTAACAAAAACTGCTAATTTCAACTCATAGTCAACAACTGAGTTTGGCGGAGCTAGAGCTATGTCAGTGTCGTAACAATGCGCTTTCTATACATATGATGCTTTTTGAAAGAACTGGACACGACTTCCCCTTGCCTTGGTAAGACATTGTCGTCGCATCAAATCAGGCCTACTCTGTAATCATCTGATGCAGCCTATCTCTTAGAATGTTTCATTGATTAGAAAACACACTGAAAATTAGGGTAAGGTGGCGGTGTAAGGCGTAGCATCACTGCTCGGAAAGCAGAAGGTGCGGGTTCGAGTTACGCATGGCGCAAGAGCTTTGGTCGCAAACAAACATAATACTAACTACTGAAAATTCAATTTTCCTTTTTTCCCTTTCTTCTTGTCATATTTGTGAAGGCCTTTAACAGAAGACCGATCGAAGAACAGCTCTCTAAGTCACGAAAAATAAATCCACGAGGTGCGATCGACGCGTTGCTCGTGAATCCTGGTTTTCTTTTTATGTCCGTTAGGGCTCTTGTCCACCAAATGTGAGAGGATAGCATTACGTGACTGGTCCGCTTATTTTTTCGAAATGTTTGCTTAAGCGTAAGGGTGTTAGATCCTCGAATGTCGACATAGCTCGCAACTCAGAGATCCTCAGTTTATTGAACTGTGTTGTTAAACCTCTTGATTCCTGGTTGTGACACGTTGATCGAGGGTTCATCCTGCTTTCGATGGCCTCGCGTTTTATAGGCTTACCCTAGTTCGGAAAAAACGGTGGGGTGGAACATGACTTCTTTGACGGCCTTGCTTCCAAAACCGCACACGTCCCTCCTTTTCAGCTGGAGTATTGGTCCAGTGGCCGATGTTACTTCTCAACCTAGTTGCACGAACATGGGTGGAGTGCTCGTTCCGTAGGTGGTGGGTGGTTTCTCAATAACAACGCCTTCGTCAAATTCGCCTCTTTCTAACGTTTCTACATTCACTACCAACATTCAACAGCATTGGCTCGCCTCGCCTGATGCTCGACATTATGAACAGGATGCTCGGTGTGGTGCACAGAAAGCGTAGAGGGGGAGAATGCGGGCAATTGATGTCCCTGTCACCCACTGTAGCCCAATCTCGCATGATGTTTTCGAGGGTGGTTCGGGGATATAGCATCCTTCTACTGAACCCCCTTTCCGCACGTTAATGATGACGTCGTTGTGAAATGGTGAGGGTGGTGTTGAGTCCACTAAATATTTGGTGCTCTGAATAGGTCCGTTGTCTTACAAGTGCATCGAGCAGCGTTTTGGTTTTGACAGAATAGAATGAACTCTTCAGCTAGATGAACTTAAGGTACAGCGGCAGTTTACACTCTGTCGACGTTGATGGGCTTTATAACTGTGCGGACGTGGTGAATATTCGTGCAGTTGTCTCCGAAAATATAGGTGGTTCGCATGTTTGTCCTCCGTCTGGCGCGCTCTCGGTCCTAATCAGGGTGACTAGAATGAATGCCTTGAAGACTTTTTAAACTGCGACCGTAATGACACACAAATAAATTTTTTGCGTACACTCGTTTTAGAAATTCATCCAGCTTTCAATTACTAAAGATCTCCCTACTCACATTACTGCCTCACACTCCATGGTTCAAGAACAACAGTAGTAGGAAAAGCGGTTCACGAATTGGGCTTCCATTACAATCGTCCATCTCACTGCCAGAATTCGGGGTCCGAGAAGCAACAAAGCACATGCCAGGCGCATAATTTCACCTCGGATCGTAAAGGCATACAGTGAGATGGCTCTCACTGTATGCCTTTACGATCCGAGATGGCAAGTTCTCAGCGTTTTGAGTGCTTCACTTTGAACTACCATAACTTTCTCAAATCCTATCCGATTTAATCGAAATAAGCACCGGTCGAATCAGCACCCTTATGCCAACGGGCCATTCCATCAGCGGAAAAATTATTTGGTCGAGATTCGTCAAAATCCACGAAAGCTGTTTTGACTTGGTCCTGATTGGTGAAGGTTTTACCAGCGAGAATGTTCTGAAAGTGTTTGAAAAGGTAGTATTCAGTTGATGAGAGGTCTGAAGAACATGGCGGGTGATGTAGAACTTCTACCCTTAATTCGCTTAATTTTCGAATAGTGATTTATGAAGCGTGTGGGGGCGTTATCGTGCAAACTAATCAGGTCCCTTCTGTTGACCAATGCTGGTAGAAGTTGACGGAATCTTTGCTGCATTTCGTCGATTTCCTTACAGAAGAAATTTGCTGTGATCCTTTGGCCTGGTGCCAAAAAGTTGTAATAGATCACACCAACACCCGACCACCACACAGTGACCATTACCTTTTTTGGTAAAGGTTTGCCTTTGGAAAATACATAAGGGGTTTGTCGGCGTCCAACCACTGTCCGGAACGCTTCCTGTTTTCGTATACATAGAATGGACTTTTCATCACAAATAACGATTCGATCCAAAAACGGATCGGTTTTGTTGCATAAAAGTAGGGAAGAACAGACCTCAAGACGTGACGATTTTTGCCGCTCACTCATTTCATGGAACCCCCACTTCTCGAGCTTTTTCACCTTTCCAGGGTGTTTCAAAGCATCCGCGACAGCAGTTTTACTGACGCCTAGCTCTTCCGCTATCCCCCGCGAACTGTTTGGGATGGCTCAGCTTCCACCAATTTCTTCAACTCGTCGTCCATGATCGCTCTAGGTCGACCGCTGCGGGGGTCGTCTTCGAGGCTGAAATCTCCGGTGCGAAATTCACTGGACCACTGGCGCACAGTGTTTTCTCGAACACTGTTAGGCCCTCATACGTGATTGATTTGTCGAGCTGTCTCGGCACCGGTTTGTCCCAATTTGAAGTTAAAATAAAATACCATTCAGAATTGTTCCTTCGACATACTTTAATAAGCACTTCAGGAACAGAAATATAAAGCAGTGTTGAAACGTAAATTGTTTAGTCAGATAGAGGGAGCAATTCTGTACTGAAAGTAGCATTAATGCGCAATGCATGCTGAATTCCTTTCCTAATAATAGACGAATGAAAAATAGTAGAGCAAAATGCCGAGACCCAACCGGACAACCTAATACGTAACTACTATTGTTTTAACATAACCAATATCTGCGTGTCAGTGTGCTTTGGAATATCGTGTTTTCCACCGATGGTGCTACAGCCTCTGCCATATACATCGCTGCAGTTTAGATGCCTGGCAATCCCACACAACTACAAAGCGGTGCAGAGGATTGTTCAGATGCCAGTAGCCACCACTCACCAGTATCCCTCCCAAACGAGAAAAGGTCTGTCAGACTGAATGTTAGAATAAACCACAGCTAAATAGGCATTCACACGAAATGTCCTTTCAGTGACGATGAGGTCCTACCGGCTACAATTGGGTTGACACAACGATTCACACAGGTTAGAGTTTCAGGTTTAACTGTTTCATTGGATTTCTTTCAAATGTGTAGCATTTCTTACACAACATTTGTAGTTTCTTCCTTGGTTGCTGAAGAATTACGATTGTTAAACTTTGTAGGAGTACGATGCCCGTAACGGTGTGTTCTGTTTTGCGCTGGCTCATTTCAGTGGTTTATTGTGTTTTGTACCGTTTGCTCTTTTACTCTTGGATCATTGTAATTCTGAAAAAATTAAAACGGGACTTACTGAAAAATCCCAGTGCGATTTAGTGTCAATTCGTACCTAGTCCTCGCTTGGAAGAAATCACGTAGTGACCAAATTTCATCGAAGACTGAAAGTCTATACCAATCGGAACTATCGTTGCCTTGGTGCATAGCATACCTAATATACATATATCACCTTAAGCAACCATCATAAAGTTGCTTCCATTGATTTATGTAGTCTGTGCAGACAGAAGGCATAGCGCTAGAATTCTAGGGATAGGATTGCTAAAAATGATGCAGATATATGGATCTCTATCGACGATTTCCAGTCCTCCATGGCGTGCTACTGGCAACAGCTCGCTTCTGCAGACTGCAACAACACGAAGGATTCCTTCTGGGAACACATTTAGATTAGATGTGCACATCCTGAGATACTTCTTTGAACGCAGATTGGATGCTGGTTCAGAATATATGTTCCACATCTGCAACAGACTCACACGGACACGTGCATATCGCCTTCTTGACTTGGTGAAGGCCTTTGACCGCGTACCACGTGAAGTGATATGGTTCGTCTTGCAACATCATGGAGTTCCTGAAGAGGTTATAGAGTGGTGGGAATACTCTACAATTGTCCGAAGAGTCGAGTTCAGACTGCAGCTGGAACCTCGATGGAGTCGGGTACAAGGGTTCTGCGCTTTCCCCACTCCTTTCTGTCGTCGTCATGGATGCCATCACACGAGGTCTTCAGAAGGCAGTCCACTGAGCAATTGCCTTATTCTGATGACTAATGCTCGCTTGCGAAGAAAGAGATGAACTCGAACGAGAGGTGCAACCTTGGTGTGATCGCTTCGAGCGGTTTGGACTCAAATTTAACGTCAGGAAGACCAAGTATCTAACGACGAACGTGAATGCGTCCAGCCCCTTAAAGTTTTGCTCGACCTTCCACGCACTTCGGTCTTTAAGTAGCTGGGATCAGCAGTAGCATCTTATGGCAACCTGTTGGTTGAAGTGAACTCACGCGTGAGTGCAGCTTTGTCCAAGTGGTGTGCTCTACGATAGGATCATACCAGACAGCTTGAAGTCGAACATCTACGGAGCAGTCGTCCGATCAGTGGTAATGTACGGCGCTGAGTGTTGACCTGCGACTACGGAGCGCCTCAGCGTCATGGAGACTAAGGTGCTGCTGGAGTCACGCTCATGGATCGCAGCAGAAGTTCGGTGTTGCGACGATATCTGACAAGATGAAACTCGCTTACGATGGTACGGCTACGTTCAGCGGGGAAAGAAGGCAGCGTCTGCGTGGTACTTCACAAGTTGGAAGTGGCTGAAAAGTGGCCTAGATTACGCGCGAAACAGCGGTGGTTTGATACGTTTAGCATATCATATGGACTTGAGAGCGACTGGTGTCCACCCTGACCTAGCGATGGATGAGGAAAGGTGGCATCATGGCACAAGAAAGGCCGACCCTGCTACAAAGCGGAACAGACATTAAAGAGGAAGAAGAATCTGTAACGAACGTCGGGGAACGGAGTTACAGACCTTTTTCACTTCGCCTTGCATGCCACTGTTTCCGCTCAAATTCGGTCAACGATGGGCTCAGGTGAGCCGTAAACACCGCTTGTTGCCGCTTGGTGGCACAGTGGTTAAAGAAGATGTATTGTTGCACCGACGAGGTGTGTGGTTCGGGAGACGAGGCCAAATTCGTTACCATATACAGCAACCTTGCGACTTCAGAGGTCTATCGCCGTCTGCTTATGAATTGTGGCAACTTGAGGTCTAAATTTAAGAAAGGCTTGCTCAAACGTTGCAGATAGGAATATTTATCAAGACCTTAACTATGTTTTGTTCTTTTTATTCCATTACCAGATAAATCTCATTCATTGAAGGATCCCATGGAAGTTCAACCAGTACCCGATCATTCACAGATACCGACTCCAGTGAGCGCGTCCTCGAGTGAGGTAGGTGTTTCGTGATCGTTAATTGGAGACTGATCCTGCCAGTGCAGAACGAAAAGTGAAGGCCTAATAGGATTGAGCCACTCTGCCATTCTTTTACAACACCTATCATTTTTGCGTTACAATGGATTTATTGTGATAGGAAACTAGAGCGAATTGCTTTGTCATCATGTCACTGGCATCATGTCATCTAGTTACAGAAATGCACAATTGTTTCAGGACCAGAGGTTGTATGAGTGCAGCATAATTGCAGAGCAAACTCTTCTTCTCTAGGGTAGTTCAAAAAATGAGCAAGAAAACGGAAGAGCTTTACTGATGCCCTCAATGTGCATAGGTAATTATAACAGTAGGAAGGAGGAAACCAGTCTGCAAAGAGACCAAGGCGGGGAAAACGTGTTTGAACTGTTGTAGGAATTCATGAACACCAGTTATTTTGGTGTTTTAGTACTAGCTGTCGTGTTGTACTTTGTAGTCGTCCAGGGTAGAGCAGCTTTATTGAGTAGAACAGCAGCCAGGAAGAATAAAGAACCGATACAGAACAATCGGGGGCTATTTATAGACAATTCCGCGTCCAGTTATTACGTGGCAGTGACGTGGGTATTACATAGGCAACATGATGCAGACGTTAGGCGGCTATGACGTATGTAGGTTCGGTGACGTCACTAGGTAGGGATCGATGTGTATTACTGCTCAATGCCTACAACGCCTCCCTTTCTTATATTTCATACGATATGACTTATTCTTGGGATCGATGTCGAGGCAGCGTGAAGCACGGCGAACACGCGACGAACGTCGAAGTTGAACGGCTGGCGAGAGCGTCGAACTTGTTGTCACGAGGCTGTTAGGTCCTGCTTCATTGGTGGTGCTGGAATCGTCTGAGCTCAGTAGCAGTGGTTCTTCAGCGGCATCGTGGGAGTGGAAGAGCGGAAGGTCGAAGACTTCTTGAAATGTATTTTCTCTCAGCGTGTTATGGCGACTTTTCTTCTTCTTCTCCTCCTGAGCGTTTAGTCCCGCGCAGTCGCAGGGTCCGCTGTTTTTGTGAGCCGTCGCCACCTCATCCTATCAAGGGCGTCGTCTGGCGCGGCGCCGATTTCGGCGAGATCTTCCTTAATGACGTCCTTCCACCTTTTCCTTAGGGCTCCTCTCGAACGCTTTCCGGGTGCCTCGAAATTTAGGGCCGACTTCGTGGGACGATCCTCTGGTCTTCTGAGGATGTGTCCGTACCACCTTAGGCGCTGCTCTCATCTTCAGCTGGATCGGAGCTGTCTTCACCACTGCTCTAACATCTTCGTTTCGCACTCAGTCCCGACGGGTCCATCCACATGCCCATCTGAGCATCCTCATTTCCGCAGCGTGCAGTTGCCGCTTCTGGGCTCTACCTAGGACCCAGCACTCACAGCCATAGAGGAGGATCGGCCTTACTACTGTTCTACATATCTTGCCTTTGAGTTTCCTGGAGCACCTACGGTTGCAGAGGATTCATGTGCACTCCCTCCATTTGAGCCATGCTGCACTTATCAGTCCCTTAACCGCCTGGTCCACGCTTCCTTCCTCGGATAGATCGCTTCCGAGGTAGCGGAATTGTTCCACCTTTTTGATCACCTCCACTTGGCAGTCTAGGATCGGTTCGGTGAACTTCGTTTTCCTCACGTTCAGCCGCAGGCCGCTGCCTGCGAGGGCTCCTTGCCACAACTGCACCTTCTCTAGCTCTTCTCGGCATGTCGGCTAGTAGGGCGATATCGTCCGCGTAGAGGATGGTCCTGAGAGGGCCTTCCTCAAGGTGATTCAGTATGCAATCAAGCGTCAGCACGAAGAGAAACAGACTCAGAGTCGACCCTTGATGCACCCCCACTGTGATATCCATCTTCTTTGTCACCCCGTCTGAAGTTTGTACCGCAGCTTTCGAGCGTTAGAACATGTCCTTTATTACTGAGATCAGACCTTCTGGGACACCCCTCCCTCGAAGGGAGTTCCAGAGCACGTCGGTAGGTAGCAAGGCCTTCGTTTCTCCCGATACTTCTCCATCACCTCGCGAGCGATAAAGACCGCGTCTGTGGTGGATCTCTCAGGTATGAAGCCCCACTGCTCCTGGGAGATAGCGTCCATACCCCTCAGCCTCGAGTCGACCAACCGTTCGTAGACCTCCATCGTGTGCGGATTGGGGACTATGATGCTGTCCCTCCAGTCATCCAGCAACTTACCCTCTATCGTGATTGTTGAAGAACTGTGTCAGCCAATTCAATTCACAGTTTTCAAGCACCTTCTAAGCCTCTACTGGCACCCCATCAGGCCCAGCTGCCTTCCCGAGCTTCATCTTCCCTATAGCGCTGAGAACCTCTTCCTGCGTCGGGACGGAATGGGTCCTTCCGTTGGCTGTTATTCCTGGACATCTTGACGCAGGAATTCCTTATTTAGCAGTTCCTTGAAGTACTCCTTCTATCTTTTCTGATCTCGACTTGATCACCGTCTTGTCCACCCGAATGTCGAAGCAAACTCTATGCCGTGCCTTGACAAGCCGATTAGCGAACTTCTCTCCCTGTGACTCGTCCAACTTTTCGTGTAGGGCATCCATCTCTGCGCTCTTTGCCTTTGCTATAGCTGTTTTTGCCAGACGCTTTAGCTTACTATAGACTGTAAGATGCTCGGGTGCCCTTGTCTTCTGCCACTGCTTATAGGCCTCCTTCTTTTTCCTCACCGCAGCATGTACCTCTTTATTCCAGAACCACGCAGCCTTATTTCCTCTAGTTCCTCCGTTTGTTTCGCCGAGAGTTTCCTTGCCACATCGTAGGATCGTTTGGGTGGCGATGTCCGTTCCTCTACGTGGTGCCACTGGAAACTGCTTGCTTCTGCGAGCCGAGCCAAACACGGACATTCGAATGCAGGCGACAGGCCGTAGGGACAGGCCGGCCTACGAATATCCTGTGTAACATCATATGGTTGATGACGTTTAAGAGCTTTCGAGATAATGCTACGGCGTCCGCGGGAGCCGACGCGCACTCGCAAAGCCCGGCGAGTGTGAAAAGTATGCGAGGGTCCCTGATGCGAGGACGGCATCGGGGGGCAATTGAGCTAGTCCGAAAGTCCCGTAACGTAGGCAAGACCCGCGTAGCAACGTTGAATGTGGGTACGTTGACGGGCCGCTCGTGCGAGTTGGTAGAAGCACTGGAGCGATTAGAAAGATTAGGTAGAAAGATAGATTCCTGTGCGGTGCAGGAGACGAGGTGGTCCTGCTGCAAATCAAGGGACATAGGACGAGGCTTAGAGGCCGTTCTATGTGGAAGTCCCAGGACCACCAGTGGTGTCGGTATGATCGTCTCCGAACGTTTCCGTGACGCGATTGCAAGCGTAGAACGTTTCGATGACCGCTTGATGAAGATTGTTGTCGCCGTAGAAGAGCGACGATGCCATTTCTTTTCTGCGTATGTTTCGCAGACAGGCTGTTCCGAGCAAACCAAGGACGAATTCTGGTCCCTGCTTGATGAGAAGACAGCGGAAGTGCCGTCACAAGACATGATTGTTGTGGCAGGTGACCTTAATGGTCACATCGGAGCAACGAAAGACGGTTACAGCTGTCATGGTGGTTTTGAATATGGGTCGGGCAACGCCGATGGTGAGCGTATACTTGAGTATGCAGACTCACATGACCTCACCATTGTGAATACCAAATTTCGAAAACGTGACTCCCACCTCATCTCGTTTTATAGCGGTAACGCTAAAACGCAGATTGACTATGTCCTTGTTAGGCGTCGCGATCAAGGTCTTGTCACAGACGCGAAGACCGTGCCGTATGAGACGGTTGCCACGCAACACCGTCCACTGATCTGCTCGCTGAAGATCACACCTCCGAGGTGTAAACATGTCGAGCGATGCGGGTCGGTAGAATCGAATGGTGGCGACTGAATGAGAAGAAGGGGGCAGTTATTTCTCGCATTCGGTTGTCGACGGTGACAACCGTCGACGAAACCTGGAAGGGTGCTACCGATGCGATAACCCGGGCTGCACGCCTTGAACTCGGCACAACGAAGCCTGGACGCTGGATTGACAAGCAGGCATGGCTGTGGACTGATGATGTCAGAGAGAAAGTCCGAGAAAAGAAACGGCTCTATCACGTATTCGTCGGTGATAAAACAGTCCATAATTGGCAGAATTATCGAGAAGCGAAGAAAGCGGCAAAGAAGGCAGTGGCCGCTGCTAAAGCCGCGCACTACGCTGATGTGAGCGAAAAACTAGAAACGCGCGATGGTGAGCGTTATCTTTACCGACTTGCGAAAGCTCGCTGTCGCCAAGCCGAAGACGTCGAGAAGTTCTTTGGCATTAACGACGACAACGAACGTCTTCTGATCATAAGAGGGCTGTGAAGCGATGGCACGACTACTTCGAGGAAATCTTGAATGTTGAGTTTGACCATCCTGCTACTCCTTTTGCATCTCCTGTATACGGCCCCGTTCAGAAGATCACAGTGAGCGAAACCGAAGCAGTTCTGAGGAAGATGAAGTCAGGCAAAGCCACTGGTCCCGATGATCTACCACCCGATCTGTGGAAGTCGAAGGGCTGGTGCACTGCTGACTGGCTGACAGAGTTTTTCAATCAGGTTGTTGCTGAGAAGAAAGCGCCCGAGAGCTGGCAGCAAAGCACGACCATCCCGATTTGGAAGTAGAAGGGCAGTCCTGCGGACTGTGCTAGTTACCGTCCAATTCGCCTTCTTTCGCACACCATGAAAATCTTTGAGCGAATTGTCGATGGACGTATCCGGGATGTTGCCCAGCTTTCCACGAATCAGTGTGGTTTCGTCTCTGGCTGTATCACTGTTGATGCCATTCACGCTGTTCGTCTTTTGCTAGAGAAGCACCGCGAGAAACAGAAACCGGTGCATTTTGCCTTCCTGGACATGGAGAAGGCCTTCGACCGCGTTCCGCGAGATGTTATATGGTACGCGTTGCGAGAACATGGTGTTCCTGAAGAGCTTATTGAGTGGGTGCGCACTCTGTACTCTTGCCCAAGGAGTCGAGTGCGAGCGCCAGCGGGCACCTCGACGGAATTTCCCATCTCTGTAGGGGTGCATCAGGGATCTGCGCTATCCCCACTGCTCTTCGTCGTCGTGATGGATGCAATATCACGAGATCTCCAAATGGCGACACCTTGGACCTTGCTGTATGCTGACGACGTGCTTGCATGTGAAGATAAAACCGAACTCGAACGACAGGCACAGGCGTGGTGCGATCGCTTGGCATTGTTCGGACTCAAGCTAAACATCAAAAAGACGGAATACTTGACGACGGGTGTGAATGAGCACGGATCTATTAAGATCAATAGTACTGAGCTCTCACGAGTTCTTGAGTTTCTTTCAAGTATCTCGGATCAACAGTCAGGCCCGATGGCAGCCTAAAGTTGGAGGTGAACGCGCGCGTGAGTGCAGCCTGGTCCAAATGGCGCTCATTAACTGAGCTGCTTTGCGAAAGGACAATACCTGAGCACTTCAAATCGAAGGTTTATAGAACAGTCGTCCGCCCAGTAGCGACGTGCGGTGCTGAGTGCTGGCCCGTGACGAAGGAAACTGAAAGCCGCCTCAGTGTAATGGAGACGAAAATGCTACGGTGGACGGCTGGTGTTGCGCGTTTGGACCGCGTTCGCAACGACGCCATACGACAGAGGGTCGGTGTCGCCCCGATAGCCGAGAAGCTGCGCGAAGCTCGTCTTCGATGGTACGGACATGTCCTTCGCGCTAACGACGTCACCGTCCGTAAGATTGGCCTGAACCTTGAAGTCCCTGGAAAGCGGCCTAGGGGACGACCAAGCAACGTTGGCTAGATACGTTGCACTTGGACTTAAAGATGGCTGGTGTGCACCCTGACCAAGCATTTGATCGGGAGAACTGGCGTCACCACACCAGAAGAGCGGACCCCGCCACCAAGCGGGACAGACGCTAATGAAAATAATGATCGTAGGATCGTTTGGGTCAACCTCCTCCAGGTCTCGTTTACGGGGTCGGTTGGATTAGGAGGACCTGCTTCGAGCTCTGCCTTTCCTAGCTCGTTGCGCTCTGTGCCCCGCGCAATCTCCACCATCAGATTCCGGGTTCTGTTCATACTTTGGATTTGCTGGGTAGAGGAATGTTAAGATCCGCTACCAAGGGCCTATGCTGTGATGAGACCTCTTTTCCCGGGAGGATCTTTACATCCCGGATGGTTTTCAGGTCAGACTTTTTCACCAGGATTTGGTCGACTTCCTTCCTTCTTCCTCCGCTAGCATAGGTTACCTTCTGGCTCTCCCTCTTCACGAAGAAGGTGCTACAGATAACCAGGTCGTGGGCGACAGCCAGATCGAAAATTCTTTCTCCATCTGGATTCACCAAGCCGACCCCTTTACCTCCATGAACCCTTTCCACTCCTCTTCTGCAACTCCCCACGTGTCCATTAATGTCCCCTGCTACGGATAGATAGTCGCCTTGTGGTACGGATCTTATGGCCTCTTCGAGCGCGAGGTAGAATTCATCCTTGTCGTGCTCGGGGCATTCAGTCTGCGGAGCGTAGACGGACATGACGGTCCAGTAACCTTCCTTCGTATCCAGCCGCAGTGACATGATGCGGTCGCTTATCTTTGGACAGCAGCTACCGAATCCTTGAGGCACTCAGCGATAGCTATCCCGACACCTTTCCTCTTCGAGTTCTCTCCATTGTAGGACAGCTTGACCTCTTCTCCAATCACCTTGGCCTTAGCCCCTTTCCTTCGCGTTTCCTGCAGACACAGGACTTGTATCCTTCTGCGCTTCATCAGGTCAGCCACTTCCCTCGATCCTCCGGTCATTGTTCCCACATGAGTTCCCATTCGAACTAACTTCTTTGGCCGATGTCGTTCTACCCTCGGTGGCCCTCGCATACTGACCACAGAACTCGAGCGGGGGTTCTGCGCATCACTTCCAGGTGACGTCCTAGCCTTCACACTGATTCCATTGCGACTCTTGATCATGGTTTGTGACTAGTTTCTCCATCAGCCGGCCTGTCATCCTAGGCCTGACGCTGCAACTGTTTTCGCACTCTCTGCAGGGCATGGCGAGCCGGACATCACATGAGGAGACATCCCATACCGACAACCGCTTATGGTCTCTACCTCCTTTCTCACCCCGTGCGGAGTTCGTATCACCCCTTTCTTGCCTTCGGGTTGTTGGTGGTTATTGGTGTTTTGGTGGCCACCTTAACCACAACATAGCAACAAACACCGCCCGTCCTGCTGTTTGGCACAAGTACTATGTGTCCCATAAGTATTAAAGCAATAATTTAGGGTCCTAATTAATAGATGTTCGTCAATTCCTTTAAACCTCAGCAGTACCCACCATCAAAACTGCAGCTCCTACGGTGACAATGACCGTAGCTTTTCTTCTCAGTTAGTGGGCTCTCATTTATACCGACCGAATACCCACCCTGGTATGTACTGGAGCATTTTCTGTGGCCAAATTTCTCAGCAGCTACGAGATTTGTGTGATTTGCTAGAATATTCTATATCATGGTGTCGTGCAGTCATCGCTAAAGAGGTCTTTTCGATATATTGTGATCCGAACAGGGGCAGACAGAGATGGATAAAATTGGCCTGCTCTCCTTCGATAATTTGCTCGACACTGAAAACCTGGAGTTACGAAACTGTAGACTCCGTTTAAAAATGGACACCATCACTGCCAGCATATGCATGTCAAATAAATTGCATTGCCAACTGTATTTCAGTTTAAAATATTTGTTTTAAGGCTAATAATTTTAGCAAAATCACAACGGGGACAATTCGGAGAAGGATGCCGTTGGAGGGATCGGCCCGGAAATATCCTATCCAAAGCTCAAGCAAGCTGCTGTCAAAACAATCTCAAAACCGCCACTGAATCTACAAGGAATGCCGGCAAACCCAAAAGAGCTCAGAAAGAATGTGTCGATTGCCGCTCCACACAAGATTCAAGAACAGGTGGGCGAGAACGACGTTGTATATGGGAAAAGTTGTTGAATAGTTTCTCATTGGCTTTCGGTTTAAAAAAACCGCTCAGTGATAGAAAGCCACAAGAAAGTTACTCAGCACCGCATACAGCTGGAAAATGGGCAGCTAGAATGCATGATACAGCGTCGCAGGAGAATCGAAGCTTCGTCCTCCCCCGCATTAAGCAACGTCACTATCCTCTGTGCTCCGAGTCGCTTGGCGGCAGTGGCATCGCGGGTGGACAAGAGACCCCTGAACTTTTGAGGCGCCGATTCCATTGTAACTTCAAGGATCTCTCCTTGGGTTTAACGACTTTGCAAAGAAGGAACACGTGTTTATACTGAGGGGTGGGGGTTTTATTACACTTGCTTTCCCTGTTCAGATGTAGACCCGCTTCACACCCTTCCGTTATTAGAACACCGTTCAGGCATCTGAAGTAGAAGTTTTGTGAAGAGAGAAGCTGAAGACTGAAGCGCTAGAGAATACTGACTCGTCAAACTCTAAAGTCAAATGATAAAAACGCCTCTGCAAGCAAACAATATTAAATTCTCAGTTCTAACTAAAATCACTTTGTTCAATTCAGTATCAGTTTGATTCTTAATCAATATTCACACTATCTGCGTCCACTTATTGCACCACATGCGCCTTGTATGCACTTCTTACCATGCACACAACTGCGGCGTCTTTTCTGGCGCGCCACCAGGTTATGGGGCTGCTCGCCTCTGCGAGCCTGGCTTGAGCGTGGTCAGGTAGATTCCAAACGGAAAAGCTGGCTGCCCAGGAGAGGTGGGGAAAGGGTGAGTTGCCCGGAGACCGTTCCGTGGTTCAAAAACACGGCAAGATTTCTCGTGGTTGCGATGGAGAATTATCGACGTTGATGTGGGACAGACTGGTTTTTCACCGGCGCACTACGGTTCTCGCGTCGATACCTGCACCGTTCCTATCAATTTTGTTTTGTCCCCGATCTGCAGGCACTCTCGACCGTCAAGGCATCTTCCACCATTTGCTGGGTTGCGAGTCGGTGTCGAAACGTATTCGTGCTCCAAACATCGATAATCAGCATCAAATTCGACTCACTCGTCGCAGTTCGTGTTTACACAACGTGCACCCGTTTATCCCGCTTGTCCGCCCTGTGGATGCCATTCACCTGCAGTCCGTTTTGAAGATGGACCATCATTCTCCAGTCCCTTCCATGCGAGAGCGGCTCCCACGTCAACACTCATTCCCAACGCTTTCATTAATCGGTCGCTTTAATACATATGCGAGTAATTTCAAAAGCCTCACACACCGCAAGCAACTACTAATCATACATCTCTTCTAAGCACGCGGCAAACAGTATGAGATTATAACTTTCTGAGTCTGACCTACATCAGATGCAGATCGATGAAACAAGTTCGTGCACGAAGCCCGCCGCAAACCACCATAAGCGATTCGCTTGATAGAGCGGTGATGACGCGTTCTGTGCAACAACGATCTACCTATTTTCAACCTCTACGAATTCTACTATGCGAGTGTGTGCTTTGACGGGAATCTTGTTTCTCGTTGCTCAGTCTATCAAACGCGATGAATTATTTGAGCGTGCTTCACCTCTGTAAGATTATGCAGCATCTTGATTAGAGACAACTTCTATGTACAGCTGTTGTCCGTCTTCTTTGTTTACACTTTAAAACTACTTTAAACACTTTAAAAGCGTACATTACTCATGCCAGTTTTCTCTACGGATCATCGACAGTTATTTCTGCACAAGTGTCCCGACAGGTCTAGGAGTGTCCCGAAGTTCTGCGCTTCGCACGGCTTTGCTGGATCATTAAACTAAGTTCACATGGAAGCATCTGCTGTCTTATACCTCCCTTTTCACTCTTGTCCCAAAAAGTCGTATTTTTTAATCGTAGTATGTGTCTTCAAATTTTGCGCTACTCTTTATAGAATCAGCTGCGTACTTTAGCCACATGGTGTTATTCACTTCAACTACATATACTCAACATCCGAAACGAACCATTGAACATGTGGAAGCCCGTGTATTTGATACTTTTGCCGAAAACGCCTAGGTAGAGGAAAAGCGAATGGCGGACAAAGACCAAGAAGAAAACTACGTTCAAATTACTATACGTATAGGATGCTTAACAACTGATCAACAATTCTAAATATTTATAAGCCATCTCTAACCCTTTCTTTGGTATTTTAAACATAGTGAACCCACTTCGCTAAGAAGGGTCACTGGAATTCTATACGGTGAGATAGCACAATTGCTAAAAACAACCAGCTCTTGTGTGCTCAGCAAACCGATTTTAAGTTATGCTCCTGCTCTGCCAACCATTGGACTCACTCCGCAGAGAGCATTGCTCGCAGCCTCATCTGAAATGGATAACAACAAGTTCTCGCTTAGCTGTGAGAAAAAGAGATCATTAGACAAACTTCACCCAACTGACGTGTCGGTTCTTCTTCAAACCCTGGAAAGCACAATTGCTCGACCATGTTACAGCAGTTTCGAGACTCAATAGAAAATGAGACAAGAATGATGTGCAAGACAACCCAACTAACTAAAGGGAAGAGGATGCTGGCAAGTGACCCTCAGGTGAAGACAGATGAGAGGACTTGAGTTGAGTGAGTCTCATTCAGCCACATATGGGATTGTCTCTCACTTCCTTCCTCTCATTCTTGCCTCAACGTTTGAAACTGTTACAAGTAGCAATGATCCTCACACGAGCAATCTCTAGCTTCTTCTGTCTTTTCCATGCTCCGAAGTCGCGGCAAAATGTCAGCGCAGTAAGGGCAGTTCAGCAGTCTTACTTTCCCAGCTTTCCGAGAGCTTCCTACTGCTGTTCCATAACAGCAGAGCGTGGAATTGTCTGGAAATTATGGAACTTTGGGTTGTTCGTCGACCGACCTGCGCAATTCCTTGCAATGGGCAAATATATATCCAATGAGTTATAACATCCCGCAAAAGGGGAACACCTGGCGCATCACTAGAACGAATTGATTCACACCAACGCGTATCCTTTTGCTCTCACAGAGACTTGCTCTTTCCCTTGTATCAATGCCACACTTACGACTTTCACGTTAAGTTTGACACTTTCCAAACCAGATTGGACACATTTCATATCAATCAGTTGGACACTCCTCTATATATTCTTGATGCTTTTGAAATCAAACTGTGCAACTTCCAAATCGAAACGAGCGTCTTCCAGATTAAACTAATAAAGAGATTCTTCGAGGAGGTTAGAATAATTGCTTGTTTAAGAAGGTTTAGTATAACTTTTTTTTAATCGCATGTTCTACCTAATAAGTGACGTCGTTGTTAAAAATTTCATAACTTTTTTGTTTCAAATGGCTCAAGGTTGCTTTGTTGAGCAAAAACTGAGCATTTTTAGGGCACTAGAAGAATAGCACGTTGTAAGTAAAAGCTGGGCACACATGCTTTTTGAAACAGACATTAATCGTTCCTACATATAAAGGGAACTAGTATTACATGATTAGTAGCATAAATGACATTTGCACGAAATATTGCATTTGACGAGCGAATGAGATTTTGCGGCCGACTTGTCCCTACCCTTGGTTTCGGCAACCTATATTGAGCAAGAGCTGCTACTATGTGGTCATGAAGATGGGCCAGTCGTGCAACTTTTCTACCAGGATCTTTTTCTGCGCAATTTTTCTATCAGTCTAGAGCTATGTACCAATAAGAAGCCGTGAATTCGGCTTAATTCGCGAATATCCACCATCGGATGCTTCTCAGTATTGGAAATTCGATCACGGTGCCGAAAGAAAGATTCGCGGAGAACACAGATGACTACCCGATTGCTGCGTAATTCGGGTAGTTACTTACTTACTGTACCTTAAATTGCAAGGATATTTTGAGCCAAAAACCTATTTCTTTACCCGAAAACCACCTAACCTCACATCCCTACTTAAGGTTGATTGTTCTGCGGAGTTGTGTGTTTTGGCAGGAAGTAGATAAGAAGGCGTAAGGCAACGTGGAAGCGCAGTCGAAGGGGACCAGCTGTCGGGTGCACTTGATTCCAGCCTCTTGGTTCGGATTTCCCGCCCAGCCTTCCATCCCTTTGGGGTCGGTGAATTGCTGCCAGACTTGTCTTAAAAGGTCAAAGCACTGATCTGGCTATCGGCTGGCCACCGCAATTCATTGTGTTGGGCAGATACGCACTCAAGTTGCGTCCACGACATCCTGCAGAATTAGAATGTGTGAGGCATCCCAAAAGGGATTGATTCACGCTTATCTTTATTTTTGTCCTTAAGAACTTGTTTGTCCTTGAAGCGACGAATTTATGAAGACAGTATCTGAACATACAATAAATTAAAACATCGCCACACATTGGGCAGTAGTATGGCGCGGTCTCAGCATCGAGCTACATGAGCTGTATGTATCCGTAAGGTCCTCGATATCTTACTCTTTAAAATAAGCCATGAGACGTTATCGCAGCTAGCAACTTATGGAGCTGCAAGTTTTTTGATCAATCAAGCAGTGATAAAAGATTGGGATGCCATGTGCCGGTATGTTTGCCGAAACAAGGAGGAATTTTGAGCTTAATGGTATTCCTGACTTCTCTCTGGAACCATCTAAACGCAACTGGTGATCCTCGCTAGGATTCAGTTTTGTTGTTTCCATGCAGGGCATTGCTTTTTCATCATATGGCTTCTACCGAATTTCCTTGTCGCTCCCCCAGGACACGTTATTTATGTCAACAAAAGCTTTTGACCAGCATCACCACAACATTTGCTCACGCACGCATGGAAAGGCTGAACATTTCCGTAGCCACAGCAATAGTGCGAATTCACAGTTCATAGGAACGTCTATAAGGCGAATCGAACGGCGCAGCTCAGTTCGCTCCTCCAGAGCACCGAACCGGTGGCGTGGGGCAGTTCTCTGCGATTCTTTGTTGGCAACACTTTACTCTCTGTCCCGCTTTGACAGTAACGCTGGACCCAGCTGCCATCGAATCTGTCGTGCTCCCCCCCCCCCCCCCCCTCCCCTCCGGGCTCGGCAGTTGCAGCAGAGGAAACCTGCGACCATCTTCAACTTCGCCGTTGACCCCCATCGATCAGGCCTCCTTCCCGACCGCTGTTGGCTCTTCCGCATGGCGTCCGTATTTCAATCTCAAATTCAGTGCTTCTACTCGCCACCAAATCGCATCTCGCTTCGGATGAATCATACAGTTCTGCAACGATATCTGGCTCCGGCTCTTTCAGGCCGCGCCATATGACATATTGTGTTGCGCGAGATTCAGACTTTTATGCACCGTTGGTGTGTTCTACCCGTTGTGGACGGCGCTGGCCATTTTTCATGTCGCTGGATATCCATTTTCTTTCAGTCAAAGGTGCATGACCACTGAATAGAAGATGACTCCCATCTCCCCCCCCCCTCCCCCCCCCCCCCCCCCCCCGTCCTCCCGTCCTCGTCGGAGTCACTTAGCTCCGAGCTCTACTTCCACTTTTTAACGGTTTTCGGATCAGCCTAGTCGAAAAAGGGCAACTCCAAAGGTATGTTGTGCCCCTCCTCCTATCTGAACACCACTAGTTCCCACGAATTCGTCAGATTACCCTCATTTCACATTGCAGCAACTGGAGCTTTGGAACTCTATGTCCCAAGTGGCTGGGGTGGATACGACAAGGTTGGACGCAATTTTCCTTTCTTTGATTTTGTAGCGAATATTCTGGACCCCTTCTATGGGCTGATGGTGTGTATGATTACTTAATTAGCAATTACCTTTGTTATTGCATTCATGCAATAACAAAGGTAACTGCTGGTTCAGCTTCGAAAGACACCTGATCAGTATCATCTTTCATTTCGTTTCGATTTATTAAATGCCCTGAAGTCGTCTACTTTGTACGCATTCATCTCACAAAGAGTTATGAAAAGTTCCCAAAACGATCTTTCATTTCTGTCCAGGTCTAAACAGAAGCAGCGATATTGTCCGAGAATTCATGACCTCGGCTGCCCCAGAATCGTCGCCCGGTAGAGGATCGTCGGAGGACCCAAATGTTTCTACCAATTCCACTCTATTCCAAGAGTTCGTCGGAAAATAGTACATTTATTTAGCTCCGTGGAT
>OX377206.1:71253542-71300126 GCA_947396885.1 Heligmosomoides polygyrus polygyrus | reverse complement strand
GGTCACAATATAGGCCGCTTTGGAGCGTCCAAAGCGGCCTTTTTGAATAACTTTAAATCAAGCATTTGTGAAAATAAACATATATTTGAACGCAGCAGCTTGAGCCCTATCCTTCGGCATATAAATCTCAGTAGAGTTGAACAATGCAAACAGCCGCGACAGAATCAATCGAGTGGCCGCGACAACCTGTAGAGCGAGCGTTTGGGGAGTTTTATCGGAAATTCCCAGCCGCCCTAATCAGAAATTGCTCTAATATTGTCCAGCTTGCATTTGGAGTGCGCCGTGAACAATGCATACAGAATCGGACCATTCAATCGAGTGGGCGCGACAGCTCGCAAATTGAACGCGCGGGCGTGTTCAGAGCGCAATAACTCTGTGGAGATCGATTCCGGCTGCGGCTCCTGGATTTTGTAGGAAGTAGAAAGCTTTAGTAGTCCGCAAAAGTACACCGTAGCTTTTAAATGTGCGAAATTATAGCGGTATGGAAATGCAGGTTAGCCTTGTATGACACAATTTTTTTTCCAAATTCAGTCGACCACTGTGGGAAGACGTGACGGCCTACAAATGCACAGGCGAGTAGATCACTTAAGGTACTTCACGACAAAGTGCTCACCGCTTCCCAGCTGGCTAACCTGCATTAGTCCCAGCCGCCATTTTAGAGCGACGGAGGGCAGCGGTAACGTTTCTTCAGCTCTTACCCGCCCACAGTTAAGGTTTCTACACTCATAATAGTACCTACCGTTCTATTCAGATCGGAAAGCTCTATGGAATGGTGCCACTCTCAATCAATTCTGGAAATATCTTTTTTTTTTGTTGAAAATTTTCCCATCGAGGGCGAGGGCGCCCTAGGCCGAGACTTGACGGTTTGCTTGTCAAGCTAACGCTAGGGACAAGTGCTCTATGGTGTGGTGCTGTTTCTCTATTGTTCTGTCGTGTTATTCTTACTGTATGCCTACAGTAAGAATAACACGACAGAACAATAGTTGTTAAAGGTGTAGTTCTTGTTAAGCTTAACTTGCCCTACCCGACGTAGTTAAGATGTTCATCCTGCGGAAACGGTGACAGAGAGAGCAGCTAAAATTGATGATAAGTATTTAATGCGGCGAAGCCGTTGAGAAGCCGTCAGTGCGCCCGAGAAGCCGCTCTGTGGCTGGTCCAGAAGAAAATCCAAAACTTACCGAAATTGGCGGAGTTCTCAAAAACGGACGTCGGATTCGTAATCAGCCCCCCCCCCCCCCCAAATAACCCCTAGATGATTTTGGACGAGAGAATTTGGTCCGGCTCAAAATATTCATTCTCGATGACGTCATCGTCCCCGCAGTCTCGGGCTAGGCCGCCCTCGCTCTCGATGAGAAAATTTTCAGAAAAACGATATTTCCAGAACTGATTGAGAGTGACACTACTCCATAGAGCTTTCCGAGCTGAATAGAACGGCACCATTACGAGTGTAGAAAACCTAAATGTGGGCGAGTATGGGATGAAGAAACGTTACCGCTGCCCTTCGCCGCTCTAAAATGGCGGCTGGGACTAATGCAGGGACTAATGCAGGTTAGCCAGCTTGGAAGCGGTGAGCATTTTGCCGTAAAGCACCTTAAGTGATCTGCTTGTCTGTGCATTTGTAGGCCGTCAGCTCATCACGTCTTCCCACAGTGGTCGACTGAATTTGGAAAAAATCGTGTCACACAAGGCTAACCTGCATTTCCACACCGCTATAATTTCGCACGGTTAGAAGCTACAAAGATGTACTTTTATGGACTACTAAAACGTTTTACTGCCCACAAAATCCAGGAGCCGCAGCCGGAATCGATCTCCACAGAGATATTGCGCTCTGAACACGCCCGCGCGTTCAATTTGCGAGCTGTCGCGCCCACTCGATTGAATGGTCCGATTCTGTGTGCATTGTTCACGGCGCACTTCAAATGCAATCTGGACGTTCTTAGAGCAATCTCTGCTTAGGACGTCTGAGCATTTCCGATAAAACCCCCCAAACGCTCACTCTACAGGTTGTCGCGCCCACTCGATTGATTGTATCGGGCGTATATCCATTGTTTAACTCTACTGAGACTTATACGCCGAAGGATAGGGCTCAAGCTGCTAAGTTCGAATATATGTTTGTTTTCACAAATGCTTGATTTCTAAAGAAGTTATTCAAAGAGGCCGCTTTGGAACGCTCCAAAGCGGCTTATGTTGACCGGCGCGATCTTTTCGGCCAATGATCAAAAGACAGGTCCGGCACTGCAATTGGTCCCGTAATTTGTAGTGAAAAGAAGGATGACTCCAACGTTATATTGCTGGGCACACCAATCACTGTGAAGTCGTGCAAACTCTTTGCAGGCTTTCAGCTTCTGTAGGCTTCGTTTCCTTAGCGGTTGAAGATCCTCTAACAAGTCACAAATGTTTTGCCGGTCTGGGTAGATGGTGCTGCTCACTGAATAGCAGCGGTCCGAGAATCTGGTGTTTTTATGGCTAACGCTGTCGGCCGGTGTAGTTAACTCTCTTACAGGGTGGTCGAGATGAGATGCGGCGCAGACGTAGACGAATGCGAAAGTATAACAGTCATCGAGGCGTGGAAACGCAAAAGATGAGGTAGGCGAGGAAATTTTGAAGCACCTGGCTTTAGTCTCTTCTAGTATTTATTTATAGCTTGTATTTATAACTTGTATTTCTTGATATAGGTTCAATTGTATTTATTTATATACATTTGCAGTAGGAACAGTTTTATATATTTGTGTCCTGCGATAATTTTTCGTCTGGTTCTCTTAACAATGTGACTCATGATGACCCATCTATTCTTGTTTTTATAAGCTCGTTTTGACTTCTCATTGTGTCACAACTAATATATGACACAACTACGTAGGATGTAGACATTGTAAAGTTCTAGATTCTGAAGCTTCTAGATGCAGGAATGTTGACCCACTTTGCAAATAGAGAACTCAGTAAACTCCAGTAGATCTGCGATATATGCAAGGCACAGGAAGCACAGAACATACTAGTGAAGAGATATAGGAATCGGTTTTTTCATCAGGAGTCTACCACATGAGTACTTGGATAAAATCCTTCTGAGATAAAGGATTTCAGGAAAACTCTCTTACATCAGCAGAAAGCATATGGGAAACATGCCGGGCAGCATTTTATGCCGAACTTGTTATCCGTGAACTAGCACCCTTACTTCAAACTCCGATTATGGAGTGCACCGGAGTGAAAATCTTAGAAGTCAGTTGTTTCAGTAAGTACCTTAAAATTCTAGGAGCCGCACGTTGATCAACCGTTTTTCGCTAGCTCATGTCTAATATAAAGCATTGAAACAGAGTTTTAAGACAATGTCGAAAGCTGAAAGTCGTATTAATATATTTTTGTGTTCAAAAATTTTGTTTTTTGTTCGAGAATGTGGGTTCCTTCATGAGGGAGCAAAATGAAAAGTGTATGAAAACTTATGACGCCTATCCATGGCCTGTTCTTTTCATGCCCCCTTCTCCCATCTCCATTTCTTCTTGTTTGTTCACTGTCTGCTTTGAAAGAGAGGTTTTGGAAAGTGGCTCCCCTAGATTTCGACAACCTATTGTGGTTTCCACCGGGTAACTAACGATTTCTCATGCTTGTGTTGTGGAATTCTCGGCTTTGTGTAACACTGAGGTGTCGCCAGCTGGTGCGACGTGTCCGCGTGCTATTTCTGCTTTCTCGCTCACTCACCACTACGTGTCCGTCGGCTAATCTGACCATCTCGTCCATATCATATCTTCCGAAACAGGCAGGCCAGCGGCTATAACTGGCTGTTGATCACGATGGCGATAGGCCGTGATGGATTGCTGACTGGGAAGGAGGAACGCATGGAATGGATGGAATGGAAGTGGGAAGTGGATAGGATGGTTTAGTCTTCGTGAACTTACTCGTACACATCCATGCTGTTTTCACTTTTAGATGTCGTGTCAAACGAGAAAGGCGTAATGGGAGTCTTTTTTGCGGTTGTACGCATGCGTCGCGTCCCCTTCCGTTCAGACTGCTTGGGCTGGTCTTCAGCCTTCCAAGAACCTAGAAGGGAAAGTACTTTACATACCTCACGCGCTTCACCGCAACACGGTCCCGGTTAGGCTCTATGCGTCGACGTCAGCTAGCCTTTGTTTGCGCGAGCGTAAGTGATTAGTGGGACTCCGTCGGCGTCAGTGTTGGTGCTCGAGTTTGTGCTTTCCGGTCAGCTTCGACCACATCCTTCATTTATCATATGCGTCATTGCTGCGCCGTCGTTGAGGATCGGAGCACGTTCCAACGTGGAACCTCTGCAGTTTGTTCGGTATTCCAGTGGGTTAATACTGTCGTCTCTCTTTTGCTGTGTCCCACGTTTTCTTAGCTATAAAAATTTTCGGCGACGCTCTCAGAAACGTCCCTTAAACATGGTTTGGGTAGCTCAGGACGGTAGACAATAGTGGCGCGCCGAGAAGACCTCCGACGTCTGGCACCCTGGAAGGCCGGCGACGACAGCAGGCAACGTCGTGCAATTGAGTGTGAAACTCCACGTATCGTTGCCGACCGTTTCTTCACGTGTGCCAGCTCTCCTCCGCCGCGTTGTCGTTAAACGTTCTGGTGACTGGAATGGCAGTAAATTCAGCTGACTTCAGGAGCGGCGCATTTCGATGAGACCTGTCCTATAGTTCTGCTTTTTCTTATACAGGGTGGTCCATAAGTTCTGCAACAAAATTAGGCGACCTTATAGGTTGTATTTGTCCAACTGCAAAGAACCGCATACCAACTGTTATGTAGCGCTCACTTAGTGCCATACTTCTCGAAGGTATCATGGTGGTAACTGCTCTTATTACAAAGTAGTGCGCTCTCACGTAAAACTACCGAAATTTCTTCTCTGGCCCGTGGTGGAGCGCTCCCATTCCGATGTGACTAAATTTCGGAAGATTGGTTGTTGAACATATGGTATGATGGTATTGTGTAGGGCAATTCAGAGGATTCTCAAAAGTAAACACATGAACGGATCTGAACTACAATAGAAAGACGCTATTAATTTTCTGATCATACACGATGCAGCAACCAGTTGAAACAAATGCAATATTCAGCCATGTGCGTAATCTATTACTAAGAAATATGTATTTTCAAGAAATCTACAAGGAAAGCTCTACAAGCCCACAAGCGAGGCGAAGACTCATCTATGAGGAGAAGAAAGTAGAGAGAGAAATTGGAGCGCGTCGTTCGAAATGGGTATTCAGCCTCTTCCTCATTTGATGAAAAATTTTTCAAAGTTGAGCGATCCCAGAAAGGTTAAAATAATGGTGCGTTGGATACTACGTTTGAGGGAAACTGATGATATAAACACAATGGCCACGCATGGCAGGTTTTTGTCATACACGATTTTTCAAAATGCCTCCCCTCACACCCTAGGTTTTTGTGTAAAAGAGTGAAAATCAATAAAAATGTTCGTTTGATAGGAACAAACACGTAAAACCATATACTGGACCCTCAATCGCGCTGTTTAAGACAAAATGCACATTCTGGTAAAGCGATTCTTCTAACAGCAAAAGAATAGGACGTGGTAGCGGTTCTCGGTCTATCTGCAAAATATTGCACCTGCGAAAGACTAGCTGTGAAATTCCTGAATCTTTAGATTTTCAATCTTTATTTATTCGCCGTCTTAAAGAAAATGTCCTACTCTATAAACCCGGGAAAAACTATTGTTCAATGCCTTCTTTGGAACGAATAAGAAATAAAACTCCGTACACGGCGCGAACTGAAAAGCAACCCACACGATCCGAAGGCTCTTATCAATCCAGGAGTGGCCCCTTATGAATAGTACCGCTCCACCATAATCTACAAACCATGGGCAAACACTATTTAGAATTGTACCAAATTTGGTGCATTCTTGGCCTTTTTATACTCATATGTTTTTGTTGAGGACTTATGGGCCACCCTGTATATTCGATATCTTAATACGCTACTAGCTGCATTTCTATTTGAACGGGCCATCTCCCCTCTACCACTTCCAAAACTTGAAGCCTTATCCCAGGTGCTGTAAAATAGATGTCCCTCTACGGTGATAATTTGGACGTAATAATACTCAACAACGGTTTTTGGACAAATTCCTAGTTTTATGGACGAGATTACTGGAAGAAATTATCCATATTACTTATAAGCCACCTACATACTTAAGTAGCTGCTACTCCACATGTTGCCCAAGCTTTCAGTTGATATAAGGCTTGCTTCGCTCTGCTGCGAACACATTTCGGCTAGAGGTGAGGGTAGCTGGGCAGTCCACTATCCGCTTTTGTCACTCCACCTTGTGTGTTAAAGCGGCGGCAGTTTTCAAACGACACCATTTTCGTGTCAGAGTTAGCACGAGCCGGTATGTGGCGTGCTTTCTAAAGGTCGGTTGGCAGAGGAATTCCGTTAATTTGCCCTTTTCTTGAAAACGTCCGAACTGTACTTTCCCGGATAGCCGCTCTTGCTCCTCAAAGTGGTGCTCTCACATTTGTCTGCGCGAGCTGTCGTTTAGCCGCTAAGGATAACTAAGTCGCCGGCAGAATCTGCGCCGCGCTGTGCATCGTGCAGTCGTAACTCCACGCGTTTTCGTGGTTGTGATCGTTGCCATAGCAACGAGATGACCACCCTAACCGCTGTGTTCGTTTTTTGTTTTCCACAGCGCTCCCGCATTCCCCGTCGCCGGAAAGCGGACGGTTTCTTCCTGGATAGGGTCGGGCTCGGGCGAACAGCGTCGCGGTGCCTACATTTCTTGGTGAACACGAACATCGGCCTTCTCCGGCATCGATCGATTGAAGCGCTTCCATGAAGCCGACTTCGTCATCGGCGGTGGAAGCGGCCGGCCAGTCGAACACATGTCGTCCGTGCGCGACCAGCAGACGGGGCAATGCGCTAAGGCTAACGCCATCACCTCAGCCGCCATCGATCTGTTCGTCAGAAAAGTAAACGCGAGCGACAAGTCGCCTACTATCCGACACGACCTTAGCCGAGGCTCCTCTGATTCTCGTTCGCACGTTTGTGCTTCGGGAGGGGCTTGAAGACAGTCATAGCTGGGTGCTTGTCCCCACAGCGTTTTGAGACTTGCTGGTATCCGTAAGCTTAGCCTACTGCGCTCATCCTTACGCTATCGCTCTTCCCGGGAACCAGCTCCTCAGCTCTACCAAGGGTTCGGCATAACAGCTTTTACCATTAAGCTATACTCCTTCGATGTTTACATTGCATCTTAATCGTGTTGTTTATGAAGGTGGATCAGGTCGCGCATTCAAGCTCTGAGAATCATCTGTTTCATCGTGCCCTTAGATCACTATCTGGGCGAAGGAAATTTCCTGGTTTTCAGTTGAACTACCCCATTTAGTTCTTTCTAAAGTCGACCATTCTTTCTCTCTACTTGACACTCAGCTCACTCTCTAGCGTTGAGAACGAGGCTGACTTTGAAATCACCAAACGCTACATCGGCATTGCTATGATTCATCAGAAATCGCTCTTTGCTGCCTGTGAAAATTTTCTGTTTAAGCGTCGACTGAAGTTTGCCGGTGGATATTTTGCCTGCATTTTTGAGTGTGCTCTTCTTTAACAATGGAAAACACATTGTCAGTTGCGACGCCTTCTTTATCTTTTGCCTCTTGTTTCCTTTCTCTCGTGTGTAGGGCTGAACTGATGCATTACGTCTGCATCTAACCGAAAGCATTCAGCCGATCGATGCCTGTTTCAAATCGCAATTCTCACTATTCGTGATGAGTGTCAGCGACCTCAGTGGGCTGAAGCGTTAGCTCGAACATAGAGCAGTTCAGTCGTGTTTCCTACTTGAATACGAATCCTCTGTTGTTCGCACAGTTCTTCATTTTCCAAACTTGTATGCTTTAGTACACACCATAACACAGGTTTATCTCGAAACAATTTGCGTATCACTAAAAAGATTTTAGAACGCATCACTTTTTCGCAAGGTGACTTCTGGACCTATGCAGCAGCTAATATCACTCCTGGTGTTGTACCCCCAGTTATGTGAAGCGTTATACGGTGTTAATTGATAATAACATTTGTATTGTGCCAATGACTCCACTCTTATTACCGTTTTTTTTTCTGCTTACGCCGTTGTCCTTTGAGTGCAAGAATGTGGAAGACAAAATGTGGAAATCACGTAGTTAGAAGCCCTTGTTTTCTTATCTGTCGGTGCTAGATGTTGGCCGCTAACACATACGTAGGAATACTCACGCCCCGGCTCTGTTGTCAGGCCAGCGCCACCGTCTTATGGCAGGGATCTATTCCTTCGGCACTGATGGCCACTCTGTCATCAGGCCTTATCTTCCGAGCGAGCCTTCATGGTGATCACTTCGCCACTTCGTCACTGGGCCATCACATATCTTATAGGGCTCTGTCCCTTGGCAGCTTCATCCTTGGAAATATTCGTGGTCTGCGTACACAAGTGCAGCGTCATGCGGGAGTTGCCACAACAGCGGTGCGTCTCCTGCGCTCCGCATTTAGAGATTAAGTATTCAATTTATTGCATTCGCATAAGGCAAACGTGCGAAAGAAAACAGCACAACAGTGATGAATTGATAAAACGCGGTGCAGAACAGATCGAGCCAAACACGAAGCAAACACAGCAGCGCACAACCCGACTTAGTTGCATGTCCCTTAGTCGTTTCTCAGTCACGCGCATCATCCGCCGACTCAGACTGCGTCCGTACTGTTTTCCCCTCGGGATGTCTGTGTGGAGGCACTTTTCTATGCTTTATTTGTTTCCACTACGCTTTTGAAATGTCTTCTAATGAGCAGCGCACTAAATAGGTAAAGACAATCAATCCTTTATTTCCCTGCTGCCTAACATAACACAGACGTCGCCAGTTGCTTTACATGCAGCTTGTTAAGTGTGTTTCATTTTTTGCTGTTACAAATTGGGCTACATTGTTAAGAGGGCCTTTGTCTGTAGTTCTGGGCGTTATGCTTGCTGCCTTTAGCACAAGCGTGGCATGAGTCTGCTAATTATAATGGACGAAGCTTTCTTGATCCTCCATCGTTCGATGCGGGAGCAATCTGTTTCCATAGCGACCTCTGTTCCATAATGAGTTTGTCTGTCCACGACATTTAAGCAATAAGTTCTCACTGCAGTGCACCCCGCGCTGTCTAATGGATAATACTGATTTTGTAAGGCGTTGGCAATTGAGGAAGGGGGAGGGGAGCGTTGTTGCCTGTAGCTGTTCCGCCGCTGGAGTGGAGAGGAAGGTCGTGACGGAGTGCATGAAAAGGAAAGTGGAGGAACCTAAGGGACGGAGGAGCCGAGCGTCACAAAACAATGACGCTCCTGTGCAGTCCGATGAAGGTGCGGATGTTGAGAAGAGCGGGGGGATAAATACGTTGATGCCGAAAAAGTACGCTGTTGATCTCGTCGCTGGAGAAGCTGTCGTTACGTCAGGAGATTCAGCGATTCACAAGGTGCCACTATACCACTAGAGTGGAAAAGCAGCACAAAATGAGCCTTGCCTCCAGATAACCTTAGGTTAAAGATGGAGCGAGATCGCGCGGAGCTCGCAAGTGCGAGACACCCTGCAAAGCGTTTCGGAGCCCTTATTTCGAAGGAATGATAGCTGAACATCCCGTACTAAGTGTACTTGCGGGGCTTTCTTCAAGGTGAACATCACATGAGTGCAGCTATGGTACAACTGAAGAACGCTGACTTTTGTCGATCACGTGTAGCCCGACGACGAGGTAAAAATAGCTGTCCGGCGAGGTGCATAATGCACCACAATGCAGTGTGTCGTTAATAGCAGGCAGTTTTATGTTATGGCACATAGGGTAGGGAATCAGCTATGAATAGAAGAGAGTTAGAAGGGAAATGCTCTTGAAGTCGACAAGCAGGGTACTGTGCACTTTGACAGAAAATACCTTACAACCAGGTCACTCTAAACAAACACACTGTCGGAGGGCTCGCTTTGCCAGAAGGCAGGCAGCAGTGAACAAAATGCTCATAATGAAGCCGTTTTGGATTCAGTTTCTAGAAGAACAAAGTTCACCCCATTGGAGACTACAGAAGATGCTCATAGTCTCTCCTTCGTACCATTTTCTATATACGTTTCTGTGATGTGATACTCATGATGTGCCTTGCTGGAAACTGAGGCAATAAAACCCTTATTATGGGCAGTATTGTTGACCACTGCTTGCCTTTGGCAAAACTAGTTCTCCGACGGGTACGTTTCTACCATAGTACTGCTTACATAGAGTGACTCAGTTTTTGGGATGTTTTTCATCAAAGTAAGCGGTGAACGTTGAAGTTTTTTCAAAAAGAGTGAAGACCAAGATGGTTACAGCAAAAAGACAAAATGAACGCGGATACCGTGCCTTTTTACAGCTAGGCCATGCCTCTGGATGCGGCTCACCGGTACTCGGCTTATAGGAGGTAGCCCAAGAATCTTCAGTCTTAGCACTGTTTCTTAGTTGCCCTATATTGTACGGCTGTGAATTTATTCGTTCGCAAGGAGACGCAATTTGAGTATTCACAACGCAGCTTTGTAGCGGAGACATCACGAGAGAGGAAGCAGAGAGTGACGTGACGCCGTCGTGCGCACATGGTCAGCCACTGCGCTCATCGAGCGGTGACGGTGACAGTCATTAGATAGGGTTAGAGTATCCGACATCTCCGACGTTGAGTCAGACGGCCTGACCTGGAGACGTCGGTCGTTCGCTGTACCCGTTCCCCTCCTCTGCTCTGTAATGTTCTTATCGTTAGCGACCTTCTTGTCAAGAGGTGGTGCGCTGGCAAGGAAATGGCCGTTTTGTGCGAAAAATCCGTTCAGTGGTGTTTACACGAACGTGCTAATGCACGTGTGCACTTCTTGCGCAATATTGCGTCGATGACACAGGTGAAGGAGGCAGGCCGCTGGCTGCCTCGTCACTTCGCTCGTGAACGCTGCCAGCGCTGCGTCTTCGGTCTGCCCATGGAATCGAAGGAGGTAGGGGTTCTGTTCGCTACTTAGATTATCGGATGCGTAGGATTCACGGGACCTCATCCCACTAGCACACGCTGTTAGCCGTCCAGCAGGACAACGACGTTTAGGAAATGCGTGCTGGGGCGCTCTCACTATTTTCTCACGATAGGGATCAGCGAGCTACCGACTAATTCGCCGTTGAAGAGAGAAAGGAGGAAAGTGCAGAGAGGTTTCAGAGTAGCGAGTCTTTAGAGCTGTAATTCTTGTCCTCGAAGCTGTTAGCTTGGTTGCGCAAAGGTATCTGGAATCACTTGATATGTAATCTGGACTGATGTGTTGTTTTTAGGGCGGGGGGAGGGGCAGATCTTGTTGGTATGATGAGGCTCTTTCGCTACGGAAATGCGAAGTGGGTTTCATAGTTGCCCGATATTGTGTGAATTTGGTGGGGGAATGGGTGTGAATTTATTTTGAAGTATTAGGAGTATGTGCTCACATCAACGCATGTCATTGCGCAGAACCGTAATGGTTAATTGGTATTGGTTTTCATATTATATGCTTTATGATCCATTCATTCTTTGTATTTAACCACCAGATGTACAGGGGCTTACCGGATACCAGAAGTCTGTTGGGGGGCTCCGTCACAAATCTTAGTAGTACGACACCTTCTGCGGTTCGTAAAAAGAAATTGGTCTGAAATATAACAGAATTGGATAGTGAGGTATGGTAGAGTAGGCTTTTCAAAAAGGTTTTTATGATGCTTGTCCACTTTATGTACTTGCATTTATACGGTTTATACTCAAATTTGTGCCCCAATCTCCATGTTGTGACAGGCCCACCTACGCTTCCTCACTTATCTTATAAGATAGTGTGAGTCCCATTCCAAAGCAATCTAATCTGCGGAGCAATAGATACAATCAATGGATATTGATCGGCTGATCGTTACTACATACTGACCGGTGGCAAGCCCATTAAACTGATCCCGCAACAGTAAATCACTCCCCCCCCCCCACCTTCGACAACATGTGTACATACACAGAGACGATTCCCATTTTATTATATAAGATAGAGAATGACGTCTATGACACGTCTTCTGGATATGGATCCTTGCCGCGTCACGTCTTCGTCACATTATTTGAATCCACGCTCTTTGCACGACTCTTTGATACTGCTTCTAAATCCGGACGCTTAGCACGATTCCAGTTCATATCCTCTTCACTGTTTGCCAAATATACTTTGATTGTCTGCCTGTCCATGGTTGAGTTCAAAGGCACAACCGGCTGGCATACGCCGCTGTATCACATGCTTTAGAATACATTGTTTCCACTGCATTAAGTGATACCGGCTTAACCGCTCTAGATATATTAGGTTGTCCCATAAGTCCTTGCCGTTTTTTCCATCGATTCACTGCAGATTCCTCCGGCGGTCTGTTGCATAGCTTTCGAAAGAGATTGATTTGCTCTATCAGAACATGTATTGCTTTTCTTTTTTCATCATGATATTTTTCAATTTTTAGGACGTTGAAATGAAAAGTGAAAAAGTGAAAAAGTAGCCATTTCCGCGCTTGTTCTCTCCGCTTAGGTTTGTAATTTTTTGCGCAGTTTTTTATAGCGTTTGGAAGACAATGTTCTGTACTACTAGAATATCTGTTGGTCCTATTTTCTCACTTGTCCTTTTTTGACTTTTAGGCCATCAAATTGGGTCGTCCGAAAGAGGAGGGTTATTTTGCCGACAGCTCCTGCTCTGTGGTTGGACTTTTTGGGTTGGTGTTATATATCATTCGCAAGAGAATGTCTTGCTCTATAAGAATGTGGGTCGCGTTTATTGATTTCTATTGAATATCAACAAAATGCCAAAAAGAGAATAATCGTCTTCACCAGCAACTCCTTCTCCTTATTCAGTATGTCTTGCTCAGTTTAAAAGACACTTGAAAGTGGGTGTCTTGATCTACCAAACATATGATTTGTTCTTCGGTCGATTAAATTTTTCTAATTTTCAGGTCATCAAAATGAAGTGCCAGGTCGACAAGGATGAGCACTTCCGGCACCTTTTCCCTTTGTTTTCAGCCAGGGTCCTAGCGCGGCTAAGGCACTGGAACACTGGTTGACCGTACAAACACTGTTTTTCATCGCCAGTTACAATTCTGTGCAAAAATCGTTGAATATGTCCGTTTGATGAATGATGACGGACAAGCAGGCCGACAGCAATCGCTTGCTGGTTCCTGATGTTCATTCATTCCGTTCAACAATTTTTGCACATAATTGTAACCGGCGATGAAAAATAGTGTTTGCACGGTCAACCAGTGTTCCAGTGCCTTAGCCGCACTATTACGCTGGTTGAAAACAAAGAGAAAAAGGTGCCGAAGTGCTCATCCTTCTACCTGGCACTCCATTTTGATGACCTGAAAATTAGAAAAATTTAAATGACCGAAGAACAAATCATATGCTTGGTAGAGCAAGACACCCACTTTCAAGTGTCTTTTAAACTGAGCAAGACAGACTGAATAAGGAGAAGGAGTTGTTGGTGAAGACGATTTTTCCCTTTTTGGCATTTTGTTGATATTCAATAGAAATCAATAAACGCGACATATATTCTTATAGAGCAAGACATTCTCTTTCGAATGATATATAACACTAGAAAGTCCAACCACAGAGCAGGAGCTGTCGGCAAAATAACCCTCCTCTTTCGGACGACCCAATTTGATGGCCTAAAAATCAAAAAAGGGCAAGTGAGAAAATAGGACCAACAGATATTCTCGTAGTACAGAACATTGTCTTCCGAACGCTATAAAAAACTGCGCAGAATACTCCAAATCTAAACGGAGAGAACAGCTGCGCAAATGGCTAATTTTTTACTTTTTCACTTTTCATTTCAACGTCCTAAAAATTGAAAAATATCATGGTGAAAAAAGAAAAGCAATACATGTTCTGATAGAGCAAATCAATCTCTTTCGAAAGCTATGCAGCGCTATGCAACAGAGGAATCTGCAGTGAATCGTTGAAAAAAAACGGCAAGGACTTGTGGGACAACGTAATAGTAGGATAGGGTCTTTCCCTCGACTTTCACCACTTGTTCGGTGTAGAGTTGCCCACTAGAGTAAGTGCCACTTGGAGATGGAAACACGCGGAACCTTCTTTCCCCTCCGATGCAATGCATAATGCGTCTTGCAGCGAAATGGCTCTCGTTGCACTCTGTTATCTGAGCTTCTTGTCTGGTGATAAATTGTGAGCGACATCCACATCGCTTGTCGTTGCACACGTAACCAGCGTAGAGGATGCAGGTGTGGTGCTCGTGTTGTAGTGTTGCGACCGCTGGTTGAGAGATTGTGCTGCTCAGAAGGCTGTTACTTGCCTTCATTTTCCTAGAGATTGCCCTGTATACACCATAGTGGGTAAAAAATGCATGCAGCTGCTCTGTAGACTTGCTCTCTCTCTATTGTTTTCCTTAGTCAACTTTCTCGCTCCTTTAGCGAAAGTCCTTCAAATTATTTGGAACCGGACGATGTTTGTTACTCAATATAGGGAAGCGTGACTTTCGTGGCCCGATAGCAAATTTCTGATTTTTGTTTTTAAAGAAAGTGCCCGTATATTATCAAAATTTTTGGTGCCTAACCGGTACAAGACAGCAGGTTGACAGTTTCTTTCACATGACTCGCTGAAGGCGTGACGGATTGCCTCACTGTTAGTATCTATGCCGCTACGCGGCCATGCTGGGTGAGCCAAGACCGCCAAGTAAAGTTTGACGCCTGAGTAGATCTGGCAGGCGCTCGATGTGGAGAGGCCTGCTAGACAAAGCGCTCGGTTGGATGGGCTGTCGACGAAGCAGGCATAAAATTTACCTACGGGCGTCCTAGGATGGGTGGAATTTTCTGCCAGGCCCGACAATTGGCTGCGGCTCACATTCAGCTAAACACGAGTCTGTGGTAGGCAAAATTTTCAACGAGTGAAACTCTCAGGAGGCCTCCTTACCGAGGAAACTCACTAGCTAAGCTTATGTTCATCCCCATCAAGGCCGCCGTACCCTACGTCGGTGTGGAAGGACCGTCCACCAGAAATTGCACCCAGATATCGAGGATACAGGAATATGGTTGAAGATACGATCTGTAGCGAATTCGTGGATAACTACCTGTTTCTGGCGTGCACCGAAGACCCTCGCATAGAATTTGCTAGTGCGCGTGCGCTCTCTCGAGCGCCGTAGCATTATCTCGTGGATCATACAACCCATCAGCCGTGTAATGTGACACGGGACAAGGGCTGTCGCTTGTCCTCGAGTGCCCTTGCTTACCCTACAGCGCAGAAGTGAGCGACTCCCTGAAACAACAACGGAAGGACGACATCGCCACCTACTAGTTGGCTTCTTCTCACTGTAGCATTCCCCTGAACCTTTCTTCTTGTAGGTGAAAACCAATTTTACGCTCTTATTCGATTTCACTATTCTCTATGCCTTTCATCTGACTGGTCTAGCCCACCCTTTGAACGTGTTTCTTCCATTGACCCGCTCTTCTAAACTACGTTCCTTGTCGATTCTTCGTGGCGGGAACCTAAATAATTAGCCGGTGCTTTCTACTGCTATTGTCTGGTTCTGGGCAAGAGAAGGAGCTAAGAGATGTGGCCAACCTATGCTGTTGGTGTAAAACATGCCACATCCCGAGTTTTCTTCCCAGTTTAAGCACAAAACCTAACCATGGCAGTAGAAAGCGCCGGCTAATCATCTGCATTAATCATCCAATGCAGAACCTCAGCAGAAAACTCATTCTTCCTGTCTTGCTTACACGGTTTGCGTCAATAGTTCGTGCACCTGCTTGCACGCTTATTTCCCCAATCCGGATCGAAAGAAGGTTTCACCCTGCGGATGCGTGTGCAATGAATGTGTAGGATTGGCTAGCGCCTTCTTCCTTCGCATATCTCCCACATGGTTGTTGTGTGCAAAATGTTCTTCTCGCTGTGAAAATCTGGACAACTGGTAATCAGCCTATAGTCTTCGTTAGCATATGGCTACTCATAGCGAGATTTCTTCATCAAGACTTTTCTCCGATCTCGGAAAGATAACAGCGTTGGACATGTTTTGCAAATTTTGACACACACTTTTATATTTTCATTGAATGACCTTGTAATTTATAATGAGGCACACCTGGAACAATTCGTCGATAACTGTACTCGACACTCCAAACGTGAACTGAGAGCTTTAGGACCTTTGGGGAAGGCCAAAGTCTCCTAAAAATGTTTTGCGTTCTGCAAAATTCACTCTTAATTATGTGCTATTAAACTTTAAAAAACTGCTGCTATTTCTTCAGCAATAGGAAAAATTTGATCCATTTCGCTAATCTGGGCATCGGGTGAGGATGCGGGAACGCGGCGGAACACCAACCGTGATCGAGCCAGCCAATCAAGCATCGACAGAACACGCCGCTTTCGGTGCCACGGACGGCGCTAGGCGCACAAGCAGTCCACATGAGCTATCGATTGCCCAAAATCTTTCAAAAAGAAGAACTTGCGCATGGAATTTGAGGGAGTTATGGCGTCGTTTGTAGTTGTTTGTAGGGTGTAGCAGCCGAATGTGGGAGGGATACAGGGTGAGCTCCCTGTCGAGACCTGTTCATGCATCGCTTAGCTATCACGAAGAATTTCGTTCAACAGCTAACTGTGAACACTCCTTCCGATCCAAACAGTGGCAGTTCAACACCATCCTGTACTGTGTGACTGCAGGGGTGTATGGACGTCCGCGAACTCTCATCGGCGCAATCCCAGGTCCAAGGAGGGGCCATGAAACAATGCATGTAATAATGGAACCTATGAGTGCACGGTAGACCTCAAAGTCGGTGCCTGCGCTCCAGCGAGACGCGTCATCTCATCAGGTCGCCCTCTAACTTAGAGATTGGCCACGTCTGATCTCCATGATCTCGATGCTCCTTCGTTTGTCACACATGGTTTACATTACTCTTTAATAGATACAACAGAAGCAGAAGCGACAGGGAGTGTGCCGGTTTTCCAAACGACTCGGCTCTCTGGGAAGAATTTACTGAGAACTAATACGATGTAAATCATGGTTTGTCAGAAGACTAATCTTTAGGGAGGCTTAAATGTGATCAAAACTCTCGTACCAGAATAGAACTCGGTTTCGCACTCCTGTTTTTGAAACGTAGTTCATATACCTTTCAACCACTTCCTCTGTCTGCGTCAACACAACATCCATCATATCCCCGTGTTCACCTAGCCTTATTTCTTCCAATTCTGTTCCTTCTATTAAGCAGGTGTCAGATATGGATGTCGCCCACTTGTTCACTTAACATGACATGACATATATCAAGCGCTCAGTGAATTACATTCGTTTCATTCTCCAATTTCGAATCCGTCTCCGTGGTACTTTTGTGTTCTAACATCATACAATCACTTGTCATCTGCAAGCCAGAGCTTTCCACTGATTTGCGGTTCTCCTGTCAAGAAACTGTTTTCCGTTTCTCTCTTTCCGAATCACAGCGCTATCCTCCTGACGCAGAGTTCCGTATCCAGTTCACTTTCCGAGTCGCGTGGCTAAGCTGCTCCACGTCTTCTTCAGAAGCAGTACATCCTATATTTTGGCTAGACTAGGCGGAACCATATGCTTGAATGGCGAATATTGTCGTACATGGCCCGGAAACGTTTCCAGAAATACCTGAGAAATGCGAGAATTTATTTAAAACGAGCAGTTTCGAATGGAGAGAGAGGTGGGCAATGTTGCTTTTTCGCACTGAGCAGGCTTTGTGTGAATGTGTGTGCGTGTGTGTGTGTGACTCATTAAGGGAGCAATGTTATGGGTGCTGAAAAAGTGGATGAATTAGAGATAGCTGGGTGACGTACGAGGCGGCCAGTCTCGTGTGCTCATCGTCCGCTGAACTTGCACATCTTCAGGCCGTACATCGCCTCGCCGTTTATGCCAATCGCGACCCAGCTCACAATTCCGCTGGAACGCCGAGTGCCGAGCTCGCCGAAGGAAGCGAAGCGGAATCTCGCCTATGGAAGCACGTATCGCCCCGAGGAAAGTCTTTTGGGTGACGAACCCCAGACGCCGAGCAGCAACGAGGAGTGAGTTGACCTGTTTTACTTTCCTGTTCTTCTGCTTCTTCTTCCTTCTCTCTCTCTTTTCCTCTCTCTTGTCTCGATAGTTAGGAAATTCCGTTTCCCTAGCATGCCACCCCTGAAGGGAAGATTACCATATTTTCGAAAAGTGCAGATAAGAGAAGTTATAATTTTTGATAAAGCCGAAGGAGGCGATGGCTATTGCCTTCACCCTCGATCAATGTTCTTGGTTCGGGTTCCGCCCTGGGAAAACTTCGCGGCATAAAAATTTGTATCAGACTTTTCTGCAAGGATAAGGAATCTACCTTTTTAGGCTGACCAGTACAAATGGCTTAGGCCAAATACATGTTTAAGTTGCCTCAACATTGTGTCTAGTATTAGAATGCATGGCGACTCCCAAACAGGAGTAGCGATGAAATTTACCTTCCATACTCACCGACTCTTTTTCACATTTTCATTGAGTTCCTCAGTTATGCTTTGTTACATAACGAATGTTTTTCGGATTTTACTCCTAGTAGAATCAGTGTTTCACAAACATCTCAGATGCTTCTACGTAGGTGTTTTCTTACGTAGTTCCGATAATTGTGTTTTGAAAACCTACTAGATGAGATATAGGTCCTCGATCAGAAATTACAATGACTGTCCCCAATCGAGTTCTATTGCAGCTGGTAGATTTCCCTGACAAGGGAAGGGTCTGAAGTGTATGTCTGAACTGGGAGAGCGAATGATAGGAAGAATCCCCATCTGTCAATTAGTATGAAACTCTGTTTCTTTTTTGCCAAATCGTTAAAGTCAAGGAGTAGGGGTCCTTGAAGTCACTATGGAATCGGCGCCTCAGGAATTATAGGTTGTCTTGTACTCGATGCCACTGGAGGAGTGCAGCGGATAGTGACGTTGCTTCGTGCGAGGAAGGTTGGGGGTCGACTCTTCTGCGCTGCTGCATCTTTGCATTCCGACTGATTGGTTGAGAATTGAGTTGAGGGATCCTGACGTCTGTACCATTTTCAGACATTCTCTGCGTATCTTCCAGCTGTGTATGACTCGCTCTCTCCATTCAGATCTACGCTTCGGACCCTTCCCTTGTGAGATCTTCTAGAGTCAAAGCTTCGAATCAGCAGGAATTGCGTTACGGTCGATGGGATCTTCAGCGGGATTTTGTGCGAAAGAGCAACGCAATGAATCTCATTTCCAGCTCGCCTTCTCTTTTAAAACACAGACCGTCAGTTAGAAACAGACTTTGAAGCATCGACACAGTCCACTCCATTGCCACTGACCGTCTTATATTCATTGCCAGTTGAAACGAAGTAAGTCGAGGGAATCCAGTTGCAGAAGCTACAGGGTATAGGGCCCTGAAGCATATGTCCGAACGGGGGAACTGATTCATACGCGAAGAATTAACACTCTCCATTTGGTATTAAAGTGTATTTCGTATTTGCCAAATCGCTAAAGCAGGTGAGTAGGAAGCCCTCAAATTTACTGTGGAATCACAGCTGCGGCATGGCGCCCTCACGAACGCCGCTGTGGTGCGAACTTATTGGCAAGCGTGCCAATAAGTTCGTGTTGCAGCGTGTTTCATGGGAGGCTTGTAGGAATTTCGGTCTTCATGCCTCTTCAACCATTTTTGCATGTCTACTGTTCGTTTGACGTTTGAGATGAAAGACTTCTACACAATTTCCATAGTTTGCTTCTACGCAGTTTTCTGCAAATTTTTAATGATGTATGCTCAATATTCTGTAGAAAGTCATCAAGTCGTGTTGCAACATGTTTATTACTAACTGGTTTGTAAGCACAACGCAGTGACATATAAAAGCTCAGCGCTAGTGATACACAGTCTCAAAGTGCTTGAAGGAAAAACAAGGTCGCAGCAATACGGATAGCATGTGAAAGCTACAGGCTCGTCACAGCTCGTTTTCCTACACGGAACAATGGCTTCGGGAAAACCGTCCTGCTCGGATTTTCAAAGAAGCCGGGGTGCGACACTGCATGTCCAGCCGTGAACCAGCCGTTAGCAACCAGCTTTTCAAAGTGAGGATGGCACTGCAGTCGGTACACCTGTGAAACGACTTCCTTTGTCATACTTGCTTCGTGAGCGATTTCATGCAACAGAAGAACCTCCCACCGACTGGGTAAATCTGGCCGTTGGCACCCGATGCTCCCGAATACGCAAATTCCTCGGGGAATATGTAGTAACTCGAATAGTTAAATGCGAAATGTGTGATTCGAAAAGCCGGATCAAGAGTCGAGAATAGGAGTACGGCTATTAGGCATCTGTAGGACGAAGACATACTCAAAGAAAGCGAGCATTGTTCAAATCAAAAACATCAATTCAAAAAGGGTATAGTCATAGCACTTGGAAAATGTGCATAAAACACCTGAAAATTGGATAGAAGTCGGCCGTTCTGAAATCTCAATCGAACAGTAGAAATGCAAAGACAGCGCGAGGTTCGGGAACCGAACCTCCTACATCCCTCCCTTGAAGCCGCCCACACTCCTACTGACTGCGTCGTGGACCGCGTGTAATTGCGCGCTTAAATGGCTCACCCAGCCCTCGTGAGGGCACCACGCCCCCGCAGCGATCCCGTAATAATCTTCGAAGATCGCTTACTCCTTTGGAACTTTTTCACGAAGTTATTCTAAATTCGGAAATTATCGGCAAAATCGAACCTCCTTTTCCTTGACATTGACATAAAATTTTGTTGATGCTTCAGGAACTAAGAAACCCATCAAGAAACGAAGTAATGGCCATGACATTCCGTCACTCTTTTAACGGGGTCTCGGGCAGAATTCTTGTGCCAGCAGTGTAGAACGGTTCTGGCTTTAAATCGAACATGTTGTTCGACCAGCAGTCCATATAATGTTCATCCGTGAACTTTTTTCCCTGCACTCATTATTCTCGAGACTGGAAACCGATTCAAGTTCACGAAGAATGTGGCCATTTGAAAATTTTCATGTTAAGGCAATTTTCCCGTTCAAGATTTAGCTTACCTAGATTTTGTTCATCATTTAAAGAAAATACAGAAATGAAATTTACAGAAAATGATTGTTTTCGAAATGTAATAACTACAAGTATACCAGGAGAAATGAGGAGGAAACTGATATGTATTCTAGAATGTGTTCCGTATTCTTACTCGAAGTTGTGGCTTCCATGTTAAGTAAAGACTTGCTCTCGTTGCTCTGGAGAGATGTCGTTTTTGGCCTAAAGAATTTTTGGCAGTAAAAGCTCGTTGGTGTTAATTGTTAATTTGCCCTCTGGAAGAGATATCTTCTTCCCCAATGTTGGCTAATGTGTGGTGCAACTTTCAGAGGCTCCACATCCGACGAAGATGAGTCTTCCATTTCGGCGAAGGTACGTGGACGTTTTTCTATTGATGCGCGTCATTATTCGTAACCTAAAAGTGTGTTGCGTGTTGTGGACAGATAGACTTGAGGTGTACCTGCGTTTGGTCCATAAAAGAGCACCGGCCATTAACGCGGAGCAGAGGACGGATGAGCTGGACAGTTAGGGTACCGGCAACAATGAGGCTGCGTTACTGAATAGACTAAATCGAGCTCTAAAGATTCCGCATATACATATTCCTGCCCTTTGTGAGATTTGGGACTACAGATACTGAATTGTTGCATAACGGTTTTCTCTAACGGCGTAGGAAACAAATGTCTTCGTGGGACCCTTCCGAATTTTTGCGTCATTTTTGTCGCTGGAGGTTCTTAGTAAGACGACTGATCAAGGCTGACGGTACGACAACCGATTGAAATGGATTCTCGCTGGCGAACAACCGCCAGCTTTGTAAAACTGTCATCACTTTCCGTGCCTTGGTAAAACACTGATCAGCTTCAAAGGCTGGCCTGCGAGAGATTTCGGGCTTTCTTGCCCACGTCCGTCAGCCTCACAAGTTGTTCAGTGTAGGCCTGGGCGCCGATGCCCTTACTCCCCTTCAGCAGCTCCCAGAACAAAACATTGGCTGAGTAACAAGGTGCGGAGAGCATGACTTCGTAACCGTTTTACCGGTTCCTCTTGGTTGTTGACCAGGGCAATTCCACTTCAATTGGTCGTGAGGCTTTCTCCCTAGGTCCCGTAGCTATAGTTGCTACATATACATATATCTGGCTCGGTTCCGCCTTGAGCTGGTCGAGGTGGACAGTTAAAGTTTGATGTGGAAAGAAAATGTCTGAGTGAGCTTTCGCATCCCTTATACGTCCTTTCATATATTAGGGTGGTGCATACGTTCTCGGACATTTGATCCCTCCTGAATTGAAGGCACATTTTCCCGCCAAATTTCTCACATGTATCAACACGTAAATGGTCGATCGGTAGAGAAGGGAAAGGGCTACAAAACTGTTCCTAACATTTACTTTTGGGTTGTTAACGTCAGCTATTATGGCTAAGCAATTTATCCCAACTGAGACGCATATTGGGCACGTCATGTTATTCCTGCATCAATCTGGCCTCAATGCCAACGAATCGTATCGTCGCCTGAAGGATGTTTACAACGAGTGCTCCTGCTCGAAGTACTGTCTACCAGTGGTTCTCGAAGTTTGCAGTTGGTGAATTCTCCGTTGAAGATAATGAACGAGAAGGGCGCCCGATGACACTGGATTTGGGTGGCCTCCGAAGTAGAGTGGAAGCGGACCTATACCAAACCACTCGCGAACTATCAAGCACTCTTGGTGCTAGTCACTCAACAGTCGTTCGAGGATTGGTCGATTGACAAGGTGCAAAAATTGGGTCGCTGGGTACCTCACGACTTGACACAACATGACAAGGATCGCAGAGCCGATGTCGCTCTGTCTCTCCTTACCCTCAGACATACCCACGGATGGCTGGACAACCTTATCACCGGGGATGAGAAGTGGATACTCTACTCTAATTATCACCGGCGTGCACAGTGGGTTGACGCAACTGGAGAGGCAAAGGACGTTCTGAAACCCGACCTTCACGTGAAAAAGGTGATGCTACGCATTTGGTGGAGCGTTCTTGGCGTAGAATACTGGGAGCTGCTGGACGAAGGGATAACAGTGACGGCAGAGGTTTACGTCACCCAACTGAGGAAGTTGAGGGCCCACCTTCAAACCACACGAGGAGAGCAAGTGAAGGCGTATTTTCAACACGACAACGCTAGACCGCATATTGCTAGAGCGACGGCGGCTGAGTTGGTGGACTTCGGATGGACCGTTCTTCCACATCCACCTTACTCACCAGTTCTCGTTCCCTCTGATTATCATTTGTTTTCAAGCCTTCAACGCTATTTGGACGGCGAGCAATTTAGGAACCGAGAGGATGTCAAGGAGGCACTGCTCACATTTTTCGAATCACAACCGGCCACGTTTTAGAGAAAAGGCATCCATGACTTAGCAGCACGTTGGCGAAAGACAATTGATGTAAAGGGTGGTTACTTCAAATGATTTGATATTGTTGTTCGTATGTTGTGATAATAAATATTTCATGCCCCAAATGTCCGAGAACTTATGCACCAACCTAATATGTGCCTGAACAAAAACACTTCGAACACTCTGCACTAGTCTGGTCGTTGTCCGAAAATAATGCACAGGCCGACCTGCGCCGCTTTTGAGCGTTCCAAGGCGGCTTCAAAAAAAAAAGTTTTAAAAATCAAATGCATTTGTGAAAATAAACACATATTTGAGCTCAGCAGCTCGAGCTTTATCTCTTGACGTAGAAATCTCAGTAGAGTTGAACAATGCGTATAGGCCCAACAGAATGAACAGAGTGGGTGCACAGCCTTTAGAGTGACGACGCTCGACGAGAACAGCTTATCTAAGCGCGTCCTTTTCGGCCATCGAGCAAAATACGTGCACGGTACGGCACTTATGCTCGACACTATCCGCAAATTGCCCGAGCTAAGCTTATATAAGCGGAAGAAATGGAAAATGGAAAATTGATCATAGGAGAACCCAATATTTCTGGCTAAACAGGTACTAAGCTTTCTAGTGCATACGTCCTCTGTTCTGGAAAGCGCATTGGAAATGACTTCTAAACGGCTCCTAGAGCAATGCTGCATTCTATCTTCGTCGACTGTTGAGGGCATGCTGAAATCCGAGAATCGGTGCGTGTTTGTGATGGTGCGCGAGCACATCTTGTGTTCAGGGTTCGTTTGCTGCACTGTCATCCAAGGAATGGATAACTGTCGTCATGTTGGCGCTAGCCAACCTCTGCTCCACCGTGGCCTTCAGCTGCATCGCTCCCTTTTATCCTGATGAGGTGAGCATTCAACTCACAGCTGGTTGTTCTTTGTCCTGATTGATCGCTTATGCGGGATCAGGCCATATACGATATGAAGAGATTTAGAGGTCTGCTCTTGTTCTGTCACTCGATGTAGAGCTCGCATTTTGACCCAAATCGAAGGAAGTCATTTGTAGTTCAAACGAGTTTTCCTAGTAGGGGCAGGTGCACGATGTGAGGTGTTACCATTGCATTAGTCGATTTCTCCACGGTGGATATTTAAACTCTCTCTAAACATTTTCGTATTGCACCTCTGTACTTCAGTATCTATTTTTTTTACAAAATATGCCTTATTTATGGTTTTACGCTTATTAGGAAACCTGCAGAACAGAGTACTTACTTGAGATCTGGGAGCTGATCCTCCAGTAGGCTTAGCTATTCATGAGGTTCGCTTTTCATTTTAACAAATGTCCTTACAAGGTAAGGTTCCCAACTCGTGATGAGCGTTTGCGACGCTATTTTGACGGGATGTAGGGCCCTGTGAGCGGAGTCCAGAACCACATACAGTTTTTGCTAAACGCTTTTTGAGAACCGGAGGAAGAGGTGTAAAAGCGTGTGCGCAACATTCCTCAACCCCTGACATTCTACGAAATGTGCCTCGGTGGCGCAATCGGTAGGAGTTGCCGCCTCGTAGGAGCACACAGGCGATCTTTCAGTTTAAGTGCGAGTGCTTTTGCACGTTCTAGTTTGTTGTTATTATGTTTTCTTATGATCACAGGGGGCAATTTCAGACCGTCAATGCTTATAACAAACCAACGCTGTCTAATTGCGCCTTCATATGGGATAGTTGTTCAACTACTCATTTCTGCACCATTTCATTTCTCTGGGAATAAAAAGTCTTATACATTATTAAATTAAAAGGCTTATATCTATTATTTCCCTCTTAGTCAACAGCTATAGTACAAAACTACATATGAAACAAGTAAAACACAAGCACTTGATACACCAGCAGCATCTTACAAAAGCCAGTGAGGAACAATCTTCTCCCTGACAAAAAAATGACCACTTCGTTGAACGCATATTCTGTGGTTGTAGAGAAGGGTCCCCAGTGAACATCAACGTAAAGTAAGTCGGACGACAACACGTTCAGGTGAGGACGACATTTTTAGTGCAGTTACGTACTGATATGGCCCGGATTCATAATATTCAGCACTAGGATAAGCGTATTTGTGTGCAATTACGGTATTATTGGTGATACGGTATGATCTGGTGGTGTTGCAGATATAAGTAGTTGAAAAACTAGCTCACATGAAGGCGCAAATATGCAGCCTTGGTTTGTCGTAAGCACTGATGGTCTAAAATTGCCTCCTGTGATCATGAGAACGCGTAATAACAACAAACTAAAAGCATTGGTAGCACTCAGACTCGAACTGAAAAGCCCTCCTAAGGACGCCTACGAGGCAGCTTCCTACCGACTGCGCCACCGAGGCGCATCCCGTGGGGTGCTAAACGGGGTTGGTGAGTGTTGCGCACATTCATTCACACCTCTTATTCAGGTCTTTGAAAAAGCGTTCAGCAAAACTGGCTGTGGTTCAGGACTCTGCTCGCAGGGCCCTACATCCCGTCTAAATAGCATCGCAAAAGCTCAGCATGAGTTGGGGACCTTTCCTTGTTAGTATGTACTTTGCTCTCTGCTCTGTGTATCCTGTTGGCTTTATTTTCGCCGCCTAGCTTCATAATTCTTCACCTTAACTTGGTAGTATACATTAGACCCCAGCCAAAATGTTCGGATAGTCTGATGATTCGGATAAGTGTAATTTCGCAGAGGCTGGATTTCCGATTCTGTAGCTGCGAAAACAGTCGGCTTCAAAATGGAACTGTAACCACATATCCGTGTCCATCATCGACAACATTGTCGCGACCTTCTTTCTTTCTTGCTGTAATACCCTTAGACGTTAGAAGCCCCACTTTTTCTAAACTACAAATGTCCTATCATGGTCGTTTTCAAATTGGCTTCATCAAGCGAATTTTTTCATCCTCAAGAGGGTTACGAGAACCTCTTGAAGGACGATTAATGTCAAAAATGGGCTACATTATTTCGGAAATTGTATTTATTCATTTATTTATTTATTTACGGACATAGATAGAATTTACGCGCTAAGGGAGGCAACAACAACACCTCAGAAAATCAGCACCGTGGAAAAAATCTTTTTGGAAAAAGTGGAAGTCGCAAAAATTCTAAAAATATGGAACTTGAAAAACAAAGCGTTTCAAGATACATTTAACGTATCCAGCTTTCCTAGCAATGCATTATTTCGTCCGAAAATTGGCTTTCTTGGTTTTCTGTAACTGGAAATATTAGCATTATGCCACAGAGGCACTGAGCGTTACCGAACCTTGCGCCCAGCCTTTGTTGCATATGTTGTGCTGTTCGCTATTCTCCACTGTTGCGACAAAAGCACTGAAACTATTTTAGGTAACAAAGCCCTCTTCTAATCAGGGAAGTGTCTCAGGCGTAGGTCTTAACGGAGGAAATGGATAGTACAGCGAGAATCTCTACCCTTCATATAGTAGAAAAACATGTTTCGTTTTAGCTGAGTCGTTGAACCAAAAGAGCTACGGGGCCTCGAATGCGGGTACAGCAGTGCACCGTCAGCACGTGCCCTCCTCACGTGCATGCGTCCGCGCGCTGTTGTATGGGACGCGGCGAAAAGCTATGCGGCAAGCGAGTCGGTGGCTCAGCAGGGTGCGGGGATAATTTATAGGTGCTGGGTCAGATGTTCGACTCCCGTGGTATGCAGTGTTTTTGCATTTTTTATAAATGCCGCTTTCTTTACCAATTTGCTTCCTACACATCTCCTACATATTTATCTCACTCCAAGTTGTCAAATAAGGATCAGATTCGTGCTCAACGCGAAGTTTGAAAAAACGGTGACCATGACTTTACCATTAATCACCTTTACCTACTGTAGTTTAACATTCTCCACCGTAATATGGAAAACGGATGTCAGTTTCGTGATCACCATCCCAAATAACCCCCCTGGAAAAACTTTGGGCGAAATCGGTGATTATGTCTTTGACGGCCCCAGTCACCCGCACCTACCGTAACCTACCGTGATCGGCCGAAAATTGAAAAACGGATGTCAGATTCGTGATCACCATCCCAAATAACCCCCTGGGCAAGGTTTGGGCGAAATCGGTGATTATGACCTCGACAGCTCTAATCACCAGTACCAGCTGTAACCCATACCTGTTGTAGGGTCATTGTTTAACATTCGCTGAAAGACATTAAACACTGTATAATTCAGAAACTGAGAACGCATCACAGAAACCTTATTTGACAATTCAGAGTGAAATAAATGTGTAGGAGATGTGTAGGAAGCAAACTGATTTAGACTGCCATAAGGCACGACTTTCACGACTCGAGAGGTCGAAAAAAATTTCGCTCAGAGTTCGCGCAGGGGGGGGAGGATTATTTGAGGTGCTGATCACGAATCTAACATCCGTTCTTCAAATTTCGGCCCATTACGGTAGGTTATGGTGGGTGCGGGTGACGGTGCAATGCTGTACCCCCAATTTCGAGGGCCCGTAGCACTTTGGGTTCAAGGACTCAGCAAAAACGAAACGAAATACTATGTGAAGGGTGGAGATTCTTGCAGTACTATCCCTTTTGCCCATCCAGACCTACCCCTGAGACCCTTCCCTGGTAAGCTTCACTCTTGATGCAACGGGGTATGGTAGTTTTCAGATCTTCCTTGAAAAACTAGCTCATGCAGACAATGGGAAATCCTGGAAAAACACAAATTATGCCCAAGCTGGGCGAAGTAGAGCGAACCAGGGGTGCGCATTTAACGGTTAACGATTTACCGAATGCAACGAGTTTTTTCGCTAAAAATTGGTTTAATGACTTCACGGAAATTTTTAGAATTTTAAAGGAATTTTTAACGGATTTCTTCCCAGTGAGTTCATTCACATTTATCTTTAGTATTCTCTAATGCTGCAGGTCTCATCCTGTCCTACGACTGTTCCTAAGAAAAACTATTGAATCAACAAAAATGTTTTAATTCTTTCTTGAATTTGCTTTGATTTTTTTTGAAAATAATGCTTTTGGGGACGCATGTAGCGTAGTCGGAGGAAATGCCGGCTGTGGCGTGAACCGACTCCAGGTTCCTGGTTCGGATTTCCCGCCCAAGTCATCCAATCGTTAATCCCTCCGGAGTCGGAGAATTGGTACCAGACTTGTCTGGGAAGTATAAAGCGCTGACTTGTTCATTGGCTGATCACCACAAATCGTTGTATGGCGAAATATGCATATCTCGTAGAAGTAGAATGCGTGGTGCATCGCAATGAGGATTGAGAAAGGCCTCCCTTATCCTTATTCTTTGATGCATTTTGGAGGTAGAGATTTCTTTGCCGAATCCCAAGCAGGTCTACGAGTCCACAAAGATACTGGACTAATCTCCTCGTAAGTGAAGCCTATCACTGCTGGTGCTGCTTATCCCAGAATACTTTTTCCCGCCACTTGGAACAGTGGAGACAGAGAGAATGTTTCCGGGCGCTGGACGTACTTTAAACGACTTTAGAAAAACGCTAATATAAAAAATTTGGAAAGGTTTTATTTCCTGAACGTTAACACGCTGACGACGTGTCACACTTTTTCGGCTCTGTTGAACCGTGTGACACGATGTCGTGTCACGATCCCGACGTAGCAGAAAATTTATCGGTCCCATGCACTGGGCACTCGAAAATCGTGAGCTCGAGAACGTGTTAACATTCCACTGATAGGCGTTTAATTGTATTTTTATTAATTGTTTCTGTACTTAATGGGCTGATGCCCGCATCGAGATTGTATATGCTCGTAGAACAGTCTGGCAAAGCCGTTTCGCAAAAAAAGTAGGAAAGGGGAATCCCGGGTTCTACGTTATCGCACAAGATGCTTTCAGGATGAACTGTCGGTGATCATCTCGAATGATAATTCCATACCTGTTGTTATTCCACCCCCTGTAGATAATTTGTTGCTGATGGCTATTTTTCTGTGTTTGTTAATGACGAAGTGTTTAGTTTCCATTGCAGCGTTGCACTCTATTCCTTGAACTTTAGTTGCTGACCTCTTAAAGTCGAAACGTATAGGGTTTTCCTTGATTTTTGTTTTGAAATTCAACGAAAATTTTTCGGTAAAAAAATTTAACGCACAGAATTTTGAGTGCACCCCTGGAGCGAACGTCTAAACGTATTTTTTGTTGGCAGGCTGATCATTGAATGTGCATAGAATAAATAGGCTGATTCAGTATTTCCGATATCGCCTTTGTCTTGCAGTTTTTGTTAATTTGACTGACAAAAGTGCTAGTCATAGAGCTCCTCTCCGGACCATCATAGGTCCCAATTAACTTGGGCTTGACCAAATTAAATTATCATTTACGTCAGCCAATGAAGAAAAGAACACGATATACTGAACAAGTGGCTTCACTGAGTAACCCACATATTGCCTGGATTCCCCACATCACAAATATTTTACTTAGCTGAATTTCAAATTTAAATTTTAAAAGCTTCAATGGCTGCAAGGCGTTTACAATGGTGTAAGCTACCCTAAGCTACGCTTATATTTTTCTGGGTACCTTACGTCCAGGGCTGTACATAGATGAAATCCGGAAATTCGTAAATCCTAAATTTGTATGAGTTACCTGACGAATTTTCAGAGGCCTTTTCTGCCAATCTTAACCAAACTTGATGCAGTATTTATTTATTTACCGTGTTGTTTTCAGATCAGGCTGGAAACGTTTCTTGCCAAACTGGTTCCCTTTTTCCGTTTATTTTTCGTTTTAGTAGAACACCTTTCAAATCAAACTTTGTTCCAGGAAGTCAAAAATTTCCAGGTTGAAAACTTTAGTCCTTTCATAGTGTTCTATCCAAATTTTTCCATAGTTTGAATGTTCACTAAATTCCTAAATTTAGCTTGCGTTTAGATTTGGGACCTAATAGAAACAACAGCGAAACAGCCGCTGTGAAAACTGAAAATTAAAAAATCATTTTTGCGTTGACTAGTGCGGCGGAAACAACAGCTGTTCATAAAAACCAATAAGCATCGCTCACTGAGTGAACGCGTGGCGCAACCCCCGCTTTTCTACACTATGAAATAAGCTCTGGGGCAATCCCATGGCCGTACAATAAGAAACTTCTGGCCGGCGAAACTGTATTATCATATTTCTTGCACGCCTTTTGTGGTCGCTGTTAAAAGGGAAAGTTAACGTATAACTCTACTGAGACATCTCCAGTTTGATTTCGTAGACAGCCTTTTTGATTTTGAAATTGTCCAGTTCTGTTTGAAAGCGTTCCAGCTTGAGTTGCGAGTTTAGAAAAATGCAGTTTACGTTGAGAAAAGCGAGGATGTTCGGAAGCAACACCCGAGCGGTGCTCCGGAGCGCTGTCCGAATTCGAGCAATCTTCTGATAATGCATTCTGGGATGTTCGATTTCGAATAATGATCAAGTAGTAGTCACTCATGATTTTCGATTAATTGAGCCAGTAATCACTTCAGTCCATTTTACCTATCTCGTTAGTTGTTCTTGCTTATTCTTTGAATTTAGTTCTATCTCTATAGCTCGATATCTTCTTCTTCTTCTTCTTCAGCGTCTGTCCCGCTTCGTGGCGGGGTCCGCTATTCTGGTGTCATGACGCCACCTTTCCCGATCCAGCGCTAGATCGGGGTGGACACCAGCTACTATCAAGTCCGTGTGTAACGTATCAGCCCAGCGCTGCTTCGGGCGCCCTCTAGGCCGCTTTCCTATTACCTCGAAGTTGAGGCCTATCTTGCGGACGCTATCTTCCTTTCCACGCAGAACGTGGCCGTACCATCGTAAGCGAGCTTCGCGCATCTTGTCCGCTATCGGCGCGACACCGAACTTCTGCCGAATAGCTTCGTTTCGGATGCGGTCCATGCGCGTGACTCCAGCCGTCCAGCGCAGCATCTTCGTCCGTCTCCATGACGCTGAGGCGCGTTTCAACTTCCTTGGTCGCAGGCCAACACTCAGCGCCGTACATCGCTACTGGCCGGATGACTGCCCTGTAGATCTTTGACTTAAAGCGCTCTGGTATCTTCTTGTCGCAGAGCACGCCAGTTAACGAGCGCCACTTGGACCAAGCTGCACTCACGCGTGAATTCACTTCGACCATCAGTTTGCCGTCAGGCGCGACTGCTGATACCAGGTACTTAAAGACCGCAGTGCGTGGAAGCTCGATGCCGTTAACCTTGATGGAGCTGGACTCGGTAACGTCCGTCGTTAAATACTCGGTCTTCTTCACGTTCAATCTGAGTCCAAACCGCTCCAAGCGATCACACCAAGCTTGCAACTCTCGCTCGAGTTCTCCTTTGTCTTCGCTAGCGAGCATCACGTCATCGGCATAAAGCAACGTCCAAGGGACGGGCTTCTGAAGATCTCGTGTGATGGCATCCATGACGACAACAAAGAGGAGTGGGGAAAGCGCAGAACCCTGGTGTACATCGACAGAGATGGGGAACTCCATCGAGGTTCCAGCTGCAGCTTGAACTCGACTCTTTGGACAAGAGGTTATGCGATTCCGCGTAATCAAGAATGCGCTCACCATCGGCGTTACGTGATCCGTATCCGAAGCCACCATGACAGCTGTACCCGTCTTTCGTAGCACCTACGTGCCCATTAAGGTCACCAGCGACTATGATGACATCTTTCGACGATACCACTGCTGTCTTCTCATCGAGCAGGCTCCAAAAATCTTCCTTGGCTTGATCCGAGCAGCCAGTCTGCGGAGCATACGCTGAGAAGAAGTGATAGAGTCGCTTCTTAGCGGCGACAACGATCTTCATCAATCGATCGTCAAAGCGCTCGACGCTTGCAATCGAGTCACGAAATCGTTCGGAGACGATTATTCCGACACCACTGGTGGTCCTGGGACTTCCACATAGAACGGCCTTAAAGCCACGTCCTATGTCCCTTGACTTGCGGCAAGACCACCTCGTCTCCTGCACCGCACAGAAATCAACTCTTCTACGCTCCAGTGCTTCAACCAACTCGCACGAGCGGCCCGTCAACGTACCCACATTCAGCGTTGCCACGCGGGTCCTGCTTACGTTACGGGACTTTCGGACTAGCTCAGTTGCCCCCCGATGACAACTCCTCGCATCAGGGACCCTCGCATACTTCTCACACTCGCCGGGCTCTGCGAGTGCGCGTCGGCTCCCGCGGACGCCGTAGCACTATCTCGAAACACTTGAGCTGTCATCAACCATGTGATGTGACACGGGTCTTCGTAGGCCGGCCTGTCACAAGGGCCTGTCGCCTGCAATCGAGTGTCCGTGTTCGGCTTAACTCGCAGAGCGAGTAGTTTCCAGTGGCACCACGTGGAGGAACGGACATCGCCACCATCTCTATAGCTCGATATAATGTGTACAAGTGCTCCGACACGCCTTTCGCCACTTGCGCGCTCCGCGCGATGTTGCAGTATCACTAAGCTAAGGACAATCACACCAAGCTATCTGCTCTACTTGTACAGCTTTTTCCCTACCCAAGAGTACAAAAGGCTCGCAGTACGTACAGTGTATAGTATGAATAGGGCGATCTATTGGTTCCTCACTACAGGTCCTCCCTTAGTGAAACGGTCCCCCATTACTGGTACTGATCCCCCTCAATGGTGCCCCCTTAGCGGTCGGCACGTCTACCTGAATTCCCAAGCACGTTGAGCGACGTCTTTGGCACGTCTTCTGAGTCCCAGGCACGTCATGCGACGTATTCCGCACGTCTTCTGAATCCCCTGGCACGTAGAAGGCGTCTGGGTATTTTCCGCTATTTTCGTGTCCCGTAATTTCATCAGTATCGATTGACGGTAATCGATACTACAAAAACGAACTTCAAATTCGTGTTGAGCGACCTTGACTACCCCCAGGGCTAAAAGTGTCCAGGCAGGTAGAAGACGTCTGGGTATTTTCCGCTATTTTCGCGACTAATTTGATCAATATCGGTTGATGGCGATCGATACTAGAAAAGCGAACCTCAGATTCGTGTTAAGCGATCGCGATTGCTCCAGGGCCGAAGTTCCAGGCAGGTAGAAGACGTCTGGGTATTTTTCGCTGTTTTCGTGCCATAATTTCCATCCCCTCCCCCCATTTTCCCTATCTTATGATGATCAGCTAAACACCCGGCTGGCATGGGCTGCAGCTGCTATTTAGTATCCAGTTACTAGCTATGGACAACTCCCTTTTTACATTAATAGAAGTATAGAACGTCTACACTTATCTACTTTTCTTTTAGGCCAAAAAGAAGGGCATGACCGAGTCGCAGACGGGAATTGTGTTCGGTGTGTTTGAGCTGGTGATGTTCGTAATGGCACCAGTTTTCGGGAAATATGTGAGTTGTTACAGACGAAGCGTGAATGAAATTCCATGTCGTCTTCACAGTGTGGTGTGCGCAACACCCCCTAAATAAGACCTACTTAAAGGGAATAGAAAATTCGGATGTGTAGCAGTTAAGTGCTCATTTCTCTTCTCCTTTTTGAAGAATGATAAGAAATGAGTTTAAGAAATAGTAATTTCTGTAACGCGTCTACATAAACAGTTTTCTCCTACGTTGACCCGGCCTCATCGGTGGCTTAAAAGGCTCCTGCCTTGCATAGTGGATCATGGTTACTTACCGTTGTAGGTAGAAAAATCAGTGAAAAATTTGCAGTTTCGTTACATAGGGTTTAAATTCAATGAAGTCTTTCCAGATGACAGTGATAGGATCAAAGAACATGTTCACGCTTGGACTGGCTATCACAGGAGTAACTGCTATTCTTTTCGGGTAAGGCGCTTTTACTGTTTTAGGTACCAGGTCGATAGTTCCGTAGGCTTCTGTGAAAACGTCTGCAAACATAAAATGCAATAAATATGATGGTTGATTGGGTGAAAAAGTAGCAGCTGCCGCTATCTCCTCGAAAGACTATAGTCTTACAATTTCTTCTGAATGGAAACACTCTCTCATAGGTACAACATTGAAGGGTGTGCTTTACGGGAAGTGGACTCCGTTAAGGATTTGGGTTTTTCTTGTAGCAATAACTAGACATTGCGAGTCATATCCATGCTATATGTAGTACGGCTATGTTACGAACATGTAACATCTTTAAGGCATTAGTCACTTGGAATAAACCTGTTCTCTTTAGGGTAAACAAGACTTATTTACGTCCCCTTGTTGAATCAAGCGTGTCCGTATTTGTTCCGTATAAGAAAAAGGACATCTATACTATAAAGAAACTACAGAACAACTTCACCAGGAAGCTTCTTCTTAGAATAGGGAGCTTCGTATATTCACATGTACAGAAGGCATCAATCAGAAATAAATATCTCGAACTAACATCCATAGATTCTGGCCGCAGGGTTTTTGACATCTGTCTTGTACACAAGCTGTTATACTTTACAACCGAATCTGGGCCTTGTGGATTCTTTAAGATGAAGACTTCCCGCACAAGAGGTGGCTCTACAAAGCTTCAGCTACCTCGTCCAAGAACCCAATTTGCGACCAATCTCTTTCATTTGTAGGGCAGGTAGTTTGCACTTGAAATTCTCTTAGCACCTTTGGTTTCCCCAACATCGAGTCAATTCAGAATCCGAGTAGAATGTTTGCTGCTTAGATCTGAAATTAATTGATTAGCATGAATGTTTGCAAGAAGCTCCCATTGTGTCCTTGCGATCGTTTTGTGATTGTCCCTGTGTTCGCTTTCTAACGTGTTGTCTTAAGCAATCGTAATAAACAATAACAATTTTAAGGTCAGCGGTTATCTATCACTCTGCTGCTCACCTTCACGTATTCTGGTTCGCAGTCATGGGTTTTTGAGTAAAGAAATCGTTTAATAAATGAAATAATCCTACCAGGTGTTGGTGAATAACTTGAAAGTCCCAGCTATGGGGTGCGCATCAGTGATGAATTTATTTTTTCGAACGAACGAACAAAATCAATTCTTGAATTTTTGAACGATTGGACTTACGATTATTCAATGAATTTGTAATATTTTCGGGTAATCGAACGAGCAATTAAATCATTGTTTTTTTTTCTTAAAATTCCGAGGATGGAGAGAACGAGCAAATTCGTTCAAAAACACAACAAACACATATAGAACAAACTATTTTCAAAAATCGATTTCGACTGAAGTTTGATTGTAGTTCATGCGGTGTCACAAAATTAAATTTCTGTCACCAGAGATTGTATAGAGATCGTGTACACCACAGAGTTTTCTCCATGCATTTATATAAATTTGGAAGAGTAGCAAGTATGTAATAATCTTTCGGGTGTCCATTACTTTTGCTTGAGTTACCGGATTTTTTAAATAGTATACAACAGTATGCATTTAGTTTGTGGGCTCTCCCCTGCTCTCTGGTTTCAAGGCCCTGAAGCTTCGTATTTCGTTTCAGTGTCTTTTCTCGTGTACGATCCTGAATGTCACCTTTTTCGACAACTCGATTTTGTTTTGTCATCTATTGTGTTGCTAAAATGTCATCGTTTTCAGATTCCTAAACTTTCTCCCGTCGGGTAATGCCTTCTTTTTTGCTAGCCTGCTAATTCGAATACTAGAAGCTATTGGTGATGCAGCGTTTGTCACTTCGAGTTTTGCTATCTCGGCCAAGTGCTTTCCGGGTAATATTGCGGTTGTGGTGGTGAGTGCTTTCAACAGACAGTCAACGACAACGACGCGCCCTAATGATGTTATGTTTAGGGTATTATGGAGACCTTCGCTGGCCTTGGGTACACAGCTGGTCCACTTATCGGCGGATTTTTATACGAGTTCGGAGGATTTCAAGTTCCATTCCTGGTGCTTGGGGCTATCCTCATTTTAGCCACCGTGCTTGGTTGGTGGCTTATTGAGAACTTCAAAGACGGTACGCTTTTATTATTATCAGTTTTTGCTAACTTACCATACATACTGCTGTAGCCACACCTTGAACTGGTTTGTTTTGTGGGATCACTAATTGTCCGTACGAAATAACATGACCGCTCTAGCATACCGCGAATAAAGTTAACGGCTTGAGTAAGTGTTGACATTTAGCCTAATATTTTGTTTCCACCCTAAATTCCATGAAGTTACACAGTGTTAACAACTTAACAAAGCAAGGAACTGAACATTAAGGAGCACCGGTGGTGCGCTGGTGCAATTCTAATTCAATCTTAACGTCGAGCATGCCTATACAACAAAGATGCCTTCAATCGCACCTATATCATGGGCAACTTTCACTTTACCTTTCTTTAGCAAATTCCAGCTAAAATGATCCTGCCTCTGTGCTGCAAAACAGGTTACAACGAGGTTTAAAGTCGATATTGCTTTTAACGGCTCGCTATTAATAGATTAGAGAAACAGCGCTTGACTGAAGAAGCTTTTTAAAAAAGCAGTGGAAGAAGCTGATGGTCGTTTGGCATTGGATTTACTTCAGGAATCCTCGAACAAGGAGGAAGTTGATGCTATGGCCTAAGAGTGGCAATTTATTCGAGTGTTTAAACTCCCTTAATTCGCGGTTTTTCGAACTGCAGTCACTGATTGAAGATTACCAAGAATGCGCTCGATCTAAATAATTTTTGTCAGCGGTTTTCACTTGCATTGCTTGTTATTTGGTAGAAATAGTACATTATGTAGAGCATGATTAGCTTCAAGGTGTGTGTAACCTTCGGTTGACATCGTGAAGCTTTCCCAGAGTTATGTCTGAAACCAGCAGCGTGTGTACCTTTATTTTATTCGTTGCTGAATGTAGTAAGCAGGGTATATAGCATTTGTGTAGGTTAGGCGAAGGATTGAAGAACTCTAGCCCGTAACGTCCTCATCTTCTCCCTAGTGGTGCCGCTACCTTTCTCTGGAAAGGGGGTCGAATGTTGTAAGAGTTGCGCTTCGTGTAGAACTATAGTCGTTTGGCCCTCTGAAGAGGTTCTATTTTTGTCGAACAACGTGTCATTCCAACAATGCTTAAAAAAATCTCCAAATGCTCATCACTTCCTTTGGCGCTTTTAAGAGAAGAAACGATTTCATCGTGCTACAGCAGCAAAACTAAACTGTGGACTGATGAAGTGGAATGCATTTGTTTTATGCTGCAGTTTTCGACAAAGGTCTTGATATACCATTCAGATGACATCGGCTCATCGAAAGGGATGTTCGCCATGTTACACATCCCCGTCATATGGATCATGGTCTATGCGATAGTGGTGTGCGCTATCTCATTGTCGTTCCTCGACCCCACGCTTTCAGCTCATCTCGAATCGGTGGGTTTTTGTCACCATTTCCCCCACGAGTGCTATTTGTGTGGCATGTGCTAGGGTGGAATGCAGCCAACCGTCTTCAGTTCCACCTCTCGCCGACGATGGTTGGCCTGATGTTTCTGCTTTGCGGCGGTATCTACACACTTTCGGCTCCTGTGTGGGGTCTTCTTATTGACAGATTCCAATGCACGACGTCAGTTATGGTCTTCGGATCCGCCGCTACCGTTCTCTCCATGGCACTGATAGGGCCATCACCATTTTTACCCTTTAACAAGTACGTTGTTTAGTTGCGCCCTGAAGAGGTCGGCCAGCTCCAATGGAGCTTGGAAGAATTTCATTGCTTCTTCATTCCGTAGTGTGGCTTCTTTTGCATATTAGTGACACTCTTATGAGTGCTTACGAAGTGGCTTTAGCGTTTGCGTCCTCAAATGTAAACAACAAGGTAAAAGTTGCGAATGGAGCAGTATGAATTTTAGGAATCTGGTTGTCATCGGTATCTCTCTAGCTATCCTCGGCGTTGCTGCTGGGGCACTGTACATTCCTACATTTCAAAGTTGCCTAGATGCTGTTAAGTGAGTTTGTGATGTTTTTTTGCCCTTATCTTTTTTCTAATATTGGTGCTGTTATTTCGAGGTATTCTTCCTACCGCACATAGCTATGGCTCGACCCGAAAATACAGCACCTTCTCGTGCAGATTTATCCTGTAAACAAGTAAAAATCGTGATTTTTTGGGTTGAAAACTTTTTACTCACCGCAGAAATTTTCTGTGAAAACACTTGAAAATCAAAGAATCTCTTCGCAACTAATAACACTCTAACTTCTTGAAGACTTTGGTTACCTTATCTTATTTGTGAACGCCAGTTTTTGAGTTAAATCGTATTAATTCATCACGTTTTCGCTTTATAGGAGCATTGCAACATTTGCAGAAAGGAAAATCTATGCTATATTTCCTGGTGATAAACTACACTAATATGGTGATGGAAGCAACCATGCATTTCTAGTAAAATTCGTCTTTGTAAGCTCTAAGCTTTCCTTCTAACTCTAGCAAAACTGACCCCTTTGCAGCACCTGCTTGGAGGGCGCTAGCCAGCGCCTGTGTAATCTCAAGCTTTCAACTGCATGGTTTTTCTGCGTCATTTTGCTGCCTTCAGAAGGAACAAGAATTTCATACATTCTGTGCGGGCTTCATGCAATAGGATGGGAACAAAATTTTGTTTCCCCCACTTCTATGGAACGCAACCGCTCATCTACATAACACACCACGCGTGTGTAGTATAGTTGTGCTTTCACAAAAATTTCGAATACTCGAATGGTTTCGAATGCTCACAGTTTTCGAACATTAGAAGTCGCATTAGAGAAATGCGATTTTCTTAATACTCGCTTTCGAATGCATACGAATTTTCGGAAGCGTGTGAAAAATCGAATTTACATTCCAGTCTTTATTCTTTTATATTTCAAAGCGTTTGAAGATTCTCATGGCTTCAAGTCATCACTATCGGTTAGGTACAACCGATTGCCAATTTGCTGTCCTAGACAATAGTGCACTAGTCAGAGCTGACTGACGGCGATCAGTGCCCAGCTCGACGCGGTACTCCGATTCGAAGATGCGGTTGTTATTTTTTCAATAAGTTCTTTTGTTTATTCAGAAAAGTTAAAAAGAGGCCTTCTCTACGACGCGTGAGATAGTTAAGATAATTAAAGACTTAGAAAAGTCATTGGGCAATTTGATCTCGGGAGATGCCTTGTTTCGTGTTTTGGTTTTCGCCACGTAGTGAAATCCCGTTATTTTATGTCTCTTTATGTGACTCTTGTAAGTGTGCAGTCTAAGTATCGTCGTACTAGCCGAGTTCCGGGCCATCGGCTTCATGCTGAGACTGCCGGTCGTGGTTTGATGTAAGGTTTGAGCCTCTCGAAACGAAGGGAAAAGGTTTAGAATGTGATACTTCACGGAGCCTTTGCGGGAAGCTACTAGCTGCGTATGTGGTGTTCTGGATGCTCGAGAAGCATGCGAGTCGGCGTGGCATGTGTTAGAAGCAAATGTTCCAAAAAATTGACGGCAAACGACCTGAAAAAATTCGGCATTGTCGTAGTAGTTGAAATGTGCTTGGAGGAATGAGGGTGGGCAAAGCGCCGAAGCTGAAGCAGACAACATGTGCCTCATGTGCCACAATTATGTCCACTGCTTTCCATTTTTGTGGCACATAAAAGCAAGGAAGCAACGTTTTTCATCCCAAATTTATAACGGATCGCTATGTGAATAGCGCCCTTGGGGCGCTAATGTAATGTTGGGTACAAGAGGCGCACAGAGGAGGTTCTACTGAATTCCGTGGCGGTTTACTCGGAGAAATAGAATTCGAGTTTAAGTTATTCATTTTCAGAGAACACGGTTACGAGGATTCCTTTCACACGTACGGTTGTGTATCGGGCGTCTTTCAGTCAGCGTTTGCCTTTGGGTACGTACCAGTGCAGTTCCATCGAATTATAATCATCTGGCTCATTCCCCCGTTTCAGAGGGTTCATGGGTCCCACTGTTGGCGGGTTCGCTGTGGAGAAGATCGGGTTCGCCTGGACTACGACAATTATTGGTGCTATTCATATCATGTTTGTAAGTTCAAGTTCAATCTTCGTGCAGTGTTTCCTTTTGGTGATCTACATAGCCTTTCATTGCCAATCTCCGCCGTATACAAAGAGCTATTCAAAACACCGCCCTGACCACAAATGGAACAGTTTGAAGCTTATCTCTCCGAAAGCCGTGCTGTCAGTCAGCCAACCTTCACTGTTCGAGCGATGATGTGCACATATTTTGTCCTTTTTCTGGGAGCGGTATAAATATTTGTGCAGAGCCTTCGGGGGCTGATTTCGAGGACTCCGCTAGATAACCATTCTTCGCTAGAAACCGTGAAATTTCCACCACTGGCTTTCCTGTCATGTTAAGCAGAGCCAGATGCTGGAGTTTGCTCGTCACATTAGTAATCGATATATACAATTTCAACGTCTACCTGGACACTCCTCTAAGCAAATGTGGCATCTGGCATTTTGAAATCAAATTGAACATCTTCCCATTCGAAATGAGCGTCTTGCAGGTTAAACTAGGCTCTCCAACACGGTGAGAATAATTTTTTGTCCAAGAAAAACAGTGCAGCTCTCTGAATTCTTTGAATTCTTTAAGTTCACTCGTCTCAATAAGTGAACATATTGTTTGAAATTTATGGCAGTTTTGTTTTTAGGGAAAAATAATAATTAAATTTTTGTTTGAAGCGCAGGACACCAGCAATCATTTAGTATATGAAAAGAAGAGATCGAGCTACGCATTCGTCTCGGTCGCCGCGATTTTTATTCCAGTGATGGCGAAAATTCTGTTTGCGCATAGTAACATAGATTTAAGCGGTACAACAAGAGCAGCTATAACAATGCACATATTCTTGCGCACCTGTTTGAAGGAAGCAGCATTTGCAGTATCAATCGAAAATCGAGATGATGCGGTCGAATGCATGGAACGACCGCTCCTCTTAATACACTAAATGATTGATGCCTTTATGCGCTTTAAAGCAAAATTTAAACCATTATTTTTCCTGAAAATAAAAAATTGAAATTTCGAACAGCGTCGCCACTAATTAGGAAAGGCGAATTGAAAAATTTCAAAGAAAGTTATACTAAATTTTCCCAAACAAAAAATTGTTCTAACCGTAACAAAGTCTCTAGCTTAATCTGGAAGACGTTCGTTTTGATTTGGAAGTAGTAGTAGAGTGTTATTTCAAGAGCGTCAAGCTTCCTTAGAAGAGTGTCAAATTTGGTTTGAAAAGTGTCCAATTTGACTTGAAAGATGTCCAGCTTGAGGCGAATACGATAAACGAAGGTTTGTTATATTAAGTAGGGAGGCGAAGCCAATTTGTAACTTTATCTGAAGTTAATTTATGAAATTCATTTGAGGCAATGTTTTAGCAGTCCAAGTAGATACTTCTGAGAGTTTGAAACAGTCACCCTACTCAACTTTCGAGATCGCATCCGAGCAGAACCTGACTTGTTCAAATGTTTACACCTCACCTGGGCATCTCATCGCTCGTTATTCGGTCAAACTCGGGCTATCACTAGCAACCACACGACGTAAATTTATCCAAAGCTGAGAACATAGTTGAAATGTAAACATCACAGTTTCAGCTGACAGGCGTGGGCATCTTCTACAGTCCATGTTGCTCCAGTTCTACGAGACGTGCCAGTTAGGATGGACGCTTACCTCAGTGTACTGCACATAGTCTTTTCATGTTGTTCACAGTGATTAACTCCCTTTGCAGATACTGTTGCCCACATTGATCATTTTTTAATAGAGTCATCAACATTCGTCATTTTCAGAAGCCGTTAACGGTTCTGTGCGCTTTACTTATGATTCACTTAACTCATCGACATTCACATGACGATTGATATCACTGTGATAAGCAGTAGTTTTATACTGTCATATTTGCTACAATGAAGATATTAGCTTTTTTGTTGTCCGCAGTCCATACAGATGACTCCGATGTAGAGGTGGCGCTGACTGTTGGCGTGCTTCAATGCTACCTGTCGACCAGAGAAACTGTTGCTGAGCAGCAACACGAAAATTGAGTTAGAAGCGTAAATCGATGAGAGGACGGGCTGACAAGTGCGGCATTTATGGAAAAGTGGTTGTAGTGGCTGTGAAGGAGTATCCTCTTGGCAGTAACCGCAGCAACCGCGAGTGAGTTTGTATCGCAAATATCCATGGACTGGTAAGAGTCAATGGTCGTGATTGAAGGCTTGGATCACTTCCTTCGAGGGAAGTTTGCGATACGAGCGTCCCAGTGTAATAACACATTCTCATCTCAGCCACGTAGCGTAGTAATATTAACACCTCTCTCCAGCTCCACTCGTTCTGAAAGCGGAGGCTGTTTTGGAGTCAACGGAATGATGCAGGTTTTTAGCGGAAGATCAGCACGGCGAGTTTGCAATGCTGAGGACAAAATATCGGAAGTTCGGCGAAAATAGGGTCGGGATGTGTCACAATGTAGTACAGCCCCCTCTTCCCAGAGCATCCAAAAACAGAAATCTCTAGGTCGATGTTCGTCCTGTGTGCTTTTCCACTCCATTATTGCTATTGTTTCAGTAACTGATCCCATAATAGCCGCCAGGAAGCCGTCAGTGCGGCCGAGAAGCCGCACTGACGGCTTCTTGGCGGCTCCGCTGTGGTAATAACTTCTCATCATCAATTGTAGCTGCCACCTATGTCATGGTTTCCTCAGGAAGAACATCTTAATACGTCGATTGAGGCAATTTAAGAAAAACCGAAAAAATGGACGAAATCCAAAAAAAACGATTATTTGACCATTATCGATTGACGGCAGTCGATACTTTAAAAAGAAACCCCAGATTTGTGTTCAGCAACCTCGATTACCCCTGGGCTGAAGATTCGGACCGTTTGAAAGTCATCCACAGAGAGTCAATAATTTGACCAATATCGATTGATGGCGATCGACACTTCAAAAACAAACTTCAGATTCGTGTTCAGCAACCTCGATTACCCCAGGGCTGAAGATTCGCGCCGCTCGGACGACATCTTCAAAAAATCAATAATATCGACCGATATTGATTGTCTCCCATGCTGTAAACGCCTCCCGTCGATGATCATCTAAACGATCATCTAAACGCCCAGGCACAGTTGCCGACGTGTTCGGCAGGTCTACGGCATAGCCAGGCACGATGTCGATGTTCCACAATCGTTTCCAATACGCAGTGCCCCTGTGTGGGCTTCCGTTACCTCTAACACAAAATTATTTAATAACCCGTTTATTCCTAATTGTACAATGAAAGCGGTCTACCGGAGCGAAGGAACTCAACGAGAATGAGACCGCGAGGGCGGTCCTCCTACAATACAAAGGAGACGTCGTGTAATTCCTGTTTTCAACGAGGAAGACACTGTAGGTGAACTGTAAATGCAATATTTTTTGACTCGTCTTAGGTCTGGCGGGTGAGAAACATGAAAAAGTGGCGGCAGCTGGTGCTTGCCGCGACAGCCCCCCCCCCTCCGGTTGTGACGGACGGAAACACGCACGCACGCGCACACGCACTCCTTGATATATAGTAGGATGATCGACCATTCGAGCAGACGCTTATTCTGAGCACTCTAGTTTACTCAAAGTAAACTCGCTAGCCAAGTGCAAGTTCTCACGTCCAACCAATCTGCAGGATGCGTTAGGCGCCCTACTATTCCAAACCAGCCACGAAGATTGGTAGCTGAGCGTCCACATCGTGCCAGTGTTTAGCGCTCCTTAAGAACTCCTCCATAGTGAACATCTGCTAAGAATGCTGTTTGTCGATCAGTGCAGTCACGAGTTAGCCCAAATTCGCTGCTTGGTCGCCTACGTTAGACAGCATTATAGGTAGTCCTTGAACAACATCAAGCACAGGTCTACCAAATCACAAATGAAGCCAGGACTTGGAGAAGAGCAGTAGAGAGTAGCAAAGAGGTGTTGGTGTAGTTAGACTGCGTCGCAGGAGCTGGTTATTTGGCGATCGCTTCCTTTGATGAAAAGGTTCTCATAGCGGTGCGTCGTTCATTAATGTCCAAGTTCGACATTTTGAAATCTGGGCATTTTGTAACAATGTTTTGCTCTTTTTTGCCTGACAGGTTTGGTATAAATCCCTTTATCACGACCGACGTTTCGACGAACTTGTCTTTCTCAAGGTCTGAAGGAAGCTCGAAATGTTTGGTTCTGCAGAGTTCATTGGGTCAGAAACGTCGCGTCTATCCTTACTCGAACAACATGCTCTTAAGAGTGTTAAGTAGAAAGACCACACTGCCTCCCCCCCCCCCACTAACTCACCGATATCCCATCAGCGCCAAGAAACCGGCTCAACTGGTCGCCAAACATAGTGGTCCCTTCAGATATACTGCTCCGAGCACGTTGGTGTTGAGAATTTATGTGAAGCAGTATACGACGTCTCACAGCTCACATAAAGGAGTAAAAGGCAAGAATTTACGGTAATGGAGTCCTTATTTCATTCTCATAATACAACACTGTGCATCTCACATTAAAATCGTCACCGGAGCGGGTTTCCCTTAGGTGCATTCCAAGCGGGGTTAATAAGCTTTGCTTTCTCTTTCCAGCAAAATGTTCCTTAACACGGATGCCCAGCAGCCCCCCAGTTTCCCCAATATACAACTCATCGCAGGTTAAACACTTTATCTGGTAAATGACGCCTTTCTGCGTGCAGTCTCCTGTTCTTCCATGCGGACAAATCACGCAGTCTTGCATTAGGCGTCTGTTATACTCCCGCGGGAGCATCCGCGGAAGGGCGGGAATCGCGTCGAGACTCCTCACCTGGCCAATCGCCGCGCCTCGCCACGCCCGCCACCGCCGTGCACCATTGGTCCGCGGTCGTTCCGGACCGATTTCGACGCGATTCCCGCCCTTCCGCGGATGCTCCCGCGGGAGTATAACTCAGGCCTAACAGAGGCCTTATACATACGCGGTCATATAACCGATTGCGAACAAGCTGACGTTTATTGTTGTCTCTCGGAATATCCACCAATACTACATTCGCATCCAAGTCCGCTCGCAACAGGCATTGACTTACAGCCGCAGTGACCTTATCAGAAGTGAAAGGCATTGAAAGGCAAATTTTATTGCTAAACGCGTTAGCGTTGCGCCTATGTTGCACACAGCTTTGTCGCACTTCGTACCCGTTGAGGTTAGCTATTCTGCAGGCTAATATTCGGGACTCTTCGCGCTCCTCATCACCCGTACACATCCTAACTGCTGTTCTAAACATGTTGCGGAGCACAGCTCTCTTCGCAGCTTAATGGGCCGACCATACCTGGATAATGATATTCTTGGAGCTGTATCATTTCACACTGTACTGACCGTTTGTCACCTTAATCTGTGTGTTCTTTATGTACCGTGATTGTGTGTTGAGAATGTTGAACCGCTCATCCATCTCGGATTGAATTGTTGTTACGACACAGCAAACACATATAAATAAATAAATAAATAAATAAATAAATATAAATATATTAGGTTGTAACGAATTAAATGGCACTGGCTCGCGCCATTGTTTGGCGCGTCTTTAAGCGTTTGATCAAGAACAAACCGTAACGTGTGGCATATCATTTAGAAGCGCAAACTTTGCTCTACAGGAAAGTACCAAATTTTCTATGTAAAAGTGGGAAACTTTAGAGTTTTATTGACTTTTTTGCAGATGGACAAAAGGGTAATCCGAGGCATTTACTTGTATGAATTCAAGCTGGGCACTACAGCTAAGGAGGCGGACGAGAAGATCAACGCCGCATTCGGTCAAGGATGTTCCACAATTCGGACGGCGTACCGTTGGTATCAGAAGTTCCGGAATGGAGATGAGAGCTTGGAAGTACATGAAGGTCGTGGGAGGCATAGTGATGTTGGTGAGGACAAGCTGAGAGATGTGGTAGAGGAAGATCCACACAAAGGTACCAGGGAGATAGCGAAGGTTCTTGGCGTCAGTCACAACACAGCTGCCCGGCATCTGAAGGAAATTGGAAAGACCAAAAAGCTGGAAGGATGGGTGCCTCACGAGCTGTCTGAGGAGCAAAGAAACCGACGATATGAGATCTCGTCCGCACTGCTTCTACGGCACGAAACGGACCCATTGCTTGATCGCATCGTAACCTGTGACGAGAAATGGATAACGTACGACAACAGGCGACGATCGGCACAGTGGGTGGACAGCGATGAGAGCCCCAAGGTTTGTGCGAAGCCGGAATTGCACCAAAAGAAAGTAATGGTGACAGTATGGTGGTGTTCACTGGGAATTATTCACCACAGCTTCCTCCCTCCCGGTGAATCCATCACGGCAGAGAAGTACTGCACTGTAGTTGAAGAAGTGATGAAAAGTTGAAGGATATCCGGCCGGCCTTGGTAAACCGAAGGCGAGTTCTCCTTCTGCACGACAATGCTCGCCCCCATGTAGCACGAATGACGTTGCAGAAATTGAATGAGCTGAGCATTGAAACTCTACCACATCCTCCGTTTGCTCCCGACCTCTCCCCAACAGACTACCATTTCTTCTAGGCATCTTGGCGACTTCTTGGTAGGGAAAATATTCAAATACCAACAGGATGCCGAAAGTGCCTTCGAAGATTTCGTCAATTCCAGAACTTCTGATTTTTATGCTACTGGAAGAAAAAAGCTTGTGTCACGTTGGCAAAGATGTGTAGAATCGGAAGGTTTTTA
>OX377206.1:71183342-71253342 GCA_947396885.1 Heligmosomoides polygyrus polygyrus | reverse complement strand
ACCAATTCACCGACCCCGGAGGGATGGAAGGCTTGGTTGGCCTGGGCGGGAAATCCGAACCAGGAACCTGGTATCGGGTGCACGCGGCAGTCGCGCCTCCTCCGACTGCGCTACACGCGCCCCCAGACTAGAATAGATCCTAAAAACATTATGTCATAAAGGTCAAAGATGACGTCAGCCAATCCTTATTTGAGATAAGCCACGCGTTATACTTCTTCGGGAAATCGTAGAGGCAATTTGTGTGCGAGTCATTCACAACCAGTTTATTCAGCCCAGGCTTAGCTACCAGTTGGTCGACCGCGAAGCGATTGAAGACTTTGCTGTTCTGGGAGAGATCCCAACCAAGAACTTCAAATCGCAGTGTACGCGACAAATGTTGCCTTCTCTGATTGCGTCATCCTGCGACCGTCATATCATAAATAGAAACGTAAAGTTTGGCTCCAGTGAATTCCTTTGAAGGATGCGCTACGCATCCTGCTTCTATCCCCTTCTTCTAAATGTTATAGCGGCGACAACTTGAATGCGTATTTGGATAGTACAGCGGCTAGCGGCGGAGCCCACACGATGGACGTCAGTTTTTTTAATCATTTCCTGAGAGGTCTGCTAAAATTTCACTGACCTCGAGGAGGCGGCAATCTTGGATGGTTTGGTGGGGAAATAAGAACGAAAACCTTTGAATCGGGGTGCATCGAAAAGCTGCTACCTCCAGCTGCGCTACCTTTCACCCATATCATAGATATTAAAGAATATTAAGCAAAATCTCAGCAGGGCGCTTTTTCCACCTTGATAACACCAGTCTGCAAACTCATGTCACAATCGAAAGTAACAGCACCGCAACAGGAGGTACGCCCGCCTCTGTTAGGAGGCGTGGCGTCAGGAGGTACAAACGCTGTTCTGCGCGCAGGAAACTTTTGTTTTGCGTGTCAAAGGTTTCGTAAGGCAGCCGTCAGACTCTCGGTGAAGCCTAGGGGTTGGGGTGGGTGAGCAAGGGGGTGAGAGGAGATAGCACGCCCCCAGCGGCGGGCGGGTGTACCTCCTGACCGTCCCCTTAAAGTAACGAGGTATTCCAACTCAGCATCGGTATTCAAATCAAGAAATTCCATTGAAGAAATTTAGTGAAAAATACCTGCAAATCGGTAAAGTCGTTAACCTTCCCACGCCCGTCCTTAAAGCATGTCCAGCTAGTTGAACCGTGCTATCGAGCAGCGGCCTGTCCGAAAGCGACACAGAGAGAGGCATGTTATGAGCGCCAGAAACACGCAAAAATATATAACCAGGACAACCAGAAAATCGCACGAGCGTTAAGATTTGATCTGCTTCGCATCAGCTGGTCTTCTGACCTCACTGTTGAGTGCAATACTTGGCGAACTCCTTCGCGGCAACCGTACATATGTACGACGATGTATTGGGTTGTTGGATAACTAATGCCGTTTTTTCTCATAGATGATGTGAACTGTATTTTTTATGTAGTAGAGGTTGCGTGGCTTACAGTATTATATATTAGGTTGGAAAAAAAGTCTTTTCATTTTTTTCAAAGATTTATTACTTCACAACTACAAAGTCAAATCAATTGAGATAAACTCTATTTTGTTCTACTACGCTTCTCCAAAGACGTGGTAATTTTTCTAATTCCTCTCGCGTAAAAGACTGCAGTTCTGAAGTCGAATCACCGCTGAATCCAATTTTTGAGGTCCTCGTCCGTTTCAAAATATTTCTCTCCAATTTCTTGCTTGAGAGCGTGGAAGAAATAGCATTCGGGAGGGCCGAGGTCAGGGCTATACGGTGGATGTGGCATTACCTCCCAGCCCAGCTTCTTTATTGTTTCTCTTGTGAGTCTTGCAGCATGTCGCTTTGCGTTGTCATGCAGGATCATCACCTTCGACTTCTCAGGCCTCTTTTCTTGGAAAGCTGCGGCGACTTTGTGGAGTTGGCCACTGTATGTGGCAGCAGTAAGTGTCTCTCCACTTCTGAGAGTTTGCCGATAAATCACTCCTCTGATATCCACCAAACACTCAAGAGAATCTTCCGTTCGTGAACATTGGGCTTGAGATCAGACTTAGGGCTCTCTCCCTTTTGTACCCATTGCCTTTTCCTCGGAAGTTGGCACACAGAACCCAGGACTCTTCGCCTGTCACAATCCGCGGAAGAAATGATTTTCTTCCTTATCTGGACAGAAGAGAAGCAGCGATGGAGAGCCGTCGACCTTTCTGAGTGTCTGACAGGGCATGTGGAATCCAAGCTCCAAATTTCCATGAAAGCCAAGATTCTTCAGATGGATCCCCACTATCCTATGAGACACTTCGAGCTTCTCTGCCAGCTGACGTGTCGTCTGCCAACTATCGGTACGAAGAAGATGGTGTAGTTCACTGTCGTCCAATCCAGTTGGCCTTCCTGACCATGCTTTGCCCTCAGTGAATAATTTCCCTTTAAAGACTTTCCGAACCACTCATAACAGGCGCGATGAGTAGTAGATCCCAAGCCATATATGTGGTTAATTTGGTCTGCTGCCCGACGTGCTGTGGATTCTTTAATGAATTCATGAAGAATGCCGTGCTGAAAACGGCCATGAGGTAGATCTGGCATTGAGTTCGGAAGATTGGATGGATAACGAATTACAAGAAGAGTCTTAACCTGTGTCTGCGTGCGAACGGTAGACAAGTGTGATAGGATTACGAAATCAGCAATCAACATTGGCTAGTGCGTTTACAAGGGGAAGGGTAAAAAAATTTCGAAGTGTGAAGAGACTTTTTTTCCAACCTAATACTACCGCACGTTCAGCGGTCCAAACATCTGGTTGGGGGGGGGGGGGCTTCGCCCCCAAACCCCGTGTATAGGACAACCCCAATCTTCCTCCTTTCGTCTTTAGGCCTTCTTACTTTTATTAAGTAAAAAACTGGTTTTACTAGATAATAGATTGCAGCGAGTGCAGCGGGAAATGGTAGGGCAGAATCTACACTGCTCCTATGAAGCCCATCCACCCTCTATCGCATGTATGCGATTTGTTCTCCGAAGTGCCCATTCTCCATGTGGGGAGAAGCAGATCATGAGAGTCTCAATCCGAAGTGCTATGATTAAAATTAGCCGGTACTGGACATCAGGTCTACTAAGACAATAATACTCCTCCGAATCCCATAGCCACTCTCCCTACCTCTTCCCCCTCCCCGTTTATGCTTCCTGGCCCTAAAACCCCTTAGCACTTCCTTACCTATGTGCTGGCAAGGAAACGGAGTGAGGGTAAAGCACGTATATATGACACTGAGTTCACGTGTCACCACGTTGGCACGACGTGACGACACTCCTTCTGCACCCCGACACACGACTGCCACGACTTCTGTGACCCATCTTCAGAAACCGGACCCACATTGAACGATACTGATGGTGAGGGAAAACATTGGTCCCCGTTGTTTCCCCCCCCTAGTGGTCGCCCTTGTTGATCCCCTATTCACTGGTCCCCCTGCTATTGGCTTCCCTTACTCGGAATTCCTATGCACGTTGGACGACGTCTGCGGCATGTCTTCTAATCTATACGCACGTTGGACGCCTGTGGCAGGTCTTCTGAATGTGGTTAAGCCTAAAGCAACCAACCCCATACGCCGCACTGCCGTAGGCATCTCTTGGCTCCAGTCCTCTTCACCTCCCGTGACTAACAACGTGACCCACGGATTTAGCGGAATATATGTAGTAAGATGTTAAACGCTAGACTTCAGACTATCTTCTACCCAAAACTGACCATCATTAGTCAAAACAAGGAGGTAAAAGGTATCCGACTTCTGATTAACGCAGCCTTCCATGCTGAAATACCGGTTTTGTGAAGCTGAGCAGCAAGATTATTACAGCACCTTATTCGCCTTATTTTTCAGCGGTTTCACTTTCTTCGGATCCTGGATGAAGCAACACTCGAGGAACTACTGCTCAAGATACATTTCCTCCTGCAAAAAGAGGTTCAAATGTGCTTCAAAAGCGATGTTGAGAAACGACCGAAGCCGAGGAGCTCCACCAGTCGCTGAGAGCCACTCATCCCAAGGACCTCCCAGGGCATTACCAATGGTCAAAACCCGCAGAAGTCGGCAAACAGTGCCAGCTCTTGCGTCATAGCCGCGCACTCGTCTTTTCGATTAATTTTCGGTTCTGAGAAGCGGTCCAGAATGCCTCGAGGGTTTTCCGCGCAGGCAAGTCGCTCTCACGCGCAAGGACCGTGACAGTCAGCTGGACCAGGGCGCCGACGTTTCACTGAACCCAGTGCTCGGCGGATCGACCCTCTGAGGCCGTCTACGTGTTCCTTCATCGTGATGTACAGTGGCCTTCCAGCTTCCCCGTCATGCTCCTTACGGTATCCCATACATGACAGGTACATCACCAACGAGGTGTAAAAAAAATCACGGCGAAATCATGGCTTTCTATCATATATTGAACAGAATGAATCGACCTGTGGTCGACCTTGCAACAACGTCATTGGAGCGAAAAAATTGGACGTTCACAAAAATTATCATATCTCGGTAAGTTTTTTCGAGTTTTGGAAATCGCACCAGCTTTTTAAAAAGAACCAATTTCTAGGACAGGGGTCCTCACGCGCGGCGGGGGTTCGATTTCTGGTCGATTTTGCGAAAATACGTGCCGAAAATCGAACCTCTCCCGCCGCCCATGAAGACGTACATATTTATTGAAAACTGATTCTTATATGGTAAAAAAGCATATTTCCTCTAATTTTTGAAAGCTAGCGGATTTTTTGAATTTCGTAAGATAAGACGAGTTATGAATATTTTTGTGAAATCACTCCAGTGACGGCTGTGAAGGGTCGGCTGGTCGAGTTCGGGACTTCACAAAATTGATCATAAAATTTTTCGAGATTCAAAAATTCTGCTAGCTTTTCAAAAAATAGAGGAAACATGCTTTCTTACCAATTAAGAATCAGTTTTCAATAAAGATGCCTTCATGCGCAGCCGGAAGGGGTACGATTTTCGGCACGTATTTTCACGAAATCGACCAGAAATCGAACCCCCTTCGCCGCGCATGAAGACCGCTCTTTTGGAAATCGGTCCTTTCGTGGTAAGGAGGGTATTTTAATACACTTTTTTAACAGCTTGTTTGTCGCTCCAACGACGTTATTGCAAGGTCGACCGCAGGTCGATTCATCTTGTTCAATCCAGAAAGTCATGATTTTTTCACTGTGGATTGACCAAAACTTGGAATTCAACTTTTTGACAGAATTTTAACTGTGTAGGTGGTCCGCCTCAGTTATTGAATAATTTTGTTTTCATGAAAAACTAGAATTTTATATGCAATTCCCCTAATCATGTCGACATCGCAGCGGGGAAGGTTGTATTTTGCCGTATAATATACAGGGCTTGAAATTTTGTAGGGTCCAATTTCATCCATTCTTTTCATACAATGGAGGAAATCGGAGAACGCTGTTGCCGCACTTGAACGGAGATTTTTTGAAGCCTTTCAAAAATTCACAAAGCTTTAAAAACCATAATAAAGGAGATTCTTTGAATTAATAAGCAGGTTTTAAAAATAACAGCTTCTATCTGATTAGTGGGGTCGATATTTTTCGGTAAATGATGCAAATCGGGCCCCTGTTATACAGAAGATCGTTTCAAGAGAAAATGATTTTATTACTGTGTGTCAAACTGTGGCTCAAAATTTTATAGAGTATTTTTTTAATTTTGTAGAGTTATTTTTTACTTTCTTTTACTGTTTTCTGCAGGTGAGGAGATTAATTCCGTGACAAGTCCGAGCGTTTCAAAAAACCTTGTAGGGAAAACACTTGAGTCTTCCTTAGTAATTAGCACTTTATTTTATAAAGTAAAACTTTGGACGTAGATGTCGCTGCTTCAGGCGGAAAACTGTGGCTTCCATGACTTCCTGGAAAAAATCTGAAAAATAATGCTGGAACTCTCGCCTCTCGCCGACTCCAAATCTGCCGGCAGAAAATCTTCATTTTTAGCCCGTAAAACAATCATCATTTAAAAAATTTAATGTTCAATTCCATAACTTTAAGAAGCGAAGTTGATTCTCTTCAAGCAGTTTTAGACGCCCTGAAAAAAATACGACTTATTAAGAAATACAAACATCGCCTAAAATTGCGATACGAGAGAATCCTCTGCCAAAACTGAAATAGTACGACCCCCCCCCCAAAAAAAAAATGGCTGGCGTCACAGTACGACCCTCCTTCGATTCTCGAACCTCAAGCTTGAGCCTGCACCTTGTTTTTCAAAGGAGCAGAGACATGATGGAGTAGGGCAGGTGAAGTAGTACAGTTGGATGATGCTGACTACCTGCCTACGTCGTTTGATATAAACGGTACGCAGAAGGGATTTTTTTTTCGCTCGATCATTAGGTTCCAGAATGTAACCACTGAGGGAACCTGCACAAGGAGGTTGTTTTCTTTCTGGCATTTTTTCTCCCAGTTATAGCATCTCAAGGGTTTTCTATTCCTTTTTTGACTAACTTTTTGAAATTCACCTTTATTTGTTCTTAGTGCGCGTCGTCGAGCAATCGGAGTAGGCGGCGACCATCGCATGTACTCCGGACCGTGGTTCCTGCCCAGCAAGCCTTCCCTCCATCCGCGCTCGGTGAGCTGTTCCTAGCATTCCTAGTACAGCAAAGTGTGCACGGCTTGAGATGTAAACAGGCATGTCATCCATCGAGGTGACCAGCACGAACAAGCCAAGCCGTCGCCGGACACGTTGTGAGATAAGATAATTCCCGAAGCCGTGCTAGCCGCGAATCCTCGACAAGTGCCTGGCCGCCGACAAGAGAAGCATGAGACGCGCACGGCCAGTTAGAACAGTTAGGCAATTCGGATTCCACGTAGCTGCAGCATCTCCAGTGGCGGACTGCTTTTCCCAGCACGACGAGAACCTGATTCGGTCCCAGTCCCACGCACGCGCACACTCGGCCGAGGGTGGGCGGCGCGGACACTGTGGGAGGCTCGCCATGCGCCGTCGAAGCTTATCCGCCGAACTGTAAGCCGAAGATGTGGCCGGCCGGATCGATCCACAGTCCTCGGAGCGCTTCTGATGATCCACGACAAGCCTCTAAATCCGCACGGCCCGTTCGTTCACGACTGCTTCCAGTCACTGTTTATCACTGCGAGCCTCGCACTTGCTACGTTTCCAGCCACGCACCCCTCCCCATGGAGCTGATGGTAACAGCACATCTCCTGTGGCAATCTTTGGCTGCTTAGTCCTTCCTTGATTTTTGGCGTCTTCTTTGGTTCCATATCTCTTTCAGCGGTCCAGACGTAATTAATTAATCAGCAGCCTTCGAATATTATTGAGCAAGTTTCAGCACTAAGCGAGCTATTTGAAGCGAGTCTGTGTTTAACAAGGGACATGCTACGTAGTTAATGCTGATCCTGTTATGAATAGCAGTGAGGTTAATGCTCAAGAAAACCATTCAATAGCTTGCTATTGTGGTCTTTTTGTGAATATTATATCTAATAGTTTGATGGAGCCGCATGAAAGTGTGAGATTTCCTGTGCAGTTGATTTGGTTCTTGAGCAGCTATATTGCCTACTCAGCGTTAAGTAATGCCATCACTTGTGGATCACTGGAAGTACCCGAAAACGTGCTAGCAAACCGAGGTTCACTTTGCAACGTAACGATTGCTGCTGGTGTTGTGTCTGTGGACGAGTATGTGTTTGGATACCAATGCTAATCCAGATACACACCACTTCTACAGATAAAATGTCATTGCTGTAAACGCTTTGCAGTGATATATGTGTTAAATTTCAAAATGTCATAATTAAGATCTCTTTCATTCAGCTAGTGCCGATTGTTTGCTGTTTGCTATGGTGATCCAGAAACACTTCTTAAATGAAACGAGTGGAAGGTTTGCCGAAAGATTAGATACGCTCTTGTTGATCAGAAGGCCTATCTTGCATGCAATTTGCTTCTCCTGAATGTTTTCTAATCTTGTCGTTCACACTTTCCCGTTTTCGTCGTTCATTTTCCCTTTTTTAATGCTCATATCTCTGAAGTGAAAGCTGCGTTCCTTCATACTTTTTCTTTAATTAGAGCGTGCTATCCAGCTTTCGGCGAAGAAGGCAATTTTTGCTCTTCTACGTGTGCCAGTGGTTCGAAATCATTGGTGGAAAACGGGAGAACACATCGGTGTAAGCTACCTTTAGGGAACTTCAATTTGCACCGTCGTGTGTATCTCTTTTAACTCTTAGAGATACAGCTGAGAAAGCATTCCTGCGTCACTCTCTCGAGGATTTACCTTGAAACAAACCGGCGTTGTTTTAAATGTAGTGTTATGATGTGACCTTTTTCGTTCGATACTCATTCACCCGGCCGCCTTGGAAATGTGCACCGTCCAACGAGATCGAGCAGCTGGCTTTGCTCAGTTCTGTCAGTCCTGGAACTGAATTAATTACACCGTTTGCTTGCAGGCATGTGGCCTCTGATAATATTCACCGCTCTTGTGCGGCTATCCAGCGGACAGTTCGCCGAGATCGCCTCGATAGCCACGTCTCTGCTTGGGTCGGGCCTAGGCCCAGCGCTAGGTCAGTGACGGAAGCGGATCGAGGTTTTTGGCCGTTCTCTCATTCCTCCGCCTCCGGAGTTGCAAACAATGCACAGGATGAGACTGCCGTCTGAAATCCGTCCCGTTTCGGGCATTTCAATGACGGAGGAGTTCGAATGAGGGAACGACCTCGTCGGCAATTCCTCCCTTCTCCTCGTGATGAATGCATCAGCGAGAACGACGACCTTTACAGGTGCGGCCAGTGCCGGTTCGGCCGCAGCGCCAGCAGCCGTCGGGGCTCTATCACAGATCGGACAACGTTGGTTTCTGCTTCACATCGTACACATGTGTTTGAGGGATGAAATCGATTCCAACACAGCACTCGCAGATAGCAGACGTATAGTTTACGGATGAAAAACTGAAACCAACTTTTTCGTCGCTCACGCGCGTCAGATGACAGCGACGGCGAGAAGTCGTCCGCCACAGCACCGGTCGCATTTGCTTGTCGCCGGCCGTTGTACGGGGCAACCCAGTTGGAATGGGCGGTCGAGAAGATTTCATCCACCAAACAGATTTGTGCCGCATTTTGTGCCATCCGCGGCGAGAATGCTCCCCGTCGAACATTGTGCGGACTTTCAGTGTACCAGCTCGCTCAAGGCGCGCTGCAGTTGACCGGCACAGGTGTTGGCGTGCTCAATCAGGCGTCCGAAGGCAACTGGTTTCCGGCTGCACTCGAACAGGCATCTAAAGGCGCAAGTGAGTATGCCACCTTTTCTGTTGCCACAAAAACGACCGAAACACTCTTCCGACAGGTGGAGCATATTTCAGCGTTCACCTAACCCAAATATGTTGCAAAAAAACAGTGTTTTATTCACAACACAGTGTAACGAAGCATTGAAGCGCTGCAGGCTTGTTTTTGAGCACAATGGTTTAAAGAACCGAATGCAGGCTATTCGAAAAAGGCTTGACTACGGGTTTAGTGTAACATCGTTCCACTAGTTCCCCTCACTTAAAAAGAAGTCAAGTGACTTCATCTGCAGATCGGGATTTGCTGAAATGACGGGACTCAAGGATGCGATAACCTTCACCAATAGATTTCCCAGAGGTCACGCTTTCTACCATTCCAAAATTGGTCAAAGGAGAGAAGTACATGTACCGTCAGTGAGGGAATGTTGTTTCGTCTTCCTACGTTCATAGAAGGCACGGCTGCGTCATTCGGAAACGTGGATGGCACCCCGCCAGCGTGAAAGCGGTCGTAGATAGTTACTGAACATCTACCTGCCTCTTCGAGGAAATAGAGATCTAGTCACATTTCTTTGTAATATAAGTGTACAAAAGCTTTAAACAAAGATCGTGAGCTTTTCTTCCACTGATCTCTTTAGAGGACTGGAAATTATTATATATACTATATGTACATGTATATATTCGACAGAGTAAATTATATGAAAGTCTGTTCAAGAAATGTTCAACATCGTGTCAGCTCAGATAGAAATCAGTTCCACGACTTTCACTTTCATCTCATTTCACTGAAAAAGGAGAAATTGCAATGAAATGAAAATTCATCAACTTCCCTATCACATATGTACCTATAGGTCAGTAGACTAATCCAACTGAATTTAAAGTCCTCAGCTGAGAACGAGATCTCGAATTGTACACATTATACATGCATATATGAATGGTGTGTCGCGATGGTTTTTATTAGGTTGGAAACCATGCCCCGACATTTTTTGCATTTTATTCTAGATTTAGCTGAATGTCTTTTGCACAAAGTTATACTTCCATTTTGACTTTGGTCAATTTTTAAGTCAATAAAGTAGAAGGTCAAGGAAGAGAAATGACCTTCGCTGTCAGCTTTTACTCTCTGCCTAGGTTTGAGATTTCTTGCACAACCTTTCGAAAGAGGATGACTTGCTCTACAAAATGGGTGTTGGCTGTTTTCGTTCATTTTTATAAATAAGAAACAATTTTACATAGAAAAAGAAAAACACATTTTCTGAGAGACCTAATTATTCTTTTTCAAACTATATATAACGTTTTGCAAAAAAACCTTTAGCGAAATGCAGAACAAAACGTTTAAAAACGTCAGAGACCTAGTTTCCAACCAAATATTAGGTTGTCCCATAAGTCCCCGCCGTTTTTTCAACAATTCACTGCAGATTTCTCCGGCAGTCTCTTGCATAGCGCTGCATAGCTTTCGAAAGAGAATGATTTGCTCTATCAGACCATGTACTGCGTTTCTTTTTTCATAATGAATTTTGTCAATTTTTAAGTCGTTGAAGTGAAAAGTGAAAAAGAGAAAAAGTAGCCATTTGCGCACTTGTTCTCTCCGCTTAGGTATGTAATTATTTGCACAGTTTTTTATAGCGCTTGGAAGACAATGTTATGTGCTACAAGAATGTGTGTTGGTCCTATTTTCTCACTTGTCCATTATTGATTTTTAGGTCACCAAATTGGGAATTCCGACTTTTCCGTCCGAATTTTTGCCAAAACTCCGGTTCTGTGGTTGGAATTTTTTGCTTGGTGTTGTATGTCGTTTGGAAGAGGACGTCTTGCTCAGTAAGAATTTGTGTCGCGTTTATTGGCTCACGCTGATTTCTGTCGAATATCAACAACTGAAGAAGGAGAAGGAGTTGTTGGTGAAGACGATTTTTCTCTTTTTGGCATTTTTTGAAATTCAACAGAAATCAATAAACACGACACAAATTCTTATAGTGCAACGCATTTTCTTTCGAACGACATATAACACCAACCCAAAAAGTCCAACCACTGAGCAGGAGCTGTCGGCAAAAATAACCATCCCCCTTCGGACGTCCCAATTTGATGACCTAAAAATCAATAAGGGCAAATGAGCAAATAGCACTAACACATATTCTTGTAGTACAGAACATTGTCTTCCAAATGCTATAAAAACTGAGCGAAAAATTACAAACGTAAGCGAAGAGAACAAGTGCGCAAATGGCTCCTTTTTCACTTTTTCACTTTTCGCTTCGACGACCTAAAAATTGAGAAAATTCATGATGAAAAAATAAATACAGTGCATGTTCTGATAGACCAAATCATTCTCTTTCGAAAGCTATGCAGCGCTATGCAAGAGACCGCCAGCGAAATCTGCAGTGAATCGTTGAAAAAAAAACGGCGAAGACTTATGGGACAACCTAATAGTTTGACATGTATGCCAGTGCAACTTATTTAGGCTATCCGTGAGAGGAATGACCGGTTTCTACACGTAGCTCTCCTATGTATTGTCTCAAAGTGACAAAAGTTTTAATTCCTTATTCTTTCTACTTGTTTTTATTTTTTATTATTTGCTTTCTTATTACTAATTCACCTTCAATCGCCACCATGGTACTGAAGGAACAACTGCTAAGGAGCTATTCATAATTTGCGACCGTAGCGATAGCACCGATTGGATCTGAATCTCGCAAGCCACTGAATCTCGCGATTCCACTAACGCTTCCGGTCGCCGTCTATGAACCGACCTTAAAGAATGTGGGATGGTCAACCGGTTGTGGCGTTTCCGGTAGATCTCTAGTTAGCCAAAATTTTTGGAACTTTTTTAGCCGAGAGTATCCCATATTTATAGATGAATAACAGCAGCTCAATTTTTGATGCAGTAGTTCTTGCTTAAACTTTCATAGGCTGTTTCAGTTAAACAGATTTGCTGCTCACGGTAGGGGTTTAGCAGGAATAAAGTAAATAATCGTGGCTTTCTGCTCTGTACAACATTGCACAACTAACACCTCTAATCAAATGAACACGGCGACACATTACAGCGACTGTGCGCGATTTCGACTCAAACTTCGCGGTCACCTTTGTGATTTCATAGGCTGTTGGACCACATTCAAAGAGCACTAAGCAGTTCGCAGGGAAACCGCCAGCTCAACCAGGCGCCACTTTCTTCTCAATGAAGCATAAACAGTGCGGCTTGAAGCCTCAATCGTTTGCGGGTGAAAGTTGAGATGGCTCGAAATAGGGTGACGGTTGCGGCATGAAGGATCTTGCTTGCTTCAGAAGATTTACAATTTTCCTTCTCCGAACTTAAGCTCACTTAAAAACGATCACGTGCTTGCAGCAAGTTTTTGATTACTGCAAGGATTATTCAATACTTTTTGTAGATGGGAAACATGTCGATGAATAGAAGAGGTGATCATAGACTGCGAAACATCGTAGCAACTAAGGATTATGAAGAACCTCATTTAGGTCGATTGGGAAAGCAGGCTCTTGTGTGACGGATGTCTTTCTCATATCGTTGAACAAATCCATATTTTACACCTACACCTCAATAATGAGAAGAACTGTTTCGAGAAAGAAATCTCATTCGCTGGTGCACTGAGCAGTCCTCCTTGCATTCTACATAAGTGGGAGAATTTCAGAATCTGCATCATCTCATTGCCACTGTTGAAGGTGCAACCAGCCAAGCATTGCATTACTATTCGAACTTTTGCCCAAGTTCTGAGCGTCGATCCCCATCTCTTTCCTTCATAATGCGTTAAAATGTGAAAGCCGGGTTCCACATTTTACAGTCTACATGCAAAATGCTAGAACAGCGAAAGTGTTTTGATCAATCTAATTTTTTTGGAGATGAAAAAGTCAGCAAAAATGTTGAGAAACAGAAACTTTTTTAAATATAGGTGCAGCCAGACTGACAGGCAAATTCAGGTGAACAATTCGGGAGCAGTTCCCATTCTAGAAGTTTGTTGGAACACTCCATTGCAAAAACCCGAAGCGCATAAAGGTGTGGGTGATAAACTATGTACTACCTACATAGGAGTGTCAGTATCAACCAGCGCATTGGATAAGTGACCAACAAGCTCCCAAGAAAAAGGGGAGGATGTCTAATTCGACAGCGACGGCCTTTTTGATGTTTACATTAATTCTAAAATCCAGTTATTTTAAAATTTAAACTTTTAGTTTCACTACTTTTGTTTTTACTCAAAACGTGTTCCTTAATTGAGCCTGGATAGCTAAGAAGGTTAGCAGTGTTTTAGGCCAAACAGTAATTTAATGCTGTTTTAGTGTTTTGAACGTATCAATATCATTCAATCACAAAACTTCGTTTACTACTCAAATGGCGTTCCAGTCTTTGTTCAGCGATTTCATTCCACGAGGACCTGGTAAGGGATATGGTAGGGGATTTAATACCATTACGTAGGAAGAAAAGTGTTATTTTAAAAATGACTGGTGATCACCGAAAAACGGACGTTCCATAGCATTCGTCGTCTTGAATGCTTTTGTCGTATAACTGTAACTCATTGATTAACTGCGTTTTGCGGATTCTGTAACCAATTTCCGACAAACACCATTTTTCGCTCATGTAAAAGAGCACAACTATTGATTTTATTAGGCTGTAAGACAGAGGAGCTTCTGCACTTCTGAAAGCCCTTCCGAATCCGTTACAGCAGGAGGAGCTGTGTCGCCTCACTGCCAGTGAAGCCATAGATGGCGCGCTCAGATGCGTGCGGTTGTTCTCGTCTGGAAATGCGCTGTTGAGCGTTGTTTTGGAGGCTGCCCGTGTCGCAGGAATCTCTCGCTACGGCTATCGTCCCCATTGTTAGCCGCAGCGCGGCTGCGATTGCGCCCGCTTATTTCCGCGGACGATTTGGATCGCGGACTGTCTCAACAGTTGCTTGCGAACCGACTGCCAGACAGAACGGGTAGACTCAGTCAGCTGCTCGAGACCGCCGCCAGTTTCCCATGCTAGCCTGTCTGCAGACCATGCAGACAAGTTCGGTGAGGACTGGGTATAGTGAACTAACGACAGGGCTTGAATTTGCTGCCTAGGGTGAAGTTGGCCAGGTGTTGTTGGGATCTCAGTGAACGTTTATGTTGCTTACGAGCCTCCGGGAGAATGTTGTAACAAAGTGATTCGCCTGAAGGAAATTGCCTATACGAACTGATTAATTTTCGCATTTATTTAATTTAGCCTCTAATTTTTTAGTTTTACTAATTCAGATTTTAATCAAAATTTGTTCCTTAATTGAACCCAAATAGCGGAGTGGTTTGCGATATTTTAGGTCGATCAGAAATTTGCCGCTCTTTCACTGTTTTGGATGCTCCAGCCTTTCTTCATGGGCCTCATCCTAGGACCTGGCAGACGCCTTTGCACATTTGTCTAGAGAGAAAAGTGTAATGATAAACATCTACGGAACGGCTATTACGCGTTTTCTAAACGCTAAAGGCTGTAAGGCGGCTGTCGCGGCAGCGGACAAGAACAATTTCGTATGATGGAGCTTTGTGGTTCGAATCTCACAAGGAAAGGACTCCAGGTCGCAGTGACACTTTGAGAAGATATGCATGTCACGAGATCTGGCATCAGGCTCAAGTTTGGGGTGCGATTTCTGCCAAAAATTTACGACCCTCCCCCTTCCAGAAGGGTCTTGGTACGATCCCCCCCCCTCACCCGAGAAAATCGATGGATTTCAATGTTACGTTGTCTGCTCTGTTGCAAACGATTTTATAAAATGTGAAAATAAATTATTAATATTTAATTAATAACGTTTTGACGCAAATAAATCAATGAGGATTTTTCAAGCATGGCAATGAAATGGCGTCATCCTGAGCACCTACGGAAGGAGCTTCTACGGAAAGCAGATGTCACTTGGATTTGAAAATGTGTCCAACAAAAATTCGAGTAGTTATTCTAAGATTAATCCTTAGATTAAATGATAAACTTTTTGAAGCTGCTTTCGAAATAACTGAAGACGATCGATTGTTGCTCAATTTTCGCAGTGACGGCGCGACACATTTTTTTTAGTTGAGAGATGTGAAGTTGAAAATGGATCTTACCAAAATTTAACCTTCAATTTGTAGCAAGAAAAAATCAGGCCTCAACCCTTCATCCGATCAGTTGGTGTGATTTTCCTATATAGAATTTTTCCAGAAATAGGATGTTCTCTGAACAAGGCGACCACTGAAGCTGAAATTGGTGTTCACCATTGCACAGTTTTTATTCAGCACTTGTTCAAGAAATTGAGTCTTTCCTAAGCGGTCTTCCTTGTGATTAGGTGATGTCATGCTCAATTTTTTTTTCAAAAATAAAGATTTTTACATCTGAAGTGACGATGTCTAGAGCTAAGATGTAGCTTTAGAGAATGATAATTCGAAAACCAAGCCTTTCATAAGCGATCTTCCTTGTGATCACACTTTTCTATCTTTTTGGATACAAAATCAAATTCTGAAAAATTGATCTTCATGCGCGGCCGGGGGATGCGATTTCTCTTCGATTTTTGCGGAAATACTTGCCGAAAATCGCAGGCCCCCGGACGCGCATGAAGATGCCTTTTTTGAAAGGAGGTTTTGTGATCTTCTGAAATAGAATCTCTTCTAGTTTTCTGAATGCCACCCGCATTTGCACATCTCTCAAAAGTAAGTGTGTCAGGATCGGTTGAACAAAGTACAAGTATAGCACCTTCCAATCACATCGACGTGTATCAACCAAAGATTAAGCTCTTGTAAGGCTTCATCTTAACACTAGACATCGTTTCCTTTACGTGTAAAAATCTCTATTTTTGAAAAAAATGAGCATGACTTCATCTGATAACAAGGAAGATCACCTAGGTTTTTGACTTGGTTTTTAAATATATATTTAACAGGAATTTTCGTTTTTTAAAGCTAGATCTTAGCTCTAGACATAGTTCACTTCAGAAAAAATCTTTATTTTAAAAAATTTTGAGCCTCACTTGATCGCAAGAAAGATCGATTAAGAAAGGGTTGATTTTGGAATATATATATAAAATAGAAATTAACGTTTTCTGAACTATATATCAGTCTAGAGATCGATTTCTTCAGGTAGATTTTTTTATTCTTGAGAAAAAGCGAAATTTTGAGCATGACCTCACCTGATAGAGAGAAAGATCGCTTAGGAAAGCCTTGATTTCTTAAAGAAGTGCTGACTAAAACCTGTGATGTTGTGGATTCCAGTTTCGGCTCCAGTGGTAGCCTTGTTCAAGAAATATTTTGTTTTTGGAAAAAATCCAGGATAGGAAAATCACTCCACCGGATCGGATGAAAGGTTGAGGCCTGATTTTTTTCCAGCCACAAATTGAAGGATAAATTTTGGCAAGATTCATTTTCAGCTCCAATAGTTACATCTCTCAACTAAAAAATGTGTCGCGCCGAAAATTGAGCAGCAATCAATCCATTTCATCTATTTCAAAAACTGCTTCAAAAAATTGATTATCTAGTGCAATAACTCTGCAAATCCAAATGACATCTGCTTTCCGTAGAAGAAGCAGTGCTCAGTGTGTTGCCGTGCCCAGCCATGCCTAAAAAATCTTCTTTTATTTGATTTATTTGAGTTAAAACTTTATTAATTGAATAATAATAATAAATTTATTATTTACAGACCTCTGCTTACAATACTTACAATAGAAGGACGATCCCTCCGGGGAACTTTGTCTTAGGAACCAAATCGAAGTACGACCCCGCCCATTGCGATTTTTGTACCCCACGCTTGAGCCTGTTTGCATTGAACGCTGATGCTCCATATCTGAAAGACGGCTCTGGGAGCGGAGTTATAGACTATTTTGAGTTTGCTTTCCGAGTTCTCTGCCAGCGGCCGGGGTGGAGCAGTGGTGGTTCAACGGATAGAGAAGAGGATACGAATTGGCTCGCTGTGATACAAAGTGGCTCGTTGTTCGATTCTCCTGTGGTGTAATATTACTGCAATACTTAAAAAGATCCACAATCAATCAATCAGTCAAGTACACTATGTATTATAATAAAATGGCAACGAAGAAAGCACCACAAAAAAAAAAAACTGAATCGTGGGTACTAGCCGGAGCTTAACGACTCCAGAGGTGGAAAAGTTTTAACATTTCGATGAACTTCGGTGGAGTACGGTATGTATGGATAAGTAAGTGTCACTTATCCATGCTCACCCTACATCAACTCATCGTAATTGATCGCATTTTTAAAAACAGACCTTATACAAGTAGTCGGCGCCTTAAGTAACCTCACTGAGCGACGTTTATGTGAAGGAACATTTCCACGTCTGGAGTTGTGAAAAACGATGGAATATGAATCAGGTTCCTTTTCTGACGAGATTTTCGTTGAGATTTCACAATATGTGCTTTGGTTGATTGTGGTGGCTCTTTTTTAGACAGTGCTAGAATGTTGCGCCACAGGAGCGCCGAACTAGAAAGCACTCAGTCTCACCACGAAGTTCCTCTATCCACTGCGCTTCCGCCCCCCCCCCCCCCATTGTTTCCTTTGTACTTGGAATCACTGTTTCGTGATTGGAAGGCTATGCGAGCAGACAGAGGGATAAGAGGGCAATCTGAAAATGGTCCACAACTTTTGCCAGTTGAGTCCAGCGGACATGGAACACATATTGGGAATCAGCGTTTGAAGTCGCACCTCATAATGTGCAGCTCATAACAAAGTGCCACATCGACCTTGTATCCTTTACTTGTCAGAAAACCTATGTTTTCATCGAAATTAGGGAGCTACATTAGGATTAAGTTGTTAGAAAACAACGGAGGCGCAGTATAGTGAGACGCTTTGAACCTGGAATGATAAACTCTAAAGAGAAGGAAGGAGGTGTACGGAGCAAACGTCCTCTAAAACGAGCTGGTAAAAAAGTATTCAACTGCTCCCATTTTTACTTACCATGAGATCTACATATTCAGGTGCTTCTTTACGAACCGGCTTTGTGCGTTAAAAGGAAGGAAGCAAGCTAGCCTAATCTAGGGTCTGTGATCTTAGCACATCGCGGGTAGTTGACAATAATGTACAAGTGTTAGACGCTGACAGATAAAGTCGAAGAGGTGGCTAAACCGTTGGAAGCTCCTTATCTGCAAGGGAGGTGATGAAACGGGTTGAAGGCAGAGCAGACCAAGAATGCTGTAAGTGTGTCGTCGTCCTGGATAGGTTTCCTTGGCTGACTAATCTAGGGAATCCTAGAGTAAAGAGAGTTATGATGTGACGACCTATAACACAGGAGAAAATTCGGGAGAATGACCTGGTGAGAAAGATCTGCTCTGAAAACAGCACGGAATCTGTGGCTTCATCAGCATATGGATGTGGGACTACAGTAGATGCTCTTTAACCAATCCAATCACTCGTCTTCCAGCAAGTGCAATATATGAAAAACCCGAATTCGACGAGGGAAAGGAGCGGACCAGTCAACAGGGGACGTCGCAAAAGAACAAGGCCAGCCCCTTCCTGAAGATGTATACATATAACGTCTCTGGGAAGGCATCTTCCACGCGCATGGTTCTCATGGAACCGAAACGAAGTCCCTGCAGCTATGAACATGAAGCTAGGAGATGCTAGTATTAGCACTCTGCCTCATTTTACGTCCTGCTCTCGTTCAGTGTACTTACTGCCGTCACCGTTTCCAATTCAAACTAGTGTTGATTGGTAGTTAATTGTAAAAAAGGCAACGTAAAGCATCCTGAAATGCAGCGTGAAACACAAGCTGAGAATACGTGAACACGATTGGGAACGAGATGTCGTTCAATCCAAGTCCTTCTAACAAGGCTTCTTTCTTGCTTGTGAGGCTTCTTGTTTAGCGACTTAATGAAGTAACACTACGTAAACAAACCCTTTTTTCGAGTGAAAATGTCCACTGAAGTGTTTTATATTCAAGCTTGTTTCTAGCACTTCACTCTTCATTTTTGAAGATGTATGAAAAACAGGCTAATAGCTGTTTTGAAAAAGACTGCGAAAAGACTAGATTTCTCCAGGAAGTATGATGATTGGCCAGGGCGGCTTCCCTGGAATGCCAAACCTTGGTGCACTCGGACCAGTCGCCCCGAGAAGCGGCGGCTCTCAAATAGGATCAGAGTTTGGTACAGGTACGTAGCTATTCTTCCCCAAGGTGCACGTGACACCACTAAATCTTGTTGTTCAATACAAGCGTTCTCTAAGGAATGCTTCCCTAGGCTTTCCTGCCCCATCGGTGGAGGATTACAACGACAATTCGGAAAAATCCGCGGCTTCGGTGAGTCAAACTGAATATAATGCAATCGTTGACATTTACCGCTTAGCCTAGGAAGTCAAGGTTCTACTGATTGAATACAGCTATTGTTTTATATCTAGCCAGTATTTTTTCCAAAGCGACTAGTTCTTTTTCAAGAAAATAAGAAGAGGAAAGAACCGTCGGTGTTTTGAAACTTTCCCTTTTAAGCTGAGGAAACAAAGTCCTCGAGAAACGCAATGCTAATCCAATCAGTTTAGTAGCAGGTGACTGCAATATGCGATTCGAACAGGGCGAAATCCCCTGACATCCTACAGACTTTATATGGAGACCATCTGTCGTCGGGGTCGTGAAAATCCCCAACTTCATTTCAGTCAGATTCTCCGGTGCGTCTACAATTATCGCACGGTAAAATACGTTGGATGAAGAGTTTGAAAATATTGGAAGCCTATCTTTCCGTCTGCGTCTACTACGATGGTTCGAAAGATTTGAAAAGTCTAGAAGCTTGATAGGAGCAAATTTTAGGGTGAAACTATAGCTATGCTACGTACTGTAGAACCTAGTGCAGAGATAGAAACAATGAATTTTTCAGATGGATAACATGTTGAGCCGGTTCTAGAAAAGATCTAAGGTGGTTAATGAATAAGGCCTTCAACAGGACATGCACACAAGGACAGAATGGGATGACAATTATAAGTTAAATCAGGAGGCGAGACTGCTCCTTCTTTTCTTCGAAATAGCAATATCATGACGTTCCAATAGTCCGGATTACTGAAATGCTGAGTATATGGCGGAAACGTTTCTAGTTCCATAACTCCTGGTCTCATTCCATTGAGCCTCATAAACAAGATTCACTATGCAGCCTAATCCTCCAGAGCACACCTGATCTGACCTTTATGAGCGTAGGCACTAATAAGTGCCAGAAACAATCGTTTGTGCCCTCCATTTCCATGAAAACGGAACTCAATGAGCCGATGGCACGTATGCCAGGGTCACTCAAATACTCACGAAACCTTTTGAAAAGATCCCAGAAGCATGTTCTGAAGAACCAGAATATTCTTCGATGAGCGTTATAGATCGGTGGAAAAGTTCGCGTTACCTACCCAGATCACTGGTAAACCGCCCTATGATGGAAATAATCGTACCAACACCCGTCATCCCCAAAGCGTTTGACGGAATTCCTGAAAAACAAATTGAGTGGGAAAATGGTAATATGGGGATCCACGCTGCGGTGAGAAAATGATATTGTGGAGGGGATCCATACCATGAGTTTTTTGGAAGAACATATTACGGCGAAATCAATTTGGAGTGGTATAAAGTCTTCTCCTCATTGAGTGAGTCTCCCTGAAGTCGAGCGCTTTCACCATCCTATACCTGATGTATGTCTATGAAATCCCGGTTTCATACTAATGCGTTATTACTGCGTTTTTAATCATTATTAATTAAAAATTATTTAATATTTATTAAATAATCATTATTTATTATTACGGCGTTATTAGTGTAACTTTTAAATTACGTGGATGCGGCCTTAAGACCTTTCGGGAGAAGAAGTCTAGATTTGACCTGTTGAAACCTTTTATTATACAAATTATACAAGTACGGCTTCTTGAAGCATGGAACCTGCCATGGAATCTCGTTACAAAACATTGGCTTCTTCGTTATTTAGCAACAAACATAGATGCCCTACATTTAAGGATCTTTCGGCGCACGTCTTCTTTCTTGAAATCTTGAACTGTTGACTACTGCCATTTTTTGAGAACGCTTGCATACCTACATAGAGGGTATACTGTTTCTGCAGCACAGCATTTTGCTACGTGGTTCTTTATGCACATCCGCAGCAACATTCTGTTAGTCTTCGCAGAAAGTTCTCAACCCTATCTAACCAGAATTACAACGGAGGTGATCCCAACTACCACCAAAGGAATGCTTGGGAAGCGTTCTCAGGATGAGGAAGTGTGCCGCATCGCAGCGTTAGAGGCAAGATGGCTGTCTTCAGAAGTAAACGCAATATTTACCACTTCCTTTCGCTTGCCACAACATGGCATTTTCATTAGAATAGCCTTGTGAATGTAAAATATCACATGATTTGGCAATATAAGGATTTTTGTCCTAATTGCCGTCATGGGGGATCCGAACTGAGCACAATTTGAGCACTCAATACAGACGGTGCAGAGGCGTCCGGAAAGCAGAGAAGCCAGCGTTGGAAAAGAAAAAGTCAAAAGGATTATGTGAGCTCCACTGTGTGCAGGTAGTATAGACTCGTGATCAGGCTTTGCCAGTCAGCCAGTTTCGCAACTAGTTGAACTTTACCAAGATTTTAGCCGGCTCTAAAAAATTTCAACTAACTTTCTGTATAGTACTGGCATTTCAACTTTCTTTGGCTTCCAAGTGGAAGACACCTTTCTTCCAAATAGATATTATTTATAGGAGTGTATTACTTTAATATATACATATGTAAATAACATAAATATAAATTATAGCATTTATAAGTATACAGTACTCTACTATAAAGTATAAGGTTGTAACGAAATAAATGGCACTGAACCACTGTAAATTTAAACAGTTAATATCTCGGCTTGTAGGCAAGTTTATTAATCGAAATAAAAACCTTCTGATTCTACACATCTTTGCGAACGTGACACAATCTTTTTTATCCCAGTAGCATAAAAATCAGAAGTTCTGGAATTGACGAAATCTTCGAAGGCACTCTCGGTATCCTGTTGGTATTTGAATATTTTCCCTACCAAGAAGTCGCCAAGATGCTTGAAGAAATGGTAGTCTGTTGGGAGAGGTCGGGAGAAAGCGGAGGATGTGGTAGAGTTTCAATGCTCAGCTCATTCAATTTCTGCAACGTCATTCGTGCTACATGGGAGCGAGCATTGTCGTGCAGAAGGAGAACTCGCCTTCGGTTTACCAAGGCCGGCCGGATATCCTTCAACTTTTTCATCATTTCTTCAATTTCAATGCAGTACTTCTCTGCCGTGATGGATTCACCGGGAGGGAGGAAGCTGTGGTGAATAATTCCCAGCGAACACCACCATACTGTCACCATTACTTTCTTTTGGTGCAATTCCCGCTTCGCAAAAACCTTGGGGCTCTCATCGTTGTCCACCCACTGTGCCGATCGTCGCCTGTTGTCGTACGTTATCCATTTCTCGTCACAGGTTACGATGCGATCAAGGAATGGGTCCGTTTCGTTCCGTAGAAGCAGTGCGGACGAGATCTCATATCGTCGGTTTCTTTGCTCCTCAGACAGCTCGTGAGGCACCCATCTTCCAGCTTTTTGGTCTTTCCAATTTCCTTCAGATGCTGGGCAGCTGTGATGTGACTGACGCCAAGAACCTTCGCTATCTCCCTGGTACCTTTGTGTGGATCCTCCTCTACCACATCTCTCAGCTTGTCCTCATCAACCTCACTATGCCTCCCACGACCTTCATGTTCTCCCAAGCTCTCATCTCCATTCCGGAACTTCGATACCAACGATACGCCGTCCGAATTGTGGAACATCCTTGACCGAATGCGGCGTTGGTCATCTCATCCGCCTCCTTAGCTGTAGTGCCCAGCTTGAATTCATACAAGTAAATACCTCGGATTACCCTTTTGTCCATCTGCAAAAAAGTCAATAAAACTCTAAAGTTTTCCCCTTTTACATAGAAAATTTAGTACTCTCCGGTAGAGCAAAGTTTGCGCTTCTAAATGATATGCCACATGTTACGGGTTGTTCTTGATCAAACGCGTAAAGACGCGCCAAATAATGGCGCGAGCCAGTGCCATTTAATCCGTTACAACCTAATATTATAACAGAAGTGATGGGGAACAACCAGTGTTACTGCCACTGTCACGGTAATCACAAAACGTAGTGGAACGCTCCAATCTGGCGTTTTGATCTTCGGTTCGTTTATTACTATTGCATCGTTTTGTTTAGCTCTTTAGTCACTAATGGATGGACTTTCGCCGATCGGAGGAAGAAACCGAGCTGCTTTTGCTGTCGCTCTGTCGCGACCGTTGCCTTGTGCTCAAAGGCGACTGTAACTTATTCGCGCACAGTTGTGTAGGTTGGGATTGAGCCGCGGTAGCGCTCTGAAAGGAATTGTTTGGCTTACATAGCCCTTTCACGTCATTTAATTTTAAAGATGACACTTTCCAAATCAAACTGGACAATTTTCTCGTCAAACTGGACACCTCACCGAAGAAGCCTAACACTTTTAAAGAGAAGCGTCTTCAAAATCAGAACGAGCAAAAAGTTTTTCAAAAATTTGTTCGAGGAAGGTTTTAGTGTACATTTTTTTCGAAGTTTATACAATTTATACACTTTTAAAAAAGTGAACACATCGTTTGAAATTTTATAAAATTCTCATTTTTGAGAAAAATAATGGCATAACGCTTTTATTAGAAGAGCAGAAACATGCGCCTATTTTTAAGTGTGAAAAGAAGAGATTCCGCCAAATCGCCATCCATAATGTCTCGTTTAATGTTTTATTAGATTGATAGCAAAATTTCTGCTCACATGAAACATTACACCTGTAGATGATGCAGCAAGAGCAATTGTAAAGAACACACATATAGACACTTTACTGCTTTATTTGCGCAGCATTTGCCCGATCAACCAAAAAAACGCGACGAGCTTTTCGAGTGCATGGCGCGATCTCGCATTTTAATGCGCTAAATGATTGCTGTCTTATTGCGCATTGAAACAAATGTTGATTTATTATTTCTTTAAAAATATATCAAAATATTACCCTTATTGAGGCAGCTGAGGTAAAAAAATCAAAGAAAATTACATCAAATATTCCTTGAACGAAAAAGTATTCTAACTATCTTAGAGAGTCTGTAGTTTAAACTGAAAAATGCTCGTTCTGGAAGACTTTCACCTTGATTGCAGAAGCTTCAAGTTTGTTTGTTTGCAAGGGTTCCGAGTTTGACGTGAAAGTGGTATGCATATATACATATGTATACCAAGAAAGACCACCTCCAGAAGCCAATTGAATCATGCACGCCTGATTCACTTCATCCATTCGGATGCTCGATTCATTGATCAGTTTTAAATTCAGTACATTGACTCAGTTGACTCAGATGTTTTAAGGTGCACGCATTGTCAACGAAAACGCCGGATACTCTAGTTAACATTGACGAGGACGACGACTTCGACGAACTCACAACGACAGCTAGATCAAGCACTCAGACGCCTCCGGTGACTCTCTTCCCAGTTGAGGTAACGGAGACATGCATACGCGCCAGAAGAGGGTATCTCAAAATCTAGACATTGTCTTCCTTACATTTCTTTTCTTGCCCTGCGCAAATAACCAAGAATTTTTTTTTACGATTGCGACCTTGGGCAGCATAAAATCAATGCCTGAACAGTTTGAATTATAAAGAAATTCTTATTTTTATTTATCTTAAATATTGCAGAAATCTCATAAACTCTGCCCACAACTCTTGGATTATTATGAGGTAATGACCGACTAACGGCGCTGTGTTGAGGTCTTACCTGACTCTGACATTTCGTAGTTGTAGCACAGCGCAATCCTTCTCCAACTGCCATGGCCTTCTCCCCTTTCCTTTGAGTTTCTTACACGCATAGAATTTTTATCATTTTGCGCTTGATCAGCTAAGCCACTTCCTTAGATTTCCCATTCAGCGTTCCCACATTTGAAGGTTTCAGTCGAAGTTGAATGTGGAACTCATACCTAGTTGAGTACAAAACGGTTAGACGTTCCAACCTAAGAAGTGCTATTATCGAACTTCATAAGATCGGCAAGCAAGCGAGAGATATGTGAAGATCCTTTCCACGCCCCCGAAGAATGCTTCAGGATACAGTACAACGCTACAAGGAGTTGAAGACCGAAGAGGATACAAAAGGAAGAGGGCGTCTCACGACAGTTACGAACCGGAAAATGAGAAACTCGTTGGAGAAAAAACCCGGAGAAGTACCAGGAAATCGATGCGCTAGATGGCAAAAGACGTAGGAATAAGCGAAAGGTCAATAAGGAGGATAGTCAGGGGAAAGCTTAAAGGGTTTCCTTATCGTTATGGTTTGGGGAGGAGTCACATCTTCAGGGAAAACTCCACTTGTTTTCGTCGAAGCTGACATGAAAATAAACGTAGCGGATTACACGGTTATCCTGGAAAAAGTTCTCAAGCAGTCAGCCGATTCCCACTTCCGAGAAGCCTACTGGTGCTTTCAACTAGACTGCTTCGGCACACAAAGCGAAGGTGGTCCAGGAATGGTGCGCCGAGCAGCTGCCTGACTTCATCACACACACGAATGGCCCTCCAGTTCTCCGGATCTTAACCCGATGGATCATTCTGTGTAGGCAGTCTTAGAGAAAAAAGCCTGCTCTACAAGGCACCCGGATTTGGACTCTCTCAAAGAAGCGCTTTTGAAATCCTGGGACGAAATTGATGAACCGTATCTGCGTGCCACATGCGAAGCTTTTGTCGACCGTCTGAGGGACTGTGTGAAGGCTGAAGGCGATCACTTTGAAAACTGTTAGGATGCTTTGAATTATCATGCCTGTAGTAGATAATTTGGTAGTTTGGATTGATGTGCGGAGTTTGATTTCGAAGTGCCATTGAAATTTCAGAGCACGGGTAATTTTGCGGCACCCTCTATTAGTGATGGCTACAACTGCAAGCATTCTAACGTCATGTTCCCAAGTGCTGTACCATTGTGTGCTCTGCCATTAGGTTTTTACATGGACTTTTAATCGGCTATTGGTCATCTAAAACAGGGCGAAGATCGACCCTCAGCGGCGGGATGGATCACCCACGCCTTTGAAGACGAATGTCGAAACGACTGCCTCTGTTGAATAAATAGAAGTGCGCCTAAAAACTCCGTGTAGCATTGCATACATTGCTAACAGCAACAAACTATAATACAATGGCGGATTTTGAAGAAAAGAGAAATTGGGAAATTGCACTTACAATTTTCACAAAGCGTGGCGTATACAGGTCCATCATCTATGCATCATTCTGTAAACATGCTACCGTGGTGAGCCCTTAGTACTGTCCATGATGCCAGATTTGATTCGGGCAGGGACTAATCCTTTGAGAAATTGTTTTGCGTCATCATCCTATGGTACTAGGTGGAAAGATCCATTTATATTTAAAAAATCTGTTTCGAGTCTGAAAAGCGATTTGAAGCGAAAGGAACTTCTGGGCAAATATCTTTTGTAGGAATGAGAACGTAAGGCCGGCGTCAGAGTTTTGCATCATGTCGCCTTACCGCCATCAGCGAAGTGTCGGTCACAGCTCTCATGTTAGCGGAAGTAATTCTGGAAGGTTTATGGCTATGTTAATGTAGCAGCACTTCTCGGCGGCTAGATTCCAAAGGGAGGAGCGGCATGCGGCATCGCGGCGACTCGTACTCGGCGTTGCTCCCACCACGATAGGAAGGAAACGTACGGGATTGTGCTGCGATGCCGCAAGACTCTGATGCAGGCTTAGGACACTACTTTGGCAGAATTGAGGAGTCTCTCTTCTCAACGATATGTCTAAACTCGCAGAACTATTTTCCATGCAACTGACCATTCCTGTCTCACATCTGCACCGGCTTATGAATTCTGTAGAATGACGAGCCGGTCTCGCGAAGTTGCAGCGGTTACGTTACGTTTGTTGCAGCCGGAGTCCAACTCTGTGACCGAGCCGTCCACCCTATCGCCTCTGAAGGAGATAAGAATAGAGCTGCCGAAGAACACTCAAGAACAGACTGATAGCGACTATATCGATGAGGTACATGTCACTAATACATCGCTTCCTAAACGAACAATTGTGGACCATTTCTCGCAACAACGAATTGTATGTACTAGCAGCTAAGAGGTATGCTTGAGTTAGAAAAACGAATACTATAGGGGGAATTGCCATCCCCATATAGCAGAAAAGCATGTTTTGTTTCTGTCGAATCCTTGAGGCAGACGAAGTAGGGGCACTGAGAAGTTCCTATGCTTAACAGCGAGCGTACCACGCATGCACGATGAGCAGCACATCGTGCCTTGAATGATGCAGAGGCGGGAGTGTTGCGGCACAAACGTGGCGTCAATGGGTTGGTTTTTGTAGAGAAACGGGACCTGCACGTCTTTTTGGATTTCGCCTGTTAGGTGTCGTAGTACCCAAATCAGCACTCTAAATGGTCGTCCTAGAGAGCGAGCGAAATTGGGAATCTCGGCTCCGCCACCCTTACTCAACCATGCCTACACAGCCATACTTCACTGCAATGAAAAGAAAAGGGACTCACATTCTTGATCAGTCTCCGAAACAATCAACTAGGCGAAGTTCTAGAGAGATCCATTATTCTGACCTATCCATTTTCTAACACATACTCACCATAACCTACTGTGCTCGGAAGAAATTTTAAAAACGTGTGTTAGATTCGTGATCAGCACATCTCTATTAACACGCTCTCTGCCTAGGATAATCAAAGTTTGGGCGAATTTTTTTCCATCCTAATGTGGGTTAAGTACCGCAGTGCTTAGTCTTCTTGCGAAAAGCTTTCCCTCATTGTATCACATTTTGTCATATTGAAAAGTCTTACCTTGGATTTTAAATATCACTGATGTTCGTGTGAAAGAATAATAACTCACCTGTATTAAAGTTGACGCACTCGTAATGAATCGTGGAGTGCCGACAGAGGAAAAAGTAGTGAAAACATTATTGGGCAGCAACTCGCAAAGGACGCGCGGATGCCGTTTCCTATGGAATCTCTATAAAACAGTAAAAATTCAAAAGGGCGTATATGGAGTGGGAGTCGAACCATTGACGTCACGTTTGCGAAGCAGCACATCTGCTGCCGCTCCCTTCAAAGACAGCTCTCCTCAGACCTGCGCCGTGAGCTCGATGTTAGGAAACTAGAAGCTAGAGCAGAAAGCTTTCAGTGCCTCTCACTCGTTTGCCTCAAGGATGTGCAAGAGCGAAACGAACGATTTCTTTACTGTTTGGAGGACGGATATTCTTCCTACTAGGATGGTGTTCTTCCGGAGTTCCGTTGAGGCAGTTTTCGTGAAAGGCCATATGCTAACAGGGCCAAATTTGATTCTCCCAAAAAAGAAAGAAACGCAGTAGCCTGTTTTTTAGTTTCCTTGTTTATGCTCCTCTGAAACTTCAGTGAGGATACAGAAACTCCCATTTCTTCTATAGTGCACAATTCAACTGCATTGTCAAGCGCTTCAGATGTGTTGTCTAGCCGGTTCTAACTCAAATGTAGGTGAGGGAATTAATATAAATTCCACCATAATCAGCTCGAAGTGCTACGAAGACGTTCCACACCAGGATTTCGGTTTTAAACATATGTTTAGGTGAAGACTGATGGTGATTCTCGTGTGCAGATTACCAACAAATCCAAAAATGACGAGGACGAAAGTTTGGTTAGTTTCGATTTGACACAGCTCCACTTTTATAGCAACAGTTGTTTTACGCTTGTATGGCTGAGTCACTAGACTGGCCAGCGCGTATAACCGAGAGTGCAGTAGCTGAATTATTATTATTTTGTTATATTATAACGACAATAAATATAAGACATATTACTATATGATGCTGCGTTCGCTTCCCGTAACTAACTCCCATGGAACTGAGAGACAGCAAAAAAAGTTATACCCCTTGGTACACCAATGCTCGTTTTCAACGATAGCACGTAGTTCTTTCTTTAGCTTGTGGTTAAATTCGCCTTCTTGACCTACCAGCTGAAACGTTTTAGACCATACGATTCATTTAAGTGGAGGTGTCATGTTGTGGCAAGTGTTGTGACAGAGACACTCACGACAATTTTTAGACCATGCCGCTACATAACGGGCTGTAGCCTTCCAGAACAGTTTCTTTTTCAGCTGTTTCAGCATCTTACTGCTTCCAAAGTCCACCCAGCAAGCCAGAATGTGCCTCATATATTTAAGAGGCTTCAGTTCATCAAACTGTACCTCTCCAACTGTGCCTATCCGCTCTCTAACCCTAAATGGACGACGCGGCTTTTTGGAGCCATTGGTGACTGGAATCTCAAGTCTATTTTCCCCACTCCACTCAATGTCTGGGAATATCTCATCGTAAGACGGTATCGCATAATTTTGCGTCTTCTTCTCACAACTGAGCTTGAGCATCGTTGTTTCTCCTTCCTTCAATGCATTCTCTCGGCATCTCATATTCGCAGTCTTTTGGAGCAAACTCCAATGTTCTATAAATCTGCAAACTGTGGCCAATCAGCTATCTGAGACTTTCCTGCTCTTGCTAACGAAAGTTCTCCTACTAACTTCGTAGGGCACGTTAACGCCGTTGAACGCTCCACCTGCAAGCAGAATTTGGTTACGGTCTCCACCTCTTTTGAGATGTTTCAGGTTCACGTATGCTTCCATTTGACAGGAGGATTCATTTATCTTGAACTTAGAGCGCACAGCCTCCATGAAGTTCTTCAGGCTAACTGTCATTGCACGCTTTGCCAGTGTTTTGGCCATAGTTTAGGTATAATTCCCAGCTTCAGAATGAGCAGAACTTGGAGAAGTATCTCGTTTCAGACGACCAAAGGTCAGATATCTCATCCCATGCATAAGCAGAAACTCACCAGTATGTTTTCCTTGTGGATATTTGAATACCTCGTCATTAGGAAGGGGAAATAGCTGCGAACACGTTTCATAACGTTAGCTGGCTAGTATCGTTATACCAACCTCTTTGGGGCTACTGAAACTGGCTCGATGAGCTCAAAACCTTGCTCCTCAGCTGTGACGATACGCTCTCTTCTCTCTGCAATAACGAGCTCAATTCGAAGGTATCCTCACACTGCACACCACCTCAGATCTCACCTATAGGGGCTCCCACAGGATCGAAATCCCATGTTAGACGATGCCTTCACACTCATGTGCATTTAACTGTTTTTAACTTTTTTCTCTGGCTGCACTGCATTATGCGACTCATGAAACGCTCGCGACTCACGCAAGTGTTGTTGTAAATGCGCTATATTTTTACCGTCTGCTTCTACAGATGTCGCTTTCGGTGTATGTGTGATTTCATATTTGAACACATCACTGTGACCTGCTTGAATGCAGCTTGTGTATGATAGAAATCTTGTCAGAGAGAGCGGTACCCAGAGTGTGCTCTGTTCTTTCCACCTGCTCCAATCTCTGTAGTGCCTCTCACATTGCGCTGCACTTATCGAGCACTGTCTCGCCTAAAAGGTCCGCAAAATCTACGGTTGCTTTACTCGTTTTGCACCCCTTTCCGATAGGTGAAAGCGGCACGCTCTCGAGTTTCTCTAACTGTTCGAGCATAACCTCAACCGACAAACTCATCTGTGAGGCATTACGCTTGGCTAAGGAGCTCACCACTATCAGGAGCTGGTTGAGTTGTGCTCACATCGACTCTGCCGATCTGTAGTGCCGACATTCTCTATGAGTAGCTTTTCAAGCTCCGCAGAAGTAACATCGTCATCTCTGCCCAACGTTGCTTTCCACGCACGTGCACGCTCGCGAACGTTGACGCGGGCACTCGGTACTCTTCCAGAAAGTGGGCGGGCTCATACATAACGTAGCGTGTGCTCGGCCCCCTCCTGGAGAGCGCACTGCCTAACAACGACAGGAATCTTCGCCGCAACCGTGTTAGACGACCTCAAGTTACCTAAGTTACAGTTACGGCTTTGATTCGACTCCGAAATGATTCCATTGGTCTGCGTCGGACAATGGTTCTCAAACTTCTTCTCCTCCTCCTCCTGACGTTTAATCCCGCGCAGTCGCAGGGTCCGCTATTCTTGTGATCTGTCGCCAGCTCATCCTATCAAGGGCGTCATCTGCCGTGGCGCCGACTTCGCCGAGATCTCTCATGATGATGTCCTTCCACCTTTTCCTTGGGGCTCCTCTCGGACGCTTTCCGGGTGCCTCGAAATCTAGGGCCAACCTTGTGGGGTGATCCTCTGGTCTTCTGAGAACGTGTCCATACCACCTCAGGCGCTGCTCTATCATCTTCAGCTGGATCGGGGCTGTCTTCATCACTGCCCTAACATCCTCGCTTCGCACCCTGTCCCGACGGGTCCATCCACATGACCACAGCATCCTCATTTCCGCAGCGTGCAGTTGCCGCTCCTGCGCTTTACCCAGGGCTCAGCACTCTCGAGCTGATACGCCAGTGTGGAGCAGCACGGGCGTCAGGCAACTACCAGCTGACGTCCGAGCTTGCGAAGCTATGCAGTGCGGCGATAAAGGAGGATCTCAAGGAGAGAAGGGCGGAAGTGTTGGCTGAAGCAGCAGAGGCAGGGTTGAAGAAAAATAACAGCAAACATCGCATCCCAAATTCTAACTGAAGCTGTAGAGCTTTTTCTCCTCTGATCACTCTCACTTCCTGCTGCTCCAAAAGAACCTTCTCCTTAACCGAAGCAATCTAAAGGTATTCGTTCACGAGTATGCCTACTATTAACCATCCTCGTTTAGTTAGCGCCGGACCGCGCCTCGGGCGCAAGGACCCTGAATGCAAAAATTCGCAATGGAGTGCCAGACCTAACAAAGCTCATCGACGTGCTACGAAAAAGTAACCTCAAGGAATCAGATATACTCGAGATCGTTTCCCAGGTACGACATGAGAGCTACCACAGGTTCTGAGATTGATATCGATGCTCTTTCTTATCCTCCGTAATTCTCTCAGATAGAAGAGAACGACAATGTGGCGCCACCACCAAAAATCGACTTTACGTCGGCTGTACAGAACATTCCCTTAAAGAGGCATCAGACGCGAGAGCGCATTGTGAAGGCTTCACGAGAGTTGAGCAGCAACATTGCACCCCAACAGAGAGTGAGATTCTTGGCGGTTCATAATTTCTCCTTTTGTGTGAAGTTTTGAAGTTGAAGTTTCTTTCTTCCTAGGAACTCACGGACCAGTTGAACAACCTGCGGCAGGTTCCGACTACAGCAGGTTTCTCAAGTACTGTGCCATCAGCGATTCCAACGGTAAGATCTGTTTTCATGTGCCACGCTAATTCTTGATTATTCGCCTGCACATACTCACTAAATCAATCAGCAATTAATATAACTGATTTCTTGAACGAACATTTTTCAGAGTTTTCAAGTGCCAGTCGGTCAACCACTCCCTGGCTCTCCTGTTTTGCTTCCGAATCAAGAAGCACTTATCGCTACGAATAGGTTACAGCGGGAGATCTCTTCACCTTCTTTTGAGAAAGCTCCCCGTGCGGGCAATCAGCAGCCATCTACAGGATTTCAACAACTGCCGTTCCAGTCCACGACTCCGCCAAATTATGTGAGTGATTCTTTCGGGTGATGGATCAACCTCTGAGCAAGTCGCAGCTGTATCGATTAAACTGCACGCTGGTGAATACCGTTGAGTGTTTTTCAGCTTTTCCATAATCCCTGGCAACACGCATTATATACCCAGCCGCCGTTCAACAACGCACCTCCTCCGTCGTCGTTTTACCAACCTCAACCATTCCTTCATCCTCTTTTTCTTCAGCAACAACAACAGCAACAGCAGCAAAACCTACAGCAGCAGGTCGGTGGGCTTCCTCACACCCAGTTTCTCTTCTTCAGAAATCAGTTCAAGCATCTGTTACAGCATCAACAAGGCTACCCGCCGCAAGGACTGCCGCACTTGCATCCACAATTCTACCAGCAGCAGGCGTTGCAACATCAGCCACAGCTACAACAACAACAACAACAATTGCAGCACCAGCAACAGCAATTGCAGCAACAACAACAACAACAACAGCAACAATTGCAGCAACACCAACAGCAATTGCAGCACGCTGCCTTCCAGCAGACTCCACAAGTTGCTCAATACTACCAACAGCGGCAGTACTCAACACAACAAGTGCCCGTTCCGCCGCAAGGATACAGGTGTGCAGTTACTGAAAGTCCGCCTGGCGCGACGCCTGCTGAATTCTTTAATGGCTTTCAAATAATTTCAGCCGCTTTTTCAGCAATTTGTGCCTGTCTCGAATTGCTTTTGCATTTAGCAGATCCAAGCGCCAAGAAAATCCCTCTGTGAAGTCGATTTAGGGATTAGCCTGCTGGGCATTTAAACAAGTTCTTGTTTTCCTTCATTAAACGCCTACGTCAACTTTTCGTATGTATTTACATATTTGTGTATTATCTTGCTGGATAACCACATCATAATGTCTAGCAACATTCAACACAATTGCAGTCCAGTGTAAAAGAAATCAGAAGTCGAAATGAGTACAAAATACTAGAATTGTTTAGAAAACGAATCAAACTGAGTAGGAGAGGCGGAGTGGCGTTCTATCCCCGCCCTTTAAACAGGGGCGTGGCAAATGTCTGCGTCTCCACTATCTCGTAAGGTTGGACTCTTGAGTAAGCCCAGGGGGTTGGGGGTGGGCGGGCCAGGGGACGAGGGGCTAGAACGCTCGACCCCCAGTAGGAGATGGTAAACTAACAAGGCCCTGGTGACATCACTTGACCAGTTTTCTATATTGCCTTAGTGAGTTTGGCAAAAAAATTCTTCGAGACTCTCGGAAGCTCAATGCCAGCTCGATAAATGAAGAACGAAGGCCTTATGTTACTTCTTGCTAGGAGAATTTGGATCTTCCACTGCCTGCTCCTTGTGTTAGAAGAAGAAATTGAATAAAACTCTTGAAGGGAAAGGCGTAGCACAACATCTGCTATTTTATAAATCATGGTTTCTCCTACTTTCTTCTACGGTAGGCAAGCTTGCGCAGGTAGAAAGTTTGGTTTCTGTGAACTGCTGGTGGTACGGGGGTGTAGTCCAAACCATCAAACTTTTACCCATACATAGTTTCCTAGTACAACTGTTTTCCACATATTCAAGCCCAGCGATTGCCCGCTTGCACTTGGGACTGAATACAGTTGCACCGTGCTCTAATAATGATCTAATATGCGTTTTATATGCTAGCAATGAATGAACAATCGAAATACTTGAACTGTCATACACCATGTGATGTGACATGGGTCTTCGTAGGCCGGCCTGTCACAAGGGCCTGTCGCCTGCAATCGAGTGTCCGTGTTCGGCTCGGCTCGCCAAAGCGGGCAGTTTCCAGTGGCACCACGTGGAGGAGCGGACATCGCCACCACTCCTTTTTGTTGTCGTGATGGAAGCCATTACACGAGATCTTCACAAGCCAGTCCCCTGACACTGCTTTATGCTGATGACGTAATGCTCGCTAACGAAGACAAAGGTGAACTCGAGCGAGAGGTGCAAGCTTGGTGTGATTGCTTGCAGTGTTTTGGACTCAGATTGGACGTGAAGAAGACCGAGTATCTAACGACGGACGTTAATGAGTCCAGCTCCATCAGGGTTAACTGCATCGAGCTCCCACGCACTTCGGTTTTTAACTACTTGGGATCAGCAGTAGCATCTGATGGCAATCTGATGATTGAAGCGAACTCACGCATGAGTGCAGCTTGGTCCAAGTTCGTTGACTGGCGTGTTCTGCGATACTAAGATACTAGAGCGCTTGAAGTCAAAAATATTTAGAGCCGTCGTCCGGCCGGTAGGGATGTACGATGCTGAGTGTTGGCCTGCGACCAAGGAGGTTGAAACGCGGCTCAGCGTCATGGAGACGAAGATGCTACGCTGGACGGCTGGAGTCACGCGCATGGACCGCATCCGAAACGATGCTATTCGGCAGAAGTTCGGTGTCGCGCCGATAACTGACAAGATGCGCGAAGCTCGCTTACGATGGTACGACCACGTTCTGCGTGGAAAAGAAGACAGCGTCCGCAAGATAGGCCTTAACTTCGAGGTGGTAGGTAAGCGGCCTAGAAGGCGCCCGAAGCAGCGCTGGTCTGATACGTTACATATGGTCTTGAAAGTAGCTGGTGTCCACCCTGATCTAGCGCTGGATCGGGAGAGGTGGCGTCATGACACCAGCATAGCGGACCCCGCTACGAAGCGGGACAGACGCTGAAGAAGAAGAAGAAGAAGAAGAAGAAGAAGAAGAAGAAGAAGAAGAAGAAGAAGAAGAAGAAGAAGAAGAAGAAGAATGAACAATCGAATTTGTTGGTAATGCCTTATACACAGGGTGGCTCGAAAAAATACGTGCACTTTGAGAGCAAAAGAGTATATAAAAAATTAAGAAATTGACATCTTCTGCCATATGAGCGGTAGGGGTCGCGCCACGAACTCGGCTGAATTGCATTTTGCACTCGAGTGATTGTTCTTCACCTGAATATTTGTTATAATTTCTCCATAAAGTGACCTATGGAAAGATTAATGCTCCTTTGTCTTGTTAAGTTTAAAGCTTGAAAACACACTAAAAATTGCGGCAAAATGTAGGGTCTCCCAAGATTGCAAACACTGTTTGAAAGGTTCTAGCATTGCTCATAATGAAGCTTTCGACTTTGTTTGAGGCTCGTATGTGGGCTAAAGATAACGAAAATTCTTTGACGCTGCCTGCATCCCCTAAAACTTGCGTTTTAGACTCGACTGGTTGTGCGTGGACTGAATGCTTGTTACAATATTGTTATTAATTTACCCCATTAACCTGAGATGTGCTTCTTTTAACCTTTACAACTTGACTGTACATTACCGTTTGTAGCAAAATGTGGGGTGCCCTAAAAACATAAGCGCTATATGAAACGCCATATCATTGCTGCCAGTTAAGGTTGCGGAGATGTTAAGGATTTACATGAAGCTGTAGTGTACTGTTAGTTTTAACCGCTGAAAAAGTACAATACAAGTTAATGTGGTTAATTAATAACTAGATTGTAACAAGCATTTCGGCCATGCACAATCAATCGAGTTCGAAATCAAAGAATGCATGGCGCAATCTTACCCGCTTGCACGTCACAGAATTGCCGCTATCCTGTGCTTTTTGCATTTTGCCGCAGGCTGTGTGCTTTCAAGTTTTAAACTTCAAAAAACACAAATCAAGTGATATGGCCACTTTACTCATAAACTATAACAAGTGTTCAAGTGGAACACTATCAACCGAGTGTGAAACGCAAAAATTCAGACAAGTGGCTGGCGCGACCGCTACGCTCACATCTCAGAAAATTTTATTTCCTTGTGCTTTATTATAAACTCACGTTTTGGTGCAGTTTCCATGATTTGCACATATCAACACAATGTTGCTAGAGCCTTTTCAGACCCCTTGACCAATCTAGGTCCGGCAAATTGAAGTCACCTAGTATGTCTCAGTGTGACAAAAGCAGAGATAGCACTTTGGTTCTTTTAGTGCTGCATAGGGATGAGCTAGGAGTCCAATGCATGGCAACTAACCACTAAGCTGTCCTGCATTAACACTAAACTGTCTTAAACACTAGATTCAGAAGAACTGGTACGCCTCCACTTTTTTCATGAACTCTGCCACATCTTGTGTCGCAGAAATCTTGAAGCACACTTACCCAGAACCAGAGCTAGATCGACTGAGTCATCCGGCCGAGACTCAGTGACTACATCACAATACAAGCGTTTGATGGCAACCTGGGTGGCTAAGGTGTTTTTGGATGGAACGTGATTATATTGCAACGAACGCAATTGAGATCAGGGACTGGGTTCTGTGTTCCCGCTGACCAATATATCAATATTAGGGGGGGGGGGGGGCAAAAGTAATGAGACACCCCATGCCGTGTCCATATATCTCGTGGCTGGAGTCTGGATTCGTACTTGTTGTATTTGTATGTTTGTATGCTACTTACTGAAGCCCATCTGAAAAGTTACCACTTCCACCCTTTCCAGAAGCATGCCAAAAACCCAGCCTGTCTCATGCCGAAACCCCAGTCTGACGAGTCGACCTGTGTCGCGCAAATCTCCCCCAATTCCCAATCCCGAGCAGCCTAGGCTCAATATTCACGCAAGATGAGAAGTACGCCTTCTACCTTAACCCTGCCAAGCAGCGAGTCTGGGTGAGGCCTGGTGACCTGTTACCGACCTTCGTTCGGCGAGATGTTCACGGCGAGAAGCATCTTTGGAGCTTTTGGGTCTGCGCCCATGGATCGGTTTACCGGAGGCTGTTTCCCAAGATCACCGCGATGAACTCCAAGGCCATGATGAACGAAACAGAGGAGATGGGCCGGCGAGTCGCTCTTATTCATTCGCAGCGCTTCAGGAAGTTTCTCCTCTTCGACAACGCCGCACCCTATCGGGAACAAGTAAGCACGGATAAGCTTGGCCAGCTGGGCTACGTTCACATGCCTCACCTGCCGTATTCGCTGGACACCTCTCCATGCAACTACCACTACTACTTGAGCCTACAGGACTTCCTAGTCGGAAGGGACACAAGAACCCAAGCAGTCCTTGACAACCATATCGAGCAGTTGATCAACATCAGGCTCAAGCAGTTCTGTATGGATGGGATCAGGAAGTTGACAGAGCGATGGTAGCAAGGTCATTGCCCTTAATGGCAAATACATTCCTCAGCATCGTTGAGTTGTAATTGAGTTATAAGGAGATAAAGATTTTTTCCATTTTGTCTCATTACTTTTGGCCCCCCCCCTAATATATCCTACCTCACTCTTACTCTTAGTGGTTAGAATTAAACTGGACATATTAGGTTGGAAAAAAGTCTCTTCACACTTCGAACTTTTTTTTACCCTTCCCCTTGTAAACGCACTAGCCAATGTTGATTGCTGATTTCGTAATCCTATCACACTTGTCTACCGTTCGCACGCAGACACAGGTTAAGATTCTTCTTGTAATTCGTTATCCATCCAATCTTCCGAACTCAATGCCAGATCTACCTCATGGCCGTTTTCAGCACGGCATTCTTCAAGAATTCATTAAAGAATCCACAGCACGTCAGGCAGCAGACCAAATTAACCACATATATGGCTTGGGATCTACTACTCATCGCGCCTGTTATGAGTGGTTCGGAAAGTCTTTAAAGGGAAATTATTCACTGAGGGCAAAGCATGGTCAGGAAGGCCAACTGGATTGGACGACAGTGAACTACACCATCTTCTTCGTACCGATAGTTGGCAGACGACACGTCAGCTGGCAGAGAAGCTCGAAGTGTCTCATAGGATAGTGGGGATCCATCTGAAGAATCTTGGCTTTCATGGAAATTTGGAGCTTGGATTCCACATGCCCTGTCAGACACTCAGAAAGGTCGACGGCTCTCCATCGCTGCTTCTCTTCTGTCCAGATAAGGAAGAAAATCGTTTCTTCCGCGGATTGTGACAGGCGAAGAGTCCTGGGTTCTGTGTGCCAACTTCCGAGGAAAAGGCAATGGGTACAAAAGGGAGAGAGCCCTAAGTCTGATCTCAAGCCCAATGTTCACGAACGGAAGATTCTCTTGAGTGTTTGGTGGATATCAGAGGAGTGATTTATCGGCAAACTCTCAGAAGTGGAGAGACACTTACTGCTGCCACATACAGTGGCCAACTCCACAAAGTCGCCGCAGCTTTCCAAGAAAAGAGGCCTGAGAAGTCGAAGGTGATGATCCTGCATGACAACGCAAAGCGACATGCTGCAAGACTCACAAGAGAAACAATAAAGAAGCTGGGCTGGGAGGTAATGCCACATCCACCGTATAGCCCTGACCTCGGCCCTCCCGAATGCTATTTCTTCCACGCTCTCAAGCAAGAAATTGGAGAGAAATATTTTGAAACGGACGAGGACCTCAAAAATTGGATTCAGCGGTGATTCGACTTCAGAACTGCAGTCTTTTACGCGAGAGGAATTAGAAAAATTACCACGTCTTTGGAGAAGTGTAGTAGAACAAAATAGAGTTTATCTCAATTGATTTGACTTTGTAGTTGTGAAGTAATAAATCTTTGAAAAAAATGAAAAGACTTTTTTCCAACCTAATAGTTAAGCAGAACTCAGGTGTGAACGTGGGTTAGGTCAAGGCAATTAAGGGCTTGCTTCGTTTCTGGGCGAAGAGCACACAACCCAGACCCTGAGCTGAATCGCACACGGATACTCTGCTTCATATGTAAGCGCCAAATATTTTCATGACAAACGCTGATTCTGAACACGACCCTTTTGATCACATGGAAAGAAGAATGAAAAAAGAATGAATTCCTTACTGCTTTTAAGCGGGACTCATTATTTTATGCGGTACAGATCATCTTCTAACGTTTTCTTCAGGTAGAAAAGAATTTATTTCTGTAATAAATTCTGAAGCTTCACTTACAACTTACATTACACTTGCACGGATCGATTCCAGGAGCGATTCAAAAGTTTCTGTACTGGGCAATTGAGACTTGTACTCTTTGAGAAAATGTATTTCCTTTTAGTGTTACTTAAAGTGTCATTAACAATTGGTGTTGATATTCTGAAAAATACAGTTTCAAATTACGATATCGTTCGTTCAGGTAGAAAGATGTATTTTGCCGAGACATTCTGCAAAAATGCAAAAAATGAATCCGTCCTAATTAATTTGAAGACTGCTCCTAGAAAATCTTTACTTTTAATTGTAGGACAAATTTTATGAAAAGGTTATAGGACTTAGTTTCATAATTATAACATGTCTCCCTCAACAGGCAAAAATAGGCGGCTCCCCTCGTTATCGAGGCCACACTTGGTTAGGTAATTTATTGGGAGATGCAAAAACCCTATTAAAAGCTGGAAAATATATTAGAAGATCCTCTCCTAACTGAAATAAATTACTAATCAGCCTTCGGATTGCGTCATGCACTCCTTCAAAAGTTCAAATTGTAGGTGCAGTTGATTACATTGGGACCACACGTACATATGTTCCAATTTTGCAGTAAACCTATCATGCCGAATCGTAGTTTTTCTATCCATACGAAGGCGTAGATCTACGTATTCCATTCCAATGGAATCGCGTTTGCTACGCAAAAACGCGTTTTTCGTCGCATTATGATAACCTTCTCAAAGCAAGGCCCTCTTCTCCAATCTAATATGTACATATCTGGCATGCGTCTGCCATTCAGAAGTTATCGCGAATCTGGAAATCTACAGCTATCGAAACGAAGCAAGCCCTTAATTGCCTTGGCCTAACCCACATTCACACCTGAGTTCCGCTTAACTATGCCCAGTTTAATTCTAACCAATATAAGTAAGAGTGAGGTAAGATATCTTGACACTGCTAAAAACACATCTCATGATAATTTTAGGCTAAGCCCCATCATGACGATTTGGATGAAACCAGAATTGCCTTAAATGATTGCACTCGCAGGATTCCCCGCCACCTGAACGGGCGATTTCTTCCATTTTTGCAATTTGTTTACCAACTTAACACTATTTGAAAAGTGCTTTTCGCTCACGCTCTCAGCAGTATAGTGTCCACTACAAATTCAACTTGAAAGTTCATTGGGAATAACAAGAATAGAGTGACCAGCTCTCAAATTGGCAGTGTTTCAAGATTCCAAACGCTCGCTGCAAAGGTTACCTCGGACGCGAAGATCTGAGCTTCGACATGAGAAACCAGTATTCAATGTAGATGTGTGGTCAAGCGCTGCCGCCCGCTCACAATGTTGAAGGACTATTATGCGCATTCCAATTCCTTCATGGCATATAATGCGCATTATCCTTCAACTTTTCATCCTTGTCCTAACTCTTGCTCGTAGTCGTCCCTGTACCAACGCTTGTAATTTTAGCAGTTATTTTGTCTCAAGCTGCATTTTACTTCCAGACATAAAAATTTTAGGACAATGAAATGACCCGTCTAGCTTAAAATTATACGTATGTAGCATTTAATCCACATGCAGTCGAGTCTGAAATTTGAAGTTTTTGGATTGGGAGACTGCGTGGCTAGAATTACAAGTCACAAGACTTCTTTCTTTTTCTGCAGTTTCATATTTGCATTGAATTTCTTTCAGTTAAAGTCTTTGAGTGCGACAACGTTTTGATTTCTCAAACGTTGTAGTCTTCCAAGATACCAGTTGGACAATTAATGTACTTCTCCTATATGCATTTCCTTCCATGCAGACAATCTCTGGAACACATCAAAATGAATTCAGATGTAATCAGGAATCTATGTATCTTTTGTTGGCTTTTCAATATTATGTATAACAAAAGGAGAGAAACGTTCGACTTAGTGTACGAGGACTTCGTGTAACAGCTGGCAAAAGCAATACGGAAACAAGAAATATGCCGTCGTATTCGTTATGAGTGGCCTTCTACTTATCTATGTGACCTCACTCTTACTATTAGTTTTGCGTTTATTCCAGCCTTTTCCTCGCTCTTGGCGAGCATAAGAAGCTAGGCAATCAGACCGCTAGAGTTACTTTTGAAAATTGATTGTATATACATTGTATATTGTATGTAGGTGAAATGGGATATAGGCAGTTATCGCTAATTTTCAGACAGTTCAAGCAAATCAGTGGCCAAACCTACATCCAGCAGGGAAATTCCGCTGTATACACCAATCAACCGCTCGGTAAGTAAAACGTAAACGATATTCAACAGCGCTGTCTTAGACGACTCGAATTATGTTCACAGGCGCCCCTGCAGAATACAACCGAGTGCAGCCCCAAGCGCTGTCTGCTCAAACTCAACACGGAATAGCTTCTTACGGACATCATTCGGTAGGTGGTGGACCTACTACATACAACTCGTCGATTGCTCTCCATCTTTGTGGAAATTACCAGATTAAGGCATTTCGCTTAAGAGCTAGTTCCTGGATCTGCAGTCCCTCTACACGGGTTGTCAAAAAGTATTAGGTTGCCCCAGGAGTCCCCGCCGTTTTTTCAACGATTCACTGCAGATTTCGCCGGCGGTCTCTTGCACAGCGCTGCATAGCTTTCGAAAGAGAATGATTTGCTCTATCAGACCATGTACTGCATTTCTTTTTTAATCATGAATTTTGTCAATTTTTAGGTCGTTGAAGCGAAAAGTGAAAAAGTGAAAAAGTAGCCATTTGCGCACTTGTTCTCTCCGCTTAGGATTGTAATTTTTTGCGAAGCTTTTCATAGCACTTGGAAGACAATGTTCTGTACTACAAGAATATGTGTTGGTCCTATTTTCTCACTTGTCCTTTATTGATTTTTAGGCCATCAAATTGGGAATTCCGAGTTTTCCGTCCGAATTTTTACCAAAATTCCGGTTCTGAGGTTGGACTTTTTTGCTTGGTGTTATATGTCGTTTGGAAAAGGATGTCTTGCTCAGTGAGAATTTGTGTCGCGTTATTGGCTCACGGTGATTTCTGTCGAATATCAACAACTGAAGAAGGAGAAGGAGTTGTTGGTGAAGACGATTTTTCTCTTTTTGGCATTTTGTTGATATTCAATAGAAATCAATAAACGCGACACATATTCTTATAGAGCAAGACATTCTCTTTCGAATGACATATAACACCAACCCAAAAAGTCCAACCACTGAGCAGGAGCTGTCGGCAAAAATAACCATCCCCCTTCGGACGTCCCAATTTGATGACCTAAAAATCAATAAGGGCAAATGAGCAAATAGCACTAACACATATTCTTGTAGTACAGAACATTGTCTTCCAAATGCTATAAAAACTGAGCGAAAAATTACAAACGTAAGCGAAGAGAACAAGTGCGCAAATGGCTCCTTTTTCACTTTTTCACTTTTCGCTTCGACGACCTAAAAATTGAGAAAATTCATGATGAAAAAATAAATACAGTGCATGTTCTGATAGACCAAATCATTCTCTTTCGAAAGCTATGCAGCGCTATGCAAGAGACCGCCGGCGAAATCTGCAGTGAATCGTTGAAAAAAAAACGGCGAAGACTTATGGGACAACATAATATCTACGTTGTTTTAAAATTAAAATTTGTAAAATAGTTTTCCTTTAAGGTAGACCAAAACGCTTGAACTTATTTTGCAAAATAGGCAGGAGCAATTTTTGTGATTTGTTAGAAAATGTGATCACTCCAGGGTTTTCGTAAAATTACTCTATCTCAGGGTTTATTTGAGCGATAATGTAAATGTCTTCTTCCACTGCACTACAAAAATGTGTGACCTTTTTTCTTCAAATAGTTAGTTTAAGCAGTTCTGACTGAGATAATTTCGTGAAATTAGGTCGACTATAAGGCAGGATTGGTTTTTGCCTTTTTAAACGTTTCTTCAGAATTTCGCTGAAAGCTTTTTCCTCATGTATTATTTGAAGGAAAATGATTTGCTCTAACAGAAAACATGTGTGTTGTTTCATTTTTTATATTTTCGATTTTTCCACATTTTTAGGTCAATAATGTGGAAGGTAAAAGGAGGAAAGAAAAATGACTTTCGTAGATAACTCGTCGACTTCTCACTGCTTACATTTGAGATTTTTGCACAACGTCATAAACCTTTCGAAAGGAGATAACTTTTTCTACAAGAATGTGTGTTGAGTTTTTTTCGTTCGTATGATTTTCGTTAATTTTTAGGGTATTAATGTGGAGTGTCCAGAGGACATATTTTTTTTACCATCAGCTGCTACTTTTTGGTTACATTCTTTGAATAATTTCATATGCGTTTCGAAAAAAAATGTTTTGTTCTATCAAAGTTTGTGTTGCGTTCATTTGTCCATGCTGATTTTAGACAATTTCAAGCGGAACGTTAAGAAAAGAAAATGATCTTTACCAATTTTTTTCACAGGGTGAATCATTTGAAAGAGAATGTTTCCTTCTATTAGAGTATACATATGTTTTGTTCTTCGGTCATTCTGAACCTTGCTTATTTTTAGGTCCTCAGGCTCATGTTTAAAAAATTAACCAAAGAGTATGAGCTGTTGGCAAAATACTGTATATCTTCTATACAGCACACCTCTATGCCCTAAAATTTACGTAAATGAAAATGAACCAAAACAACCAACGCACATCCTTGTAGAGCAAATCATCGTCTTTCGAAAGGTTTATAACTTTGTGCAAAAAATCTTACAGTTGCAGAAAGAAGGAGCTGTCGGCGAAGGTCAATTTTTATTTTTGACATCCCATTTTGGCCAATGTTATACTTCGGCGACGCGTCGGCCGACGTCGGCGACGCTGTGCTTTGCGGGCAGCTACGCAGTGCGTGGCAGCCCGCCCAACACAGCGTCGCCGACGACGTCGCCGAGAGCTCCGCAGGGGGGTGTTATACTTCCGCCGCCGACGTCGGTGGCGACGTCGCCACCGACGTCGCCACCGACGTCGCCACAGACGTCGGCGGCGACGTCGCCACCGACGTCGGTGGCGACGTCGTCCGTGGGTCGGTCGCCGCGCTGTGCACGGCGACGGGCCGTCGCCGGCCTCATTCAAGGCTGGGAAAAAATGCGCTCAGAGGGAGTATTTTGTTTGTGGGTGGGTTCTTCGTTCCCGGCACTGTCAACATCCTCGGCGGACCTCGAATTACGAAATCGAAAGTGCAAAAACGCCCATCTTGCGGGCACAAATGGTGCCTTTTTTTCATGTCCATTTAAAGTTAGTCACATGAGGACTTCACAGAATTCTTGTGGTTTTTAATATGTAGCAGTTCTATTCCAACGAAAAATGTTTTCTTTAAGGCTTGCAGAAAAATATGTAAAAAGTTACTTTGGTGTGTTCTTTAACAAACAACGAAATTGAGGCAGATAACAGAGTTTCAACAGAAAAAAGGCATAAAAATATACGTATCTCTACCTGATAGACGGAAGTGAGTGTTTTTTTTATACTGCCTAATTCTAATAATACTGGGTGTCTCAAGAAATGAATGCACTGTTAGAAAGGTGATAACTTTGGTCACAAAAAGGTACTGAAGAAGTTAAATGCTCATATAAAATCTTAAGCAAATAGGAATTTTTTGACGTATGAACGTATAGATTGCGCATGGCTCATAAACACATTACTATAAATTATAAATCTTGAGACCGTTCATGTTAAGGAATCTCCTCATTCAACTTTTCGAGGCGTGGAAGGTATCCCGTCGGCGGAGCACATAGTGAAGACGCGAAACGCAGGTTCCACCGGCTACCGGATTTCTCAGGTGTGAACCGTCAAGCGGCTTCTTTTGAACTAAGTCAACCAAGAGGCTTCAGGCCGCGTCATTGCGCTCAGTGAGAAAGTCAGCAGTAAGCAGCACTGTGTCGAAGGACGTTCGAATCCAGCAGGGAGCAAGCAGAGGCGGGACCGTCACGCATCCTCCCAGACGGTATCCAGTTCGAACTGTTGCCACTCAGCGCCTCACCACACCGTCACCGGTCCGTGCAGATGCCAGTGTTAACGTGCTTAACCACTAACAGTTTCCTCATAGCTTGTGGTGAACAGTCTGCGCCGTACTGCTCTTTGTGGCTGCGATCAAGTCGTAATCCTCGTACTGCTTCGCTATCGTTGTCCAGCACCTTGCACCACAGTGTTTTCCTGCGTGGTTCATATGAGGCCGAATGCGATTAACGGTCGGCAATGCCCCCCCCCCCTACTTATACAGGGCGGAGTGATAAGCCAGTAGTGGGCGCAGTTCATAGAGTGCCTGACCAACGACCGATGGAATATTTGTATTAAATTCCCTCTTGCAGAACCAAACTTCCACAAAAATCCAAGCCGTGGTAGACTCATGTAAGCACGTTGTACTTGGCTTGGCGTCTTCTGGACTGTAGTGTTACTGCAGATAACACTACAGTCCAGAAGACGCCAAGCGTGGCTGGACTAACTTCTTCACGTCACTGTGAAAGTTAAAAGTTCACTGTATCATAATCGACCCTGACAAAGCGATTAAAATGTGATATTCGGCGCAAACACAGTAGTAGAACTTTATAATATGGAAAAGCCTTTTTTCGCTGTATAGCAGCGACGGAACTCACCACAACGTAAGGCGTTGAATATGTTAAAAGCGTGTATTGTTTCAGCAGATAAGGCTGCCCGAAGGGATTTACGCGCAGGGGATGCTGCTAGTGAATCCCGATCCAGAAAAGCATGCTCGCTCCTCCAATGATCACCTCATGCACCGTCAAGCGACTGGTGACGCACTTGCACGCTCTGTCCTCACCTCAAAGTCGTTCCACGAATCACCATATCATTTCTATAAACCACGCCCAGTAACGGGTAGCACGCATTAGTTTGAAGGTTGTTTTCCGTAGTATTTATTGAGACGCTCCTCCTGTCAGATGTTTTGTCTTCGACCGTCCTTTTCTCGCTGTAGCCACAGTTTTGTTCACTCAACACAACGCGGATACGCCTTACGATTGTGCTTTCGCGTTACAGAGCAACGAAGGTTCTAGGGCAGTTCTTACAATATGAAATTGGCGCCATACGTATGCTCTATTATTTAATATTTATTTTTGCCTAACTATGCAGTATCGTATAGAATGACAGAGTTGCTCTGATCCTCCGTTGAATAAGTCTTTCCCTTGCTCACTCATTTGTCGTTGTTTTTTATTTTCATGTATGTACAGTACGGAATGAAAAAATTCTAACCTCATTTTCGTTTACTACTGTCCGATGTCAAGCGAACAACAGAACGCCCACCAATTCGGACTTTTTCGTGAAATCCCTGAACGAACGACATGTCATTTCGTGTCCCTCGAAGGAGCAGAATCCATTGTAGCACTCTGGTACGCGACAGGAACTAATGGAGACGTTGCTGGCGCCGGCTCGAGCAAATGGAGATCAGCGGAACGACAGGTGATACAGGAGATACTTGTGACGGCAAGCTCGCGACAAATTCACCTTTATCAACGCGTAAAAGAATTGATTGTCCTGCGCAGCAACTAGAGGCGATTGAATTATGAGCAATTACCATCTCCCTACGCATTCCTTCGTCAGCTTTGCATGGGGCGTCGATCTATGCCCTGTAGATAAGTTCAGCAGAAGAAACGGTTGTATGATCAGCTTACTACAGTGAATCTCTGTCGCTCTACATTTCTGAATTCGGGAAGAGTGTCTGGCGCAACCTTAACAACCCACAAATTCTCCCTAACACACCCTGATTTTTTACCTTCTCACACAAGCCTCAACTCTTCGTGACAGCTGTGGAAGCAGCACTGTTATGGCCGTTTAACCAGCAGTTGCATTGTTAACACGTTGACGACCGCGCCTCCTTCGCGTGTCTGGCGCGTGGGACCAACCGATTTTTTGCGACGCCGACAGCGTGGCACGACACTATGTCGTACGGTCCTACGCAACCGCAAAATTAGTCTCTTTAATTAGTGGAAAGCGATGATTAGAATGACGAGATGGTCCAAGACGACGTTGATGCTGAGGACGATATCCTTGTACTACCAACTGACGACGATGATGGCTCAGAAAGTGAAGTAATAGAATCCAAAGCAGAAGATGATGATAGGGAAGCTTGGAAGAGCGATTTTGAAGCCCCAAATCGGTGGAACTTTTGGACGGAGTCCGGCTTTCATGGCGATGTGTTTGACTGCAGTAGGCCGATCGATTACAATCGATTCTTATTCAATGACGAATTGTCAGTTGAAGCTATTACTTGACGAGAAGCTCAATAAATCAGTAACCGAAACTTGTTTTTGTGGACCACGCGTTTTGCAACAATGTCTAAAGATGAAGCCCACATAACACAAAAAAGTTCCTCAAAAAGATCTGAATCCAACTAGAAAAATAAATTACAAGGCAGTGGCCTGACATCATGTCACACGGTCCCACGCGGCCGAAAGGGTGTGGCCTGAGATCAGGCCACACGGTCGTCAATGTGTTGAGGGCGCCTTTGTTGAAATAGCCTACGACATGCACTTTTTTCTCTGTAAGGCAAGCGAATTACAAAAGAAAAAAGTGGTGTTACCTTTTTCCATGTATCCTATGTCACCTCAGCAGCTAGATGAAAATTTCACCTGAGCTTCTGCTTTACGGTTACTTCAAAACTACTGCACTTCAAAATAATTTTCATAACATGCCGTCATTATATAGACAAATGGAGCTGAGAGAGCTGAAATATTAGGCTTACTTTCAGTATATATAAAAGATCTGTTCGCCTCATGGTGTTCAAAACAATCACAGGTAGGGTTTCTGTAAGCCCCGTCAACGTTTTGCCTCTACGCTGAGAGGGAACCAAGGAGGAGAGCGCAGACCTTATGTTTCACTAACAAAATCGCAGTCCGAGCAAACTTCAGAAATACAGAAACACATGCAGAAATTCAAGGAAGGTCAACCACATTCTGAGTGCAAATCATGCAAAACGTCTTAAGCTGGGGTATGCGACAATTTTTTGGAAAAAGCTGGAGACTAAAGACGGAATGGCCCAACAATGGCCAGAGACCAGAACAGGAAACAAGGAAACGGAAATGAAACATGTTCGCCAATTCTCCAAAGTGCATCAAAAACTGCTTTTCCTGTACTTTTTCTTGAGCAGAACTTTCCGAGAAGCAGAATTTTCCACAAATTAATACGCATCCTCATCACAACATAATGTGTAACGAAGCACGAATTCCCAATATAGTTGTGACACCCTTGTACCTATGGCTAGAGCAATAAACGAAAACAAATTCAGTGTCTCATCTCACTATTTCTCACTGCTCCAGCATGCAGTCTTTCCACTCTTCCCTTATCTAGTTCCGACTACAGGGTTTTCGCTGACCTTTTGTTGCTGTCGTTTTTTGAACAGTAGAGATTACTTGCAAAATCATATTCAATAAAACTGAATCGGGTAAAGGCTAAAACTGAAGCAGCCACCTAGATCATTTCCCGACCAGGAAAGAGATCATCTGGCTTGAATGGTCTCGACATTTTTACAAACCTGTGGCTTCATGAACGACGTGGTGGCTGCACGGATATCTGCATTAGCAGATACATTACAATCACCAAAACTAGCACTCGAATTTCATTCTGGGATCTAAGGTGATAACTGGATGACTGGTTAATCATGGTGAGTCTGCACTTCCACAGAAATATTAAGTCCGTATCAGGCAAGAAGCTCTCTGATAGGAAGGTGGCATAACTGGATAGTTTCGAAGTTATAGCTTCGTTTCAGAGCTCAATAAGTATCCCCAGGCAATCAAAATAGCAGCTCAAGGTGGACATAAAAATCGCATAACTCAATGTGGATGAAATTTACACCTTCGATCAGGGAACCGATGGAATACAAATGTATGGTAGCAGACGAGCGCGCGACAAAAGCTTGCGAAACCTTGCGAATGCGAAAATTTCAAAAAATCTATATCTTCAATATTGGTAGATATTAATATTGTTCGATAGAGCTCTTCGAGCTGAATAGAGCGGTGCCATTGTTGGTGTCGAAAACTCAAATATGGGCGAGAAAGAGCGCAGGAAACGCAGCCCTCCGCCGCTCTAAAATAGCACCTGTGGCTAAGGCAGTTTAAGAAGCTGGAGAGCTGTGAGAGCTTTCTTTTACTTACTTTGATACTTTGATGGTCCTTTGTCGGCTGGAGGTCTTCTCAGCGGGGACCACAACTCTTCAAGACCGCTCGATCTCTGGCTGCTTGCATGCAGTGAGGCAGACTCCGCTCTCTGAAAGATCTTGAGAATGAGTCTGCCCATCGCGTTGGCGGTCGTCCCAGTGGTCTCTTATGGTCTCTCGGGAGCCATTCTGTGACACGGAGACTCCATCTATCGTCCTTTCGTCGAAGCAGGTGTCCGGCCCAGCGATATTTGAACTTCTTCATGTACTGCAGCGGGTCTGCTAATTGCGACTTCTCCCGTAGCTCCGAGCTTCGTAGGCCTTCTTGCCATTGCTGACGAAGGCTTGTCCTTAGAAGACATCTCTCCAGTGCACGATGTGTAGTTTGCATCGCTCTGGCGATTGTCTTGTTGTCGGGCCAGGTTTCCGTCGCGCAACACATCGCAGGCAGTAGAGGCGTTGAATATCGAGGCCCTGAGGCCGGGACCTGATCGGTGACTTCGCGAATCGAACTGAAGGCTGCCCATGCTGCGCGTCTCCTGCGGGCGATTTCAGGAGCGAGGTCGTTATCCATGTTCAGCTCTATTCCCAGATAGACGTAGGAGTCGACCTGTTGCAGAGCGACTCCATTTAAACTTACGAGTCCCGTGTCACACCACTGGTTGGCTTCACAAGAGCTGCTAGCACATTTTAACAGTCCTTTGGAGAGAAGGTCGTAGTCTTCCGATGGATCTTCAAGAAGATTCCAATCATACGACTTTATTGGATATTCCAACTCCTCAGACTTGAATGTGGGGATCCTCACCGGTGCCGGTTTATGAGTGTCACGCTTGAACATCCTCTTTGTGAGAGTCAGCTTCGCACGGACAAGACGTTGATCCGAGCCGGTGTCAAATGAAGGCAGCACGGAGACGTCGAACAGACTCCAGCGTCTGTTTGTAAGAACATGGTCGATCTCCGAACGTGTTTCTCCATTTGGGCTTTCCCAGGTCCATCGTCGGTTTGAACGCTTCTTAAACATATTTCCATGGTAGAGACGGCACGCGGATAGGAAGTCTATCAGGCGCTCTCCGTTTTCGTTCCTTGAGGAAGTTCCATGTGGTCCTAGCCTCCATTCGTCGTGATCATTCGTACCGACGATGGCGTTAAAGTCGCCAACGACAACTTTGTAGTAGCTCTTCTCGTCGTTGACAGTCCTTTCGAACAGCTTGTAGAGTTCCTCCTTTTCTTCATCTGTGGCCGCAGATGTTGGAGCATATCCATTTATGATGGAGATGGTTCCTTGATCTTTGGTTTCCAGACGAAGAACAGCTACTCGCGTACTGATGATCTTATAAGAGTCTACTAGGTGGTGCACTGTCGAATTGACGAGAAATCCAACTCCGCCAATATTCTTTCTGTCCACCTTTGCTCCGATAATGAGAAGCTCGTTGTGGTCGGTCCTTCTTATGGTTTCCGTTCTGCCTTTCGTTTCCTGCAGGGCGATAACGTCGTATTTGATGTTGCGGCTTCTGTAAAGCAGTGTCCGAAGATCCTGCTCAGATGCGATCGAACGACAGTTATAAGTGCAGACGAATAGGCAGTTTCCGTGTCGTGGTGGGAGGGAGTTTCCGGTAGTCCGATTCCAATGACGTCCTGATAGTTTAACTCCGAGATTAGATGGCCCCTCATCGGGGGTGGATGCAATCGACGTCGTAGAAGTCCACCTCCGGCGCGCGGAGGACTGGGGCGCGGGTTTAGTTGTTTGAGCCGTAGCGGTGGTCTGGTTACTCACATGTTCCTGGCCAGGGATACAGGAGAGCCGCCCATACACGACAAAGCGTCGCGTACTGGGTGATCGTTTGTGCCGTTAGCCATCACAAAGTGATGTTCACCCCTTCACCGCGGTGAGGTGGCACATGAAGAGGTTTCGCTTTCTTTTAAGGTACCTTAAGTTGCCTATGCATTTGCAGGCCACCAGCTCACCGCGTCTTCCTGCAGGGGTCCTCTGAAATCAGAAAAAATCGTGTCATAGAAGCAAAACCTGACATAACCTGCATATTCGCACCGCTGTAATTTCACCTGTTTGCAAACTACAACTTTGCACTTCCGCGGCCTACTAAAGCTCTCTACTACCTACAAAATCCACAAGCCGCAGCCGGAACGATTCAATATCTGCAGAGTTATTGCACTCCGAGCACGCCCGACAGACACATGCTAATTAGTTTGCTATACTCTTCCCACATGTTTTCGTCGAGCTAACCTCACTCTACAAGCTTTCGCTCCCACTCGATTGATTGATTCGATTCGATATGCATTGTTCACGGCGCACTCCAAAGGCACGCTGGACAGTCTTAGAGCAATTCCTGTGTAGGGCGGCTCAGAATTTCCGATAAAACTGCCCAAACGCTCACTCTAGAAGCTCTACCGTCCACTCGATTGATTATGTCCGGCCTATATGCGTTGTTCAACGCCACTGATTTATATGCCAAAAACTAGAGCTCGAGCTGCTGAGCTCAAATATATGTTTATTTTGAAAAACTGGTATGGACTCACGTCTAGAAAGGGTCCGTCCCCATTTTCCCCTTAAAATCCTGAAGTGACAATGTTTTATCACATTTGCTTGAGCCTGGAGCGGCTGGTGGAGAGGCTACATGTTGTTACAGGATGTTTTGTTGCGATCAAAACTCTTGCGCCAGGCGGGACTCCAACCCGCATCTTCTGCTTTCCGGGCAGCGATGTTCGCCTTACACCACCGGCGCTGTTTGACCGCACGTAACCTGAAGTTCTGAAGTTTTGTCCGAAATCTTTTAAAATGAAAACATTGAGCAGGACTCACTTCTCTATGTAGACTTGTAGAAGAATGCCAGAAGGAAAGAACAAATTCAAAAGCTGCAGCATAGACAGCTTCTCCAGCACCTCGTCTCCAAGCAGAACTGAATGGATCGATGGCGTCATCTGTCGGATCGATCTCGCCGTGTCGCCTAGGTCACCACCGTGATAGGGTACTCCCAAGATCACCGCACATTTATTTGACGGACACTGTGGCTTCCGAGCAGAAGCAAAAGGAGAAGACACTCTCGCTGAAGATGTCGCTCTGCAGGCATCTGACTTCGTATGCTTTTAGCTGACCTTCTAGACCACGAGAGTAGGCTTTCGGCACAAGAGCTGGACTACAACCTGATTTTCAAGGCTGGTTTTTTCCCAGTAAATGTCTAGTCCTTAACTTCTACTATCACCTTAAGCCTGAGGTTTTGAATTCTTGAGCTTTTCAATTGTTTCTCTCAATGATTTTTCGCCAATGTTAAGCACACCGTGTCCAGTGAATGGCGGCAGAGAAAGATGTCAAATAGTCCTACCCATTGCCGCTTTAGTGTAGCAGTTTTTAAGGCCTATGGTATCTAAGGCCTATGGTTTACTCCCGTCCGCTGCAGCGACGCGGGAGTGCACAGCGACGCGACGGCTCGCAATGCGCGTTTCGCCGTCGCCACCGCTGAGGCTGGCACAGTTCACGCTGTTCTGCAGACGGAGACTTTTGCAGAATTTTAGCGAATCAGCTGATCCAGAGCAGTGACTAAATCATGCTTTGGCCATCACACCCACCATGCGTCCTGTCGTGAATTCGATCAAAAGCCCAGTTAGGCTAACTAAGAGCATCGTGCTGCAAGAATGTTCAGAGAAATGCAGCGGGGGTATAGGAGAAGGAATCAAATGCCTTAATCGCCGTCGGACACCCAATCTACGAGTCTTTCCTTTCTCAAAACGAGTTTACATAGATTTTTTCATGCAACAGAACAAGATTATTTGACCTCACAGAAAGCGCATGAATTTCTTCAAGACAACCCGCAAAACCCTAACCCCGCATGAGAGGCAATACTGCTAGGGTAGCATTGTTCAAAAAAAGGGTTGCGATGGACTAATCCATCGCAGAACGTCGCATGCTCATAACTCCTCCAATTTAGATAGCTATATATTTTGAGGAAGGGTTGACGTCGTTCTTTTCACCTCTTTGAGATCTCCACAATCATTTGTACAACTTCACCAGATCATGGGAATTTCGTCGTGGGCGGCTCAAAAAATGATTCGAGCAGACTTTGCGCGATTGGAGCAGTTTATTTCCCATCACATAGAAGTTCTCGAAGTAGCATGGCGTACTTTGCCAGTGCCCTGTAATGTGCCAGAAGAACAATCTTTGCTCACTTGGTTGATTTCGTCGATTCTATGTGCATTGTGTACGACTCCCTCGAGTTGCATGCCTGACACTACTGGGCACTAGCAAAGTGCGCTAAGCTAAAGGGAATGTGTTCTCGAATATAGTTAGCTACAATCGCAAAAAAGCCCGCGCCAGCAATTTTTTTTAGCAATCTCCTCAAAAAACTAGCCGTTCAGTTGGCACATTTCTGTGCCGGACATGTCAATAGAACCTCCCTGTGACTTGTTTGGCGTAGAAATGTAGATTTCGGTGCCGGCGAGGAAGTTCAGTAGCGAAAAAGTGCGAGGATCGGCACAAAAGTGAGAAAAACGGCCTAGAAAAATATCTCCTCAAAAAACTAGCCGTTCATGCCGTCGAAAAAAAACTCAATATGAGTCTAGCCACGACGAAAACCCTACGAGTAGAACAACAGAGACATCGCATGACCACCTAACATCACCAGACGTATGTTGAATTTGCTGTGGTACGGTCAGGAACCAAGGAAGTGTCGAAATAAGTGAGCGGAAGTGCATAGAATAGGGCACGACAAGCGCTCCCCCTCCGCGACCATCGCTGCCCGTCGCACGGGAGTATGTTTCACTCCCGCGACGCGGAGGTATAACACCCCTCTGCGGCGCATCGCAGGAGCTATGGCGCGTCAATTGAACAGCGCCCCTCTGCGCCGTCCGCCACTGCTGCGAAGGCGCGTCGTTGACAGTTGCCCCGCGCCCGTCGCTGGAGCGACGCGGGAGTATACAGGGTGCGTAAAAAGTATTGACGCACTAAACGTTAGAAATAACAACACATCATAAAAGTTAATGAGTTTGTGTACAAAATGTCAACAATGATCTAGCGAACAGAAGAGCATCACATGTATTCTATAAGGGCTTCTTTGTTGCGAATGCAGGGGCAAAGACGGCGAGGAAAGGCATCGACGGTGTGCCGCAAGTAATCCACGTCGATTTGGTTCTATGCTTTGACCTTCGGTGACTTGATACTTTTGTTGCATTCGACTTGTAAAAATGTTACATGCTCTTCATGATCCTCCAAAGTGCTAATTCTAGCGGAAGGCTTGCTACAGGGAAGGCGCATTCGGCCAGTATCATGGTTTGTGCATTCATCACAAGCGTCTCTCGTTTTCGTGGATGCAGGAGTGAAGATAATTCGGTAGAACTATCTGTATTGATGTCCTAGAGAAGCAATTGGTTCCTTAGCTCGAATCTCACCTCAAGAGTAAGCCGTATGTCTTCCAGCAGGATTAGACTCCTGCGCAGAGTCGAGGATTGTTCAGGGCTGGGCCCGCGTCAACTTGAAGGACTTCATTTCGGCAGAGGAATGTCCTCTGTATAGACCGGATTTGAATCCGGTGAATTACTCTATATGGGAAGTTTTGGGGAGCAAGGCTTGCGCCACTTCCCACAAAAGTATGAAGTCAGTGAAGGATGATCTGGTCAAAGCATGGAACGAAATCGACGTGGACTACTTGCGGCGCACGGTCTTTCCTCGTCCTCTTCGCCCTGCACTCGCAGCAGAGAAGCCCATACAAGATACAAGTGATGCTATTCTGTTCGCTAGATCATTGTTGACATTTTGTAAACAAACTCTTTAATGTTTATGATGTGTTGTTATTTCTAAGGTTTACGTTTAGTGCGTCAATACTTTTTACTCACCCTGTACCATAGGCCTAAAGACGCCAGGGAGGCGTCAACTAATTTATTGTGTAGAGCTAATTTATTGCTAACTAATTTATTGTGTATGTATTGCCACGCATTCACCTTGAATGTGCATTTGCTCTACACAATATCCTTGCGAAGGCCAGTCGAAAGCATATGCTCCAACGGTGAGATTCGAAAAGCAGCGGGTGCCGTCGGCTGTCGCTGGGTCAGCTGGCCCGACCTTCGAGAGGAGACTTTCCTCGGGGCTCCGGAGCTCCACTGCACATGGACCCAGCACATGCCGACTATATAAGCGGCTGGCTCGTGGACGATGCGGTGTCGCGACTCCCGGTCTACCGTACTTCATTAAGGCAGGAAGGGGAGGAGACAATTCCCCGCCTGACCTAATTTGATGACTCCGTTTGCAGACAACTTCGATTACGCCAAGCACCTGCCCTCGCCAATTCTGCTCCAGGTGCGAAGGTTGGTAAGTTGCTTATTCTTTTTCAAAAACTAAATAAAAGCAAAGAATGTAATTATAAATAAAATACAAAATATGCAATACAAATAAAAAATTAAAAATAATAAAATACAAATATAAATACGAATAAAGCAAAATAATAAAAAATAAACCAAAAATAAAAGTTAAAATATAAAAAATAAAACTACAAAAGCTAAAAAACTATAAAAATGAAAGTTGAAACAGTAAAAAATAAAACTATAAAAAAGTAAAAATAAAAATAATAAAAATAAAAGTATAAATGTAAGTATCGATAAAAAATCAAAAATAAACGTAATAATTAAATAAACTATAAAAATTTAAATTTATATATAAATAAAAATAAAATCACAAACAACAACAACAACAACAATAAGGATTGGTTGGCCTGGGCGGAAACCGCCGAGTCGGGTCGCCTGGAAGCGGTTGCACCAGCGACAGCTGGCACACCTCCCCCGACTGCGCTTTACACGCCCTTCATTTCAAACTCAACTCCGGCGAGTGGAGCGCAGTCGGAGGATCGGTGCTCCGCCGGCTGTCGATGGTGCGGCTGATTCCAGTGTGACCTGGATCGGCGGTTTCCGCCCACCCAGGTCAACCGATCCCCATCAGCCTTCCGGGTTTGGTGGTTGTTGGTTCCGGTAGGATAACACACTGACTCACTGTTGCTCAAAGAGAACGCGTTTTCCTTGATTGCCATGAACAAGTACAAGGCCGACCATCGCCCTCGATGCCTTCGATCCAGCTTCCTCCGGTGACTTCTTCGGCAAGGGCCTGCTTTGGTCTCAGTGCGCCCCTCAGCGGCTAATCAGAGTATTCCACATCTGTGATAAAATACCAAGAATAAACAAAAAACTGTAGTAGTTGCATCAAATTCTCCAACAACAAAATCTCCTAAAAATCAGATCAGATTTACGTCGAATTTCCCATTTTCGTCAGTTTTCACCAAAGTGACCGGTCTCTGCTGCTCAGTACTATGTACGAAGGAAGAGGTGGGTGTTATCCCTTTAGCGCTTGCTGATTTATCTGCTGTCTAAAGTCACTGCCATTTTAGTAATCTCTCTGCTCAACCGTTCGATCATATCTTAGAAGAGCACGACGCATACAAAGCAGGCTTGTCCTTATAAGACCAGATTTCAGATTCAGCGGAGTACCGTTTTCAGGTGGAGTCGACTGGACGAGTGCAGAGGACGGCATTGCCTGCCCGAGTCATTTCTTCCCGGGGTCTGGAACGTGTGCAGCTTTGAATAAGGATCAGCTGCGGTAGTCAGGGTTGGGCTCGATCATCTCCGCGTTGCCCTTGTTGGACAATGCACATATTTGGGCAACTTCTTCAGCATCACGTACACATCTAAACGATGCGCCTCAGGAGCTGCTTTGGAGTGCTGGAGACGTCGCGGACAAGGCGAGGTCTAGCGAACAGAACGATTTCCGATCCACCACCATTCTACTGACTGGATAATACTGAAGTGATGAGATGAGCACAGCGTTCTTTAAAAATAAACTTTTTACGATGATTATGTGTGGTGTCTACGCATTTGTTTGCTTTGAGCCGCTGACAGCTCGAGTCGAGTGCCTTTTTATCGATTCATCCGTCAGTAGTCGGTAATGGAGAGCATCGTTAGTGGCGGATTGAAAAGCAGACCTAGCGAAGTTAGTACTCCTAGGTCGTCAGTGACCAGTGCTCCCACAGCAGAGCACAAATGTTGTGGGATGCCTTTGAGGACCATCAATTTTCTTCACTCATTGGCAGAAATTCAAAGCTCTGGCTAAACGCAAATACGGTAAAAGCGAGGCGGCAGTTTGGTAGATAATAACAAGAAAGAAAATCGTAATTAATTATTCATTTCAATTTAACTAAAATAAATTTATATAAATGTAAATGTACATTTTTATCAAAATATAAATAATAAATAAGTATGGTGGCGATTCCCGCTCCTCTACGTGGTGCCACTGGAAACTGCCAGCTTTGCGAGCTAGGCCGAACACGTACATTCGATTGCAGGCGACAGGCCTTTGTGACAGGCCGGTCTACGAAAACCCATGTCACATCGCATGGTGTATGACTGTTAAAGTATTTCGAGCTTATTTCTACGGCATCCGCGGGAGCCGACGCGCTCTCCCAGAGCCGGCGAGTGTGAGATGTATGCGAGGGTCCCTGATGCGAGGACGGCATCGGGGGCAACGAACTAGTCCGAAAGTTCCGTAACCTAAGCAGGACCGTGGCAACGCTGAATATGGGCACGGTGAAGGGCCGCTTGTGTGAGTTGGTTGAAGCACTAGAGCGTAGAAGAGTTGATTTCTTTGTGGTGCAGGAGGCAAAGTGATCCTGCCACAAGGCAAGGGACATAGGAAGTGACTTCAAGGCCGTTCTATGGAAGTCCCAGAACCACCACAGGTGTCGGAATAATCGTTTCCGAACGATTTCGTGACTCGATTGTAAGCGTCGAGCGCTTTGACGATCGATTGGTGAAGATCGTTGTCGCCTCTAAGGAGCTACTCTATCACTTCTTCTCTGCATATGCACCACAGACTGGTTGTTCCGATCAAGTCAAGGATGTGTTTCGGAACCTGCTTGATGAGAAGACAGCAGAGGTACCGTCAAAAGATCTCCTCATAGTCGCTGGTGACCTTAATGGGCACGTAGGTGCTACGAAAGACGGGTGCAGCTGTCATGGTAGCTTCGGATACGGATCACGTAACGCCGATGGTGATCGTATTCTTGATTACGCGGAATCGCATAACCTCACCATAGTGTCTGCCGAGAACGCGACTCGCACCTTATCTCATACTATAGTGGGAGTACCAAGTCTCAGATAGACTTCGTCCTTGTGAGAGATCGCAACCGAAATCTTGTCACAGACGCGAAGATCGCATCGCATGAGACGGTCGCCCCACAGCATCGATCGCTGATCTGCACTATGAATATCGCCCCTCCGAGTCTGAAGCAGGTCGATCGATGCGGTGCACCAAAAATCAAGTGGTGGAAAACGAGACGGTCGCCCCACAGCATCGACCGCTGAAGAAAGCAGCTGTAATTTCTCGCGTGCGGTTACCGACAGTCACGCCTGTCGAGGAAACTTGGAAGGCAGCGGCCGACGCGATTCGTCAAGCTGCACAGTCGGAAGTCGCCATTACGAAGCCTGGGCAACGGAAGGTCCAAAAGCAGGCCTGGCTTTGGACAGATGACGTGAAAGCAAAAGTGCGAGAGAAGAAGTCGCTCTATCACGTGTTTCTCGGCGAAGAGACAGCCGATAACTGGCGGAATTACCAAGAAGCCAAGAAATCTGCAAAGAAGGCCGTGGCTGTTGCAAAAGCCACTCATTATGGAGATGTCAACGAGAAGTCGAGTTGCGCGATGGTGAACGGTATCTGTACCGACATGCAAAACGTTTCGCCATCAGCAGACCGAGGATATTGAGAAGTTTTTCGGCATCAATGATGAGAACGGCCATCTTCTTACGAACCGCAAGAAGGCATTGAAGCGATGGCGCGACTGCTTTGAGGAAATCTCTGCAGTGGAATTTCCTTATCCAGCCATCCCTTCAACGGCTCCAACCCACGGCCCCGTTCAGAAGATCACCGGGGAGAAGATTGAATCGGCTTTGAAAAAGATGAGGCCAGGCAAGGCGACTGGGCCCGATGACGTGGCAGCTGATTTATGGAAGTCCAAGTACTGGTACCCTGCTGAGTGGTTGGCGAAGTTCTTTATTCAGGTTGTGGCGGAGAAGAAAGCCCCTGAGTGTTGGCGCCAAAGTGCGACGATTCCGATTTGGAAGAAGAAGGGCAGTCCTGCAGACTGCTCCAATTACTGTCCGATTCGCTTGCTTTCGCACAGCATGAAAATCTTTGAGCGAATTGTCGATGGACGAATTCGGGACATCGTCCAGCTTCCCAGCAATCAGTGCCGCTTCTTGGCTGGCTGTGGCACCGTTGATGCCATACATGCCACCCGCCTCCTGATAGAGAAGCATCGCGAGAAACAGAAGCCAGTGCATATCGCCTTTCTCGACTTGGAAAAGGCCTTTGACCATGTAGCGCGTGAAGTGATATGGTACGCCTTGCGACATCATGGAGTTCCCGAAGAGCTCATAGAGTGGGTGCGAATTCTCTACTCTTGTCCAAAGAGTCGAGTTCAAGCTGCAGATGGAACCTTGATGGAGTTTCCCATCTCTGTCGGGGTACACCAGGGTTCTGCGCTTTCCCCACTCCTCTTTGTTGTCGTTATGGATGCAATCACACGAGATCTTCAGAAGCCCCTCCCCTGGTCGTTGCTTTATGCCGATGACGTGATGCTCGCTAGCGAAGATAAAGCTGAACTCGAGCATAGGTTCAAGCTTGGTATGATCGCTTGAAGCGATTTGGACTCAAACTGAACGTGAAGAAGACCGAATATTTAAACGGATTAATTGATTGTGATTGTATATTAATATTAATCACATCGTGATTGTATATTAATCACATCGTGAACTCTAAGATGGCAGAGTTTTCACTCGCTGATGCTCTTCCGCCAGAAGGTAGAAATTTTTGCCGCGAGAAGTCCATCGTTCAGTGGCGATCGGTGATATCGGACAACGCAATGGCTCCACGTAACCTACCATATTTCGGAGTTTGTGCGACATCTCTGAAAAATTTGCAGAGCTTTTAAAACAATAAAAAGTGTGAGTTCTACGCTTTAAAAAGCAGGCTGTAGAAATAGCAGCCTCCAAGTAATTAACGGTGTCGAAAATTTTCGGCAAATCATACAAATCGGAGCGTCTGTTCATACTGTGGATCGTTTCAGAAAAACAGGTTTTATTACCGTGTGTCAAACTGTGGATCAAAACTTTATTGCGTACAACTCCACTTTCTGATGCTGTTTCCAGCAGAAGAGAGAAAATTAGATCCGTGACAAGTCCATCCTCCGGTTGCCGTTCGGTCATCGCTTCGAAGAATGCTTCCAAAAATCTTGTAGGAAAAGCACTTAATTTCCCTTAGCAATTGACACTTCAAATTTTATAGACGGCAATTTAGGACGTAGATGTCGCTCGTTCAGGCAGTAAACTGTCGCGTCCATGACTTCCAGAAAAAAAAACTGAAAAAAAAAAACTGAAAAAATGGAAAGTTCTCATTGACTCTAAATCTGCCGGCGGAAAATCATCATTTTTACCGAGTCATACAATCATTATTTGAAACTTTTTATATTAATTTTTACAACTTCGCGGGAAGAAGGAGAGACTCCACACCTTCGTAAGCATTCCTGGAAGAAATAACTTATTAATAATTAAAAACATCACCTAATAACCTGAGGAATAAGAGAGAATCCTCTGCCAAAACCGGAAGAGCACGACCCCACGCCCTCCAGACGAGGCGACAGTACGACCCCCCCCCCCCTTCGATTCCCGAACCTCAAGCTTGACCCTGGCCTCAATTTCGAAGTCACTACATTAATAATCAAATGTCAGGGAATGTTCCATTTCAGGTGGTCATTCCTCACCCAGCACTCCCTCCCACGTAGAGATTTGATTTTGTGGAATTACCCGAGCAACGCTCTTTTCGAATATAACAAAACAGCTTTCAGAACTAAAAAACCGACCCACTTAATCATAACATCGCCACTTTCCACTTACGGCAAGCGATTTATTCATATTAAATGGGTTGTTACATCAGAGAAAGACAGCTTTCCTTTTCGGTTGCACAAAAACTTCAGTTGTGTTTCAAAAAATATCATTAACTGGGGCTAGCTTCTTCGGAAAGACCATTATGAAGTGTTTTAGATTTTTTGTTCTTGTTTTCTTCGGTTCATTCTTTGGGTAGTTCCTGGTTGAGAAAATGGCGAAGTTGGTGATTTTGGCCTCTTCAACAGCTTTTTGGCAGTATAATCAGGCTGAAATTCAGGTTGGTTTACTCTTTTTGTGCTTAGTAGTGCTTAGTAGGTATGCGAGGCTGGGACTCGACCTGATCGTGAGTCTGCGGTTGGCGACCGGAGACCCATGCCTGATTCGCACCTGGGTGGCATACCCAGTGACTGTGCTACTCCAGTCGAGCAATGAAACTACAGTGATCGATCCTCTGGGAGCCGCTCGATGCTCAGCCTCCGCCTTTGAAGTCCACTCCGACCTCATTGCCTTCATTCTACCTTACCATCTTTTTCACCACAGCTTTCCTAATTACAAACGCTACATTTTCACTTTAGATAGGAGGAATTTTGATTTTAAATTTCAAATCAAAACGGCAGACCGAAAGTTTACTTTCTGTTAAGCAAGGGTTGCTGAGGCAGTTTCGGATTATAACGGGGTGTCTAAGTAGGCGTCCTCTTAAGCCTAATGTACCTTCTCCTTCTTGCTTGTAGATACGACAACGCTCGTGAGATGTCGAGACTAAATAAATATAAAATAAGAAATAGATGTCGAGTACACTTAATTTATCGAGCCAAATAATCGTTAACTCTCAGGAATAGCAGGCAACCTGCGTTTAAATTTTCAATGTGTTCGCATGAGTTGTCCGCGCCATTGAGGAAATCCCTTATTGACAGTCGGACATTGTATATTTGATTTTATACAGCTCACCCAATCAGAATTAATGCTTGAAGTAAATTAAGAAAGTTTGCCAGCTTAGAAAAGCCAATGGACTTGATGTTAAGCCTCGCTAGATTGAGGAAGCCTGTCACTACTTCGTTGATTAAGTCGAATATTTCAAGAGCACGTTCATTATGCCCTGTATGCTGGCGTAAAATCTGTCGAGAAAAATAGAGAATTCCGAATTTCGTTGAATCTGGTTAAAGGGATGTTCGAAGGAGACACCACTGGCGGTTTCGGAGACGCCGTGAACCAATTAACAGTTCTCCAGGGAAAATTGCTTCCTAACTAGGTCACGTTTTTCCAAACTGAAAGTCGTTAGAAGCTGTCTAACGACAGCTTCTAACGACAATCGTTTGGTATTAGCTAGAATTTCTACAAATTAAATTGAAGCAAGTTAAAACAACGCGACGCTTTGCGACGTTTTAAATCGTCGAAAAGCGTCTTTCTTTCAGGGTTTGGGCGTTATTGCATACGCGAGAAAATCCATGCTCCATGCTACATGCTACATATATCGTGTACGACTACTGAAGATGGTCACAGCACGCGTGTTTTTCGCTAGATGCTACGTGGGATCTCGCCATTTTGGGGCTTTCCTCACGAAAATATCGCTTTTCTGTAGCTACAACATCTAATTCTTATTTTCAAAAACCGAACGCTGTTAGGTAAACGGCATGTCCCAAAAGTGGCGTATCGAGTGCTCAAATTTTCAATACGTCTCCAGAAGTCGAGACCTGAGTGTCGACATTAAGAAGAAATGTCTGGAAAGTTGTGCAAGTGTCTGGATTCAGAAGACGTGTCACAGAACTAAGACATCGGGTGATCGACGTGGTACCTGACTTCTGGAGCTCATCGCATAACTTTTGACATCCGGCGCATACTTTGTGGAACTACTACTTTTGAATCAAGACATTAGGAAGTGCCAGTGCATGGTATGTGATGTACACGGTCGTGTACGTATTAAGAAGGTTATTAGAAGTAAGCAAATAATCTGTCCAATTATGCTTTGGCGACTTACTATGAATCAATCATTACGATGCTATGCTGGCCGTCTCTGACTTCGTTTTTTGGTTGGAGGTCTGCCGGAAACTTTTGTCGAAAACTTTTGTACCGCGGATGACCGGAGTCAGATTGCGCAGGCATAGGGAAGTCGAATTCGAGGACTAGGTCCCACTTTCTGAAGACGAAACAGTGGTTCAATTCTAGAATACCTGTCCCAAAGGCTGCATTGAGTTTTCAAATTCAAAAGACGAGTTACAAAACTCGTTCACCGAGTGGCCAGAGATAAACGATGTATTCGAAAGGTCACGCTCAACAGGTCTGAAGTCAGACAATGTTCCTAGAAGCCATGTACCACATCGCTCACTCGGTATATTATTTAATGGATAATAAAGGATAAGGAACGGCGGTACTCATTCTCTTTTAGGAATCGCCATGCCTTCAGTGGTACGTCGTAGAGCCAATTTGAAAGCGTATTTGGCCTATACAAGCCTATTTATTTATTTATTTATTTATTTATTTATTTATTTATTTATTTATTGCTGCACCTAAAGTCCGCCGTAGAAACCAAACAAACAAAGGGAAACATAGTGACGATCAAAATAACAGTGCTTAGCTTAAAAGAAGCAACACGAACGAACAGACTATTCAGAACACTGAGTGCAAAGGACTAAAAAAATATTTCCAAAAAAACGAAAGCATAGCGGAGCATAGTATTATGTCTGTCGAGTTGTTTTAAATGAGTGTTTGGCCTTAGAAATTTGAGTGCGTATTTGGCCTACACAATGACTTGTCCAAACAAGTATGGTGCCAGTTCACCGACCTCGAAGAGATGCGAGGCTTGGTTGGCATGTGCGGGAAATCCGAACGAAGAACCTACTATCGGTGCACAGCCGACACCCCCTCCGACTGCCCATTCTATGATGTGTCCTTTAAACAGTAGTACATGTTGAACTGGTTTTATGACACATCTTCGTCTACCAGTGGGAGACTTCAGGAACGAAAGTTTTGAAAAAATTCGGTGCGCTATCTGTGGTACGCTCGGTGCATGACTTTTGAAAAACATTGACGACCTTCTGACCACCGGATCTTGACTTAAGAGAAAATAGTTAGTTGATAGGAATACTGCAAAACGACCACTTCCACAGATCAGGGTCAACACTAGGGTAATCCCATACGGCAGCCAGTAGAAAACGCACCTGGTCGCAATTTTGTTTGAAAAATTGAAGGATACAAAAAATTCACCAGATATCGCCGTTGGTACTCTACAGGACCGCCGTGGAAGTTCAACAGAAGCGAAAGAAATGAACAAAATGAGGACGTCGGAGAAATCTAACACTTAGTTTTGAAGAAAAGGAAGTTAAAACAGAACAATGCTAATTTTAATTCAGTTGAGTTGACTTACTTTTATCTTTCGGAGCCACTCTCGAGGGACACCCACATCTTTCCCACACCCTGCTGTTTTACTTTGAGTTCGACGAAGGTCCTTCCACATATGTAACACGAGTGCATCGGTGGTCGCAGCTCCATATTAAGGGTTTTGGACAAATTCTCTGAAGGAAAACTGAGATTGGACCACCGCTAAGCTTCACCAGTGTCCTTACCGGGCATTTTCTTATAGGGGCATGGAACTGTGTGTGAAGTAGAACACTGGTTCGCATATTGAAACCATGTTAGTCAGCATAAAGTAATACAGTACGGAGAACACGATGGCGTGTAATCATGTCACACTACATTCGCACGAATTGCTAGTATTCTGTCGGGTGCGTCTTTCCTGGAGTTTATGTGTTATCTGTCAACGCGGCCTTACTTGTATTTGTGAACGCGGATGGAGTACCTACACTATTGGCTTGACAAATTCAAGCTGCGACGCTTTCTGCTAAAGTAGAAAGCCCCTCGAGTCAGAGAGAAATTTCATAAAAACACCTTCAAGACAGAAGCGGACAATTCTAAAAAGAAAGTAAACGTGAGTATTAGGTAGTTGTCGGGAATGGGCACCGCAGTGACCGCAGTGGGAGGTAGGAACGCGCCAACCAATCCGGGCTCATCGAGTGGGCTGCCATTCAGAAACGGTGTGTGCGGAAGTTACTCTGATTGGCTGGCATGTGATTGGTGGGTGCTCTGCTTGTTATGATTAGCTTGCCTTTTCTACCTCTCACTACAGTACCAATGTAAGATCCTATTACTCTTAGTTGTACCGAGTAATCTGGGTAGGCATTTCAAAGCCCGTCAACTTAGCTACTGCTAGGTTGGCAACTAAATTAGTGAGCTCATTCGTAGTCAGTTCTTCTAGCAGAGATCATCAGGTTATTTGCGCATCAATTCTCTTGCTCTTTTCACTGTTTGAAACCAAGTAGTCTGCACTTCTCGAAGCTACTTTTGCGGTTTTGTCATTCCGATTTGGTGAGATTTTTTTTTGGGTGAAATGAAATGACACAAAGTCACCATTCGCGAACGCTTTCTTCATGAGTGCTAGCTCGGCCACTCTGCAAGTGAAGCCCGACAGAACATATGTGCAGCTAGAGAAGATAAAGCTGTCCAACGATCCACAGTGTTCAGATGGTTCAAGAGGTTCGGTGAAGGCAACATTGAAACTGAAGTCAATCGACTCACCGAACGGCAGATTGCCCTTGATCGTAGAGCTGTAATTAGTGCCATGGAAGGAAATCCGAGCTTGACAACGCGTATGTTGGGACTCGACTTTAGATGCTCGCATACCTTTGTTATGATTCTGCACAGCTTCACTTTTCTGTAAAGCTCCGTAAATGGGTGACTCGCGACTTAACTCTGTCGCAGAGCAAGAAATGTGTGGATGCCGCAAAAGTATTTTGTTGGATCGTCACAAACAGGAACCATTTCTCCATCGGCTGCTAAAATATGATGAAAAGCGGATTTCACTGGATAATCATCAGTGCTCTAACTAGTGACCTAGAGCAAGACATAAGCCGCTGCCAACGCCTAAGCCTAACCTCATCAGATGAAGGTGATGCTTTCGTTTGCGTTTGCGTTTTTTTTTGCGTTTGTTGGTGTCGGAAAGATGTTCTCTTCAGGGAACTCATCGAGGGCGGTTCCACCATTGACGCCAAAGTCTACTCTTCTCAAATTGACCGCCTCCAGGCTGAACTCCGCCAGAATGGGCTCCGACAGCTCTTCGGGAGTGGCATCATCCTTCAGCAGGGTGACGCCAGACCATACGTCGAGAACCGGACTCTTCAAAAATTGGAAGACCTTTGCTGGAAGCGTCTAGCTCATCCATCTTACAGCCAAGACCGTGCTCGAGGACTATCACCTTTTTCGTTCGATGCAACCCTCATTGGCTGGAAGGTAATCTACCAATGTGGAGCAGGTCAAAATGAACCTCCAATGATTTTTCGCCTCAAAACCACAGGAATTTTACAGCCGTAGGATAGACCAGCTACCTGATAAATGGGAAGCAGTTCTGCGACCCACGGATCTTACTTCGATTGAAGGTTTTTACTAGATATTTCTTAATAGACACTTTTGCTAATGGTGCTTGACAGTCCACGAGTTTAGTCGCCAACCTAATATAATCCACTAACACTGATAAGTACTTAGGAATTGTTGGGAATCACGGATGGACAACCCAAAACTAAGTAAGCCCTTGTTGCTTAAAAATTGACTCTATTCAAAATAGGGCAAGGGTGTGTTTGTGGCCATGGCAACCCTGAATGAATGGGCACAGAAGAGTGAGTGGGCACAGCTCGCAACATTCATTTCAAAAAACACACAGTACTGCTAACCCCAAAATCCACGTTTACGACCAGTACGTTGTGATAGTGACGCTACACTTCATTCGCTATTGCGTTCTACAACAATTGATTGATAGAAAATTGATGGTTCACTCGTGAAAGCGACATAGGTACCCTCAAAACGGCGTTTAAAAGCGTAACGGCCACTGTCACGATAAAGACAAAACGAACAGGTGCCATGGAATAAGCCGAGGAATATGCGTCTATCGACGAGGACGAATGTTTATAAGATATAAACGTACTGCAAAGCGGTAGGGTAACTTTGAAAAACCGGGTATTTGTGTATTTAATGGTGATAACTGGCGCGCGCTAGCATTCGCCGCGAATCGAGTTGTTGGTCTGGGCCCCTCACCTGGTCGGCCACATTTCACATTCCTCCGGTGTGGGCGGGTCGGTACCAGAGTTGCCCAATAAATGTAATACACTGGTAAAGGTAAATCACCACAATGGCCGCTGCAAAACGTTGAGGGGTTAAATACGCATTAAGTTGCCTCCACGGTGTGCCATGGAAGTACAACCTGTGGCACCTCCCAAATAGGAGTTAGCTGACGTCGCCCTTATCCTTGATTTTCTATCCTTACTAACTTCTGTAAAAGTGTTTGTTTCCGTTAATTCCGATTAATTATTATACTTGAAAGGCGCGAATGCTTGCACTATTCCGCTGAAGAAAAACAAAACCAATACCACAAGTACGATTAGTGCCTCCGCATATTAGGTTGTCCGGAAAGTTCCCAGCGTTTTCTGTTACGATTTTTCATTTGTCTATTATTAGGTAAAAATTCAACTTGTATTGCGCATTAATACTAATTTTTGTACAGAATTTTTCGCCTTATCTGACTATATAATTCATGTTTCAACGATGTTTTATATTTCTGCCCTTGAAGGGTTTATTGACGCATGTCGAAGGAGCAATTTCGAACGATATTTTATTTTAACTTCAAATTGGGACAATCCGCAGCCGAGATAGCTCGGGAAGTCCATCAAGTGAGAGGACCTAATAGTGTTGGAGAAAGCACTGTGCGCCAGTGGTTCAGTAAATTTCGCACCGGACATTTCAGCCTCGAAGATGACCCCCGTAACGGTCGACCTAGAGCAATCCTGGACGACGAGTTGAAGGAATTGGTGGAAGCTGAGCCATCCCAAACAGTTCGCGGGGGATAGCGGAAGAACCAGGCATCAGTAAAACTGCTGTTGCGGATGCTTTGAAACGCACTGGGAAGGTGAAATAGATCGAAAAGTGGGTGCGCCACGAGTTGAGTGAGCGGCAAAAATCGTCACGGTTCGAGATTTGTTCTTCTCCACTTTTATGCAACAAAACTGACCCGTTTTTGAATCGAATCATCACTTGTGATGAAAAGTGGATTCTGTGTGATAACACGAAACGTTCCAGATAGTGGTTGGACGCCGACGAACCCAAAGGCATTTTCCAAAGGCGAACCTTCATCAAAGAAGGTAATGGTCACTGTGTGGTGGTCGGGTGCTGGTGTGATCCATTACAACTTTTTGGGACCAGGCCAAACGATCACAGCAGAGCCCTACCCTAAGGAAATCGACGAAATGCACCCGAAATTCAACTTCAGCAAGTATTGAGCAGCAGGAGGCCTCGTTTCCACACGTTTCACAAATCACTATTCGAAAATTGAGCGAGTTAAGGGTTGAAGTTCTGCCTCACCCGCCATATTCTCCGGACTTCTCAACAACCGACGACCACATCCTCAAACACTTTCAGGCCCTTGTCGCTGGTAAAACCTCCAACAATCAGGACCAAGGCAAAGCAGCTTTCGTGGATTTTGTCGAATCTCGCGCATCTAATTTTTTTTTTCGCTGATGGAATAGCCCGTTGGCAAAAGTATGCTGATTCGAACGGTGCTTACTTCGACTAAATCCAATAAGATTTGAGAAAGTTATGATAGTTCAAAATGAAACACTCAAAACGCTGAGAACTTTCCGAATAACCTAGTACAACGAACTCGGAAACCTCTTGTCTGCATAAGCCTCCACGTTTCGATTTTGGATAGAATACCGTACTTGTAGAAAATCTCACTGTATACAGAGGCTAAAATTCAATCGATCTTATAAAATGACGGCCAGTGCCAAGAACCAGAAGACTTGTCGAGCTGGTATAAAAAATGCCTAATGGTCACATTGGTACCACGATCACTGAAAAGTTGCTTTCAGAGCTCTGCTCAAGAAATATAAAACCTTATACATATCACTGCATTACTGTACCATTTCTGTGCGCATGCGTTCTTCGAAAAAAGTTAGAATGAAAGATTAAGGATAGAGGACGGGCGTTGATCGATCCTTATTTGGGGTGCTTCACGATTCTACAGGAGATGGTGGCAATTTGAATGAGCATTTGTTTTATACAATGACCTGCGGTGACCAGCAGATAGAGAGGTCAGTGTTGTGCACCAGACAGGTCTGGTGCCAATTGACCTTCATCGAAGGGACGAAATTCTTAGTTGGCCTGAACGGAATCCGAACCAAGAACCTGGAATCGAGCGCATGCGGCAGTGCTTCGATTGCGCAACCACACGCCCTCAAAATGCCCAAATAGCCGAGGTAACGACGGCAATTGTAGGTTCTCTATCATTACCAGCATCAGAAAGAAAAAGTTGGCAAATCAGCAGAAAATCAAATTTGATCGCATCTGATGCAAAGACTAAGATCACTAAGGCACTCTTCTACAAAGACACATATAACGGCTACAGTTTTGAATTAGTTTTCGAGCAACATACTGTTTGGGCTTCAGAGGATGTGCCGGTCGTCGAGTGTGCCCCGAACAGAGCTTCTTGGCCTGAGTTCCGCCAGGCCAACGAAATCTTCCGTCACCCGAAGAGGAGAAATTGCTTCAATGCCAACGGTGACTCATAGGAGAAAGGAAGAATCT
>OX377206.1:71151465-71183142 GCA_947396885.1 Heligmosomoides polygyrus polygyrus | reverse complement strand
GTATTCAAAGTGGAGAGAACATTTATTTTCTGGCAAAAAATATTTTTCTAGCAAAAAAAAAATATTCTTAAGTATTCTATTAGATAGATCGGAAAATCTTGATAGGGTTTTCATTTTATGTCCTTTGTTTCTCTAATCAGCATATAGTTCAAATCAATCAACATTATATTCACCATTGGTACCCACCACAGTGAGCCAACTACTGGACAGGTCAAGGATTCCCTTTTCCAGGCGCTGGGAGATCAGGAAGAAGTCGGTGCCAATCCGAATTAAGTCTTTAAACCTTGTGAAACTTTTCTTTCCAATAAAGTCAAAAAGTCTTTTTTCAAGAAAGCCTTTGAGGGGCGAAGCAAGTGGTAATCTGAGTAGGGTATTCCAGGAGAATATGGCTGATGGAGTACGGTCTCCACCACAGCTCCTCGATTTGTTGGTGGGTCGCTTTGGCTACGTGATCCTAAATCGGCCGTTTTTCGCGAACAGTTTTCGCAGTTTCTGGAGCTGAATGAAGTAAACGATGCCAGTGGTAGTGTGCCATTGTGGGAGCAGCGCGCCATACAGCATTCCCTCCGAGTACCAGAATCAGCACAGAAGAATCTTTTGAAGGTGCACGTTCAACTTTGCTTGCATAGACGGATCTTCTTCTCGAGGTGCATAGTCAAACGGCATGGTGTGCTTTGGAGTCGTAGAGAACCCAACCCTTATCTCCAGTAATAACGTCTCCCAGAAATCCCTTGCAGGGCGAGTGGAAAAGGAGAGGCTGGATGATGGGCATGAGGGTGACCAGCATGCTATATCCATCGTGTCAGCATTTTTCGCTAGCCGAGGCTTGGAGGCGGATACGATACCGTCGGTTGTGTGCATCCGAGCCTTGTCGCAGGATTGCGAGTGCTAACCTCGGGATCCTTTTTGGCAACGTTGAGAACGGCGGAGTCTTCCACTGCTTGGAGCGCCCGACCCAGGTTTGTCTAGAAGTCCTTGTCCCCTTTGCGAAACGAGCGAACCAGCATTTGACCGCGTTGGTCCCCCGATGCGCTGTTGACGTTGCGGACTGCTGCCGTCGCTGCGTGCCGCCGCGCCACTCGTAGAAAGGATTGCTCGAAGATGCTCTTGTGAAATTGACATTGCACTAGAACCCAAGCAAGAGCATGCGCCCTTTTGTCGAGAAGATTCGAGAATTTTCGACAACTACCACACGGTGCATCATGGATGTCTATCGAAAATCGGAAGTGCTGGGCCTACGAAGAAAATCCTGCCAAGACTTTCCGATCAACGTAATAATAATACATATATATGCATATATATATATATATTATTCAAGTAGTTCTAGTTGATTTTCTCTAGTAGAAACGAAATGCTGCAACCCTACCGAGTATTACAGGAACAAAATGAATGTTATTGTGATAATGTATATAAAATGTCCCATTTGAGATCGTGTAATAGAGCAAAGGATGTCGCGAACACCGTTCAAACACTTCTTTGGCTGCAGCTGCCGATACGCCAGCGTTTTTCAACAATGGTTGACGAATACAACAGACATGTAAGGAAAATATACTGCTCACAAAGCTAGCACCTACCTCTCCCTCTACCGACTGTGCCTTGAAAAAGCAACGATATTTTACTTCCTCAGAATAAACGGTTACCTTGATCGACAGCAGTGACCGAATTTCGAAACCCTCCCTAGCCTCAAGCCTCAAGGCGCAGGTTATAGTGATGAGTTCGGCAGCACCAGTCAGCCCAAACTTTTTGTAGGTGGGTTTCTTGTGGTGACGATCACGAGCCTGTCATTTATTTTTTCACCTAATTTGAAATCAAAAATTGTTGCGTTTCCATCCTTAAAGATGTCGACAAACTTGAATGACAGTTGTCAACAAGCGTTTATACATTGTTGAATACTAGCGTTGGGAAAATGTAGGCGCTTGTGCCACGTCCATCAGGTTGGATCGCACCGATCGTAACATTTTTGTTGAAGTTTAGCAACTCTGCTCTGTTAAAACGGTGATAGATTTCCACACAGTTCAGCACCTCCATGATCCCAATTTTGTTTGATAAGAAGTTTCCTTGATGCTGTTCAGCAGCTACCTCATTTCTTCCTTGCAGTCATCTTCAGTACCCGGTGGCCTAATCGGAGCAGACGGCTGACGTCGCTTCCACCTTGAATTGAGCCTCTTGGTTCGAATTTCGCTCAGGCCAATCAAGCTCTTCATCCTTCCGGGGTCGGTGAAATGCCATTTGACTCTCAATGGAAAGAATAAAACACTGACTTAATTATCAACTCGTCATTGCAGGTCATTGTGTACGCCACGTATGTATTCAATTTGCCTACACGATATCCCGTAAGAGTAGAGTACTCCGACGCATCTCAGAAGGGGACTAAATAAGGCCATCCTTTATCTTTCATCCTGTAAGAAAGGACGGATCTATCCTAGTCCGGGGGGGGGGGCCACATAACTAAAAGGTATTATATGTAACAAATCCACCTGAGACTTACCGTGCGGCTCCTACAGACAACATGGGACCTAAACAAGAAAAGAAAGTGAAGAAAAAAACGAAAAAATTACATAGGCAGGCAAAATTGTGTGCCCTCCTCACCATGTTAAATACTGGTTATAACATGTCACGCGGCGGTGGCACGCGGCATGCGGCTTCATGCGCCCTCCCCATCATGTTAGATCCTTGTTATAACATGTCAGCCGGGGGATAGCACGCGGCATGCCTCCATTCCGCCGCTCTTTGTCCGCCGACACGGTTGTAAACCGTGGCAATTTTTTATTTTTTTTCGTTTGTCCGCTCGTTTTCGGTTTATTTTAGGTTGCAGCTTGTTCGCTAGGAGCCGCTCGGTAAGTTTCAATTCATTTTGTAACATAATTTCTAGTTATGTGGCCCCCCCGGACTAGGATAGATCCGAAAGGACCATCCTATACGCTTCGATTTGGCTGCTCAAACCTGCTCTTAGTATTACTTGTATCTTTTATTACCTTTTTTGATGAGGCTTTCGTGTGTTTTGGAAACTGCACTCCCGTTGGGCTAAAGTCAGAGATTAGCACAAAAACATTGGCTTATCAATCTATTGGTATGCACCTATGGTAATTCTCCAATAGCCTGGTTGGTACTCGCCTAAGTTCCCAAATAGTACCTAATCGTGCCTTACGGATAAACACCGATTATCATTTTTCCAAGCATTTAGATCGTCATGTGAAGGATGAAAATTTCAGCAACAAAGACTGTATGTCGAAAATGACTTCTTACGTTTTATTAATACTCGTATTCTAGAGCCGAGTTAGCCTAGTGGTTAGTAGTGTAGTTTCATGCACAAACGGTCACAGGTTCGACTCCCGGCTCGGGCACGCCATGCCCTGCAAAAATTGCAAAAATGGCAACGGTTCCAGCGTCAGGCCCAGGTTGACAGGCCGGCTGATGGAGAGACCTCGTCACAAAACCATGATCACAAGTCGCAACAGAATCAGCGTAAAGGCTAGGACGTCACCCGGAAGTGGCGCACAGAACCCCGCCCGAGTTCTGTGGTCAGTATGCGAGGGCTACCGAGGGCCGAACGACCTCGGCTAAAGAAGCTAGTTCGACTGGGGACTCTGAATGTGGGAACGCTGACCGAAAGATCTAGGGAAGTGGCTGACCTGATGAAGCGCAGAAGGATACAAGTCCTGTGTCTGCAGGAAACGCGAGGGAATGGGGCGAAAGCCAGGGAGATCGGAGAAGGGGTCAAGCTGTACTATAACGGAGGGCAGCAGGAAGAACGGAGTAGGGATAGCGGTCGCGGAGTCCACCAAGGATTCAGTAGCTGCTGTCCAAAGAATAAACCACCGCATCATGTCACTGCGGCTGGACACGAAGGAGGGTTACTGGACCATCATGTCTGTCTACGCTCCGCAGACCGGATGCTCCGAGCACGACAAGGATGACTTCTACATCTCGCTCGAGGAAGCCATAAGGTTCGTACCAGAAGGCGACTATCACTCCATAGCAGGGGACATGAACGGGCATGTGGGGAGTGGCAGAAGAGAAGTAGAAAGGGTTCATGGAGGTAAAGGGATCGGCCTGATAAACCCGGATGGAGAACGAATTCTGGATCTGGCTATCGCCCACGACCTGGCTGTCTGTAGCACCTTCTTCGCGAAGAGGGAGAGCCAGAAGGTGACCTATGCTAGCGGAGGAAGAAGAACTGAGGTCGACCACATCCTGGTTCGAAGGGCTGCCCTGAAAACAGTCCGGAATGTGAAGGTCATTCCGGGAGAAGACGTGGCATCACAGCACAGACCCTTGGTAGCCGACCTTAGCATACCTCTACCCACCAGTCCCAAAGTGAGGACGGAACCCAGGATCCGATGGTGGAGACTGCGGGGTTCAGAGCGGAACGAGCTACGAAGGGCAGTGCTCGAAGCAGGCCTTCCAGATCCAGCTGGTCCCGTGAATGAGACCTGGAGGAGGGTAGCCGAGACAATCCTGAGATGTGCCAAGGAAACCCTGGGAGAAACAAAGGGAGGAACCAGAGGGAATAAATCGGCATGGTTCTGGAACGAAGAGGTGCAGGCTGCGGTGAAGAGGAAGAAGGAGGCCTACAAGCTGTGGCAAAAGACGAGGGCACCCGAGCATCTCACAGCCTACAGGAAGCTGAAGAGGCTGGCAAAAACAGCTGTAGCGAAGGCAAAGAACGCGGAAATGGATGCCCTGTACGAGAAACTAGACGGGCCAGAGGGAGAGAAGTTCGCCATCCGCCTGGCCAAGGCGCGTCATAGAGCTAGCCTCGACATTCGAGTAGTGAAGACTGTGAAGAGTGCTGACGGTAGAGTGTTACGGAAGCCGGTCGAGGTCAGAGAGTGATGGGAGGAGTACTTCAAGGAACTCCTGAACGAGGAGTTCCCTCGTCGGGAGGCCGAGGAAGAACAGCCAACGGAAGGACCCATCCCACCCTGGACGCAAGAAGAGGTTCGCAAGGCCATACGGAAGATGAAACTCGGAAAGGCAGCAGGGCCTGACGGTGTGCCAGTAGAGGCTTGGAAGGTGCTCGGGAACCTCGGAATCGACTGGCTGACGCAGTTCCTCAACAGAATCACGAAAGAAGGTAAGATGCCGGATGACTGGAGGAACAGCACCATAGTCCCCATCTTCAAGCAGAAGGGAGACGCTTCCGAATGTTCCAACTACCGAGGGATAAAACTGATCTCACACACGATGAAGATCTACGAACGACTGGTAGACTCAAGGCTGAGGGAGATGGTACCCATCTCCCAGGTGCAGTGGGGCTTCATGCCTGAGAGGTCCACCACAGACGCCATCTTCATCGCTCGTCAGGTGATGGAGAAATATCGGGAGAAACGAAAACCCTGCTACCTGGCATTCCTGGATCTGGAGAAGGCCTACGACAGGCTAGCTCGGACCGTAGTCTGGAATTCCCTTCGAGGGAGGGGTGTCCCGGAACGTCTGATCACGGTCATAAGGGACATGTACGAGGGCTCGAAAGCGGCGATACGAACTCCACACGGGGTGACAAGGAAAGTGGACATCACAGTGGGGGTACACCAAGGGTCGGCTCTGAGCCCGTTCCTCTTCCTGCTGACGCTTGACTCTATAGTGAACCTCCTTGAGAAAGGCCCTCTCAGAACGATCCTCTACGCGGACGACATCGCCCTAGTAGCCGACAACCAGGAGGAGCTGGAGGAGAAGGTGCAGCTGTGGCAGAGAGCCCTTGCGGACAACGGCCTACGGCTCAACGTGAAGAAGACGAAGTTCATCAGCTCTGAGCACTGTGCTGGATCGATCCTAGACTGCCAAGGGGAAACGATCGAGAAGGTGGAAGAATTCCGCTACCTCGGAAGTGGCCTATCCGAGGAAGGAAGTGTGGACCAGGCGGTCAGGGGACGGATAAACGCAGCCTGGCTCAAGTGGAGGGAGTCCACAGGGATCCTCTGCGACCGTAGATGCTCCAGGACGCTCAAAGGCAAGCTCTATAGAACAGTTGTAAGACCTGCCCTCCTCTACGGCAGTGAGTGCTGGGCCCTGGGTAAGGCGCAGGAGCGGCAACTGCACGCGGCAGAGATGAGGATGCTGAGGTGGGCATGTGGATGGACCCGTCGGGACAGGGTGCGAAACGAGGATGTTAGGGCAGTGATGAAGACTGCCCCGATCCAGCTGAAGATGAGGGAGCAGCGCCTAAGGTGGTACGGACACGTCCTCAGAAGGCCAGAGAATCACCCCGTAAGGTTAGCCCTAGATTACGAGGCACCCGGAAAGCGTCCGAGAGGAGCCCCTAGGAAAAGATGGAAGGACGTCATCAAGAGAGATCTCGCAGAAGTCGGCGCCACGGCAGATGACGCCCTTGATAAGATGAGGTGGCGACAGATCACAAGAACAGCGGACCCTGCGACTGCGCGGGACTAAACGCTCAGGAGAAGAAGAAGAAGATTAATACTCGTATTCTGGTTGTTGTAAAAATGGGATGTCTAGGCTACTATCGCATTTGGAAAAGTGTAGTAACTGTAATGCTGCTTATTTCGATTAATAAAATTGCTTTCGAGCAAAGTTATGATCTGTCAAAGTTTTCAGTCAAAATCGGCTATTCCATACATACGCAACGACCTAATATTTCACGTGGTGTGTGTGGGTCCCTTTTCAAAGTTCCGTGGTGAGCTGGAGGCATTCCCTGGTCAGAGACCTTTCTGACTGAAGGCGCTGTTTCCAAACGTGCAGGTCTTAGCATTGCGATGGGGTACATTTGAAAGACCGCTGAAAACGTTTAACGTGTGTGCGACAGATCAGCACTTCCGCGTGGATCTCGTTCATCTCATGTAACCGATGGTAAGTTGGCGGTGACGCGCGTGAAATTCACTTGGTAAGAAACGTCGCTGACGAAGAGGTCCCACCAAGTGCCACAGATGACTGCTACAGCTCCGAGCAGTGCTGCTCCGAGAAGAAGAGGCCATCTGTTTTGCTCGGCAGCTGCTAGAAAGGGCGCGCTCTCTCGATTGCACACCCTAAGAGAATGGTGGAAGTCTGTTCGGACGTGAGTAGCCAGAATTCTTGCGAGCGATCGATGGATCTATTCATCCTCGCCTCTTCGCTCGTCATAAATGCCATCCAGGCCGTGTTTGGTATTCCTGACGAAGACGCCGCGTTGCCGCGTATGAATCAGCTTCAGATGAGTGATCCCCCTGCAGCTTTCCGGCGGCGCACACGCACCAGCCACCTCATGTGGCTTCTACCCACCCCAGACGTCTGCTGTCCACCGGTGCTGCTGACGCCGATACGAGTTGGTAGCGCCTTTTCATGACGCCTTCACGTTTGCTTTGCTATATCCCAAGAACCAGAGAGCATGCACACTGATCCAACTCTGATTCACTGCACTTGGGCAGCACGCCTTTTATGCTAAGCTCCTCTCCCTCTGAATCCAAAATATGGTTAAACTTTTACTGGTTCCCCGGCTTCCGTAACAGATCTGTCTGTTGCTGCTGACTGTGAGTGTTGACTGTTGACTGTTGACCAGCGGTTCAAGGGAGATGGCGGGTAAGTAGATGGGTGTAGGATGGGCTGGGAGAGAGGAGCAGAGAACCGGAACCTATGTATAAGCAATGGAGGCTAACCACTGCGCATCGGCCGCCTCTGAGACTGTTCCGCCCGGCAACAATGACAGGGCAGAGACATGTTTTCGAGAATTCGTCTCCCGCTCTGCCTTCTCCAACAAAACACAATCGCCGAGGGTCACGCGAGATTACTGAGAGTGACGACGGGACTGAGACGGCAGCGACAGATCTACTCCTCCCTAGACCGTCGGAACGAACGGCGTCTGCGGGGTAGCGCTTGGTCGGATCCGTCGTCGTGCATCGAACTAGATCATTCCGTGTTCTTCTTCACTCCCCGCTTTCCTTCTGCACTCTCGCTGCTGTTCTGTTCCATGTCGCTTCTGCCTTTATTGAGATACGACCCAACGACACCATCGCATTGTAATAATCTCGCGTGTGACATCTTCTGATTTGATCATGCGCTCCGACGATTGGAAGGTTGGCAAGCCCAAGAGACAACTTTGATCGGCGGTGGCCATATTGCGAAAGACAACGAGGGGTCAGATGGTGTGAAGTACGGATGGCGTGATCTATCCTATGCTCCGTCCGGACGCATCGGACAGCTCTCAACATTTGTTGCTTTATGACGAGTATCCTGAAAACGGATGGGGGCTTTAGAAACCTGTTATTAGTAACAGCTGGAAAACCTATTTTTCGTTTCATACGTAACAGTGTTGGTCTTCATTCGATGGCTAATGCTAGTATTTTCGAAGTACACTAACACTGGAAGAATCCTTTTTGCACTGAAAGATCATTATCCTACCTTTATCAGCACGGACCCGCTTCTCGCGTCCTCGGCATTGCCACATATCAGAACCTTACCGCTTACAAGTGAAAGAAATTTGACCATTCTAGTGCAGGAATACTTTTCGTAGCGTTCATCTCAGAAAGCTGACTTTACCTGTTTCCGACGACGTTTTGTGTGAGCTTCACTGAAAATCACTTTTGGTGGAATTTCTGCGAGACCTGAAATTAAAGCTTATCGGAAACTTTGGAAATAGCCTAGTTCAGTTATCGGTAACTTGTTTCGCTGACTCACAGGGTCATCATAACACGCACCTGAAGTGTGGAAGGACATGTTATCCTTTCAAGGTACAGATCCAAACTACTGTCTATGTTTGTGGTGTGGTGGACTTTTACATCCACAGTTGAGCAGGTTTCCTCTCCGGTATCCATACCCTCTTGTACTGCGCCACTAGTTACATACAAGGCTCTAATCCATAATTCGAGGCTCGCAGCTTTTCAGCGCAACAGTGGTTGAAGAAGAAACCATAATTCTGTTGAGACAGAAGGACAGATTTGGACAAAGGTTCTTCCTTTTGCAAAGACATATGTGGGAGTCTGCGGCTTTCGAGGTCGGGTTCTTCTAGGTGTTGTAGTGGATGCGGCAGAAGTATTGCCCGCTATCATTGCTCTCCCAACTTCACTGACTTATCGATGAAGCGTCAAACATTGCCCACAAACAACATCTAGCGGTGAGATTGATTTCATGCTGGGGGTCTTCGACATGGTCTAATTTTATAAAAAGAGTGGTGGTGATCAGGCAACATTATGGCGCCGCCGAAAATAATCGCCTTCCTATCATCATTCTCAGCTCCGACATCTCCACTTTAAGCTGCCCGCATCTTATAACGATGTTCCATTTCATAGAACAAAGTTTAGTATACAAGAAGGGAACCCGACTTGTTGCTGGGAAGCCACATGTGAACGTTGAAGACGCTCTCGGATGTGCGTTCTACGCATTTGAGAAAGAACGTTTTTTCGCATTTCAGCCACGGTCTTTTCAGGAGAGCTGCAAGACGTGGCCATCTTCGAAAGGAAAATGCTACTCTCTTACAACACCGAAAGCTCCCAAACTAACGCTAATTGGAATTCGTTAGATGGCAAAAACTGCACTACAACACATAGAATTATTATATCTGTGAACATCTACCTGCTTGAACTGTGAAAGGAAGTTCATGTGCAATACCAGCGGCGCACACATGCGTCAACACCGGATAGTTTCCATCTCTTTACTCTTGAAACATTAGATAATGCTTCACCCTATTAGTCGGTAACTAGTACTATAGTTACAGTTGGGCGCATTACCGTCAAGAATTAATGCAGTAGTACTGCAGTAGACCTTACCTCTGCCGTACATTGTAGTAATCGAATTTCAAGCATCCTACCATATCCCACCATACATAATATAGGAAGTACCTAGATAGAGCCGTGTGTCAATGTAGATATCTCTATAATTTTTCAAGTCCTAATCCACCGAATAAGTGAGCGAAGCCGAGAATGTTATCCATACATACTGATCGTTTTACTCGCGGCAGTAATAGGAAGGTCCTGAGGCATCGCGAATGGAAGGCTGTAACTTCACACACTCTCGGGGACGGCTTCCTGTCCCCTAATTCCTCACGGTCGCCTTGCAGTTTTGTTCACAAATCTGTTCGTATGTGACAAGTGCTAGTTGACAGAGCGGTAGCACGAGCGCTGTAGAGGTGAGTGCTAAGCGATCTTGCCCGTCCTCGTGCGCCCTGGTGTAGGGCAGTTTCCCTTCGAAAGCGTCTTCGCCGTGCCTTTCCCGAAGCAGACGGCCCGACTCGATTCTTAATCTCGCCGCACCGGGGTCGCGCATAGTATGCGAATGTTTCCTCGCGCGGATCCAGTTCGTCGACGTCCTCTGGCATTCGGCTGGTGTGTTGTATGTCTTGTCGTCATCTACGGGCTTATCCGCGGCGGTCGCACTTGACGCTCGCGGAGCGGCTTCCGCAGCAGGTTGCGCAATCTCGAGCGGAGAAAGCGGCTGCCGCGTCGCCGCTGCCTGTCGCAGCCGCCGACGGCCGTCCGGGCGGTCGGGGGCGAATTTCGCTCTCAGTGGAACGCAAACTCGTTCCGGGACCAATAAAAGTCGTTAGAAAACGTTCTGAGTTTGATTGAAGGGCATCGAGAGTTGTGAGTTCGCGCACCTGCTATACTCTGCTACACGCTTACTTCTGTCGCCACCGCGGCCTTTGCTTCGGCGAGGGTTGAGGGTGCAGCTTCAGCCGCCGGTGGCTAGATTGGTTGTTCTTCATGCGTCGCCTCCTCGGCTTTTTTCTGACGTGAACTGCACTATGGACAAAAGGCCGTCATCATCTGCCCTTAGCACCCCTCAGGAATGGAGCTAAATGCAGCAATCGATCCGTACAGTGCCGAGAATTCATTCCTGATGCCTCCCTAATGAATCTCGCCCACTTCCGTTGTCTCCTTACCCATCGTCTTCCCTTTCTTGAATATCACAACAGCAGCAGGCCGACACGACGACGCCAGTGCTCTGGTGACGCCATCATCTCTCCCCCATCTGGCCCACACCACACCATACTTTGAACAGGCGAATTCGTGTGAATCGCATCCACACGCAGTCAGATCCTATTCGCTGTGTGGCGGATGAATTTCGCGTATTGAATTTGGTGCGCTGAATCATTCCCGATGCTCGGTGTTCGGGATGAATTGCCCATCGTAGGAGCGACCCGGAGAAAAGAAGCGTTGACGAATACTTTTCCCTTAAGGCGGTCACGTCTCATGAAGGACAAAAGGCTGCTTTGGCCCCATATCGTGTCATAGATTTTTAATGACACCACAGACGGTCTTCAGCTCCATTTCGGCATCGCAGTTTTGTGTGACTGGACAATTGGTTCCTTCTCAGCACCTGGACTTTTAACGAGGAGGTGTGAATTACACCGACATCGAAGGGTATAATGCGAGCTGGAGCTCAGCGGGATGATGTTGAAATAAAGAGCATTGAGTAGCACGGCGGTGGTGTGTATCGTGTATTTCGACAGCCCTGAATTCCAAAGTCGCACAGTTCTCGTTGCCCTTATTTCTCGAGAGGTCGTGAGTCGGCACTGCTAGCAGTCGTCGTTTGGCAGCTGATCAGCATCACGTAGAAGTTAACCGGCGATTTGGGACGGTCGGGAAGTGTGACCGATGTAGTAGCTGTATTGATCCGATTCCACTGCTTGGTATCAATCCGTCGCTTTATCAAGGCACCCGCTGTTTGTTCCCTAGTTTATTAGCCGGGGATCCGATTTGGCGGTCTGACCCAAAGATAACGGACGATAGCGCATGCCTTAGTCTGCTCTATCATTCGATCCCCTACGCACGTACGGCCAGACACTGGTGCCGCTTCATCGCCCCACCATTCAGAATCAGCATCGTCATACTGTTCGCATTGCAGGTAACCGTGTAGTACAGCTGGTCCCGTGATCTCGTTCGTTCTGTGGCGCCGTCGACCGTAGCCGATTCTATAGCCTATGTACATAATCATCAGTTGTTTTGAGTGCCGTCGATCGAAATCTGTAGGCTCCCCTTATCTATCACAGCGCTCTACACCAGTATCGCGTCTCTGTTTGTGGCTTGGAATTTTCAATTTTCGAACGGGGTTTGGTCGACGAAATCAATGAGTATCCGATAAGCCGAACCGGCGAGAAATCGAGGAAACGTACTCTGACACTGCTCGGCCTATTAATACATGTAATATCACAACCGTTGACCGGCACCCATCGCATCTTATCTCTGTACGTTCTCAAGCGCAAGCAAGGGGTCCTCTGTCAGGTCCCACCGCCGGCTGGAGAGAGGGAGGGAGGGAGGGAGGGAGGGAAGAAGGGAGGAGAACATATGCACGTTGCAGTGCTTTATCCGTTTTGAGGCATCTCATCGTCGTCCGGTAATCCCCGCCGCTTTCGGGCTGGGGCGTGCATTGCCGGGCTTAGATGACACCAGCTAAATCCATCCAATTAACAATCTCGATTAGCAGCTTAGATTTACGACAATTCCGCTTCGAAGCGGTGAGCGGCAGAGGAAATCCGCTAGCTCGCCTCGCCACCCTTCGTCTGCAGGCTCCACGGCTCCAGCGCCGTTGTGCCTATCTTATCTTATCTGGGATGTACCACCGATGCGATGCGCGTCTCCCGTCGCGGGCGCACCGCCGGGCCCACTGGGGAGCAGCAGCGGCCCGTCTCCTCCAGCTCCTCTTCCTCGTCCACCTCGCACATAATCGCCTTCGCTCTGATGGCTGGCATCACTTCTATCTGCGCTCTGTGTCTGTGTGTGTGTCGCGCGTCCCGTCTTGAACTTAAGCAAAAACACGGGGGGCACTGAAACCCGTTGCGTTTTGCCGCGCAGATTCGCTCCTCGCCGGCGTCCGCCGTCCGTCCATCCAATCCCGACACCGTTCTCCGTCGGCATGCCCAACTGGCTTGCCGCTCTCCAGCTTGAGCCTCATCCTGCGCCAATGCCGGTCCCTCGCCGGGTCACGCTCACTTGTTCTCTGACCCACCAGCGACGGAGCCAACCGCCGTTCACCCAGGTAAACAGCTGAGGCTTATAGCTCGCCACACAAGTACCTTGCTATCGTGGATGCTATCGTGGACTACAGAATTTGACCACTTTCGAAGACAAAGGAGTGTCCACGCTTTCGAGGCAAACGCCCGTTAGAAACAAGCTGCACCTGTCCCTTATGTTTCCGTGTGTACGAAATTTCCTGGTTAGAGCAACCAATCATAAACTCTTTCGTCATTCCACGCAGTAGATGTTTTTGCTTGTAATCTTCAACAAGGGCTTCGATGAAGTGAAATGGTGCTATGCGGTTGAAGGAGGACAGGTCGAACATCCTCTGAATCTGAACAGCTGCTAAGCACCGACCTTTGTTTCTCCTAAGCTTTTAGCCTCGTCCGGTTCTTTTGCTGAGTTCCGAAGCATTGATTAGCCGGTTTATCTTTTCAGAGTTTGTTCTATTTCGGAAGGTGTCCGGGTATACACTTCAGTAACAATTCCAGAAGCATCATACCTGCGACATCTGGCGGTCCGTTTCTGTGAGCGTCCATACGTTAGAGTGTTTCTAATGTCGGCTTGTCCGTCTTCTATGAGTCGCTTCCTTTCTGTGCTCTTCGATCCTCCATCTTGTGGTGCTCTATTCGACTCTGCCTTATAAAAGCTAAACCTGAATCTTAGGAGGAGCTAGCCGCCAAGCATTGGAAGTGTCAACTTTGATGCAAATTCGCGGTGGTCGAGCAAGGTTCAAATCGCTGGGCCTCTTGCCGTCCTCTAGCATCTTCATAGTCCTTGTGGGAGCTTAGCTGAGGGCTTAGGCGAGTTGCTGAGAGTGGGGCTTAATCGCGTCGAGTGAGAGTTCTGGTTTCGGCATACGATCAACGTATCTCGGGTTGCGCCGTGTCGAGATTGGCTTTTTCGAGGGCGGGCACACGATTGCGGGGCGGGGTTCAGGCTAGGCTAATCGCTCCGGTCCGCGCCAGTCGGTTGCCAAGATCCAGCCCGTCTGACCTTTTCGTCAGTACCGTAACCCTATAAATCTTTGCCTCACTTGGGCACTCGCCACTGCACCGTTCTCACGCTGATTTCGAACTGCTTGCCTCTTGTTATCTGGCTACAGCTGTGATCTCGCACTGATCCCGTACTCTGTTCGTGTTATCATTTCGTCGATGCTGTTGTCGCTGTATTATCGCTGAACCGCATTTCGTGCATCAATTGCTCGTGTTTCTTCACAGCGCTCCCAGCCTTCTGCTACAGGGAGGCTTATGTGACTTCTTTATCTCTTGATCGCACGCCGGCAATTGCTGCTTGCCCCGTTGTGCCGTGGCATTTTCGGGAAGCGACAGCCCCACTTTCCCTAGTTTCCAAACCTGTCCAGTCGTATCCCGAGCTTTTACGAAGCCCTGCATTTACAGCACATGCTTCCATCTCTATTGTTATATTTGACTGTGTTTTTGTCGTTATCCGTTTCGCTGCCTTTGTCGGGAAATGTCGTTGATAATAGAGTTGAGATCACGTTACAGATGTTCCCCGTACGGGTGACGGTGGAAACAGTTCGGGCGCACCATTGCCTTTCATGCGCTCACGACGGCCACATACTGGTGGACACCTATGCTATTGTGTCTGGATCGACCGTGTTGAGTCAGCTCGTCGAAACCGTGCTTTCGGCGCTAGGACACCCTCAGCTTGCACTCAACGCTCGAGGTAACGATTTTATTCGCTGTGGTCCTTCCTGTCCACCCTAGCTCCGCCACCGGCAACTCGAGGCCCAACGCGTAATTTTGGCATCGTAGCTGCGCCCGCTGCTGCCTGTACGCCGTGTTAGCGAGTGATAAGTCCGCGAGCGGACGCTGCCGTGTCGGTCGGGATTCCGCTGCTCATGACGACGTGGGCGCGCGCGTCTTTCGCGCATCGTCATGTGGTGGCGTCCGTCTGTGTGTGAGAATGCGAGTCTGTTATTGTTCGTGTCTTCGCAGTCAATGTATCTCTCCGGCGCTTTCGGCCACTATTTTTGACACCCGGCCAGATGGCTGGGCAGCGCTTGCTCCTGCCCGAAGCCGCTCCACCCTGCCCCTTCCTCCGTCCCTTGTCCTGTCCACAGTCGCGCACATGTGCCTGGACGGAGCTTTCGGCATCGATCCCCTCGAGTTGCGACCGCACGAGGCTGCCGTGGAGGAATCTGGTGCGTGCGGATCACCCCTTCCTTGTGTCGTTAATTCGGCATGTGAGCGTGCATGCGCGAGTTTTCTCCTCGCTGCCATCGACTCCTTCGGGGAGAGAGAACCTGTTATGGCTTGAGCCTTTCCCTTTCAGTTGCGCAATCGTTGTAAAATCTAGCGAGATGCGATCGCGCATGCCGTTTTCTTTAGGCCCCGTGTTACATACTCGAACCTGTTATCGAGATTATTCGCTTAACGACAAGAGAGGCGAACAAGCCGCACCCAGCCCTGCCTCTCTTCCGCTCTCTATCCTTTGAAACACAAGCATACCATACACGCACACTGGCTGGATGACTGAGACACTGGCAAACAGACATCGATATGGGGCACCTAACACCGTAATACGTATCCGACACACTTCCAACTCCTGTAATCGCGTCACATTCAAAAATCCGTCCATTGTGCGTTGTCGGCGCGACTCGGTCCCACGGTTAACTCCTCAAAACGATTGCCCATCCCGGCCTGGCCGCTCAGAGAAAAAATGTTTAGGCGTCGAGAACGGCACGTTTACATCTATTATAAGGCCCTAAATACCAGAGCCATCCATCCCACCATTCTTTGTTATCGGGACTGTCGAAGACGTTGTTCAAAATGAGGTGTGGAGTCATGAGGTTAGCGGTATTTGATGGTGGCAGGCCAGTAATTTCGTTTTCTGTTTGAACTGCTGCGGTTACATACCATCGCGGAAGAAGAGTGTTCGCTCCTACTTTCAGGTCTGGTCCAAGTGAGCAACTGGAAGGCCCTTCCGTTTGAGCAGATCACTGACAATCCCGACGAGACAGTCCAGTCCTTGTTCAAGGACATTTCTGGCCACATCACGCTGCGAATCCTCACGAAACCGTAAGTTCATGCTGTCGGCAGATTGCAGCATTCGGTCGGCGGTGTAGTCGTAGGTAGCCAGGCGCAAGCGCAATCCGATCCGCCTTTTGTGTACGCGCGAGCGCAGGCGCCATACCTGGCACCTTTTGTGTTTCAAGTCGTTGCTCGAGCTCGTGCTCATGAATGCGCCAACTTTGCGCTCTCGCCACTTCTCAAACACCAACCCAACTGCAGCGCGCGCTCGTGTTTGCACCGTAGCCGCACACATCCAACACCTCGCGGACGACCAGCTCTCCCTTTCCACCACATCGCGGTATCCCCCTTAGCCAATATTTGAATATCCGCCCCCGCGTGCAACCTGATTACCGTAATCTCCGTGCGGCGGCCGGGACCTTCTTAGCTGTGGACCGTGACAGCTTCATCCCACTAGGTCGTTCGCTGTTAGCGTCCAGTCTGTGTAGCAGAGCGATCGATAGATTTCATATCATTTTCATTTCATGCGTTTTGCGGATTTTCTGATGGAGAGCGCGGAATTTGAATGCGTAATTATTTGCGATCCTTCTATCCCGTCGTCAACGCATGCGCTACGTGGAATACGCCGACAGCTTTTATTACCTGATGATAACGAGCAAAGCCACAAAATGGGGATTAGCGTGTCAACACTCCGAAGAAACGCCTTCTTGCGGGCGGACGGGCGGGGAACTGTTGGGGTGCTATAAAGAGATTCAGACAGCTAGCACGACGGGCATCTTTAACACGCGTGGTACTGACTTATGGAAATGCTACTAGTACGGCTGCGGTGACCCAACCGACTCACCGTATACGTTTTGTTTAATGGGCGTTTGGTGTGCTTCGAGTATGACAAAATTGGTGCGCTGCGGAAGTTAAGTCGGACTGAATGCAGTCCGTGTGAGCCGTCGACGCTCAGCTTCTAACACCACGTCTAGGAATTTTAGCGAATACGTACTGGCCGAACCGATTTCCCGTTTGGGGTAAATCCACACTTCTAAACTCCCATTGCCCTATGTAGATTTCGAGCAAGGTTGCAATATGGGAGGACTTATTCAAGAGAAACTGCGTACTATTTTCTCCACTTTTCTTATGTTTCCAAGAGCGGCTTTTGGCTAGCTGCTTTATAAGAAAAAAACGCAGCACCGATCAGAAAATGCTGACACTTCAGGTAGATTTGATCAAGAGCCGTTTTAGAAGCTCCTCGGACTCTGCCAGCACGCAATGTATAACGGATCTCAAGCAGCGGTTGTTGAAGACGGCTGTCTCGAAGAACCCGCAGATTCTCAACAGTGTGGATAACCAGCAAATAAAGGCATGCTATTTCCTGGTTGTCAATGCCATTGGCTCTGATACTGAGCTGTTTCCAATGAAGCTGTTTTTTGCAGGAACTTATCAACCAAGTGATTGCCGGCGATGATCCGGCCATCTTGAACCACGAGCAGATAAACTCGATCAACGAGTGGCTGGAGACACTCGACCAAGGCTACGAGCGCCGGAGGTTAGTCCGAGTCTGACAATGAATTCGAGTCTGACGTTGCGAATAGTCGATCCGGAAGACAAATACCCGCTCGATGCCGCATATCCCTCATTGGAGCGGATTACGATAATCTTGTTAGTCTACCGTAATCCCGCAAGTTGTGAGCGGCTGCCTGTGTTGTGCTTTGAGATGGATAAGCTCACGAGCGAGAAGCAGCGAGCGACGTCGAGGCAGCTTTGGGATTGACGAGGTCGCAGACCACCAGTGAAGCGACAGAGCACATGGATAGCGGGGGGAGTTCGAGCTGCGGAGACGCCGCGGCACAGCGCGCTCCCCCCCCCCCCCCCGCTTCCGCCCCGATCCCGAAAGCTATTCCACTATTTGACGCTGAAGTTAAGCCTTCGGCCGAGGCTGGCCGTGTATTTGTATATATTGTCACACAGGCCTCACGCACCCCACCCGGTTATAGCTTAGCGCAGCGGGCACGGCGGCTGAGGCCCGCCCGGCATGAATATTCGACACGAAGGCGCTGACGTGAGTTACACGTATCCGCGTTAGCGGCTGGCGCAGAGTGGTTACTGATCGGACGCACAACGCCGGGACAGCGAATTTTCGGATCGCAAGCTCCCGAAGCATGACCCGGACAGACGCGTTACACAACGCATCCTTTAAAGGGTGATGGCATGAATCATCGAGCAGTCCCGCTTTTCGGAGAAGAGCCGATCCTAAATCCTAGTGAGCTCTACCTGACAACGGAAAAATTTGATGTCCTAAACGCCCAGCAGTTTTGTAGAGCAATATGCTGAGCCGCGACTCTTCAAAGGAAATCTAACGGTTTCTGCGTAGTTCGTACTCGCATAATGTCTCAACCGCGATAACTCGGTAGTTGCGGGATGCTGAGGGGCACGATGCGGATCAACTCCCGGCGCCGCGGATACGGTAGCGCTCGCACGACCCCCTCAATTTCCTGGCGTATCCGAATGGCAGCCAATCACACGTCTGATTATCTCGCCTAGGATAGGGGAAATTGGCTGAGGAGGCAACAGCGCTTGGATTAGGAGGCGTCGATTTGCCTCGCTCACTCCACTCGTGTCAATCGCACATCTTTTCTGTCTGGAGTGGTGTTGGGACGCGTGGTGCGAAGTCAGCGTCGGCTTCGGCACTGGCATGTTTTTAGGGGCGTGTATGGCGATAGAGATAGATAGTACTTGTGACGACTTGTTCCCAACGGCGCTGGATAATTGGCGCCTTGCCATGCAGGGCTAAGTGATCTCGAGAGACGTCGAAAGGGAACCCGTTTTCTCATGTCAGGTCTTGTACACACAGGCACAGGTGAATTAGATTGTTTTGCGGAGACGTCGACAACGACACACAGGGCTGGCTGGCTATGGCAGACAGCGGCGGCCAAAACGGTTCCACCCGACGCTGCTTTTGTGTCTTCGAGAGTTAGAGTCAGATAAGCGCGTTCATGATCAAGAAACTGGTCTGCTTGGCACTGCTGCATTTGCTGCTTCGACGGCTGTTGATGTGGCATAGCCGTTCCGAAGAGGACAAGGAGCGCCGCTGCGGCCGGCGCGCTTGTGGCACTCAGTTCACGTCTTCGGTTCTATAGAGGTGAGATGGGAGAGGCTCGTCCTCGTCGCTCGGTCTCTGCGTCTGACCCGTTCGCCGCGTTCTCTCCTCAAGCGCCCGTCAAACACCTGTGCATGAAAGCGAAAATCTCGCCCCCGGAAACTCGTTCCTTGTATGAATCTTCTGCGTAATGCTGCTCCCCCTTCCACCGCCACTTGCCCCTTCCAGCCCGGCGGCCCAGCCCAACGGCGGGGCGATAACTCGAGTCACCCAACGACTGCTGTGAGAGCGATTGATCGAAATCGAAAGTCCTTACGCTGCCGTACAGGCGGAGGGAGGGCCTCGAAATCCACTTCGAGTTCGAGGAAGCGACCCGTCGTCCGGCGGCCCAACATGGCGAGAGACTGCGCTGAGTGCGGTATCGGTTTCCTCGCATCGACGGGTGAGCACGGGTTCACGGATCGCGAGAAAGGCGACTTTGGAAGGGCGACCGCAATTAAAAGCGGCTTACTGGAGTCACTCATTAGAAGAAATTAGTGTTCTCGAGGAGCCCCGACCAATGAGAAGACCTGATTTTTCCATTTCGAGGCATAACATGGTGGTGAACTGTAAGAATGCACAGCTCCCTCCTGAAAGGGGATACGGGCGTTCAGGTGCGCACTCAAGCTCTCCAAATCTCACCACATAAAGGTCATGAAGATAAGCTTCTCGAATAGTCACGCTTTTCGCAGTGTAGGTCCATATGCTATGTGGTTTTCACTCGGAACAAGCCCAGCCTGTCTGTGCTGTCAGGCTCAGCTTTTCATCTAGTTGATTTGAGACAAAGAGTCTAGTGCTTGATTTTTCCATTTCCAGCTCATAGCAAGTACAGGATCCGACCAACGTCGCGAGATGCCAGAATATTCCTCTGCCATATTACGCTGCAGCTGTACAGACTGCTTGAATAGCTCTCCACCAGTGTAATGAACGAAGACTTACATATGAAAAGCAAAGTAATCCGGTCAAACAGCAGTCAAAGTGCCGTGTCCTATTGTGGGGATCCAATTTGCATGATACCATATGGAAATGTCGAAGAAAGCGGCTGCGTATTCAGCGCAGCTCGTGCGCATCTCGCGCTCTTCCTCTGCTCGATAAATCCGCTTCTGCACATTCTTCGCATTGATTGGAATCGATTCACACGGTCGATCGATCGATCGGGATTTGTCTGTTTTGGAGACGGGGCGAGTGGCGTGGGCAGGGGTGGGGAATGTTTGTGATAAGCCGCGCCCCGCCAGGATCACTTCCATGCGAGGGTCTGTATACATATAAATTATCGACCCGACTTTGAGGGGCGATCGAGGGGCAGAGCGCTGTTGGATGGGCGAATTCGCGTGGAAATAATGAGACGTGTAAACATCGCTGTTTCCGCTGCAACACTTGCAGGCTTCCTCGGTTTATGCTGGAGGAGGCGAGGCCTTCGGTCTGGAGACGTTCGTCGGACTCAATCAATGGCTTCGGTGTTTTGTATCAGTTCCCTGGAATGAGAGACGGATGAGTCACTTTCCTCCGAGAAGCTCTTTGTATGGGAATGACACGTATTACCAGCAAATTGCCAGCTGCTGATGGGGCCACTTGTCGCCAGCTGGGGATACCGGGGATCTAGCGCGGGTTTGGTTAGGTGCTTTATTGACTGTAATAGAAAGAAGCTGGGAAATTGTACTGCTAACCGGAACGAGGCTGTCCGCTGTTCTTGAGTTTTTGAATTGAATTCTCACAACTGTAGATAGGGCCATAAGAAATGGATGCCATTACGCTTGTGACGTTTCACAGCGAAATCCATTAGAACTGACAAATTTCCGCAAGGCGCTCTTGTCCTTTTCCTGCTCGCGATCAGGATTTCTGTTGGAGAAGCAGTCTGATGGTGAGAGTCGGGGAAGGTGAAGGTGTTCAACCAGCGAGATAAAGCATAATGGAATAAATATTGAACGCTCAGAGTCTGGGACTCTCATAGGTTTAACAATACGATGTGTCGCTGCCATTCAAACGGACAGGAACTTTCGTATTCCAACATTTTCTAAAACACTATCTTTATATTGCCATAATTTGCCCCGTTTTGTGGACTAGCCTGCTGGATTTTATGATGGACAACACCAGCAACAGCAAGGAGCAAAAATGATGGTCCGAGAATCGCTCCTTTCGCTAGCTATGAAAAAATATCATATATCGAAGATCAGTTGAGCCATTTTCATTCTCTGGCCATTTCGTCCCAGTGGCGCTCAAAATTCGAATTTGTCTTAAATGTATACCCGCGGACCAGGTTTTATTTCGAATTAACCGTTGTTTCTGAAATGTTCACGAGGATCTGAAACTTTAAAAACGTGTTCAGTTAACTCACAATTCTATAACATTCTCCCTGCTGTGCAGTACCTCTTGGACGTTGTTATGTCAGGTTGCATCTCATCTTATCGGCAGATCGTTGAGCTGCCTTAGGCCGTGGCATCATATATGCTTCTCTTCTTGGATGTGCTACCTACCTCGCACTATCATGTCGAAAATCACAGGCTCTGATATTTAAAACGACCCTAATGTCGACTCCTCATATCAAATTGTATTTCTCGAAATGTTAGTCTGGTGAAACGTAATCCTTTTGATCTAGTCGCTTGCCTTTTCCCTTAAATATACTTCCAGGCTACTACGACGGCTGGAAGTTTCAGAAATGTACACAAAATTATGCTAGAAGTCCCAATTCCATCGCTGCCACGTAGCTTCGTATGTAGGTGTCTGCAACAGGCGACCTCAGGATGGTGACACTGACTTATGGTGTTCGCCTGCTACCATTGTGCAGCATGTTTGGGGTAGAAACGAGTCGGAGCAGTCTAAGCTGCATTCGTGCCTTCCTTTAAAAGTCGTAGCCATCAAAAGGTCCCCTGAAATCCTTGCTCTCATTTCGCTTGGTTACGTAAAGCGCAAGAAGTTCGCTAAACCTTCCCCCTTACTTAGATTGTTAAAGACAAGACAGAAAATCAGAAGTTGCTCACTCATCTCAAATCTCTGTTCAATGTATCGTAACGCGATCTTTAATGTTTCTTAAAGTGACATTTGGTGCCGGTGTGGGTTTTGAAACATTCTCGAGTAATCTCTTGCACCTTGGAAAGAGGTGTTATTTCGGTGGAAGACGGAACCAACAGCGGGGACGAGACATCATCTTGATCGAAACCCTCTCGCTTGGTGACTATGAGGCATTTCGAGGGGCGCCTTATCTATCTGGATTCCTATCCGTAATCATTGAGCAGACGGGCTGTCTTTTCTTAGTGCAGAGATAATTGATTGAAAAAAATCCGTGTCCTTGTCGTGAAAGGCTCTCAAACGTTTTGTTGGTCTGCATATTTGTTTCTTCAGGGAGACTTTAACGCATTCGATGTAGGGTAGCCCCATCCTTCCCTAGAACTTTGTGAAGCACTGCATGCCTACGGAAAGCTTTGGATTATTCACATTATGCAGAATGAAATGCAGTTGTGTTAATGGTCCGGTTTGTACGGAGGATTCAATATCCGGAAACAGGAGCCATTCTAGGGATGAAATTGGGGAAGTGGCAACGATTTCCGAAAAACTGCTGTATCCGAGCTGCGAGCGGAACCTAAAATTACCCAGTGTATGCTGTTGTCGGTTCCTGTGCGAATACGAGCAGCTCCCACAGCCGAAGCTGTTCCGACCTCTTTTCGCCGACTCGCGGCTTTGAAGGCCTTTTTCTATGCGATCGAGAACTGCAAAGCAGCGCTGTCGATGTGGCTGTGGGAAACCGCGAGCCCCAGCCCCACCAGCCCCCCCCCCCCCCCGAGCGGGCCGTGCTGCCGAGCGGAGCAGGAGATCTGTAAACAGAGCGGAGCGCGTCGCCTCCCAAATCTGGATGTTGCCGCTCGCCACGCCGCCGGCGCAGCGCAGTCCGGGCAGCCAGGGAAGCATTCATTACCGGCACCGCATAAAACACTCCTTTGGTCGTTTTAAACTGCTGATCGAAGTACTTTGCTCTCCGCTGGAGTGCGTCCCGATGTCATGCCGGAACACATTGCGTTTCGGCGGCTGCCCCTGTCGAATGCGCTGTGATGATGCACTGCTGGCTGAAGAGCGCAGAACGCTGCGTAGCAGCAGCTCGAAGGCGCTTATTGCATTCCGAAACTCTGTAACAAATGCTCTGTTTCAGTCCGATCGCGCAGTCCCGGTTCAATCAACTGTTCGAGGTGCCAAAACTGGAGAAGTGGTTCAAGACGGATTCCAGCCCAAGCCGGCAAAAGCTCCTGAACTACATGAACATTCTGAACGGGAGCAGTTATCGGCGTAACCATCAAAAAATCAGCTATCAACAGGTGCTGCTCATTTCCGCAGTTGTTATTTGAACTTGAATTCTAGACTTTGAACAAATAAGGTGAGCGGAATGGTGGTGTGCGTGTACACGGACAGTCTTTTAAGCAAAAGTCTTCTCAGCACCCTCCTTAAATTTAAGCTGTGGACCAAAGCGCTAGAGGGTTGTTCGTGCTTGACTCCTTGATACCATCCCTCAGCACAAAGTCTTCGCTGCACTGCCTCCGCATGAAGGTCGTATGGTAGAGGAACTAGCTCAACCTCAAAAGAAAACTGAAAATTTCATCCAGTTCTTATGCCTAGTCGTTGAAATGGTGTGGGCAAATCTCTTTGTGTTTCTCCGATTAGAAAGTTTGTTAGTTAGAACCTTCTTCGAACGAAACTGTACGCTATTCCAAATGGTGAATGCATTTGCGTCATGGTGTGTAGCTGCTTTGATGTCAGCTCCGAAGGGAAAGACTGCAGTTTCGATTCGTGCCTTCAGTCAAGCCTTGTTCATAGCTATCTATCGTAGAGATAGTGTGTTTGTATGTGTATCAGAAGTAGCAGAACACGCAGCCATATAGTGTGCACCTTTCTGACTGACTGACTGACCTTACTTGCACTAGTGATACTTATGCATATATAATAATTTTACTACTCGAATCCACTAACAACGGGAGTCGAACCCTCCAAATTGCACCCGGCACACACTTGACATAGCCTTTAACCCTTATAGTTATCACAGCAGGAGAAGTGGTAGTCACCGACCTTTCGTATGTACTTGCGGAAATCTGTATAAAAGGAGGTTATGCAGGCATCTAGGACCATATATTACAGCCATTCACTTTCACTCCTCGGGGAAACTAATACGTACGGCCCCGGTTAGGGGCTACAGTGCCTTCCCTTTCAGAGTGTATTTGAAGTTCAGTGAGCGGCAGTTGCGATGTTTTGACAAGAGCGAAAAGTGGCTAGTAGAATGAAATCACGTCAGCAGGGGCATTGAAGTGAGGCCACCTGGGGTGGCGACATTTGCGGACCACGCGATGAGGTCGATTAGTAGGCATGGAAGCAGGGGGTTCTGCGATTTGTTTGGAAATAGTTGCGATCCAAGAAAGCGGAGCTCTGCAGCGACATTTGCCCTGCCGGTGGGGCTGTGCGAAGCGCTTTTTAGGTGTTCAATAAAACAACCTCGTCCTAGACGGATCTCCGCCATTGTTGAAGTCGAGCGTGGTGCCCGAATGTCTTCCTTTGTCTAGTGTGACATTGTTCAGATCTGCAACTGGTTTGCCAACCAACGAGCTTCGACACGTCGTCCAGCGCTAGCTGCCGCTCACACGCAGGTTAATCAGCAGGTTGGTGAGGTACGAGGAATGACCGTTCATCTGTTTCTCTTTCCCGGATGCGCCTATGTGTTCTAAAAATTTGATTCGCCTCAGGTACCGAGCATTCCGACGATGTTGCCCGACTTCCGACCAAAATTCGACTTCAACAATATCATCGAGAGCTGTCAAAAGAGCAGTAATGGCGATGTGCGTCAGTCGTTGTTTCTAACGGTCCACTTTTGTTCATGTTTCGTGCGTATTTAGGAAAGCCGCATCGATGGTGGTTCCGATTCACCGACACCCAACGATGACGAGCTGCACAGCAACAGTGACGGGGCCGAAATGTCCACGTTCCCTCACATCAAGCAAGTCGGTGAGGTAGGTGATCGGGCGTTCGACAACGTCTCTTCTTGTTCTTCTTCCGTCACATCACAAATCTTGCGCAACATGCATACACTTCAATTAAATGGACTATTTGATGGGGCGAGTCATGCAAATACGTGGGGAAAGTGCAAGACAGTGTGAGTGTGAGAGCACAGATCGCTAGGAAGGGCATACTTTGGGAGGTGCACTCCGAGTGCCCGACTCTACTCAATCCTGCTCATCACGATCCGTTCCGCGTTGCGAATTTTAGTCGCAACCCCTCCCGATCTTAGCAGGGGCGGCTTATTCCAAAGCGCTAGATGTTATCTGGTGACGTGTGCTCATGTGACCTTGTGATGGGCGAATTTGAAGATGAACACCAGAGAAGCGATAGGAGCAAAGTTGTGTCAGCGTTCTTCTAACGAAAGAGAGCGGCAGAAGATGTCCGGCAATACACAGTCTCGACTTCGCCTTCATTACGCTTAATCATAGAGATAGATGCCGCCAAACGCCTCCCGAGCCGAGGTTTTTGCCTCTTGAAGACAGCGAGAAGAAGCAGCTATGAAGCATTTGTGCCGCCCAGCACGTTTGAACGCTACAGTATGTCTACACACAGTCCACCGTCATCTGAAGAAGTCATTGAGGGGCTGACGTCGCAGGGCAGATGAGAAAGCCCGACGATCGGCGCGGTTCACGCCTCAATTTCCTAATGGGATTAGTAGTGCTCGCGCATGGATTTCGTTGAATATCCGCACACGGAGATAATGGAGCGCATACATGGCGGCTGTCCTTACGGCGCGATCCGGATCTTGCTGTGCCTCGCTCCAGACTCTTGTGAATGCTTTCAAATGACCGACTGAGGGAAAGACGCGACCGGGAGATGTTCTACGGGAGGGTCGGTGTCCCTTCCCGGCCTGACTCGCTTTGCGCAGTAGTTCGTCAGTGCCATCTCTCCACTCATTTTTGTGCTCACTTCTTCAGAACCCTTGTGGTGGACGCGCCGGGAAAGTCGCAGCAGGAATTCTCTGTTGCATATTGCAGACGGAGAGAAGCTCAAGAAGAGATGCTTGGGAACATCACGAATAGCGTTCAATATCTAAATCTTTCCCAGAGATTGTTATGAAGTTAAAGGGCCTGGCTGCCGTTCCCTCTACTACCCGGATGTTTGTCGTATAGTAATGTTAGCCTTCCTTAACCACCACTGGGTCCCGGGTGTTCCTCTAACTAAGCCCTTTAAGGTAGTCTTTTCCGCTATTTATTGAAGGTCGATTCCACACAAGTAGCAATGAGTTTCCGCTAAAATGGATTTCAACAGGTTACAATGAAACTGCACTTCACAGCATGGTAATGTGCGTGATGACAGTGCGTTGCCGGAGACAAATGTGATTATTAGGGCCTTGGGTTTCCTCGTGGGTTTTCGGGAAAAGCAATGAACGTTGATTCCAGTCACAAAGATTATGTTTTCCAGTCACAAGGGTTTATGTTAAGCTGCCGCGCTCGATCTGCATTTGACACGTTTTGTAGTAGTTCTCAGATTTTTTAAGATTTAAATGGAACACCTCTAGCAAGCTACTACATTTCGTTTCCTGCATTCCTCAGAGAACGCCCACACCTTTTAGAAGAGCATGGTTAGAAATCCTGTACTACTGGTTTTGGCTTGATAATGTTTCTATGGAAGATGTTCCGTAGAACGGCTGGAGCTTCTTAAAATGTGGTTGAAAAAACCCAATTTATTTTGAGTGGACGAGATCCAGAAGAGTAAAAAAGGATAAAGGACGGCGTTATTCAATCCTCTTTGGGATGCGCCACGTATTCTACTTCTACGGGATGTCGTGGAGGCGTGTTGAATGCGTATTTGACCATACAATGACTTGCGGTGGCCAGCCGATGTACAAGTCAGTGCTTCATCCTTCCCAAACAAGTCTGGTACCAATTCACCGACCCCGGAGGGATGGAAGGCTTGGTTGGCCTGGGCGGGAAATCCGAACCAGAAACCTGGTATCGGGTGCAGGCGACAGCCGGCGCCTCCTCCGACTGCGCTCCACGCGCCCACCAGAAGAGTGCCAAAGATATAATGCTGGTCGGTTCCGCATTGCCGCCGCGTCACAACTGTCCCCTTTGGGTAGCCACGGGCAATCTTCCTTGAGGAGGCTACGTCTAGGAGAAAATTCGTGTGCTCTGGTTACGACTGCAGCACTTTTATCGTGGAGTGATGAGATTCGACTTCGAGGCCTTAAGAACATCTCCAGGTGCTGCATAGTTCAGCCTTACTGCAACTGCTACTCAGAATAAAAATACGTAACTTTTCAGGTTAAAGCAAAGCGGTTGTAAGGTTGGTTGAGAATGAACCGCCTGCATTCGCGAATTCACGCAAGCTAGTCCACTAGACATGTATGATATGCGAAAGCCGTAACAAGGGCTTATCTTTGAGGCTGACTCCGTCCTTATGATGCCATATGCTATACAGAATTGCTTTCATCCAACACATTCTATTTGCGATAGCAGTATTTCATTCTCTGTGGCGCTTCCTGTTCATTTTCGCTCATATCATTCGAATTTATGAGAATTTGCTTTCAGGAGTCGACGGCCTCATCGCCGGACCTGTCAGTCATAAACTCGCTGGCTAGTTCATCTCCGAAGCATATTCCTAATGATCTCTCCATGGGGAACAACCTGAGCGGAATGGGAATTGGATCTCAAGGTTCGAACTTCGACCTCTAACTATGTTTCCAGTGCGATCACCGATTTCTGAATAGCACCATTTAGAAACGTCAGCGTTTTCAGCCGCCCGTTCACGCCTGATGTTTGACCCGCTGACCGAGCTTCCGATACTGGAGAAATGGTTTGAGGAAAACCCACACCCGACGTGGATTCAAATCGACCAATACACACAGATGTTGAATGGATGTCCCTATAGAGAGAACTACCCGCATATCAGTCAGCACAACGTCAAAGTAAACATTTAATATTTACTGGATGCCAAGGATTTCCTACAACGAGGATGACCGGAAGTCTACTTTGATTCGTTTCAGATCTGGTTCAAGAATCGTCGCGCTAAGTGCAAACGCATGCAAACAGGCATGGTCGAGAAACTGGAGAAGCTCTTCGCGTGACGGATGAGATCCTGGCCATCGTCCACATCTCCTATCGACGTTCTCTCGTTCGTCGTCTCCGCTGTCGCTTTCTGTGAGTACTTACGTACCCTCCTAAACTGTTCGGGTCGAATAATGTTTAATCCGTGTTGTGAGAGTGCCTTCTCGCCGCGCATGGCTCTAGTCTAGGTGATACCGATCCTTCTGAGGAGGTTTCCTCATCTGTATGTCGCCGTCGTCCCTCTTTCTTTGATGCTTCGTCACTTCTCTCTCGTTACACTTTATCCACCCCCGCCTTTCTTCAGGCGCATCAAGTAGACCTTTATCTGTTCTCGAGCCACTTTATTGAGTTGAAGAGTTTTAATGATGGTCCTCAAATGTTTCACTTATGCTTTTCGGATTGTGAAGAATACTTTATAGATTGCTTTCAAATCAAAGATATGTCGTTATGTGAATAGTTCCTCCCTATGCGTTCATATATCTCGCTGTGCTCCTCTCGAACTAGCTGCTCCGAGTAGTTTTTGCTGTTCCTTTCTTCCCATGCTGCATGCTGTGTTGTATATAGCCGTTGGTTTAACCTGAGGCAAAGGCTTTCGTCCTCGAATTCGTGGCTTCATATGTTCACCGAGACGGAGATGAAGAGTCCAACATCACTCGACCTCGGGCTAACTTCATTCCTCACAGTGTCACCTTCTCAGGCCTTCGCCTCTTCTACGTACGATTTCGACGTTATCCGTTACTCGCACGTTGTCATGTTATTACTTTAAGTACTTACTTAATAATTCGCTGCTCTTGCCGCTCTGCGTCAGCTACCCTTTTTAATAAAGCTTTTCAAACGTATTGCGTGAATTTTATTGAATATCGTTTTAATATCACCTGCAGAATAGGTCGTGGAACTCCTGGCTGACTCACCACAGAACCCCAAGCCCAAGAATACTCATAACTGCTACATTCAATTCTATATTTTCTCCACTCCACTGCACATTCATCTGCCCAGGTGAAGGCCATCGTGATCGCGATGGTCCCCAGGACAAATCGCTGAAAGTGAACTATTCCATTTGCACAAATCGGGACTTCTCGAGTTCGCTAATCACTGGAGGCGACTTTGTTTTTTTTTCGTCTTTAAACTCGATCCGGTCAATAGCTTCAAGAGATACTAATGGGTGTAGCGCGCCTTAGATGCCCGAGGTACATACGCCTTCCTGCCTGGAAGGCTGGAAATCCAAATGTGCTGCCAAACGTTTTAGCACCTGCTAACCAGAGTTGTTCACCAATTTTTGCCTTTATGTCAGTTTATGTATTTTTTAACCTGCGGAGGTCTTTCGCCCATGGTTTTGCTGCAAATTTTTTTGTCTATGTCTTCAATGTATGACTGACCATAATTCGCGCCAAAAATAAACAAGTAAATTTCACCCCCCGCTGACCGATCTTCTACGGATCGGCCGACCGCCTTCCATGCTGCGGTGGTCCCACGACGAATCAGCTTGTCGCACAGGGTGGAGTACCGACCCAAGCCATTTTTGGTGCATATTCGCGACTGAAGCACCTTGTTTCTCCATCTGCTCCGCACAAAGAATGATGATGTAGAAGATCCACTTATTACCGCAGTCAAACCCCATTTCTCGTTCGCTTGAAAAACGACCGCAGAGCACTGCGTTGCTCCAAAGATCAAGTCGAATTTTGCAATTCTACAGGGTGTCCCATGATTGCTGCTGTTAGTCGAATGAAGACGCCTGGAGTGGAGCAGAACAACTAGAATCTGGAACGTGGTTTTTTCTTAGAGAAACGTTATTCCTCTTGCTTGAACGGCGATGTCTAAATTTTTGCTTTCCATGCTGAAAAAGCTTTCTCCTATTATGACAATACAGAAAAATGAAAAGTGGAAGTTGTGGCAGTCTTCTAGGCACTGATTCGCACGAAAGAAGTGAAATAAATATAGTGAGACTTCTCCGACATGTTTATCCTTCTCTTGTTGGGACCTCCTTTCTCGTGAGTTGTCTATTCTGCTTAGAAATATTGGCATTGTGTCTAGCGAGGAAGGTGCATCATTACTGCTCCTGTCAGATAATTCGCTTCATTGATCTTCCTTCACTTATTTTCCCATTTCTCCATTTTCCTAGCAGTCGAAAATTTTATGAAGTCCACTTTCAGATCCAGAATACGCTCTTCTGACAGAATAGAATGTTCTGTCATAACATTCTGCTAAATCGATGCGAATCGATTTCCTTTTGGAAAAGTCCGTAAAATCGAAATCGCTAATTATGTTAAAGATCGTTTCAGACAAACATTATTTTCTGTGTATTACCAAATTTTTAAATTTAATACAATGAAAATTCACTTTTATACTCGGTTTCCTACCAATAGAAAATGAAGTTGCCTTCATGAATTTATCGAAGAATATAAATTTTTCATTTATTTTATTTTCATTTGTTTTTCATTTGATTTTGAAAATGACCGCCCTCCAGTAATCATATCGAAGACTGCAGCAGAGAAGATTGTTGTTTTACTATACAATAAGCAGAGCTTGAAATTTTGCAGGGTCCTTCTGATGTTGTCGCCTTCAGTTGAAAAAAATTTTCCCGTGGCCCTCGGTTACCCCTCCCTGCGCAATTGTCTTTTATAAAGCAAACTATTAAATTACCATTAGGAACCAGCATTCATCAACCTGAAATCTTATAAAGCCCAGTTTCAGATCCGCCCTTAAGCTCTTCATGTAGAAAGGTATGCTATATCGAGGCATTCTTCTAAAGTCGGCAAAAATTTGTTAACCGGTCCTGATTAATTCGAAACCTGCTCCCAGAAAATCTTTATACAACAACCAGCATTAAAAACATTGGATTCAAATCCATATCCATAAGATGTCTCTACACAGAACAGAATTGCACGCGAATCTCCACATTGCCAAAGCGGTTGAAAAGACAACTTATTTTGATAAAAGACACAAGGAGAACCTGAAAAACTGAGAAAGTTGCGAGACAATACTATGCTAAGACTAATACACAGCATGAATCCGTATCCAAAAACGATGTCACAGTACGATCCCTGTTCTATTCCCGAACCTAATACTTGACCCTGCCTAGAACTCACTTCCTGCCATCTACACTGAGCCCTGATTCGAGGCAGGCCATTGTTGGTCTCGCAATTCCTCTGTCCTTCTGCTAGAGACCGAACACGAGTGACTGTTGTAGTAATGCGGAGGCAGTGACGTCCGCGATACCCAACAGCTTGTGCGACCGCTTCTTGAGCAGAGGCTGCAACAGCTCCATGACCAGGCAGAAGGAGAGGCGCTTTTGTTCACTACACTCCAGCATTCCGACCGAAAGCATCCTCCGTTTTAATACTGTGACGGCCATGCGAGCATTCCGCGCATTTGAACGTTCCTTCCTCTACAGATGATTGGAGATTCCCGATACCATTGTGTATAGAGAAATGGGTAGTTAGCTATTATTATGACATCACCGTATATGTGATATTCCATGCCCAACCACATGAAGGAGTTTTTGAAAATTAAGGAATCAATTTAATACGTACTGTACATCTCCCGAAGTCGAAAGGAAAGCATAGTCGAAGCTTCGGCGAAGAGTCTTATTTGCAGTGCTGAATCACAAGTCT
>OX377206.1:70943955-71151265 GCA_947396885.1 Heligmosomoides polygyrus polygyrus | reverse complement strand
GTGTCAAACTCCACTTAAACAGGGATTCTTCTATCAGTCGATAAAAAGTCGGGAAGTCTTGGAAGAGGGCATGGTACAATCTGTTTTCTGGGACTAAAAAAGGGCCGCCTTCCTGCTCTTTAAAACAAGCTTTAAACAATTTATATTCCTCAAAAATAAAATTTTTAAAAATCTTCAAGCAATATGTTCACTCATTGGGTAGATGACTTAAAACTTCACAGAAAGGCATACTAGAATTTTCCTTGAGCAAAAAATTGTTCTAACTTTTTCGGAGAGTCTCTAGTTCAATGTAGAAGAAGCTCATTTCAATAAGAAAAGTTCGGTTTGGTGTCAAAACTCTAAGGTTAGCTTAGAAGAGTGTCCAAATTGACGTTAAATGGTATATATGGTAGTGGTATGGATCACGTCCGTTTGTTCAAAATTCCAAGTTGTATCCTCACTCTTTATGTAAAGGCATGTCTATGCTTCCCTGGTGCAGTAAACCGATTTTTTGTAGATTTATAATTTCCGCGCTCCTAAGATCTTGACAACGGATATCAGTTCATATTAGGGTGACCGGGAAGTTTTGAGAATTCTTGGTCACTCTATTCAAGTTGTTGTTGTTCAAATTCAAACAAAGCAAAGGGTCAGTAATCGAGATAGTGGCACTCCTTTGCCACGACGTCCCTGCATCGATCGGGCAGAGCAGCTACACCCTCCTTCCAGAAAAAAGATGGATGAGATGAAATCCATTTTTCAACTGCAGACATCACCTGGCGGCTATAGAATTTCTTACTCCATTCTTCACCTTACGCTTCAAAGCTATTGAATGCGGGATAATCACAAGGACTAGAATCAGGATCATGCGGAGGATGGTGTAGCCAGATGATGTCAAGCTTCTCCAGTTCGTCGCCGTCTTCTTCGCGAGATGCTTCGTCGCCATCTTCTTCGCGAGATGGTCTCGGGTATTGTCCATAACGATTAGGAACTTGCAGCGGTACTGGTGCAGACGGGGACTCGAGGCGCTATCTCTGGCAGTTGCTCACAGAAGACCGTCGACTCTACAGCAGTGGCATCAGTAAGGATCTTATAATAGATGCGGCCCGCTAGAGCAGAAGCAGAAGAAAGAGCAACCCTGTTACATACGTGGCCACCTCGCTCTGTGACGGGTTGTGGCTCTTCCCTCACTGGCACCCACTGTAATTTCCTGTTTCCTATGAAATCCACTTTTCATACTGAGGAATAATGAAGTTTCTTCAACTCGTCGATCTCTCAGGGTCGGGAACCTTCTGAGACACTTCGATGCCAATTCGACGGTGAAGGACCGTGGAATAACTCCAGGGCGCACTGCGGGAAGGGAAAACCGCTTCTGGAGAGAATGCCGCGATGTCGGCCTCTCCATTTCCCTTCAACTTTGAGCGAGACGGTCGCCGTAGCTTTCCTCGGAAATCATGCAACGTTATGTGCCATATGATGTGTCATAGGATCCCCGTAGGCCGGCGTGTCACAGGATGTGTCGCTCGCACTCGAATGTCCCTATTTAGCCCTGCTCCGAATAGTGAGCGGCTTCTGAATGGCACACCGTGGAGGAATGAGCATCGCCATTGAAACAGTGGCTTGACACTGAATAATACATGCGGTCACTACAATGTCGTCCAGACCTACAGCTTGAGTCGTCGAGGAGCTGTGCGGCTCAATCGTGACCGAGATATGGTTCCTCGATCAGTGCTCGAGTAGTCCGCATGAAGCGTTAAGCAAAACAGAACTACCCACAGCTTTGCAGGAATCTTTTGAAATAAAAGATATTCAATCTTATTACAATCTATAGAGAAATTTTCTTCGTAAGGTCTCACACATCACGTTGAAGGTTACCCATACCCCCTTAGATGCTGAAAAGAGCAGACATTTTCCTGCAATATCAAAAAGCAAGTAGCAAAGATCAAGCATTGCGTTCGGGCGAGTTTGATGGTTTATGTTTGTTTAGAAACCTAGAAGCCTTGTCTCAAACCACTCCATTGTCTTCATAGCAAATAGGATGCTCACAATGTTGGATGGCCCATACAATGTCCTTAGCGTTTCACTGGGCCCAGGGATCACTGCATCCTTCAAAATTTGCTTTAAACATTTGAGTTTTTCATAGCCTGTCACCCTTCATATGGACCAACATGTACTGAAACCCTAACAATGTAATTTCAAAGTGCTGTGATTTATGGCTTAGTTCTCGACTTCAGAAGAGTGGTGGATCAGCGACATTTTCCATTTGCAGCAGTACAGTGACAATCACTAAGTCTTTGAAATCTAGTCGTTATCAGTAGAGCCTGCAATGTGAAGTTTTAAACTAGTGCATGGCATATTCCTCAACATTCGATTGACACGAATTTTAAAGCCTTCTGCGTATGTGATCTTTAATCTCCTTCTCAAGTGTGTCAACGGCGGGTGTGTTCTGCGCTATAACTGCTATTTTGTTGGCATCTTCAATAAGGTAGTTTAGTGTTTCTCCTTATTTTACGATCACCAACATCATCTTGAAGTGGGTCAGTCAGTCTCGCTTCTGATCACTGTGAATATGTAAGCTGCTGGTTACCAGTTACATAAGTCCAGTAAACGCTTTTTCGGTAAAGGTTTTTGAATGTGTAGTAGATTGTGCAATGTTTGCGCCAAACTGGACGCTTTTGAAATCAAACTGAAAACTTTTTTCGCCAAATTGGAGCCCTCCTAATGTGTCACTTTTTAAAATATTCCTATGCCGTTGCTAGGTTGAACTTTTATTGAGCTGACGTTTTTACCGTCCGTCTTCTTCAATGCCTAAATGGTTCCAGATTTTAGTTTTACCATTAGGTTGGCGGGAAAGTTCTGCATGTTTTTGTACAACTGCTTTTCGTTCCTTTACTACATGAATCAATAAAAAACCATCCTACTTTGCATTTTTATATGACGTCTAATACGGAATTCTTCGCCCTATCTGATGGAATAGTTTGTGCCTAACCTTTGCGTAACAACTGTGTTTCTTGGGATACTTGTGGGACCCGAATAGTGTCGGAGAAAGGACCGTACAACAGTGGTGCCAGAAATTTCGTTGAGGAAGTTTCAACATTGATGTTGCACCCCGAAGCGGTGGACCTACAGCAATCCAGGATGGCGATTTGAAGGCCTTGGAGTGGAAGCTAATAGATCGCGAACAGTTCGTGAGATTGCGGATGGCCTAGGAGTCAATAAAACTGCTGTTACAGATGGTTTGAATCGCCTCGCAAAGGTCCTACGACTTGAGTGATCGCCAGAAATTGTCGCGTTCCGAAGTCTGCTCTTCAATGCTCCTCCGGAGGCAAAATTACCCGCTTTTGGACCGATTTTTCACATGTGATGGAAAGTGGATACTGTACGATAACCGAAGGTGATCAGGATAGTGGGTTGATGTCGAAGACCCCCTTCCCCCCCCCCCCCCCCCCCCCCCCCCCCTTCCCCCAGGCACTTCCTAAAGCCGAAATCCCAGCAGAAAAAGACGATGGTAAGTGGATTGGCGTGATTCACTATAACTATCTGAAACCAGGCCGTACCATCACTGCTGAATCCCACTGTGTCGAAATCAACGACATGTACCAAAAATTGCGTGAGCTGCAGCCGGAGCTGGTCAGCGGAAGAGGTCCCATTCTTCTGCACGACAACGCCCGCCCACTAGGCATTGGATCTGACGCTGACTCGGATATTTTGGACCCGTCATTTTTTCGAAACCCTGGTTAAAACAGTTGTGCGGAAAATGGCACTTTTGGAAAGCTTGGATCTTAGGGTGATTCAGAAAGGGGCCATTTTTGGCACATCGAATTTTCAGAAAATTCAGAGAACTGATTATTGATCTGTCACAACGATGTTTTGTTGCGATCAAAACATCGTTGTGACAGCTTATTACCTCGATACCAGCCAATTGAGGCTTAAAGAAACTGATTTGAATTGATTATTGATCGGAAAACTGATATCGTATCCGAGTCGGATATCCGACGTGGAATCCGAAATAAAAACAGTTATTTGGATCATTTGAAATCTTACCTGTTAAGGATACTTTTATCTGTATCATTCCAAAATTCGGAGCTTCTCAAAAATGCTATTATTCGCATATTCTTTTTAGCCGGGTTTGAAAAAATGACAAATTTCGAATTATCCGAATCGGTGTCGGATCCAATGTCTACCGCCCACACGTTCCGTAAATCACCATGCGAAAACCCAACGAACTAGGAGTGGAAGTTCTGCGCAGCGAGCCTTGCGCCAACCGACTACCACCTCTTTAAGCACTTTCAGAACTTCTTCGCTGGAAGAACCTTCGCAAGGCAGGACCCTTTCTAGATTTGTCGCACCCATCGCACCTCGATCACCCAATTTTTCGCTGATGGAGTTGTTCACCTAGCTCCGCACTGGAAAAAGCGAGCTGATTCAAATGGTGCTTACTCCGACTGAATCCGGTGAGCATGCAGAAATTTACAACCGCATGAAGTGGACCAGTCGAAATCGCGAGAACTTTCCGGCCTACCTTATATAATGCTATATTATTACTGATGGTGGTGGTTAATGGTATATTACTGTTACATTTGGAAGGTAAGGCATATGTCAGCCGGTAGATTTCTGACGGCTTGTCATAGGTGTCTATTACTGAACTGATAGACAAACGTTGCAAATTGTGCAAAGACTTTACCTTACCGCTCACAACCGCTTCATCGCCGTTGAAGCCGTGCTCGAAAAAGCAATGAGAGGAGCTAGTAATATTATACATGGCAGAGTAAAGGATAAAGGACGACGTGAGACCATCCCTCTCTGGGATTCGTCGCTCTGCACGTAAGGGATGTCGCGGAAGCAACGTGGATGCACATGCGGCCAACACAATGAATGACATACTGTGGCTATCCGTTGAGCAAGTCAGTGTTTTATGCTACCAAGGCGAGTCTGGTACCAACTATCTAACGTCACAAAAGTGAAATGCAAAAGTGGACCAGTCAAAACCGTCAGAACTTTTCGGCCAACTTAAGGCGTATTCGACCAAGCGTCTCACGCACTCTAGCGTCTTCAACCGAATGCCGTAAGTACATTGCGAGAACCACGAGTTGTGAAGACGAACTCACGCGATGCTCCGATGAATGTGGCGATTGTGCTACCATTCGGCGTTAGTAAGACCAGTACATAGCGAATGAATCATGCTGCCCAGTCATCACACACTATTTTTCAAACGCAATGCAAAAAAAAACTGCAGCTGACAACGGCTGTTCGATACCACGTCAACGCACCAAAGACGGGTTGAGTACCGAATTGTTGCGAAACGTGACTCTCCTATGCCTTTCTTGACTGCAGCAGTCCGAAGAGGTGGTTTCTGTAGGGGGTCGAGCGTTCTACCCCCTCGTCCTCCTGGCCCGCCCACCCTCCAACCCCTGGGCTTGCTCGAGTCCGGTGGCTGCCTTACGAGATAGTGGAGACGCAGACATTTGCCACGCCTCTGTTTAAAGGGGGGGGGGAGGTAGAACGCCAATCCGCCGTTTCTGTACGTACCTGCAAGATTCCGTTCTGGTCAACATTCCTAGCGACAACATTAGAAAGCTGTTAATACGGAACCTTGAAGCGGAACGCGCAGACCATGCCGGGCTATATCGCCTCTGCTGGGTCGGACATGAGGTGCTTCGTTAAAAACGCAACCCAAACCGAGGTGGAGATGATTCCTCACCCAGCGTCGGTTACCGACTTTGCCGGCAGCAACGACGTGGAGGGGTCGCATCGTTGTTGCGGAAAAGCTGTATCCCTAGCCGCTCCAGTTTGCTATTTCACTGCTGCCATTTCTCAGGCGTGTGCGGGTCTGTCGCTGCCCACACTGAACGAATGCGAAAGTTTATTGTTGCTCTCCTACCAAGCTGAATAGCTATCTTCAGTTTCTGCTTGTGTTCTTACATTTGCATTCGGTTGCTGCGTATCGGCGCGTATTCCACACTGCTGCGGAAGTGCACTTTCTCCATGGGCTTCCTGCTTAACCTACGGGATGAGTAGACAGAGCCACAGCTAGAATTGGCAGTGGGTTGGAACAATTTTCTATTGCGAGCGGCACATGCAGAATTACGGTTTTGGTTACTTACGGCACTAGTTATGCCGAGTCTTCCACCGGGGCCGGCGCTAGGTGGCATCTTTTAATTGGACCTTGTCACAACGTCTCCGATTTTCGAATGCCGACGAAGATGGGAACAGTTGAGGCTTTCTCTCAATCGTGTAATTCCGCCCAGTTAGGAGCGCCGCTTCGTTGGCCGATTTTGGCTAGATCCTGTATTGAGTAGCTGGCACTTTTAATTGGACCTTGTCACAACGTCTCCGATTTTCGAATGCCGACGAAGATGGGAACAGTTGAGGCTTTCTCTCAATCGTGTAATTCCGAACATCGTTCTCTCGATTCTTCGCTGATGGTGATCCATCCTACTCGCATAGAGCCCGGGCTCTTGGAGCGTACGGTAGAACAGGAAGAACAGTGGAGTCGAATAGTGGGGAACGAAGCGGAACGTTCTCCCTCTCATTCGCTACTCCTTAGACGCTCTTCAAAGCTCCCAAGCCCTCGTTTCCTCCTGCTCCCTGCTCAGCATTGCTGCTAGGTCGTTGACCTCACGACCTACACTCACGTCACCGAAGCAATCATAGTCAGCGGTGTTCGTTCCGATGGGAGTGCGACATGGATAACACGTCCATTTCTCATGAACATTGTCTTGGTAAGATCAAGCAGCAGTCCAACGTTTCCACACACACGACCAAAGTCGGCCAGCATTCGCTCCGCCTGGCTGATGCTCGGTGATATGAGCACGATGTGGTCACCGAATCGGAGATGGTGCAGCTGCCCGCCTTCGATGGTGATAGTCTTAGTCGTGAATCCGCTGTGCAGCTCACGAAGGACTCTGTTGTACTGACTAGGAATGCCCTGAGTGAGCAGGGCTTCGATGACCGCTTTAGCTTCGACGGAGTCGAATGCCTTCTTCAGGTCAATGAAAAAAGGCACAGTGGCAGCTTGAACTCTCGCGATACTTCGATGAGCTTCGTAATGGGGTGTATATGATCAATCGTGCCGAACCCTCTCTGAAATCCTGCTTGCTCGCATGGCTGTCCTTCGTCCAGCTGATCCTATTCAGGATGACTTGGGTGAACAGCTTGTAGACTACGGACAGCAGGCAGATCGGGCGATATTGGCCAATGGCGTGCACGTCTCCATTTTTGCACAGCAATACGGTCCTGCCGGTCTTCCATTGAGATGGAACCTTGCTCTCAGCCAGGTAGCGTGTAATGAGCAGCGCCAGGGTGTTGATGAGCATTGGCTGAAGTTTCTTCTAGTGTTAGGGTCTGATCCAGTCGGAAACGGGTGCTGTAAGATTTTTCCCCGACAAGATGGCGTGTTCGATCTTGGGATGGAAAATTTAGTAAAGTATTAAAATTTGAATCCTTTCCGTTCTCGTGTCTCGTATTGTCTGTCCGTCCAATTTGAGTTCTTCTATTCCGCATTCCATTTCCCGATATTCTGTAAACAACTTTCGCTTTTTCATTGTAGTCATAAAGCGGCAAGTAGAATAGGGACCACGGTAAGGCACCGCGCACTGCCATCTCGCGCAGAGGATACCGTAGTGTTAGACGTTTTCCGAAAATTTACGACCCTCCCCCTTCCGAACGGTTTTGGTGCGATTCCCCTTGTCTCCATCACTGCCCTATTTCTTAATCGACTTTGATTTTTCCAGCTTTTGGTGCGGTCTTTCTACGCTTAATAGGTTGTTCATTCCGGGTGTAGCTTCGACATCATGGAGATTCGCGAGCAGCTTCATGGACAGGACACATCTTTCTAATTGAGGAGCGACATCTTGATCTGGAACTTTACTGTATAAAATTTGAAGTGTTAATCGCTAGGTGACTTAAGCGTTTTCCCTGTAAAGGCTTTTTAAAGTGCTCTTCGAATCGATCACGGACTCACAACCAAATAATTGAATTGTCATGGAAATAAATTTTTCCTTCTGAAGGAAGCGACATCAGAAAACGAAATTGTACCGTATGGAATGTTACGTCCTGATTATTGAAGTCTACACATACGACCGTCGAAGTCAGAAAGCGTGGTTGCCTGCACTTAAACGATCGTAACTCGGAGATTTTTTAGAATTTCTAAAAAATATAGCGCATTGAAGACCAGTGAGAAATTGAATTCTATCCACTAAGAAAAAGAAACGGCAGCTTTTAGGTGATTGGAGAGATTCGATATTTGGACCGTTTTTTTTTTCTTCACAAATAATGAAAAATCGAAACTCCCCGATCTTATAAACGATCGCTTCAGAAAAACACGATTTATTCATAAACGTGATTCAATTTTGCCACATAGCTTGTGATACTATGTGGAAAAATTTCATCTACGTAGGTGGTGCGCTTTAGGTGGAAATTCATTTTAATTTCATGAAAAACTACGATTTTGGATACGATCCTCATAAACATATCGTAGGTCGATGCTTTAGAGCATGATTTTTTGCAGTATAAGAATCACGGCTCGAAAGATTATAGGGTTTTCTAAGGTTGTCTCGTACCGGATGGAAAAAATTGTTCCACGTCCACAGCCAAGTCAATGTTTCAATTGCGACTCCGTGATCGATTCGAAGAGTACTTCAAAAAAAATTTTGCAGTGAAAACCCTGGAATAACCATTGCCAATTAATGTTCGAAATTTTATAGAATACAGTTTAAGATCAAGATGTTGCTCCTTCGTGTAGAAAAATATGTCGTGTCCCATGACATCCTCGGAAAATCGGCAAAAGTTGAACGAGTCGCGGTTGATTCGGAAACTGTCCGCAGAAAATCTTTACCTTTAACTGTTGAATGATCAGTGTTTCTCACCAAAAAAATATTCAGTTTCGTGACTATAATGTGCCTCCTCCAGTGAACGAAGCTGTGCAGGAATTTTCGCAATGTCGAAGCCACATCTGGAAAGAACGTTTTATTCCATGATGCCGAAGCTACTCATAGCTTATTATGGGATACAAACATCATCTTAAAAGCTGAAAAACGGGAGGGCTCGTCTTTTGGTTCCTCTGCCAGGGGGGGGCCGCATCGATACTCAAATCGACGCGTGCGGTGGCGCGCGCGTACTCCCGCCGGGCGGAGTTTACGCTGCTTCGCTGGCGGAGAGGGCGAGTGGGGGGCAGTCGTTCGGTACACCGTACTGCCCGCCGCCCACATCCCGCCCTACCCGCGCCGCCCTATTGGGACAAGTTTGCTGGGCGCGAAGCCGTCGTTAATTGGCGTGACGTCGTCCAAAACCTAACAACTGATAGCAGACGATTGGGATGCGCATCACGGGGAACTCTGAAATCATTTTCCAGATGCTGCCAACTCTGAAGATGTTGCTGTACTTGTCGGGGAATTCGGTCGACGCCTTCGTACTGGGCAATGGGGGGGGGGGGACCTGAAGAAAGCCTTTCGCTGCACCTGAAAACTCTTTCCCTTCAAATATGCTGAACGAGATTCTGACTCTTGTCTCAAGAACGAAATCAGTTCAGGAATAGAGCTGCAGGGCCAAGGGAAGTGAGTAGAAATGCGATGCCTCCATGTGAAGGCCCGGGCATCTTGTCCTCGGCGCGCCCCTCGCCCCGCCCCTTTCTGGGGGCGGTGTATCCAACGACTCTCCGCCAGGGCGAGTTCTGCGCGAACGTGCCGAGACTGTTCGCAGCCGTGGGTGGTACGACTATACAATGGCTTATCTTGTCTTGAGGAGTGGACTAAATGAGGATATGCTCGTGTTCACCAGTCAAATAGGTAGTGCTAAGCTACGTCAAATGAGCGGAAGGGGAACTGGTGAAGGGAAATGAAGGAGATGATCCAAAAACAGTGTCTTAGTAATGGGTCGTCGATAGGTAGCCTTGCGATACGATAAGGGGAACAAGCCTTTATGTTCAGAGTTGTATGTTAAAAATAGAAAAGTGCACTATTCTTATTAAACTGGATTATTCGTTTTAAAAGTGAATGTAGTGTGTTTCGACACTTGCCTGCAACTGCTGGGCGATTAGAGAGCATACTGCTCGTTCAGATACCGAATACATACAAGATTGGCAAGCCTATACAAATTGGATTTGATGGTGTTTTTTTGTGGATGTTCCCAAATTTATTTTCAATTCGTGATCATGATTGCCAACCTTCTTATCTTCTCATAGGTTCAAAGTCCTAAAGTGCATAAAGCATTCATCGAACGTTGTTATTCAATATCCCGGAGACCGGCAAAAAGTTTTCGCGATCTAAGGATTCCTGGTGAAAAACCTGCCTGATTACAGATCCAAACATCAAGTCAGAATCTTAAAAGGATTTTGGAACCTCACTATAAGCCCACGAAAGGTCCTTCATGTAATACGAATATACAATTAATCTGGCAGCACGGTAGAAGCTCTCTAATATCAGTAGACAATCTAGTGGAAGAGGTAGTCTATAAAAGCTTTCCACACCAGTGATGGACTATTTGTGCATAAGGCATCATACACTTCCTTAGGACGAGACTCCACCATTTTTCCTCTCTAATAGGATGTTTCACCATCATTTAATAATATAAGCTGTCTTTTTTTTCGTTTTGGTCCTTAGATGATCTTCGCTAGTTCTGCCTTCTTCACCTCATTTGACGTAGTTAAGGTCTCTCACCACTCCTGATCGTTTAATTCAGAAGCTCTCGTGTTTTTTCATAGGACTGCGTGGGTGAACCACAGAAGACCTTGTATCCCGCCATGGTTGCGTTGAGGTCCCCGGTTCTCCAATTGTTTAGATGGTAGGTTGGGTCGTGGCATCGCGCTGTAGCACGCTAGGCGCATCGGACAACTCGTACGCGTTCCTTCCACGGCTAGAGGTGGCCCTGCCTGCAGCTGTCGCACCGCTACCGCACGCATGACTGCGAGTGAGTATAGTATCGTTGTTCGCAGCCCTCTGCCAGCAGCTCTCCCCCAAAACTAGCTCACAGTACGACCACCTTTCGATTCTCGAACCTCAAGCTTGACACTGACTGGACTGAAACGCATGCTCCGCCCTTCCAGCTCGTCCTATTTCGGGGGTACCTGTTCATGAAACTCGTGTTTACAGCGGCCCTTGATACCCTGTAATCAGTGCTAAGGCAAATAACTCCTGCATAGTGATTCCAACAACGAGTATAGTGTGTTTTTGGCTCCGCTCGTTTAGTGTTGGGGTGCTTTTGTCGTAAGTAAGAGCAAGCCGTAAGCAGTAAGAGGCGTAGTAACAATGGAAAAGTAAACACCAGGTAAATGTCCCTTGCACGTGTGGCTTTCCCTATGTTAAATGGCGGTTGACTCAACCGCGCTCTGGACTTCATAAAAACTCACTTCGCATCGGCAGCTGCTCTCTACAATTTCACTAACTCCGGAAATTGAATGCTCCTGATATAAGTATTGATCAAATAAATGTCTCATCAAGTGAGTGTTGGCACTGAATCGTAGGGACCAGTGCACCCTCGCTCGAATGTGATTTCACCGGGAAACCGCAAGTGCACGTTGTCATCTAGGAATTCCAGCAGTCCAGCCGACGACTGTTGAACTACTGCCCAGAAGGACCGAAATGTGAGCCCCATCCAGATGAGAAGAGCACTTCAAAGTGAATCTGAATAAACGAAACCGCAGGAATCTCTCTCCAGTCTCTCCAGTGGTAGCCGTTCGGGTCGACTGGCCACACTACGCGCAACCGGTCGACGAGCAGCCCTCTTCATGTGACGCCTTGCAAACACCTCTCGACCAGGCGAGGCCTGATACCTGCAACTCGCGCCGACCGATGAAGGGAACACCTGCTTTCTCACTGCAGGCTTCTTCACCTGGGAGCCACCGCTCCAGCGTCCCGGGCAGTCCGACAATTGATAGAAATGTACTGATTGTCTCCTCGTTGTTTGCAGCACATCGAGAGGTCTTTTCTTCTCTATAGAATTTGTTTAACATGCTGGCTCTCGGAGAGCTGCTTAGCGACACACTTGCAGACGTCCGACCGGTTGAGTGGGAGAGACAGCTCCCGTTCCTCAGCTCGGATCGTAGGTTGTCTATAGAGACCCTCTGTCTTAATCTCTTGCCGAGCATCTTCTATTCTTGCTCTTCAATTATTGTCCCGTGTTACAAACTGCTTCACGACGAACTTTTAATAACATTCCTCCACATCGCTACATTGCTACTGCGTTTTTATACGACTGACTTACAACTTGTTAGATGGACATAGCGCTGACTCTCGAGTACACAACGAGCACATTCAAGCCAAGGATATTCCCTAGGTCAACATAGCCTTGCCCCCTTTTCTGGCCAGGAAGAACCTATAGTAGTAGTCTTAGGGTGGCAAAACTTGACTACTCTATCAACCACACTTCAGAAGTTCTTGTATAGATCAGCAGCGCATTCAGATATTCCCCACTGTACAGCATAGGGGTGAAGAGTATGGATGATCGTTGAAGGACAGTTGTTTAGCGCCGCCTGAATGAAAGGCACTAGTCGATCAACAGCTTAGTCTTTTAACCGCTTCATGCAAATCTGGCCCGTGCAAATGAAAAGATTGGAAGATCTTCTGCTGGCTAGACTTCGATTTGGATTCGTTCTTGTCCGAACATAGCCATTCTATCGAACATGATAACAAAAGTAATACGGGTACAATGTTTCGAAAAAACACGAAAAGTTCACCGTAGGTGTTTAAAGCCGAATGTGAGGAAAGCGCACACAAATTAGAATGTATTAGAAATGGATGGCTGCTGACCAAGATCGCATTTAAGAAAATTAAGGATTAGCGATGGAGAATTTTGTGAAGTAGAGATCGTGAAAATCTTAAAATAGGCGTCGTTCGTAAAATCGAGTCTTCTTCTCCTGAGCGTTTAGTTCCGCGCAGTCGCAGGGTCCGCTGGGTCGTAAAATCGAGTAGGACCACCCTTCTCAGAAACCACTACCTCAAGGAGCGTAGCGGGCTGCAAGGACTCCTAGAACCAAAGGACTCCTAGAGTGCGTAGCAGGAGCTTGTAGCACTGAACACTCCATAATGCATGCTGTTCATGACCTGTGAGTTGCATCATAGGTGAGCTCTCATTGCGGGAGGGTGTTCCGAGGACTCTTTTGCATCCATCCCAGCCTGTTGATGATGGACATATGTATATGTCCCGTTTTATATTCAGCGTTTCCTTAATAGTATGGTGCCACTCCCATGGATTTCTGGCTTTCTGAATGTGCCTTTGCAAAACGAAATGAGATTTGTGTCTGTATCTCAATTGGTACCTCGAATTTTTCGGGCTCTCAAGAAAGCACCAATGATGAAAGGTGACCCAGAATAGAATTATTAGGTTGGTCGGAAAGTCTTCATGAAGTTTTCATTTTTTTTCTTTTTTTTTCGTTATTCAGCATACAATGCAAGTTACTCAACAGTAGAATCACCCTTATTAGTCACTGTAGTGGTCCACCTACTGGGCAGGTCAGCGATCCCCTTCCCTAACTCTGGGAAGACCGGGAGTAGAAGAAGTAGGTAACCGCCCGACTTAGGTATTCAAACTTTGTGAAACTTTTCTCAGCCAAGAAAACCTTTAGGGAGTGGAGCATACGGTAAGCTGAGGGGCTATGTCAGTTGAATTCTGTGAAGGGGGTAGTTTCTGTTCCTGGAGCGGAGTGAACGACAGTGGTGACAGTGCGTCGTTGTGGGAGCAGCTCGTAGAACAGCTCTTTTCGAGTCGCAGAAGCAGAAAAACCTTTAAAAACCTTTTGGAGATGCACGTTCGACTTTGCTTGCGTAGGTGGCTCTTATCCTCGAAGAAGTCGAACGGAACAGTGTGCGTTGGAGTCACAGGGAACCCAAATCTCATCTCCTGTAACAAGGCCTTCCAGAAGCTTCTTGCGAGTCGAGCGGAAAAGGAGAGACTGGAAGATGGATATGCGGGTGTACCGCTTGATATCAGACAACGCGTGCCGGATCTATAGAGTCAGTACTTTTCGGTGCTCGAGAACTTGGAGGTGGCTGATAGCTGTGGATAGGGTGCATCAGAGTCTTCTCGCAGGACTCTGCCCGGCAGCATCCGGATCCTCCTTGACACCATCGAGAACGGAAGAGTCTTCCACTGCTTGGGGCGTCCCGACTGAGGTTTGCCTAGAAGTTTGTGTCTGCTTTTGCGAACAGAGCGAAACAGTCACACATGGTAGATCATGGAAATCAGTCGGAATTACTTTTGAAGAAAACCCTATCAAAACTTTCCGATCAACCTAATATATCCAAACTGTGAAGGAAGCCACATATTTTTCCGCACGTTTATAAGAAATTTTCCAAGTGGTATTGCAGGTCGTAAGAGTAGCGGACCAGTATTGATGTTGTGTCATTTTTTGTTCGGTTAACTCGTTTTTACTCGAGCTTGGTTTAAGGTGTAACACAGTTCTGAATGGTCTTTTCTACGTGTTAGTGCACCCTATGTGAGTTTAAATATTTAAAAAAATAAAAAAGTACAGCATTGCCGTACCTTGCAACACATAGTTCGTCGATGGTTATTCTAAGAACTTCTCCGAAACGTCGAAAATCAAACCAAAATCCGCTTTGAGCTGATCTGCTGCCCCGCTCCATAAAATGGTGTGTCAGGGATGGGACCAAGGTTTCACACCTGGTTCTTTAGCCTAAAAAGCAACCAATAAAAACAACAACCATGCTCCAAAATCCATTGTGACCCTGTAGACCCGGTCACAATAGATTTTGGAGTATCTCTGAAGCATCTTGAAAACTATTCATACGCCCAAATGTCTTGTGACATGTATCCATGTCTACCTCCATGACCTATAACAGTAAGGACTCAGCTCTCAAAGCTATCAGAAGATGGTACAACATGAGGCAAGGGATCTATAGGAGTTTACTGAGGCTGTTCTGATGTCACTTTTTAACGAATTTCCAGGCTTCGTCTCAGAATTCCTCTGACTCGGCGAAAGGATCACTGGGAAATTGAAGCACTATGGTTTGTCTAGGAAATCCACACAAAAAGTGAAAATGTCTTTGTTCAGACTCACAGTCTACATACACGCATCCCTACGAGGTTTCAATCTAGCTAACAGGAGCTGCTACTCTCCGTTTGAAGTAGTGCAGATGGTGGAAACAAACAATAATAAAGGCATTTCGTTCTTTCGCAACTTTTATGGTCTAAAAAAGTCAAAGAAAATTTTGATGTTTTGCTCCTAAGGCTTTCGTTTTTTCGTTCTTTTCACAAGACATCCATGACATCCAGACGTGCTGAGCGCTTCTTGTTCATAGCGGTGAGTAGTGACTGTTATTGGCAATGGTTAATGGCACACAATGCTTGTGGCGTTGCAACAGAGTCTGGCTCCGAAGTAGACTGTCCGTGCGAATAATCTGTATTGGAAGCGTGAGTGATCAGAGCTGCTAAGATTGGGTCGCACCAACTCTAAAAGCGCCACAGCTCTACCTCTAGGCCACCGCTGCCATTGCCAGTCAAAACTGCCATGGTGGCTAAGACAGACATTCAATCTTTAGTTCGGTGCCTCCAAGACGTTGCTCCAGCGCCGCGCGACGGAAGGGAAAGAAACCGAAGAGCTTGACCGCGTGCGGCGTTGAACGGGAGGTCAGGACGTAGCGATGGACCACAGTCTGCGCTCCTCACAGAAATTTCATAGTCATGCGACACCTCTCCTTATGTTAATTAGAAGACAGACATAGAGTGTAATGGCAGTTATTTCACCAGCCAAAACTCGGCGTAGTGAAAGTAACGTACTCGAGTAGCATAGCCTCATTCGCAAATACTTGGCTCCCACCCTACCATTTCAAATCAACTTAATATCCCCGGGTGTTCCTCCTGCTAGGCCTCGTTGGCAGTCGAAGAGAAGGGATGATTTGAACTCATGTGAGTTCCCGACGCACTCACGTTGTAATATCAATTGCGGTGTAACGGCAAGTCTCGATCCCTCAATCGGCACTCGCACGGAATTTCCTCTTGTCACCAGTCACCTCTGACTACCCGGACACTGACCACTTCGATTTCTGCGGAATTCAGTCTGAGTTTGACCCTCAGCGCACGCGTTCCTCCACCCCCACGTCCTCCTGCTGAGTGACAAACGACAGGGTCGTCGGCAAAGACGTACAGCATTCTATCGCCGTGGTGCATGGAATGTTCGCCAGCCCCTCGGAAGGTCATCGCGCCTGAGTCATTTTTCCACTCACTGCGGTCACTCGAAATAGCCACTGAGAGGTGGACCTCTCTCTCTAACTCCTTGTCGGTCAAGCTACGCCTGACTCCAATGTGCAACGGCTTCTTTTTTTCGCAGTTGGCAAGGCGTCACAGAAGAGAAGGCGATGCTGAGTGGGCTTCCAAAAATCGATTTTTTCGAAGAACTTGCTGTATGTAGCCAGTAATCTAACATCTCTTGGAGTGTGTTGCATCCGTTCTCTCGTTGTAACAGGCATATTCATGTGTTTGTGGTGCAGATGCTCGCGTTCCTCTCTAGGCCACGGAACAACACTCTAACGTCCACCACTGTGTAGCTGACACTGGTGTTTCGTTTGAGCGAGTATCGTTTTCTGTTCCGACTGTATTTGCGCGGCATAAAATCCACTGCTCATATCTTCGCACATGCGACCTGCGCTTATATTGCTGTTTCGAACTCCTCCATGTATATCTCCTCCAACTTGTTCGTCGGACTGCTAACTCAGTGGGCGCCTACGTGACTCTTGTGTTCACTTTGCGGGCAAGGCGGTCAGGAAGTTTACGACGTCTTCGGTATCCGAATTTTCCAGCCCTCCCTGTGCATCACTCGCTCCGACGGCAGTCACAAATTATGTACGTCTATGTACAAAACGTGCGTTTTCCCATGCATGCAATATGTACAGAGCCAATTCCCAACCGCGTAGTCTTGCATCATCGTATTACGCTAACTTTTCACGTCCGCTAACCAAATTTCTCCCTGGATTTGAATGTGCAGGGAAATCTTTTGAGGCTCGAGTAGGTCGCACTTAGTTCATCGGGCTTCAGGACGTTCTAACAGAGAATTAAGTTCATAAATTAAACATTTCTCTGGGTATTACTGGTGAAACCCGCAGGTCAACCTGTTCCACTTGACCGCTCCTGTCGTCTCGTAGAAAATTTGATTTGAATAACAAAGAACACTAGTACCAATAAAGCTAAGAAATGTCTTTTGCAGTTGTGGGTAATGAGGAGGAAACTTCTCTCCTATTGAGTGCTGGTGTGTACGTTGGTTAAGTCACGCAACTCACAACTGCTAGGCTTTTTCTTCTTTCAGTGAACTTTTAAGCGCAATTAACGTATGCGTTTGAAGCCTAGTTTCTCGCTGTCCATCAGTAGCGGCCTACTCAGGTTTTACGTGTTACTTTTTCCACAATGAATAGAACTTTCCTCCATCCTTTCGAAATTTTATTAAATTCGAAACTATGATTTTCTATATGACACACCTACTGCTAATGCTATACTATATATCTGTTGGACAAGCCCTGAAAGAATAGGTTCATGTTCTACGATTCGTTCTTGCGGCTATAGCGTCAGTTTTGAAGTCGCAAACGAAAACATTGTGAATCTGTAACGTGGAATTTCGAATCTTTTTGGATGACATCCAACGACCTGCTAGAGGCAATACTGCACTTTCAATAAAATCTGGCTGGTCCACATGAAGTGTGACGGGCACAAAAAATTCAAACCTTTCAAGGCAGCGATCTCTTGAGCCAAGGAGTATGTAAACAGAAAGTCTTAATGTCTTAATCCTGTAGGCAGTTGAGCAAAAAATAGCATAATCCGATCGCTTCGATAAATCCATGTGATAGCACTTTGTAAAAGTGGAAAATTTACAACCGTTCTAGCATATCATTTCGGGCGACTCAGGACATTGGACGACCTACAGACGGCTATCGGCCGTCCTGCGCCCTTCGGCTGATTCGACGCGTCGCACGAAAAGCCACATATTTGCTCGGTTTCTGAGTGCTAAAGCGATGTTCGGAAACATCAACACATGCTTCAAGCACAACGACGAACCAGCCCGCGCTTCTGTTCCTACAATTATATCCACAGACACATACATATGCGATTCCTGAATAAGCTTCACCTACACCTAAGATGCCCGCAAGGGTTTTCAAACTAGCAACAGTGACGCGGGTTGTAAAACTGGTAGGAAGCGTCGATTTCAGCTGCAGTACGTATGCTTGGGTGCCAAGTATTATACAAGCACAAACCATGGTAGAAAAGGCTGAAGCGGATTTTAATTAGCAATTACACACCTGAGGATGCCATGCCGTCATAAAATGTACGGTAACAGTTCAGAATATGCTCCACCGTTTGAAGTGTTGTCCTATAGGCGGAAGAAGACACAACGTGCGGTGGTCCGCATGTATTTGATAGCCAAGGCATTAATACATCACCTAATGCGGCTGGGCATCTCTTTGCGACCTTTGGAGCAAGGCCGATGCTGGTCCGTGTGAGAAAGTGAACAGTTTGAAACGTGAATTCATTTCTGTTCTTCTTCTGTCCTTAGGCGCTTCGAGATCACTTCTGCTCAATTTTGAATCAACACTACTGCTTGAACCTCGAAGCTGATTAAATCTTTTCCTATTATGGAAAAACACGTATGATCTATAACTGTGGGCCAGTTTATGGACTTCGCGAATCATATCCCACTCGTGAGCTTTCACTTCTATTCTGTCCAACATCTCGTCATTTCGACGCTTTGATGGTGTCTCAGCTCCGAAAGCCCTCGCCCAGAAACACAACACGGCGTTGGCACGCTACCTTATAACGAAACAACTCCTGAAAACATGGCTCTTTTGGGTAGATTCTTGATTTCCATGACTGTTGCCATGAGGTCAGTAGGGCGTGATGAGGTGCCATAATTGCCGGTTCATCTTGGAAGGCTGTAATGACTGCTTCGCAATTTTTTCTTCTTTTATGGTGTTTTTTGTATCTCCCGTAATAAGGTGTTTGCTCCATGTGCTGCTTTGACACTTGTGCGCGGCTTTCTTCGGTGAAGGAGACATTTTTATTTCTGGAATCGAACATTACGAAGTTTTGAATGCTGTTTTGTCTAGAATTAAAAATAAATAGTTTCCAGAGTTTGTCTTTAAATCAATAAGGACCGGTCAAATATTTGCCGATTTTGGCGAATGTCGTGGCACGTCACATTTTCGTACTTCAAATGGTAGCCCGAAACTATATGTAGTCTACGACATTTCGAAGCCATTTGCTAAAGGTGATTGATGTGCTTGTCTTTTAAACATTTTAAAGATTTTTCTAAAGATTTAGAGGTTGACTTCTTCGAATTGATCGGGGAGATATAACCGAAGGATGTGTGCTGCTTTCCATGTGATGGATAGAAGACACTAGCGTGAAGTTGTTTTTCATAAAATTTTGAGCCTTGCCCGTTATACAATACGAATTCGACGATCTTTGTAACAATCTTCTATAATATCAAAGGGTTCAATTTTGCCTCCATTGCCGAAAAAATTATGCATCAAACCGAAGTCTCCCTAAATCATAAAGAATACATCAACAGAAAAGCTTAATTTTTTATTGTGTAAAGAGCGGTGCTCGAAGATTTGCGGAGTACGGTTTCGTACCGCCCCCCCCCCCCTTAATTAGAAAAATTTGTTTTCGTGACATCCTCTGCATGGGGGCCGCCGATGTCAGGAAGTGCAGCTACCGGCACTTAAACGGTAGTAACTCGCAGATTTCTTTGCGTTTTCAAAAAGGAATACCCTAATAAAAATGGAAAATTGGAAAAATGAAAACTCTTCGACCTAAGAAGAAGCTTTTGCAGGTAGCAGTTATGGATAGGCGGTTCCATTTTTCGCCGATTTTCGACAAAAATCGCAACGAATTCGAGCCCTTTTCCACATACAAGCTGCTACTTCTAGAAGCTTTTTTGTACGGAAGATTCCTGTTTTCTTTTCTTTGTTTTCCTTTGGTTGCTGTGTTTTTGAAAATTCAAAAAATCTCCGATTCATGATCAGTTATATGGCAGCTGCGTTCTCTGACCTCGTCGGTCGCATGAAAAGGTTGTATTATCACAAAATTAAATTTTCATCCTGAAGGAGACAATACATAAAGAAGAAATTGTACTACATAAAATTTTAAGCAACCAGCATTTGTCGTTACATAATAAAAAATTAAGCTTTTCTATAGTTGTATTCTTTTTGATCAGGATGGCTCGTTTTTGCATCATTTTTTCTGAATTGGAGGCAAAATTGAATCCCTTATCGTCTAGAGGAATGGCCAATAAAACGTACTTCGCTTCTATATGTCTCCTCTATCACAGAAAAGATTTATTTCCGTGACAAACGACGATCGATTTTGAACACAACTGCCCCCTAATCATATGAGAAGATTGCTGACCAAAAACTTGATTTTTTATCAAATATTATTGAGGCACAAATTTTTGGGGCACAATATTCCTCTTAATGTTGTCTACTTTAAGCAGGGAAAAATTCACTTCTGTGATAACACTGTCTTCTGTTTTGACTCCATGATCGATTCTGGAAGTGCTTCAAAAAAATCTTTGAAGTGCAAGCATTTGAGTTAGCAAAAAAGCAATAATTAGCCTGCGCATTTCATAGCGTGGAGATTCAAATCCACATTTCGCTTCCTCAGGTTCGAAAATATGAGGTGCCATGACATTCTCCTTCAGCAGACAATGTTGCGCGCATGTCTCCACATTTTCGAAGCCACCCCTGGAAAGAACATCTTATTAAGAGGTACAAAAATTGCCTATAAAGCTCACAAACTCACGGCTAATAAGAAATGAGCTTGTGGTAGAGGCAAAAGGGGTTCGCTTTAAATGTGTTTTGAAAGGGGGTTCATGCATTTTCAGCAAAAATCGAACCCCACGTTTGAACACGGTAGTACGAACCTGCCACATCCGTAAAAAGATTTTTAGACTATTCCAGGGATAGTATAGAGGTGTCATCCAAAGGTCTATCAACTATCCACATTACATTGAAGTTGAAAACCAGTTGAAAAACTTTCACGCATTTTTGCCGGATCCTGCCTGTGCACGTATATGCATCTGCAATCAGATGTGACAAACGAGCAATCTGAGTTAGTTTAGATGGTCACGTCACTGCTACGAACATTCGCGGCCTTCTGAATACAAGTGGTCTGCTGCTACATTCGAGGCAGATTAGGAGAACTGTACGGGTGGGAAGGCAGGAACCGAATGCGCTCTCGCTGTCCCTTTCGATCTTATCGTGCTCATCAATTTCACCACCTCCAATAGATTCCGAATAAAGATTGCATTGTCCCTTCAGGAATTCACAAGCTGACACCACGACCCCTCGTTCGAAATTGACGACATCCTCTCTCGTCGGGTCGCTCTTTTTTCAGTTCTGGCTCTATAGATCGGGTACGAATGGATCGTTTGCCAGATCAGCTCCGACGTCGTTGAAATGTACTTGTCGTGCCTTTGGACTTATCGCTCGTGATTTGAACTTATGTGTCGTCGTCGTGATAATTACCCTACAGACATCAAGAACATCTGTCTCGTCAGCCAGCAACGAATGTGACCAGTCTGGTGCCTGATTATGCAACCTTCCGAGAAGAAGCGAGCCGAGCTTGGAATTTTTAAAACAAGGTTATCATTTCGCCTTTGCGTTTTTCTACAACTGTAAGCCACTAACTGCAATCACATCCTTAATAAATGACAGAAACTGCAAAATTATGCTTGTGAACTACATACATAGGTTTCGTCATTGTGAAATAATTGTGTCGTTTTCTGCCTTCTGTTCACTCCGTCCGTCGGGCAGAGGCCGTATTCCCACTACGGAACAACGCTGAGTTGCTTCCACACCCGCGGTGGTCTAGTATCATGTGCTAACAATGGCAGGATGTGCTACCAAGAAGTGCTGGACGGAGCTTGACATTTTGTGTTGTGCGTAGCCTCCAAAAACGGTGCACTTTGCTAATGTAAGGGGAATCTTTACTGCTGTCGTAGTGCTTGCAGCTGCGTCGTCAGTGCTACAAAGCTAGGTTTGTCTCAAGCTCTTTCCTAACAAATTTTGAACTCGAGAGCAACCGCTCACTTAAATGATGCTCCTTGATCGAAAGGTGATAGCACAGCTAGGAAAGTGAACCAAACGCTCCCAAAGTTGCGTATCGCCGCTTGAGAAATTTAACAACACTGCACTCGTAAGTCACTGTAACGTGCTGACTTTGTATATACACATAGTCTACATCAAGTTTTGACGCCACCATCGGTCAGGCAGAGTGCACTGCCTCCCTCCGACTAGGACAGACCCGGTGTTTATTTTTCTCGTGTTAGGTGAAAGTGGAAATCTTTTAGAAAACTGTCGTTCGTATTTGATATCTTGAAAATCGATTAGCATTCAGCAGTTTGAAATTCTTGAGAAGCGTAATCTTTGCTCTCTCGAAATTCGACATCGCGAAAATCCGAACAAATCCGATCCTTTACTAAGGAACAAAGGTATAGTATGCAATAATATCTCGCGATTATTATTTGAGGCACAGCTTTTCACCTTTATGATGTAGATATTGGATCCGACGATCCGCTCTGGTTAATCGGATGATTGGGATAGGCCATTTTTTCAAACACTGGATCTTCCGATGATTCGGATAAAGGTATTTTTGAGAATCCCGGATCATCGAATGATTTAGATGAGGATAATTTTTGATTGGCAGGATTTTCGCATGGTTCAGATAAACGATTTTTCATCGGATCGGATGTCGGATATCCGATTCGGATTACACCGGATAATGCAGCAGCATTATAGGGACATAATTTCTTCAGTATGGAGTGAATTAGAGGAGCACATCAGTTATTAGAATCTTCAAGAAATGATCGCCAACGAAAACTAATAAAGTCGCCAAAACTATGATCAATAGGAAATAGCCAAACATGGAGAAACAACAAAACCTCAGGCGGCATTAAGTGGCTATAGGATTGCGGGAGGGGGAGGGGAGGGGAGGGGGAGGGGGAGGGGTGGTCATTTTGCTTCATACCTTACGCGGTAACCCACGCAATTAGGAATCCATTGATGGTAATTAGGAAACTGGCACAATGTTTAAGTCCGCATGATCGCGCTGGACAAATTCTGAAGTAGGTGGATGTTCATCTGCTTACTAGCCCAGGTGAACTAATCCCGTGCAAACCCCTCTTGAGTCATCAACCGTCGAACGGAGGGTGATAAACGCTAGACATAACACATATATAATACATGCTGCTATTCGCCCTTGAATGAACTACTGCATGACTTCAAAACTTGTTTTGGGAAAGACCACGCGGAATCTGGAATCATGCCACGCCAAATAATTATGACGTTTGCTCCGAAAACGTCATAATGAGCCAATAAAATCAGCATGAGCCAATAAACGCGACACAAATCTTTATTAAGCAAGGCATCCTTTTCCGAACGACATATAACACCAAGCAAAAAAGTCCAGCCAGAGAACCAGCTGTCGGCAAAAATTTGGACGGAAAAGCCGGACGTCCCAATTTGATGACCTAAAAGTAAATAAAGGACAAATGAGCAAATAGGACCAACACGTGTTCTTGTAGTGCAGGACATTGTCTTCCAAATGCTATGAAAAACTGCGCAAAAAATGTCAAACCCAAGCGGAGAGAACAACTGCGCAGGTGGCCACTTTTACACCTTTTCACTTTAACGAGCTGAAAATTGACAAAATTTAGGATGAGAAAAGAAATGTAATACACGATCTTATAGAGCAATCCTTCTCCTTCGAATGTTGTATAGCACTGTGCATGAGACCACGGGCGAAGTCCGCAATAAATCGTTGAAAAAACGGCGGGGACTTATGGGACAACCTAATATATACATATATATGTATATATTAGGTTGTATCATATTCCCACATTCCGATGTCCCATATTCATAACAGTTACATAACAGTAACAGTGCTAGTTAAGCGACATATATAGCGCTTTTTCTGGATCTGGACGCTCGTTGGAGGATGTCTGTGAAGCGTTATCTGAATGCGGGTTCTTGTTGCTCTGTAGCACGTTGTATGAGTACAGATGCCCGCTGCTCCATACCTGTGAAACGTCTTGTGAATCTCGCCGAACGCTGAACAACTTCTGCGACACATTTTCTTAATCGAGGCGCACGTTGGACGGAGCCCGTCGCTGGTATTCTGAATATCGATGCTGATTGGACGACGCCTCTGACGTGTCTCCTGAATTACACCACACATGATACTCACCCGTACCATGACGCGTTGCCCATTTACATATCACTAACTTGGGTAATCTGGTGCCAAGGTTATGAAGTCGCTATAGCTGAATCGCCCATGGTTCAGTCTAAAGAAACAGCCGGCTGGCATATGATACAGTGTCGAAGACGTCCTTTGACTTTCGTCCCACTCACTGTGACGGACAACGTGAATCACAGAATAACTGAACTGTTTACGTCTACGTCTATTTTTAAAATTATATCGAAGGTTGGTTGTATTCATAACAGCATACGTCTTATAGAGATTAGGAATAGCATTAAGGAGGCAGCATAAAATCAAGGGAAATAGACATCAATTCTCCTAGCGAGGCTAGCTAGACCTTTACAAGGCCTCAGAGGCCTCGGCCAATAGGCGATCCACGCCATTAGCATTTCTAAACGGGTTGGAACGAACCTATATGTTCAAACAAGGTGCAAGGCTTAACATTTTGGCGGTAGTTTGGACAAGAACAAAAACAAACAAAAAAGAAAAGAAAACAAGAACTTAGTATTCGCTTCGCTACCGGTTTTTACCCGATTTTATCGGAGTCATTGGATTTTTGACTACCCCGGATCTTCGGATGATTCCAGATGAGGGCAATTCATCTCGTCTTCTTCCCTTGTCGGTTCACCACTGGAGTAGAACAGACTAGTGCTGTGTAAATGATGTCGTGTAGGGCTGCCTTACAAGCTGACCCCCATCCCGCCACTTTGCGCCTCCGGAACAGATGACAGTCAGCATTAAGACCCCATCGAGCGACTACCCATTGCAGTGAGTTGGTTGCGCACCATGAAGCCTTGCTGCGAAATAATTACGAAACTTCTCGAAAGAACTCGCTCGAGCTCACCAAATATTGTTAAAATTATCTTATTAACTCCGAAAACGTCTGATTATCAACCGCGTTCCGCAGCAGGGCGCGCTAACATCCTTTTATCCGATTTTATCCGAATCATTGCATTTTTTAAAACCCCGGATCTTCGGATGATTCATATAACGCATTCTTCGTCCGACCGGATGTTGGATAATTCGAAACCGGATAAATCCAGCAGGATATCCGAAAATGCATTATTCGAGTCCCATGTCTAGTATGATATGATTTGTTTGTGTTTCACGTATTCGAAGTGCTGGCTGCGCTAAAAAATGGAGCTTTCGCCTTGCTGTTCTAAACGAACTCAAAAACGGATTTGAAGTTACCAGCTATCACTAGGAGAAAACATCCACATGCCAAATACAACGGTTGTTTTCAAATTTTTTCATGCGATCGTGTTCAAATGTTCAAGAAAAGTTATTTTGTTGTAATGATAAGCAACAAACCGAAACTTTTGACAAGTCCTTAACTTTTTCAAACGCCAGCTCCTTCATTTTGGTTAAACTTATATATTTAGAAGACCTATCAAAGAAGACGATGAGGATGCCGAGGGAAACGCAAAGAAAGCCAACAGCGAGACAAAAGTGGCGAACAAACCGTGAGTTTTTCCGGCGCGGTTTCTTCTTTGCTCGAAAAAGCACTGACAATTGGTTAGGAAATGCTGGCGTGGGCGAATAAGAAACGCCATGCCAGAACTCTGTTCCGTTCACGTCGGCTTCAGGATTCACTGTGTTTCTGCCCCCAGCTGCTTCTCTTTGATTTTTTTGGCAGCTTGACACTTTCCAACAGAACCACACCACTCTATCTGTTTCTGAGGGAAGCGATACGTCTCTGGGAGAGAATTGAAGTCCAGTTCTATGTATAACGGATTATTTCGTGCACGAAACAAATTTCCCTGACACTGTTGCATTGGCATCCTTTAAGCTAACATATTAACAAGATTCAACTGATGCGTGGAATTTCGATCGGCTTTTCTCCTCATCCGCTTTCTTTGCATTATTTGGATGTTCCGTCTCCTTGTTCTTTTTTCGCTACGCGGTGCTCAGCAAGAGGGCAGCTTTGTTCTGCTGCCCTCTTGCTGAGCAAGGTGACGATTTGACCAACAACCAAAACAGTCCTGTGCAGTGATCAGTGCCTCACACGTTTTGTCCTGTGCGTTATTTCAGCAAATATGAATCGTCCTATCCACACTCCAAGTATACTGCGTGCAGTCCCTTTACAAGCAACATTTGATATTTTTCAGGCTGCATACATATAGCTGTCGCTACTTCATGAAAATCATGTGCTTTATTTACATCATGCAATGCGCTAAAAGCACTAAACATTGCAGGCCTTCATACTTCATGGAACCTTAAAATGAGACCTGGGAGGCTAGGTGAAGCCACAGGTGCTGTTCAGAAAGGTGTAGGGTAAAATTGCAGAATACATGTCCTGAACGAATCGTCACCTGAGGATCTCCGCTCATTTGGCTGCCTTCAAAAAATTCCTTCATCGTCATTTGAGGCCCCGAGTTTTCCAGCTGCCCTATTTGTTTCTCTGTTATTTCTCTTCTATCTGTCCGCCTTGCCTTTGATGTACTGTATTGTTTTCGTTGTGTTTTAGCTGCGGAGTGTTCGTTCACGGTTTTATGGTATGTTCATCGGATGGTAGTATTAACGCACGATTACCCTCGTGTAATAATTCAAACGCTTACTGCATCGCGTCGACTGCTGGTTGATCACCGCTGCCGTGTTGTGGTGTAGATCTTACTTCGTAAGAGATATAAGCTCGTGGGTTCAGTGACGCAGGTGCGCGTGCTTCTTCGTATTGTCATTTAGCTCCGAGAAGAATCTTTTTTTCAACAACACGTACTGAACAAACACCTGGCAACCACCATCATAGGATTTTGTTGTAATAATGGAAAGGTGCTGTAAGCAAATATTTATTCTCAACATAGACGATGCCTAAAGTAATCCACATGAATAATGCCCCGTTTATACTTCCGACGCCGAGCGACGCGATGGTATGTGAAGTGGCCAAACTGATCGATCTCGTCGCTCAATCAATATAGCCACCATACGTGGCGTCGCGCCGCTCGGCGTCGAAGTGTAAAGCCCCTTTCATACTCGTGGCGGCGGCGGCGGCGGCGGCGGCCCAATGGTTTAGCATAGGAAGGCGGCGGCGATGACGTGCCCGAGCGGCGGCCACGGCGGTGGAGGGGTTTTCATACTGGCAGCGGCGACGTCGCCGCGGCCACGCCCCGCCACGCCCCTGGCGGCGCCGCCGCCGGGGCCGCTGCCCGAGATGGCCGGGGCCATTTCGGGCGGCGGCCACGAGGGGCAGCGAGAGCGGCGGCACAGACGAGACCGCTGCGCGTACGCGCGCGCCAAACGCAATTAGCGCTGGCGGCGGCCGCCGCCACCCCTAGGCGGCGAGAACGGACACCGCCCCTCCACCTGCCGCTGAAGCGGCGGCCGCCGCCGCCGCCGCCCCTCGGACGAGTATGAAAGGGGCTTAAGGCCTCTGTTATACTCCCGCGGGAGCATCCGCGGAACGTCCGCGGACCAATGGTGGACGGCGGAGGCGGGCGTGGCGAGGCGCGGCGATTGGCCAGGTGAGGAGTCTCGGCGCGATTCCCGCCCTTCCGCGGATGCTTCCGCGGGAGTATAACTCAGGCCTAAACGCGGCCTAAGGCCTCTGTTATACTCCCGCGGGAGCATCCGCGGAACGTCCGCGGACCAATGGTGCACGGCGGAGGCGGGCGTGGCGGGCCGCGACGAGTGGCCCGGCGCGGGGTCCCGACGCGATTTCCGCCCATCCGCGGAAGCTCCCGCGGGAGTATAACAGGGGCCTAACGGTCATATCGCGGTTGGCTTTTGTAGCCTCGGAGGTACTCTGGTCGGTGGTTCAGTGGTAGAATGCTCGCTTGCCACGCGGGCGGCCCTGGTTCGATTCCCGCGCGATGCACCAATATCGCGGTTGGCTGCTCTAGCCTGGGAGGCCCTCTGGTCGGAGGTTTTCTAGATCCTCTCGAGCCCTCTTCTAGCATTCATCTCTACAAAGCCACGCAGTTTCGACCTTGTGGACGTTGCGCGATTGCGGTGTGTTGATCCTTCAACTCAAAGTTGGGCAATTAAACCTTTACCTCCATGATTTGTATATAAGCAATCGATTAATACGATGCAGTAGTTGAACAAAGTATGTTAGACGGCCGAAGGCTGTAAGACGTATTTGACAGGCAAGGAATAGGACAGGCTAGAATTAAAACAATTAGAAATCGGAACCAACAATTATGCGAGACGTCACTCGGGAGGCAACGGTGTCGGCGAGTGGTTCGCTTTGTTTGCGGCGCAGTGAAGGCAGACGAGAGGAGTTACGTGATCAACATAGAAAAAGCATATGAACGGCGCCAAGAGTCTCAGTACGGCCCACTGATTCAATAATTGGACACTTGCAATTTATTGACAGTTAGCTAGAAGCCAGATGACTAGTAATAGCGACCCAGGTGTCACTACAGTTCGGTCGAAATCGGTGGTACCTATCCCACCACCCTTACTAATACCAACGTAAGGGCTTTCTAGGTGTCGGAAGGTCGTGGAAACACTGTAATGCTCTATAGGCTGTAGGTTCTCAAAACTTGAAGCATTGATGGCACGTTGCTGCAGGCATGTTCTTTACTCCTCGCAATTATTCCTCTGGCCTTAAACAAGTTGTAGAGATGAAGCATGAGATGCCTAGTAACTCATAAGATGCTCGTGTTACTTGTAAGATTTATGAGTAACACTCCCGCTTCAGCCTTTTTATTTTATTTTTTTGCGTCAGTGTTGAAGAAGGCTAGGACACTGATAATTGTTTCAGCTTCATTAGAAGGATGCTTTGTTGCGATCAAAACTCTTGAGCAGGCGGAACTCGAACCCGCACCTTCTGCTTTCCGGGCAGCGATGCTACTCCTTATACCATCGGCGCTGTCGGACCGAACGGAACGTCTACGATATCTTCCTTTCTAGCAACACCTTACCAGCACTGATATCAACGGCCAGCTAGGAATGATATTTTGCTACTAACCATCCTTCTAACAGCTTCTGTCTTCTGTAACAGCCGTCCCAGGCTTAAGCAAAAATTTTAAACATTGTTTCATGCTCGTTTTTGATTTTTCTTAACTGTTCTTACGTCGAGAACAAAACTTTCGTGTCTCATATTTTTCGAGAAGACAGGAGATACTACTTTCATCACTTCAGAGCCAAGCTTCTTTAATTGTCCAGCATGGAGAACGGTTCGTAAAGCTTGACTCACATTAGAGCTTCACTGTATGTACTAGAACTATGTGCAGCCCACAGCATATTACGCCTGCGCATGGCCATGCGAGGATGGTCCTGTCCGCCATCATGGCTCCGCAACGGTTGCCCGCTTCCCTCGCCCATCGCGGGCATACTTTTTCACGCCGCGCGCGGTGTTTAGCGTTGGTCCTGAACGGATCGCCGTCGCGCTCCCTTGTAGAGCGATGGGCGATGCGACGAGCACAGAGAAGTTCAAGTTCCTTCCCGTCGCCGCGATGGAACTATGCACGACGCCTAAACGAGAGGCGGATATCGGTTCAAAGTGACGCATTTCCCGGTTTCAGCGGCAAACGGGTAAGGGCCGAACCCTGGTGCTTTCCATCTCTTCTAGTCTCTTTCGCCTGCGGTCTTCAGTCAGTTTTCTTGACCTTCCAAAAACTTGTTCAAAGTTATTTCTTTTACTTTTTTCACTTTTTCATACGCTTAATGTTGAGTAGCGTGGCGGCGGGGTGAGGACCACTAACTGCCGCATCTTCTCGTCTTCAGCAGATTATCGAAAGCATGTGATAATTGTTATCGCGTGTTCACTGAAACATTTGTTGAAAATGGCAAAAAAGGTCTCATCGGTGGCCAATGTGTGTGGTAGCGTCATTGGAAGAGGTGTTGACTGTCGCGTGCACACCGAATTGAATCCGTTGCTTCGGGTCCCATCCTTCCTTGATCGGTGCATTGATGCCAGGATTGTCTCGCAAGGGTAGTACTGTGAAACGTCCATCGGCCGGTCGTCGTGAGTTATTCCCCAAAATGCATTGATGAAGCGGCTTCGCGATATCCATTTGAAGCAGAATTCCGACTGACAAACGCCATCCTTTATTCTTATTCTGGATCAAATAGTATTCAAGCGGTATGTAGAAAGGCGCGCACATGTGGCCGAACCCACGAGTGTCTACCTCCTGAGAAGCACACGCGCTGCATTACACCGCACCCATGCACCAATGGGGAAGGTATGACTAGATGTGCCTGCAGCTCAAGACTGCAGACACAGCATACCCACCAACAGTGACGATGTAAGATGTGAAACCGCTCAGAAGATGCATTTTGCAGTTGTATCCCGTATCTTTGTAAGTCACACCTCAGTCTCCTGCCAGCTGTCTAGTTCCATTTAAAGGTCTGATGGGAAGGTGAAACCTTTTCCTTGTCAGAATTGAAATTAATTAGGAAAAGCAATAGGTGGCATCTGAAGCGGCTTCACATTGTAGGGCTTTTGCGATTTTGCATTCTGAATCTTGTCTACGAAGCGACAGGACGCATGCTGACTTTCATGAGATCGATCCAGTCCAAGTACCACCAGCGTTACAAATCTCCGTTGGATGATGAGCGCACAAGCGCGTGAACAGTAACGATGATTAAAAGCAGTAGAGCCCTTCCATAACCCCTTCAGTGAAAACGAATAGAGCTGCTTGCAGGGAGGAGTGTGTACGAGTGGGCGATACACGTAGTGACATGTCGCCTCCAATGCAAACTCTCTCTGGAAATGTCGATGCGTAAACCACTGAATTTGATCTCCAAGTGGTGCATGAAATTCTCCATGGCACTATGCATCTAGGCGGGTGCGGCGGGCCAGGTGTTCTGCCCTGCCTTGCTATTTTACCTGTTATCTCAAATACGCATGCTGAGCAGTGTTCCGGTTAAAGAAAATGTGATGCTCGTAGCGCATTCCGAAGCGAATCATGATGCTGACATCTTCAAAAGGAGTATAGTCCTAAATTTCCAAATTTCCATTCCAAAAAAAGAGAAGAGAATCCTATTCACAACTCTGTTGTTTTTTTTTCTTCGAAAAACTACTATCACCGAGCGAGGCTGGTTCTCTGTTTATTTTGAATTAGGCGAAAATTGAGTTCCATTGCGATGATTCTTTTGTTAGCTTTAGCGCGGTAATTGTCTCACCGGAGTTCACGAAGCAAATGTGTTGTGGTCAGTTCTTCTTTTGTGATTTGTTTCTGCACTAGGGGACAGGCTAGGGTGTGTCAGTCTATAAATGGCGTAGCAGGGCGGCCACCAAGCAGGTCAGAATCATCCGGTGACATTGTTCGGTTTTTAAAACTGCTGCAGTTTAGTGGCGAGAAAAGGGCGACTGAAGCCGAGTCCGTTGCATTCCTATACTACTTCCGGCGAATCACTCCATTCTTAGACCCCCTTATTGTTTACTGACAGGCTCGTGCTAGGATCTTACGACACCTCGAGTTACGTCTCAAGCCGTCTTCACTTACATGCAACTTTTGGAAGTGTCTATTTGGAATGAGCCTCAAGCTCAATCTACACTGCTAAACCATTTAGGTCAATCCAGCAACTGTAACCAAGATGGCTATCGCAATTTCCACAGCTTATTAGCACACGTTGAAAGGCAACTCGCTCTTAGGTACTTGCTGATTAAATCATATTATGTTATGGACGAAGTTGGTCCATACCATCTCCATAGAATTTAGGAAATCGAACAATGATTTTATTTTCTGCTGCAAAGTGTAGTTCCTAAACCATCACTCGTGCCTACAATTTTAAATTATGTGGAAGTTTATCGTGTACTTTTGATACTTCGTAACGCGTAACATTCTCATTTTTCTGCGCTTAGTTTTAGCCCTAACTCCTGCAGATAGCCTTACTGGCAAGGGCCCTACTTGCTGCAAGGTTTTAGCTCTTCCATTAGGGCTGGATTTTCGAAGATTTTCTCAAGACACCGTAAATCGAAAAAAAGAAATATCACCATCGATTGCAAGATAATCGTTCGTCGTAGGTCGTGATTACGCGCGTCTCTGGTGCACAACGCACGACAGCCCATCGCATACTCCTTCACATGCGCGCTTATTCATGCGGTGCTTCTTTATGCGAACGACGAAGGCCATTCCTCGCAGCGCACGATGTGGTGCTGAAAGACTTCGGATCTTCCCCGGTGCCGCTTTCCATCGCCAGACAGAACTGAGCAGGACGATGTGCATGTCATGCCAGTCGCTCTGCAAGCAGCACTTATTTCGACCGCGATGATCTGCTCCAGTGACTCTGCAGACGCAACACGCCACAAAGAGGGCTGCGTATGGCAAGCTCTAGTACGCCGCTCCAAGTAAGCACCCTTTGTCTGTTTGAGATTCCCTACTATTGCCCCCACAAGTGTCCACCTCCCGGGTTTTTCTTTTCAGTACCTCCAGTTAACAACAAACGTAATGTCCTAACAGAACCAAACTTCAATTGAATAGACTACACAGCACAATAGCATAAATCTTCCCTAAATTTACTAGATGCATTTCTACTCTTAGTGTTCTCAAAAAATTTTGCGACCATCATATTAGTCGTGTAAGAAACCCCATATGTGTATACAGGTCCTGATTTTTTAAAACTCCTTCTGTTTTACAAACTCTTCTGTCAACGCATTTGCCACAAATATTTGTTTGTGTATTTACATTTATTATACTCATTTGTGTATTTATTACTTATTACTAAATTAATTGATATACATATAAAATGAATCGCTTATTGCTGAAACCACTCAGATCACCTGCCGCTATATTTCTTTCTGAGCTTTTTGAGTATCGGACCACTGCTTGAAACTAGCCAAAGCGGGACAAGTTGAATGTGATTTTCATTGGACGCCTGTCAAGCGCGCCAGTGTTTTGCGAAGCCCAGACAGCTGCCATCTGTCTGCTTAGCCATGCCTTACGGTTTTTGTGAGCAGGAGTCGATGCTCCTCGCAAGCTGAGGGTGCCAGCAAAAAGTGGCCTTTCGTTCGTTGCGACGGCGCCTACCTCCCAATTGTTGTCCTGTCATTGATCAGCTTCACTTTTTTCAAACTTGCATATTTTCAAACGATGGTAACGTCGAATGTTTAGGAGCTCGTCGAAGTCGCTGGATCAGAAGAAGCAAAGTTTGTTCACCAGAAAAAAGAAACCGAGCGAATGCTTTGCGGAGACAAGCGTCGACAAACGAATGATGTGAGAAATTTCCCTTCTTTTTTCAATCACACTTTGCCGTCTTCACGCGTTTTTCCTTCTGCAGCTGCATTCTTTTATAAGTAATAAACGTGTAGTGAAATGGAAGAACCGAACAGTGAAATACGAATTTATTGAAGGAGCTTTTGAGTTACGGAAACTGGTTACAGGAGCCGAATGCTACCTATTTTTCTCACTTTTTTCGATATTGCGGTCCCACATATTTACGCCTCAATTCAGTAACTGTTGTTGCCAAGGGCTTGAAGACAAAATGTTAGTCATACACAATGTTGCTAGAACTTATTGATGGAAAACATGGAGAACGCAAAGCATTGAAAGTAACAGTTTTCTGGGAACAACGCACTATGCAACATATAAAGGTTTCAGAAATCATGCTTTACATGGGTGTATTCCAAAAGGCAAAAGTTGGTTTTTTCTTTTCTTCTTCTTCTTCTTCTTCAGCGTTTGTCCCGCTTCGTGGCGGGGTCCGCTATTCTGGTGTCATGACGCCACCTTTCCCGATCCAGCGCTAGATCGGGGTGGACACCAGCTACTTTCAAGTCCGTATGTAACGTATCAGCCCAGCGCTGCTTCGGGCGCCCTCTAGGCCGCTTTCCTATTACCTCGAAGTTAAGGCCTATCTTGCGGACGCTGTCTTCTTCTCCACGCAGAACGTGGCCGTACCATCGCAAGCGAGCTTCGCGCATCTTGTCAGTTATCGGCGCGACACCGAACTTCTGCCGAATAGCATCGTTTCGGATGCGGTCCATGCGCGTAACTCCTGCCGTCCAGCGCAGCATCTTCGTCTCCATGACGCTGAGGCGCGTTTCAACTTCCTTGGTCGCTGGCCAACACTCAGCGCCGTACATTGCTACCGGCCGGACGACTGCTCTGTAGATCTTCGACTTAAAGCGCTCTGGTATCTTCTTGTCGCAGAGCACGCCAGTCAACGAGCGCCACTTGGACCAAGCTGCACTCACGCGTGAATTCACTTCGACCATCAGTTTGCCGTCAGACGCGACTGCTGATCCCAGGTACTTAAAGACCGCAGTGCGTGGAAGCTCGATGCCGTTAACCTTGATGGAGCTGGACTCAGTAACGTCCGTCGTTAAATACTCGGTCTTCTTCACGTTCAATCTGAGTCCAAACCGCTCCAAGCGATCACACCAAGCTTGCAACTCTCGCTGGAGTTCTCCTTTATCTTCGCTAGCGAGCATCACGTCATCGGCATAAAGCAACGTCCAAGGGACAGGCTTCTGAAGATCTCGTGTGATGGCATTCATGACGACAACAAAGAGGAGTGGGGAAAGCGCAGAACCCTGGTGTACTCCGACAGAGATGGGAAACTCCATCGAGGTCCCAGCTGCAGCTTGAACTCGACTCTTTGGACAAGAGTAGAGAATTCGCACCCACTCTATGAGCTCTTCAGGAACTCCATGATGTCGCAAGGCGTACCATATCACTTCACGCGGTACGCGGTCAAAGGCCTTCTCCAAGTCGAGAAAGGCGATATGCACTGGCTTCTGTTTCTCGCGATGCTTCTCTATCAGGAGGCGGACGGCATGTATGGCATCAACGGTTCCACAGCCAGCCACGAAGCCGCACTGATTGCTGGAAAGCTGGACGATGTCCCGAATTCGTCCATCGACAACTCGCTCAAAGATCTTCATGCTGTGCGAAAGCAAGCGAATTGGACGGTAATTGGAGCAGTCTGCAGGACTGCCCTTCTTCTTCCAAATTGGAATCGTCGTACTTTGACGTCAACACTCAGGCACTTTCTTCTCCGCCACAACCTGATTAAAGAACTTCGCCAACCACTCAGCAGGGTACCAGTACTTGGACTTCCATAAATCAGCTGCCACGTCATCGGGCCCAGTCGCTTCGCCTGGCCTCATCTTCTTCAAAGCCGCTTCAATCTCCTCCACGGTGATCTTCTGAACGGGGCCATGGGTTGGAGCCGTGGAAGGGATGGCTGGATGAGGAAATTCTACTGTAGAGATTTCCTCAAAGTAGTCGCGCCATCGCTTCAATGCCTTCTTGCGGTCCGTAAGAAGATGGCCGTTCTCATCATTGATGCCGAAAAACTTCTCAATATCCTCGGTCTGCCGATGGCGATTCTTAGCAAGCCGGTATAGATACCGCTCGCCATCGCGTGACTCGAGCTTCTCGTTGACATCTCCATAATGAGTGGCTTTTGCGACAGCCACGGCCTTCTTTGCAGCTTTCCTCGCTTCTTGGTACTTCCGCCAGTTATCGGCCGTCTTTTCGCCGAGAAACACGTGATAAAGCGACTTCTTCTCTCGCACTTTTGCTTTCACGTCATCTGTCCACAGCCATGCCTGCTTGTCGACCTTCCGTCGTCCAGGCTTCGTAATGCCGAGTTCCGACTGTGCAGCTTGACGAATCGCGTCGGTCGTTTTCTTCCAAGTTTCGTCGACAGTCGTGACTGTCGGTAACCGCACGCGAGAAATCACAGCTGCTTCCTTCTCTCTCATTCGCCATCACTTGATCCTTGCAGCACCGCATCGCTCGACCTGCTTCAGCCTCGGAGGGACAATCTTCAGAGTGCAGATCAGCGGTCGGTGCTGTGGGGCGACCGTCTCATACGGCACGATCTTCGCGTCTGTGACAAGACTCCGGTCACGATCCCTCACAAGCACAAAGTCTATCTGAGACTTGGAGCTCCCACTATAATATGAGATGAGGTGGGAGTCGCGTTTTCGGAAGACGGTGTTTACAACGGTGAGACTGTGCGATTCCGCATACTCAAGAATGCGCTCACCATCGGCGTTACGTGATCCGTATCCGAAACCACCATGACAGCTGTACCCGTCTTTCGTAGCACCTACGTGCCCATTAAGTTCACCAGCGACTATGATGACATCTTTCGACGGTACCTCTGCTGTCTTCTCATCCAGCAGGTTCCAAAACTCATCCTTGGCTTGATCGGAGCAGCCAGTCTGCGGAGCATACGCAGAGAAGAAGTGGTAGAGTCGCTCCTTAGCGGCGACAACGATCTTCATCAATCGATCGTCAAAGCGCTCAACGCTTACAGTCGAGTCACGAAATCGTTCGGAGACGATTATTCCGACACCACTGGTGGTCCTGGGACTTCCACATAGAACGGCCTTGAAGCCACGTCCTATGTCCCTTGACTTGCGGCAGGACCACCTCGTCTCCTGCACCGCACAGAAATCAACTCTTCTACGCTCCAGTGCTTCAACCAACTCGCACGAGCGGCCCGTCAACGTACCCACATTCAGCGTTGCCACGCGGGTCCTGCTTACGTTACGGGACTTTCGGGCTAGCTCAGTTGCCCCCCGATGCCGTCCTCGCATCAGGGACCCTCGCATACTTCTCACACTCGCCGGGCTCTGCGAGTGCGCGTCGGCTCCCGCGGACGCCGTAGCACTATCACGAAAAACTTGCAATGTCATGAACCATGTGATGTGACATGGGTGTTCGTAGGCCGGCCTGTCACAAGGGCCTGTCGCCTGCAATCGAATGTCCGTGTTCGGCTTAGCTCGCAGAGCGGGCAGTTTCCAGTGGCACCACGTGGAGGAACGGACATCGCCACCCGGTTTTTTTACATCAGCATATCTGAATATGTCCTATTGAGGTATATAGAGCTGAATATTTTGAGAAATTTATAGATTATTGTTGAGAAATAATCGTCTCGTATATAACTAGGAAGCCTGTGCCGTCCAGTTTGTGTCGTTTTAGCTTAAGGCCTATCTGATTAGTTGCATCCGACGCCTTTCATACATTCCTTCTCCAAAACCGTGAAAACGAGAAGATTGTTTCCTCCTTTAACGCCACCGTTTTTCATAAAAGTTTTTTTAAGACTTACCACAGCAAGTAATACGCAGCTTTTGCTTTCAGGTTGATATATTGAACGGATCAGCCATACAAAAGGAAATATGTATAAAGAAATGCTCCAGTACTAAAAGCGGTGTATCTGGAACTGCTCGCTTATGGGATTGCTAGCAGGTAGTTCCCCCTGTGTGCGTATGCATGTGCGTCCTTCAAAAGGCTTGTTGGGGAAGCAGCCAAAAAAAGATGCCCTGAAGTGCAAGGTGAAGGCTGTACTTGACTTCGCCCTCAGTCATAGTGGGAGGCACGTTTCGATGCTGATCTTCTATCAGTACATTATACAGCTTCGCATAAAAAATACTAGACCGTTTGATGCTTTAGAATGAGCGGCTCCGCTATCTGATGTTGATCGGCACTGTTTTTCTGAAAGTGTACCGTACTGTAGCCTTTCCACGCTTTTCAGCACCTCTACGGCCTTACGCTTGTACGGCACGAACTCTTGCTTTCAACTGTTCTGCAGCGACCTTCTTTCCTGGCCCCATTCACTGTTTTTACTTAAAAAGCTGGGATTTGTCTCAAAAGACTCGGCTTGGCCGCTCACCACTACTCTTCAAAAACTTGCTTGTAAGCACTCACAGTGTTTGTCGCTCTCATTGAATTCCCGAACAACTCGAGTATGGTACTAATTCTAGCAGTTCTCGAATATTGTACCGGCTGTGGCGATGTCGTTATGGTCCGGCCATTATACCATAGATATGAATGACTTACGGCTTCGACCTATACGCCCACGATAAACCTCAAAGGAACGTCTGGCTGGTACCCGCCGTAGCTCCTAAATGATACCTAATCTTTTGCTTGCATAGCAGCAGAGTGTATACGGCGTGAAGGAACCTGCACCGGCTTGTGGCGGTCTAATGTCGGCCATTTTTCTTCGCTCAGAAAGCCAACTCCCCGTGCAGAAGTGTCGAATGTCCGCTCAGCACAATGGCCACCCGTTTCGTGAATGCCAGTCGCGCACGTCGAGGTCAGCGCCGCATCGAATTCGTAGTTAGCCCCTGCGATCGCCTGCGCACACGCTCGTCTGATTTCGAATACGTTCGTCAATAAACTCATTTAAGTCCCCATTGCATCGTTCATCTCCGCTAAGCCTCGACCATCCGCGGAAAACCGGCCGCTCGCTCAGAAGCGAACAGCAGGATGAGGCGAAAAAATCCGTGGCTCGGAAAAAACGCGACAAGAGCGAGCTGCCCTCGTTCATCAACGTGAGTTCGGAGGCAATCCTTGCTTCTCGCAGTTGCCCTCGTACACACATACACACACTTGCATAAGTTCATCGTGAGTACCGCCGGCTGCTGCTGTGCCCGCGCTGCCGCCTCATCTGCTCATCTGCATCAGCAGCTCTTAATGCTAGCGCAGAGCCTGGCTGCGCTGTTACAGCATATCCACCTTGGCTTTTGTGTTCGCCAACGGAAAGTGCCAATGCGGACGATCACCGTATTCTGTGAAGTCGAGCGTCTCAGGTGGGCCGATTTTTCTCTGCACTGAATACTAGGCTCCCTTCCCAGAATTTCTGGGCAAATCGCGTTTGAGTCAGCAGCGTAACGTCGTACGCACCACCTTCACCATTATCTCGTCGCCGACAATTCAGAAGCGCAACGCAGCATCTGGCGTGTGACCATAAAAACCCTCTCGTTTAGCGGGTGATTCGCCTTTACTGTACCAGCATCGCTGGCCACCAGCGTGCTGGTTCAGAGCAGCACCTACTCTCCGCAGCGGTTTCAGCCATTTTCGGTCGACTGCCGATGTTTCGCAGCTGGGCGACGTCCGGTAGGAGGCGCAACGAGGCGATGTTCGACGCTGCGCGCTGCTCAGTTTGCGCTAATCTCCAAATAGAGGACGTTCATTGCCAGCTCGTCAAGCTCGCGTCTGTCCATCTCCACCTCACCCTCGCCTTCATCATCTCCATATTTATCAGAGGGATTAATATGCAGAGGGTTGCGCTACCGTCGCCGCTCTGCGGCTAACCGCTTCTATTGCCGCGTACTTCTCCTCAGGAGACGGCGAATTCTTGAAATCGGCGGCGTTTTGCATCGCTGCAGTGATCACTCCGCTTGAAATCTAATACTCGCTCCGCATGTTTCTTACAATCAGGTAAATTGAATACGTTTCCTTTTTCAATGACCTCCGACTGGTTTGCTAAGCAGATTTGGGGCGGGATTTTGTCTACACGGCGGCGGGAAATTTCTAGAAAGTAGAACATCTTTGTCAGTGAATGTTCAGGCAGGATGGTTTTCCTTGGAAAATTTTATATGTTCTTTGTCCTATGAGTTTTCTTTGAGCTTATTCTGAGACCCGTCCAGTCACTCTCGTTACTGTGTATGGTCCCTGCAGCACTTCACTTACTTGAGTTCATGGGGGTTCTGTGCCCCCAGAACGTGGCGTGCGGTTGTCAAGGCATTAGCAGATGATAATGCCGTTTAACTTTTCGAAGTGCATGTCGGGCATAAACCACTTCTACGTGCGGAAAACATGATCATCTGTAGGTGCCACGTTATGGAACGTTGGATGTGGAATGACTATTCATCTACGTTTTTTCTACAATACGTGGCATCACATGGAGACATCGCTCCTACTGAATATGAGCTCTTGACATTATTCTCTACCGATGATAATAGTAGAAGAATTTTCTTTACTTATGCATAAACATAACGCATACACGTTTTCATTCATGGTTTTAATAGCGGTTGCCATTAAAGTTGCACAAGATTTGCTTTGAGGTGCTGTAAAAATTAAGAAATATACGACAGCAAACGATGAGGCATTTGATCGGATAGACTTTTGAATCTAGTCCAAGCTCCATAGCATAAGTAGAAATATAATAAAAACGCGTCAATGTGAGACCGTTGCGTAAGGCCGACCCACCTATACCCGACCTCGTTCGGCACGGAAGCGTAGAACAATATGGGACTATGCAGCTCAAACTTTACTCACAACTCCAAAAATTGACTGCATCCGTTTGAATTTCTGCTGTAGTTAAACATGCATACCATCGAGGCGATCGCCGAACTCGGTACTTTCATTGCTGACTTAATTTTCGAGGCAACTCATATGAGTGATTTTAGTGAACAATTGCATCTTTGGAGGGCTTTTCTAGAATTACAGTCACATTCTGAACCCTCTTTTCATCTCTTTTTCTAGGGGAGCCTTGCTAGGTGCAAGTCTCGTTGTCTGCGCACGACAAAAGCTTCCAAAATGCGTAATAGGTGGAGCCGCTTGGAATTCCCTCTTGCGCTCACACTACTGTTCCAGAGGAGAGATTAACTGCCGTAATCCTACTTGTTCGGACAAAGGTAAAGATAATAAGGTAGGAGAGGGTACGAGTCAATATTAAGGAAAGGATGTGGACAATGGAGGATTACCGGAACGACTCCGATGGCCTCCTTAGTATCACTTGTTGTTCAGCTGCAGTTCAGTTGCTCTACTTCCCACGACTAGTGTAGTTGAGATTTCTATCACATAAGGCGTAGAAGCGAGCCAACTCCCTAATTCCGTCAGCAGAGGGCAGGACAAATTGTGGTCTCCAGGCGGCTATGCTTTCCACCGCAACCTTGGAAAGCTGCAACCGACAAACAGAAAAAGAAATAACGGATTGGTGATCGTCCGAGTTTAGAGTTTCCGAGTCTTTAGAGGCAAGTTCGGTATAGCTGCAAGGTTTTAGCCAGCATTTTAATAATGTGGTGCATAATCTGATAGCATATGTACACATTCATCAAATTATGCATTTTTAAAGGCATCGATTTCCTCAATTGGAGCCGAACTGTACTGTTCGTTAACACAGTTAAGGAATATGTTATACTACGGCGACGCTGCTGTCGGCAACGTCTGCGACAGTGTTGCGCGAGCCGCACGCACTGCATAGAACCCGCTCAACACTGTCGCCGACGTCGCCGACATGGGCCGCCGACAAAGTGTAACATAGCCCTAACCGATGACCGTTTCTAGAGATTTCCTCTCAGGTATCTCCTTTTCGCCATTTCGCCCGACCCTTTTTGGTTTTCAGATCTCCCATTACTCTTATTATATAGGTTATTCTCCGAGGTTCTCCTTTTTCCTTGCCATTGCACGTTTGTTTAAGAGTCTCAGCTTTGTGCTATTTCGCCCGTCTTCCATTTAAAGCACCAGATGACCTTTTTGGCACCTCCCTCTTTTTTTATAACAATGTTTTGTTGCGAGCAAAGCTCTACCGCCACGCGGGACTTGAACCTGCACCTCCGCTTACCGGGCGGGAATTTTCTACACCATCACACCACCCGTAACGGATCGAATATTCACCTCGTGAGACTCAGCCATACATCGGGATGAGTTGGCGACTAGTATCAGCACGAGAGTAGTTAAGCTAAAGGTCTTGATAGAAATGATTATTCAAAGCACCTTTTTTAAGCTGTAATGCCGTAGCATCGTGTCTGATATACATTGGCTTCAAATCTATCGTTTTCAGATATCCACTCGAATATATCACCTCACAAACTGGGATGGGCAGAATTTCAGTTTTCAGTTTTCAGTTTTCTGATTTTCTAGCCATTTTGGGCGATTTTTTTTGCTTTCTATTTTCTGGGAAAATGGCCAAAAATTGGCCAGAAAACAGAAAGTGGAGCTGCGAACAAAATTATAGCATAGAAATCCAATAGAAAGCATCCAAAAAGTATCGTAGGATCACGAGTATCATTCCGAAATAATGTTTTTAGAGTATTTTAAGTTGTAAGCATATGGCGTTTTTGGATGTGTTCGTGTAGAAAGTGCGTCACACACTCATGAACTATGCCACTTTGTTTGTATGATTGACTGCGTAAGTGCTATTGACATGGAGTTCCTTCGTAGGACATTTCTTGACTTTAATAATTTGGGCTGTACGAGCAAAAGCGTAGGAAGTGTGCTGTGACCAATGGATTCCGGGAATATTGAAGTCTCCCATTATAGTACAAGAGTGATTGCATGATACCAAGTCACCAATAGTTTTCATCATTTGTTCGAACAGAACAGTAGTGCAGCAGGGAGCTCGGTAAAACACAATTAAAACTTTTCTTAACATGGACAGCCACCCCACCGCCCCTTACAAGGATTCTTTCACATCTTAGCACTACAAACTGGAAGCATAAATGACCAAATATGGAAGCGTAATATATTATACGGCTGTATTATTGAGATATTGAAACTAGTGTTCTGAGGAAGATATAATTATCTATTAACTAATCGGTTATCCTAGTTACTTACTTAGTCGAGTTACCCGGAGTAGGATTACTCTCCACTTTGAAAAAATTGTTTGCCGGTCATCCCCAATGATCGCTTTCTGCGGAGCTTTTCGTGAGGCTATTCTTCTAACTCTGAACCCTGCTCATCTTTTGGCTGCCAAAAATTATAAAGGGACAAAAAAGTTTTAGTTACCTTTGATTTCGGTAGTGTAGTGACACAGCAGTGAACCATGAAATTTTTCTCCAACCAACGCGTTGGTGGGCGTTCTGGTGTCTTCTTGGCATCCCCCGGAATTCAGTCGGTGACGGCCCTCTTCCTGCGTGTGTCTGTGAAGCGCATTACGTGGCCGGCCACCTAATTTTCGACTACTTGGCCCATGCGACAGCGTCTTTAATTTCAAATGTCGATGGAGATCTGAGCTCCGGAGGCCTTCCCTCACTTGCGTGAATCGTTTCTCTCCGAGCGTCCTCTCGATTCCCCCTGCGCGACCGACGCTGATCGCGTGTTCGTCCTGCTTTCATATGGACCTGGTCTCTGATTCGTATGTTAGGGAGTCGAATAATTGGGCACGGAGTAGGACATTCTTCTCTTCTTCGCGACTTCTTCGACGCTCTTGAAAACTTCCCAAGCCGCTCGTTTCCTCCTGCTCAGCTCTAGCGCTGTGTCGTGTCGCTGGCCATGTTAACTTCGCGACCCTGATACACGTGGCTGAAGCACCAGGAGATGTGCCGTTGAGAGAAAATGGGGTATTAGAAACTTGTCCGTTCCTCATGCACATCGTCTTCGTAAGATTCAGCTGCAAACCGATTGTATTGAATTTGAAGTATGCCAGAAATTTTATAAATGCTTGTAATTAAAAACGATGGCCCATAGCAATATTTTTACTCATACAGAAAAACTTTTGCTTTTTGCTACTGGAAAAATGGATCTTTGAGTGGAACAATTAGGTCGTGTGGCAATATCGAAATTTTCTGTTTCCTGGCATTTTTGGCTTTTCTGATGATGACGATTTTCTGTTTTTTGTTTTCTGGAAAAATTTTGAAAATTTCCGTCCATCCTTGCTCCCAATCACTGAAATATCCGCAAAATCACCGTTACCAAGTCAGTCAATTATCCGGCTGCCAAAGATGTCATGATCGGATGAAGTTCTATTTCGATTCCCTGTTTATTATGACCATTTTCGGCGTGAAGAGCGCGGTTGGAGGAGGTGGTGGCTGGTGCGTGCACCCGATATCAGATTGTTGGTTCGTATTTTTCGCCAACTCCAATCAACCCTTCCATCCCTACTGGGTCGTTGAATAGGTACCGAAATCGTAGAGGGGAAAAGGAAGGATAGAGCAATGATTCCTTCATCGGCTGGCCACCGCAATTCATTGTAAAGGTCAAATACACAATCAAATCGCCTCTTCGACATCCCGTAGAAGTAGAATGTGTGGCGCATCCAAAAAGGGATTGAGTGACGTCGTGGGATACATGGCGGGACGAAGCATCGCAGAGGTGCGGGAACACGATGTTGCTTTTATCCTAGCCAAGGCAGCCAATCAGGCACCGCCTTAGCTGCACACACAGGGCACACGATCGACTGCAGTGATTAGAAACAACGACGCGTTCCCGTACTCCCGCTGCACGTTCCCGCACCCCTGCGGTGTGTCTTAACGACATGTACCCGCCGTCGTTTATCTTTTATGACCATTTCAGGATGTGCCAAAATTTATTCAGTCTCAACGCTAAGAACTAGGATAAAAACAAATAAAAACAAAACCAGAGCGAAAGTATGCGTGGATTGAGTAACCGTAAAATTCTATTCACTCAAACCAGGAAATGTTTTTATGCTAATCTTGAAGCTTGGGAGCGAAATATTTTTGACGCCGTGAATCCATCGATTGCGCTGCTCTCCACGTCACGCTACATTTTCTTCCGTGCATGTTATCATGTTCTCTCTCTGACTGCCATTGCACGTGATCCTCAGGTTTCCTATCGTAAAACCTGATCGGCAGTTCCACTACGTAAATTACGTAGAAATGCTTATAATACTTTTTATAAATTTTCGTTCTTCAGGAAACATCTAAAGTGATGAACCAATATTACTCCTTCATCAACAAAGAAGCAAATAAAAACAATTGCAACGTTTTCATAATTCCTTGCGAAAACAAAGAGCAATGCCTTGACTGGGTTAAAAACATGAGCGCAGGTGTCGACATAAGTGTGGCATCTATGCCAACTGATACTTGAATAATATTAAGCACTGACCTGTCGTTAAAGCGAGGTCACCAAAACATTAGCGCAGTCCAGGGATGCGCAGCGAGTGACTCTGTTCATAGCGATGAACCGCGGTGCATGAAGTACAATAATCCGGAAAGATTTGTCACTGCTGACTTCAGTTGCTAGCACCCCCAATCTTTTGTCTTGCTTTTGAAACACAGAAAATACGGAAATGCTGATGCCATAGTATAAGTGGAGACCTACCTCAAGAATGTTTTTATTAAAATGGACAGAGAATGACTCAACAAATTTATATTGATAGCGTTGGCTCGATCGTAAGAAAATTAGAGGGCAATGTTTCGGGTGACTCAAGCAACCAAAATCTTCATGTTACGAATGCAAACTGCTACTCGCCCAGCGATTAAAGTACTAATGATAACTGCTTGATCGGTGGTTTGAAAAAGATTATGTTTTCATTGAGGATCATGGATTTTGTGCAACACCTTAAAGCAATCTTTGGAATTACTAGTTCTGACGGTTTTTGCAGCATTTTTTGAAGAGACCTCCAAATTGCGGTCAGTTTCATAATCTGAGTTATACATAAACATGCAGTTTGGAGTGTGATGGCGAGCTTGTCTGAAAAAGAGCACCTGAAAAGGAATACAATATACCATTGGTAGTCTAGAAAAAGTAGACCTTTCTAAAGTTAAAAATGCCAGTATGAGAGCTGGAAAGCTGTAGAAATGGTTCGGGCAGCGAAATAAACCATAGAGGCTTTGAATGTTTTGCATTTAGAGCGGTAGCTGATTTTTTAAAATGTATAACTTCGCAAAACTGAGGACTCGGATATTGGATATCCTAATCGGATATCCAATATCCGGGATTCAGAATATTGTCTTTATCCGAATCATCCAATTATTCGAAGACTTGGGCTCGGACCCTAATTACGTACCTGATAAGCACGGGTTGCGCGTTCGAGTACGGCCTGCCGTTAGAGTTTGTCAGTAACAGCCACTTGGGCCTTAAAGCAGATTCCTTGAATCACCTCCCTCTTCGTTTAACCCTTTTTCTTCTGCCTCTCCTTCCTCTCACACCTATTTTCTCCTACGCGTTTCTCGCTAGCTATATTAGCTACATTAAGGAGTGAGGCGCTCAAGAAGAATAGGTCAGAAATCGTTTCATCTCCCGTCGTGCAATCTGCCTTTTCTGCATCTCTGCACCTAGCCGCCCTTTTTCTGAATACTCAACTGGAGCTACCACTGTAAAGAGTGCGCTTTGCTTATCAGCTACAGTAGGTCAATGACAGTTTCGCAGGTAGAAGTGAACTTTTTGGTGCTGGAAAAAACGCCAGAAATAGAGCGACTGATGATCGATGTGGTAATGATTTGGGTCAGTTGACAACACTTTGTGACAAATTTGGCAACAAAACCAACGAGAAACAACGTTGCTCGCTTTTCCGTCTTTTTTGTCAGCAGAATCAAAGCGATAAATGCAAGGTTGTTCCCTGCGAGATCGGCCAGCTCTTAAGGTGAGGCGCATCTCGATGCAGTGACGTTTATTGGACTGCAATTACTGAGGTACGGGTCTGATGCTGAGTACCCTCATCCCTCGCACTTCTCGTGGGACATTTCACGGCCAAATCAGCCGATCATTCTTACTCGTACACAGGAAACCAGTCCACATCAGCAGCAGCAGACCAGTGATGAGGGGTTGCGTGCTGCTGTACGCAGCCGCGGTCGTTTCTGGATTCTGCCCCCGATGATAGTTCGGCACTCTTCGAGGCGACTATCCCTGTTGTTGCCCAGCGTCGAATTGCCTCCAGCTCTCAGCTCCTCAAGAGGTCTCCTCCGCCACTCTCTCGCTACACTCATCGCTTCGATTTTCAGTTCAAGGGAGACTGCTCAGAGGACGATCCTCATCGACACCGTCCCACCTCGGATTGTTCTCGAGAAGGTGTCGCTGACTGTGCAGGTCCCGCAAAGGACAGAGGTGCGTCGATTCTCGTGTCTTCGATTCTGTTGTTTATTCGGCGTGTGATCTGTTTAATTCCCTTCCGCACGCACAACCTCACAAATCCGCCCCACTCGTTTGCGCGTAAACTGGTCAGTTTACGTGCTTCTCTGTCTTCCGCATCTGCACCATATAAACGCGGCTCATTCCCGTACAAGAGTGCTAGCTATCGAGAGGTCAGCTCGTCCCACCCATTCCTAGCTTCATGGAACATAGCAGCGTCCGTTTCGCATCGAGTTGGGTGACGCTAACACTGCACTTTTAGGGGGGAGGAATAGACCTGGATACGCTTCCGCCGAACACTTTTTTGAGAGGCGAAGCGATACCAATCCCTTGACGCCTTCCCCCGTTCTGGAACTATCATGACTCGTTTGCGAAAGCAGTTTGTGTAAGGAATTCTATGCAATCCGGCAGAATTAAGGAAAACTATGACATTAGGTTATAGCTCCTTTTGGATGAGTTGCATCTACCACACTTGTGCAGTTTTTGATCAGCTAGTTGTATTTCATTTATGTTTGTTTAAAGATAACTGTCATTTTTTAACATGCGCGCTCCAACAGTGCCGCTCAAGATTTAGGTAAACCTGAACATTCTGGAAGCTGTACAAGAGCACACTTTGCTACACCACATGCACACCTTCACATTCACTACACCATCAGTCATGAGAGTTCACTTGTTGCGCTTATTATAATCTGAGCCTGTAATGAATTCTATCTCCAAGGAGCATTCTAAACTTTAAATTAATTTAGGTAAATGTTAAGAACGGCTTTCAAGGATATTCCTTCCTGTATCGCTGGCTGCTTTTCATGTTCGGACCATTCTTAGATTGAAAACAAAAGAAAGGAAAGAGATAACTGTATGAAGACAAGTGAGGAAAGTAGACAAGATCGAAGAACTGGTGTTCGATTATCACGATTGGAAATGGTCGGGGAAGATATGTGTTTGTCTAACATTTAGGAGGATCGTTTCCTATTCCCAGTTTAGAGTTCCGCGCTGTTGCCTTTTTTTCAGAGCAAGCCTCAACTCAGTATGAGGCCCTAACACTAATGCAGGCCTTCTCTATCACCTCTAACCAGCTTTGAAAACTCTTTTAAATGGACCACAAATTCGTCTTCGGGCAAGTAGGCCACGAATGTGTACTAAAATGAAAGAAATTCTTTGCATGATACATTTATTTATTATTTATTTATTACAATGTGCTATAAATTATATATATGTAGATATATAGGCAGTATAGTCGTTATAATCGCGACAACAGTCGAGCAATATGGATATAGATAGTGTCGTCGTTATAGTTCGTGAGAATAATTGAACACTGTCGAAATAAATATCGGAGCCCATTTGTGTAATAAGGCAATGTGGGGAACGTCTTGAGAATTATTATTTTTTATCCTTATAATAGGACGTTGTGTAATAATAGTAAGGTTGTCTGTCTTAGCTATTGAGAAAGAAACGATATAAGTATTGTAGCCTGTTTTCTTCTTCGAATGATTCCTTGTTTCCTTCGTGTAGCTGCATAAATAAATAGCGAACGCCGTGCTTCATATGCCGGGATAATCAAGTTCTCTTTATTCTAAATTTCATTGATTCGTATAGATGGTGTTTACAGATCTGGAATGTGAAGAGTTGATAGCAGATCTATTTTTTTAAGTTTCTTTTTAAAAGTCGGAACATTGGGTGCCTCTATAACATTGCGTGGAATTAATTGAAACCATCTCGCTGCTCGAAAGAACAGTGAGTTTAATAGCCCATTTCCGTGTCTACTATGAATTCTTTCATAGTGCAGTGATAGCGTACTTATACGGCCTCGACTGGGCCTGAAAATCCAATATTTACTAGCTTTTAGTTTAAGCTCTCCCTTCAATATTTTAAAACAAAATGTTAGATCGTTAACCACTCTTCGATATAGAAGACTACGAAGCTTTTTGGGTAATCTGCACTTGGAAAACATTTAAACATTAAGATTCGTGTGAAAGTTCTCTGAATTTTTTCTGGTTTCATTTGTCTGTTTTTAGTATGCGGACTCCATTTTTGGGAACCATATTCTATAATTGGGATTACATACGTTTTATAAAGCTTCAGCAGTACTGCAGGATCATTGGTGTATGTATTTCTTAAGATAGAAAACATGACTGAAAAGGCCTTCCAAATGGTGATGTTGATTTGATTATCAAATCGTAGTCCTGTATCGAGATGAACGCCAACGTACTGTCTATACCTAAAACATTATTGTTGATTTTATATTCCATCATGTGTAAGTTCTCCATATGGAAGGTAGACGTTTTTGAAAGATTGATTGAAATTTCCCATGCTGAAGCCCGCTCCATCATTTTTGATATAGATTTTATTAAAGCATTATAAACTTCTAACTGATTCGAATTATTATAAGTTCCATATATTTTTACGTCATCTGCAAACATCTGTACCTTTACTAAGGGGTGAAATCAGTCTTGCTGGCAAGTCACTGGTATAAATGAGAAACAGTAAAGGCGAAAGAGCACCTCCTTGTGGTACTCCACTGGTGCAGTCATAACGCTCAGTGAAGGAGTTTCCTACTTTCACCGTCATTTTTCTGTTTTGTAGATACGAGGTGATCCAGTTCAGTAGTGGACCTCCTATACCCATGTTTCTCAATTTGAAAAGTAGTTTCGAATGACATACTTTGACGAATGCTTTCGAAAAATCGAAGTAAATCACGTCTACGGAGTTTCCTTTGTTTAGGGCAGTGTGCCAGTCATGCACACAATCAGCCATTTGGATAATAGTTGATGCTCCAACAGTAAAGCCATGTTGTTCCAAAGGTATCAAATTATTCTTATTAAGCCATGAGTGTAATTTATCCCTTATGATTTTCTCTAAAACTTTGATCGGTGGTGCGGTAATGCTAAATGGACGAAAATTAGTTAAAAGAAAGGAGTTCTCTTTTTTTGGAATGGCAGTTGTAATGGCTTTTTTCAAAAGGGAAGGAACTTCAATAAACAATAAAGACGCATTTGGGATCATTGCAAGAGGTTTATATAACGCTAAGGCACACTTCCTATACACAATTTGAGGTATGCCATCGTAAATGACGGAACAGGAACACTTTGGCTTTTTCAGTACTTTTAACACTTCCTCAGGGGAAATCCTAATTTCATTTAAATTTCTGGAAGGTTGGGATAAAATAGAAAAATTGCCATCGCCTTTTTGACTGTCGGGTGAGAAAACGGAAGCAAAAAATTTGGCTAGGGCATTGGCCTTTTCAGTGTCTTCCACATATTTGCTTCCAGTATCATCATGTAGCACCGGAAGGTTACCTACCCCTTTAAGTGCACGACTGATCCAATTAAATAGACGTTTATTATCTGGTTTCCTAGCCATGCGTCTTTCATTATTTGCTAGGAACTTTTTCAGGTGACTACCCAACCTTGAGCAGGCATTCTTATATTGAGGTTTGGATAATGGATCTGAGAGGGTTCGAAATAATCGGCATTTCTGCATTATGAGATTTGTAATATGTTTGGGATATCTTTGTTTCGGTGCTTCCACGGAATGAAAGGGTACATACATTTGAAACCCACGGTACGGTATTAGGCAAAATCGTTTGTACATGTCTTCAACAGATGCATAGTTTTGGAACACATCCCACCAATTCATTAAGGAAAAGTAGGACGATAGGGCGATATAGTCTGCTTGAGCGAAATTAGGTAAGGGTATCTTTAACGGAGTTGGCAAGAACGATTCAATTTCAAAATTAATAACGTTGTGGTCAGAAGATGCGAAAGGTGCAGATATTGAAACATTTTGCACATTGTCCCAGGATGTAAGGATGATATTAAGAACGGATTTGTCACGCGTGGGTTCGCATACGTTTTGTTTTAGATTGCAATCAAGAAAAAAGTCTAAAAAAATTGTTGAACTTGGAGTGAGTGTGCTGAGAGTTTTCCAGTTAATGTCAAGATTCAAATTTCCTAAGATCATAACGTGGTTATGCGAAGAACATACATAACTTAGGTAGTCGATGAGTTCTTCGTCATCAAGAGTGCTTGAGCTGGGTGGTCTGTATGTCAAAATTACAGTGAAATTCAAAAGACTGGTGGAATCTATCACTTCAATGCATAGGATATCTGATCGAAGACTGGAAGGAGAAGCAATGGGGAATACATTGATGTAGTCCTTAGTGAAACAACATACTCCTCCTCCTTTATGATCTATGCGATCTGCACGGATAACTTTGTATGGCAAGTGTCTAGTTAATTCAGGGTTGTTCAGCTTCGAGGAAAGCTACGTTTCTGTTCAACCAGAAAATCTGGTTGATAGCATTGTAGAAAGAATTTCAAATGATGCATCTTATTTGTAAAGCTGCGTGCATTGAAAAGATAGCATTTCATACTTGCGCATTTATTGAGGAGTGTCAGCCGTTTCCCGATGTTAGGGGATTGATTGGGGTGGGTCAGTCGTTTCCCGAGTTTTGGTGCTTGACTGTGGTGAGCCGGCTGTTCTTCGAGTTTCCCGATGTTTGGGGATTGATTGATTGGTCGCTTTGATTGGGGTTTTGGATGTTTTGGGTTTTTATCTTGAAAGGGCCCGTGTCGGTGGGAAGGTTTCCCTGAGTATGGGCTCTGGGAAGCTCTTCTACATGCCTAAGTTCTCCTCGGTATACTACCCAGTCGCGTTTTTTTTTTGCTATCTTACTGCGTTCCCTGCATTCTTGTCCTAGGTTAAATTTTCGTTTTCTTTCTGCGGCTGTTAAGCTTTTACGAATGTATATATCGTATGTATATATCGAATGTATATAATGTATATATATAATGTATGTGTTGAAGCATTGTTACTATTAGGTTGGAAAAAAAGTCTCTTCACACTTCGAAATTTTTTTACCCTTCCCCTTGTAAACGCACTAGCCAATGTTGATTGCTGATTTCGTAATCCCATCACACTTGTCTACCGTTCGCACGCGGACACAGGTTAAGACTCTTCTTGTAATTCGTTATCCATCCAATCTTCCGAACTCAATGCCAGATCTACCTCATGGCCGTTTTCAGTACGGCATTGTTCAAGAATTCATTAAAGAATCCACAGCACGTCAGGCAGCAGACCAAATTAACCACATATATGGCTTGGGATCTACTACTCATCGCGCCTGTTATGAGTGGTTCGGAAAGTCTTTAAAGGGAAATTATTCACTGAGGGCAAAGCATGGTCAGGAAGGCCAACTGGATTGGACGACAGTGAACTACACCATCTTCTTCGTACCGATAGTTGGCAGACGACACGTCAGCTGGCAGAGAAGCTCGAAGTGTCTCATAGGATAGTGGGGATCCATCTGAAGAATCTTGGCTTTCATGGAAATTTGGAGCTTGGATTCCACATGCCCTGTCAGACACTCAGAAAGGTCGACGGCTCTCCATCGCTGCTTCTCTTCTGTCCAGATAAAGAAGAAAATCGTTTCTTCCGCGGATTGTGACAGGCGAAGAGTCCTGGGTTCTGTGTGCCAACTTACGAGGAAAAGGCAATGGGTACAAAAGGGAGAGAGCCCTAAGTCTGATCTCAAGCCTGTTCACGAACGGAAGATTCTCTTGAGTGTTTGGTGGATATCAGAGGAGTGATTTATCGGCAAACTCTCAGAAGTGGAGAGACACTTACTGCTGTCACATACTGCGGCCAACTCCACAAAGTCGTCGCAACTCTCCAAGAAAACAGGCCGGAGAAGTCGAAGGTGATGATCCTGCATGACGATGCAAAACCACGTGTTGCAAGACTCACAAGAGAAACAATAAAGGGGATGGGCTGGGAGGTAATGCCACATCTACCGTATAGCCCTGATCTCGCCCCTACCGACCACCATCTCTTCCGTGCTCTCAAGCAAGAAATTGGAGAGAAATATTTTGGAACGGATGAAGACCTCAAAAATTGGATTTATCAATGGTTCGACTCCAGAACTGCAGCCTTTTAAGCGAGAGGAATTGGAAAATCACCCAGTCTTTGGAGAAGTGTAGTAGAACAAAATAGAGTTTATCTCAATTGATTTGACTTTGTAGTTGTGAAGTAATAAATCTTTGAAAAAAATGAAAAGACTTTTTTTCCAACCTAATAGTAAGGTCTTCAGCTTAACCGGTTCCATGCTGATATCAGCGGCCGGCCCATCCCCGTATCACGGGTGGGTGCTGACAGACCTGGAGGATATCGCGGATGTTACGTGCGGTCAAACAGCGCTGGTGGTGTAAGGCGAACATCGCTGCCCGGAAAGCAGAAGATGCGGGTTCGAGTCCCGCCTGGCGCAAGAGTTTTGATCGCAACAAGACATCCAGTAACAGCATATAGCCTCTCTACCAGCCTCTCCAGGCTTAAGCAAATGTGTTGAAGGAATGTATATATCCTTGAATCGGGAGGAGCACAGCTTATATGCATTGGACAGTGCAGTAACCCAATGCGATCTTGAAGGCAATGCCAGTTTAATAAGTCGCGGATGAGAGTCATTCAGTTTGCCCATACGATATAACTCGACTGGTCTGTATTCTACCCCTAGGTGATCCAATAATCGACATATTGCTTTCTAACTCCTGTTGTTTTGAGGAGGGTGGAAGGTCGGAAGCTGATTCCGGTACCCCAGAGAGAACTAAACTACGTCCACGTTTCTCAGTGTCGACCATTTCAGACAATTCTAGCAGCAACTTCGCTGTAAGGCCCTCAATGAACTTTGCCACAATTGGGTCTTTGTTACGCTTAGCAATGGCAGTAATGATCTCAGTTACAGACATTTTTGCAATGTCGTCAAGCGTGGGAATTCTTAGCTCAGCATTGGCTGAATGGTTTTTATTTCCATTCTGACGTGTTCGGGTCTGTGACATGTTGAAAGATCGCAAGATAATCAATTGGGATTGAATAATCAACCTGGAACGCCTAAATCAAAACGACTCACGGAGACTGGAAGATGAACAAGAATGGCTTTAATGGCTTTGATTAGAATGCAAAGCACAGGTTACGAACGAAAGAGATCCGAATAGAGTGAAGATTTGGTTGGAGAGCGACGGTGAGAGCAACCGTCCACGGCGAGCACACAGCAAAGAATGGAATACATACTTTAAAGCTGCCACCACAATTTTAGGATCATCCCTGAAACACCATAAATTAGCCACCATAGGCAAATCGGTTTTGCATGCAAGTTAGGAATCCTGCAAAGAATTAGCACTGAGTAGGAATCGCCGTGTAGTTCACTGCTGAGGCCTGCCTAAAACGCATGGTGTCTGAGGCCTGGTTTATACTTGCGACGCTGCGTGGCGCAGCGTAATGATTGGCATAGCATTTTTGCACCGCCCAGCGGCCATCGCTTTTATACCCCACCACATCAAAACACCACATTTGGCGGTTACTCTATTCGGCAAATCGCGCTGCTGAAGGGAGGGGCGAGGGTGCGATCAGCCGCGGCAGACTCGGTGTTCTTACTTACTCAGTTCCTCCCGTGCTGTTGAGCGCATAGGGCGACGAAATCTTTCCATCGCTGCCTGTCTTGGGCTATTTCTTCGCACTCCTGCCTAGAAATATTCGGTGAGACTCGGTGTGGAGTCGGAGATTTCGGGGGACGAGCGCTCTACCCCTCGTCCCCTTTGCCCGCCTCTCCCCCCAATCCCTGGGCGTGCTCGGGAGTCCAGTGGCTGCAAATCTGCAACTCTTCTGTTTGAAGGGCGCGGGAAGAACTCCGTCGGAGAATTTACCACGGGGATGAGTCATTTTGACATGCTCCTTTTGTTCTGATTCGCCAAGGCTGCATCTCTAGGTCCGGGAGGGGGTGTTCATCATGTATATTGTTTATGCTTCGCAACTAGTTGCGTTGTTGTGTTCCGTTTTTTAAATAAAATTAAAGTTTATTTAGTTTTTCTCAAAATAAAATTTAGGCACAGTCATTTGTGGGGGGCACTCGATCCAGCAGCGTATCCCTGCTTATTGGTGTAAGTGCTTACTGCGCAATTCTTGACGTTAACGTTTTGTAGAGTATTTTTAGGAAACACTGCGTCACTGTTGTACTTTCGGGACTCCAGAGGTCGAGTAGAGGTCGAAAAAGATTTTCGCCCGTAAGACCGGTACGGGTGACTAAAGCTGTGAAACCCTCTAGGCTAAGTTTGGGCGAGATCGTTTATTATGACCTCGACAGCCTTAGTCACCCGTAATTACCGGAACCTACCCTAGTCCAGCGTAAAACGAAAAGCGGATGTCAGGTTCATGATCAGCACCCCTAATAACACTCCTACCAAGGCGAGGTTTTGGCGAAATCGGTGATTATGACATCGACAGCCTTACATTAGTGACCCGTACCGGTCTTACGGACGAAGATTTGTTACGCCTCTGCGCGACCACTGGAGTCCCGAAAGTACAATAGTGCCATTTTCGGACTAGAAGAGCAGTCTAATCTAATAAAAGTCAGGCTTTTGTTCGAAATTATCTGGAACTTTGCCCATCGTAGATAATAAACGATTGAAGAGGGTTTACGCATTTCTGCAACTCTCTGCTCTTCGTCCTTTACCAGTTTTCTCGCCATTCGTCTTCTAATGATCTTGTTTGCCGCCTCATGAGGGAGTGGAGCGTCCGTAGTACGCAGAAGCTCGTGGTCGCGCGTTGGTGACCGCCCAGCGGCGCCGCATCGCTTTTATACTCCACCGCGTCAAAACACCACATTTGGCGGTTACAGCCTTTATAATGCCGCCGCACCGCGGCGACAGTATAAAAGGCCCCTTAAGTAATTAATAAGGTTAATTGGACATATTGATTAGAATAAGGGTATAGCACATCCACGTATGGACGGTGGTCCGCTCCTTCAAAACAGAATCTCCTATGAATGACGTTTGTACCAGTAATCAACACTGAAGAGCTGCTCTTTAGAGCGAGAACGGGCGTTTCCACCAGGGATAGGAATCTGTGGGGCGATCATTGTTCACTGTAGAATTTTTGTTGAAGAAGCTCTGGCGGACTTGGCAACTTCTCTCAAGGGCACTCTATACTCCCGCCGTGGCGCAGCGAGTCAGTTCAAGCGGCGTGACTGGCCGCGCTGTGCTCCGAAATCGCGCTGAGGATGAACTCACACGACGGTGGAAACTCATGTGAATTTATCTTCAGCATTTGTTGGGTTTCGCGTCGTTCTTGATTTTAGGTCAAAAATGGCAGCGCGGAGGGGACGTTTGGTCGGTAGACTACAAATTAAAAAAAAAAAAACTTCGAGCCATCTTTAGACCTCTGAAGACGACGAAACCGTCGAAATGCCAGGCCTAGAATAGACCTAGAACAAACTTTTCCACTTACCAACCTCGCTGCCACAGAAGCAGAAACATCACCTAGTTTAGTTTAGCACATCTAAACACAACATTTAAAATGACCCTTGTTAAGGTCGAGAGGACTCGAGACATTGAAGGAAAGTCTAGGTGCGAGGAAAAGTGTTGCTTGTCCAAACCAAGTTGCAGGAACAGGAGAGTATTTGGACCACTTTTGCTTCAGAATTGTAGATGCTGTTAGCAAAGCAGTTTGGAATACACGGTGAATGGCACTGATTTGATGTTGGGGCGACACCCAAAATTAGATAGGAGATGTGCTCTCCTCCGCGGCTAATCTCGCCGCGTCCTTCCTTTCAGCGTCACGATTCGCCGAATACAGTAACCCAAATCTTTCTGGTCGCTGGTCGAAGTTGGCATAAACGAAAAAAGCACTCGCTACCAGTACCAATTTCAAACCTTTAATGTCTCGTTCTTCACCTTGCAGACACGCTTGCAGTTGCAGCTTTGTGTACTTTATCTTGCTCGAAGCGGTGCAGCGGATTTATCGAGTAAAGAGTTTATCGAGTAGATTTATCGAGACAATAAACGGCAGTCACTAGAATCAGGTGCAAATCTAGACGTAAACAATATTCAAAATCTCCTAGCTCTTCAACGGCATATAAGACAACGTCACAACAATCGTAACTAAACAACAACAACAGCCAAAAAAGTGACAACTAACAACAACATTGAACATGTTTCGTTTCGCCTCTATCTTCATACAAAACCTGTTTAAGATTAGTTACCCCGAGGCTCATCAGTGAAGAAGATAAGTAATTAGTAGTAACAGCTAAATTTTACAAACAAACAAAAAATGAACGCACTGTGTTCCAATACAGTTGTATCAATAAACCATCGCAGCGGATGTGTAGACTTCGAATGCGAAGAGGAGAAGGAGATGGGGAGTATCGACTACGACAATGCATGTGTTCCTTCGGGTATTCTTTTTCCTTTCCTCTCGCCCACTCAATCGGCACTAGTTAAAACTCCACCGACAGTTCCGACTCCACCGACAAGACTTCGGTCGAAAAATTTTTTCGCTGAAACTTTGTCTAGGGGGGTTATTTGGGGTGCTGATCACGAATCTGACATCCGTTTTTCACGATTCGGCCGGAGACCACCCATACCGTTAATATGGGTGGTCCAGGCAGGGTCACCGATTTCGCTGAAACTTCGTCTAGGGGGGTTATTTGGCGTGCTGAACACGAATCTGACATCCGTTTTCGTTTTACGCTGGAGGACGGTAGGTTACGGTAGGTACGGGTAACTAAGGCTGCCGAGGTCATAATCATCGATTTTGCCCAAACTTCGCCTAGGGGGGTTATTTGGGGTGCCGATCATGAATTTGACATCCGTTTTTCGTTTTACGCTGGAGTTTGGGCGAAATCGGTGACCATTACCTTAGTCACCCGTACCTTCCGTAACCTACCGTATTCCAGCGTAAAACGAAAAACGGATGTCAGATTCGTGGTCAGCACCCCAAATAACCCCCGTAGACGAAGATTGGGCAAAATCGATGATTATGACCTCGGCAGCCTTAGTTACCTTTAGCTACCGTAATCTACCGTAATCGGCCGCAATTTCAAAAACGGATGTCAGATTCGTGCTCAGCACCCCAAATAACCCCCGTAGACGAAGTTTGGGCAAAATTGGTGACCCTGCCTGGACCACCCACGTTATCGGTATGGGTGGTCTCCGACCGAATCGTGAAAAACGGATGTCAGATTCGTGATCAGCATCCCAAATAACCCCCCTAGACAAAGTTTCAGCAAAAAAAAATTTTCGACCGAAGTCTTGTCGGTGGAGTCGGAACTTTTAACTAGTGCCACTCAATCTCACATCATTTGTCGAAAAGTACTCTGTCGAAAAGTAACCCAAAATCCCGTCAGTTGTGGTGTTTGGAGGGAACAGAGTATAAAAGCGATGCGGCGGTGCTGACCGGCGCGAAAAATCGATAGCTATGTCGGCCGACACGCCGCGCCGTTTTTTTTGGCACTGTGGACAGAATCACCACCTTCTCATTCGAAGCGGACGTCTTCCGAGTCAAATGAAATACCGTCTAAGAAGGTGGAAACAAATTTTCGATTTAAGTGGTTATCTTTCATCTCGTTTTTCAAGTGTTTGTGTCGGATTTTTACAACTAGTTGTAACTTCTATTTTGAACCGAAGCCAGGGTTTTTACCAACATTCAGATGGCACTCTGAACTTGCAGGACCAGTGCTTTTCACGACATTTTTTTGCGGCGCTCTGAAATATTGCTGTTCTTCTGTCGACCAGATTAAGGTTAAGACCGTTTTTCTAGACAGAAGAATTAAAGGCTTATGAAAATTCTTACGTTCTTCACTTTATAAGGTAAGCGAATTATTGTAATAAATGTTCCAAGAAAATCTTCTTTTTTTGAATCAATCCTATTGGCGGACTTCACTCAGTCTTTTTGACAACGACGATAAGATCAAAAGTAAACTATATTTCATAGAAGACAAGCTGGCTTGGCCTACGAGAGGTCCGCTCTTTGCAATTTCCTTTCCGGGACAGGCCACCCTCTTGGTGATTCTACCGCTTTTTCGAAGTAAATAAAAGACAAGTTATTTGATTATTCGGATATTCGGCTTCAAAATCGACCTACAACTGACGACTGGCCTACTACTTACTTATTAGTCATTGGTTGGATTATTTGAAATTTTAAAATTCGACTATGTTCCTTCGTTCGTTCGTTCGAAAAATGTCAAAAAGGTAACCTCTTGTACCAACAACGTTCAGCTCGACAAGTCGTGACTAATTTATGTAGCATTTTTTACTAAAGGGTCTTTTATTCATAATCCTTCGAGCTTCCACCTTCCACGGTCCACGAAATCCCGCATTTTCTATTACATTTCTTTCGAAAGATCGGAAATCAGCATGTTATAGGTCCACACATCATTTAGGTTAATTTAGAAAGCATCGAATAGATATCAACACCGCATTGAGTCAGCTTTCGAGTCGCAAACGATTTTCTCCATTTTAAATGAGTCATAAAATTCTTCTACTGCAGTGAAGGAGAAATACTTTTTTCAACGAACACTAATCTCGGTCAAATTTTGAAAACTGGCGGTATGTAAAACTGGCGTTGTCCGAAATCGTCATTTTATGATGACTGCGGACACACTTTTTTCTATTTCTTCTCGTATTCTTCTATTTGTTCCCGAGTTTCTAGTTCTGCAAACGGTTTGGTTGGCGATTGCGGCCGTTCCAGCCTCCAGCTTTCCGACGGTGCAGTGTTGCTCAAGTCCGAGCTGGTCGACACCTCACTCGTTTTGCACTCAGCCGAATGGCGAGACGGGGACAGTGCTCGGCCTGAGCTCTTCGCTGCGGCCGGACCGCCTGCGACTCTGGCTCGGTTCGCAGCCGGGGTGCTGCCCACGGGCAGTGTGCTACTCCGGTCGAGGAATAAAAGAACGGTGATCGATCTTTTGGAGAACGTGAGATGCCTCCCAACCTTCGCCATCGAAGTTCACTTGCAGGCCCAGGGGAGGTCCACCTTTTAACTTTTCAGTCTTACCCTAGTGAAATTGTGCTCAGATGCCCTCCTACAGTTTGTATCCCTGCCTATCGCTTTCATTTCAAACTTTTCTTGGACACATTCGGCCGAAATTTTAGTTGTTCTTATAGGTGCGAGTATTGTCTCAATTTCGATTCAAATGACAGAACCTGCGACTCTTCATTGATGAACTCCATATTCATTCTCGCATTTATCTGAATGAATTTCGAAGCTGACTTTTCTTCTTAAGCAGAACACGTTATCAAACCAATCCGAGCACTTCTCAAACAAAAGACGACATGTTGGAAACAAAACTAAGCACGTTATGGCAGTGGCATAATAATCCGTTGTCTTAAGAGAAGTTGCATAAGAAATATCTACGCAAAGTATTTCAATAAGCCTTTCTTTAATGGAAGCGCTTTAGAACCTTAATTTTCAGGGTTCCTCAAAGCAAGTAGAGAAGGCACCACACAGGTTAAAGTAGTGGGAACCTTGGCTAGAGCGTGTTAGGACTGTTTGAAACCATAAGAGGCCTTGTGTTCGAAGAAGCGAGACAACTTCACCAATCCGATCATGCCAGGTGGGACGTCGTTTGCGGCGCGGCGTGGAGCGGTACTTCCGAGGAATAACTCCAACCGAATTCAGGAGGTAGCGCTGCTCTCCGCGTGCAGCGTTTTTGCTCTTCGCAGGCCTACGAACGCAAGCGCTGTCTTTCGTTGGAAGTTGCATGCGATGAGAGACGAACGAAAGACCGGCGACTTCAGCAGCCACGTTGGCAGCGCGTTTTTCGAACATTCACGATCACGCACTTAATCGAGGGAAAGGCGGCGCTGCGCCGTCGCTGTGCGTCCGTTCCTGCTGTTCGGTTCACGTTGGTGACCGGCAGGCGTGTTCTGCGCGAGGATAACTGTACGTCCTCGTCGTCGGAGGACAGCTGCGACGAAAGTTCGGCGGCGCGCAACAAATGCGGCTCCTTATCTGATAGCGCTTCCCGTCGTCAACTGGTCCTCGGGGACCTCGTTGTGACGTCTTCCGCAACGCTCGCTGACCTCTTTCATCTTCGTAGCTTCCGTCGCCCTCCCTTATTCCCCCGGCTCACGCGGCATTCACATTGCTCCACTTTTTGCTTTTCTAACTGCAGCCGAGCACCTTTCACCGTCCATCAGCACAGCGCAGTTTCCATTAATTTATGTCCCTTGAGGCGTTCGATTTTCTAGTGTTGGTTCTATCAGAAGCACATACTGTTCCGCAAAAATTATGCGATATACACATTGTAGGCAAACCAGCCGCCTTCGGATGATTCTGAAACTTCGACGACCAACTCAGTAATCGCTTGTGCTCAGCTTGTAAGTTATTTATTTCCTTTTACATTTCGCTACCCCCGGCGTGCAATTCACGGCAATTTGGAAAAGATCGATAGCGTGTGTTTAGGTTGAACAAAAGCTCCAGGAAATCACTCAAGAGGTCGAGATCTTGGCCGCGGCAGCAACAAAAAGCGCAAACACCGCAAGTGACGAGGGCTGCAACTTACAGGTAGCATTTTTCGTCCAAAATTTAAGTGCACGTGAAAATACACAGATCTTTTCCAGGTCGAAATTAGTTAAACTTGGTAAATGTTTCTGGGTCATTAGGACCTCATAGTATGCACAGTCAAAGGTAGCAAAGTTTCCCGTTAACTTTACAATTCTAACAATTGGCGTTTCTTGAGAAAAGCTGTTTTTGTATCAACAGGCGCGAACCTCTTTTCACTAAGGCCGAACGCTGATTCGGCTTCATTGATTACTGGATGTTCCGGTATCCAAAGCAGGAAATATGGTTGCAGTGCATGCAAGGAGACTGACGCTGAACAATTCGTAGCTCAGCGAGGTAGCTGTTTTTGCTCTTCTGCTGAAATCGTTCTCAGCGCTAATGTCCCCAAATAGTTTGAATCAAAGGACAGCTCTCTTGAGCTGACGTGCACTTTTTTCAAAGCGAGCCTGCTAATTCGATAAAGCCTCTCACAGGGGAAGGGTCTGAAGCGTATGTTTGAAAGGGGAACGCGAGTCATGTAGGAAGAACCTTCACCCACCCCTCGATTAGTATAAAAACGTGCTTTTGCTAAGTTTTACGTGTGTTTTTTGTGGCAAGTCATTAAACCTAAGGGTGGGGGTACTTTAAGTTTCAATGGAATCGGGGCCTCACGAGCGCTGGGAGTCTCTTGTACGACGCTGATGCCATCGCCGTCAGGCGGTTCATGGCGCTGTGGGTAGTGGCGTTGCTCTATCCGAGGAAGATCGGTTCTCGTGGGCAGCGGTGTTTTTGCGTTTCAGCTATTCGGTTGAGATTTGAGGAATCCTGACGTCTACCCAATTTTTAGGCGTTTTCGGCACAATTTTTCCAGAGAGTTGCTGTGGGAAGTATCTTTGTTGCGAGCTGTTTACTAGTGACCGGTTGGTAATCAAAAGACAATGGGCAAGGTACTCAACATAAGCATGTATGAACGTTCAACACAGGCACAAAGTGCATGAAGCAGAAGGACTGGTTACAGTACTGAGAGCGTATAAATCTAAGGCGCTTGATAGCTTGTTTCCTTACATGGAGCAATAACTTGGGAAAGGCCATCCTGGCCGAATTTTCAAGGAGACCAGGATGTGACGTCGTATAACCAGCCTTTGCCAGCCCTAAGCAACCAGCTTTTGAACGTGAGGATGGCACATGATTGGTACTTGAACGACACGACCTTCAATGTGATTATATCAGATCCGTTCTCCTTCAGCTACCGGCAGCTTCGACGCTTACCTTAAGCATGTCCTTTTTTGCGGATCAAAGGGATGGCTATGCGCAGCGACATGGCTGAAAAATGACTTCATAAGCGGCTTCATGTAGCTGAAGAAACACACGTCGGCTTGCTGAATTTGGCCGGTGTACTCCGAGTACTCAACGTCTTCCATTGGGGTATAGTAGCTTGAATCGCCACGCGATTCGAGAAGCCGGTTATAGAGTCCAGAATAGGAGTACAGCTATCGTGAATCTGTGGTACGAAGACATGCTCAAAAAAGGAGAGAATAGTTTGAGTCGTAATGAGACGTGAGTAAGGTTTAACGTCCATACTTCATTATGTTGAATACCTTTCTCGTTGCCACGCTGTTAAAAACGGGTCAGTAAAAAAGGAAGTCGCAACAAAGTTATTCTTCTCAGCGTAGAGCTGAAAATGTGCAGAAAACGCTTGACTCTCGGGGAGAGACCCCAGCAGCGCTCGTGAGTCAGGCCCCACGTTGCCGATTACATAGAAACTTCAAGGACCTCATACTCCTCGGGTTCAACGGCGTGGCGAAAAGGAGGCAGATTCCAATACTACATAATTGAGTGGTGGGCATTCTTCTTATGCGACTCGCTTTGCCCCTTGCGCTTTAGACCCTTTCTCCTTTCAGTGCTGCCCGAATGCCATCTTAGCACATAATACCTTCAGCTTCATCATTATACTATTAAAGTTACCCATATTTTCAACTGCTGCTTAGGAGAACTTGTGAGAATTTGTGGGACGTGAGTAACGTTTAATGTCCATGTGTTTTGTGTTTGCGTGTGTTTTTTGTTGGAATTTCTAGAATGTATTACAGTGAAATGCTCAAGTTATGTGATAATACTGTTTACTTCACGGTGAAATAAGAAAGTTGTCAAATTAAACGAAACTCGCAACAATAAACTATAAAACCAGCTGTTAATCCGCGGCTAGACAAAGACAGCTGTGTCTATGTTAGAGCTTCGATGAAATAGGAGATTAAACTTTGCCTTTAGGTGGAGTCAGCAATGTGCTGTGCTAAGGGTTAATTTACTCTGCTCAACCTCATTTCAAGGCATGAACATCAGGTGCTCTTAAGAAATTCGGGGGGGGGGGGGGCTGGTGTAGCCAACGGGCATCATGCTAGGAAAGGGAACTAAAGAAATATCTTCATCTATTTCGTCATTCACTTTCAAACCCATATTTCCGAAACAATGCTTTTGGCTTCGTTTCAATGTTGTTGAATTTCCGCTGTGATCTCGAAAAATAGGTCTTACCCAATGTCATGCCTGATGTCCATGCCTTCAAATAAAGTTATGGATGCTCTGTCTGCAAATTCATCATTGGCGTCTACGTACATACAATATCACCTTTAATTCGGGCACGATCGACGGCAGGTTTTCCGTCGCAAACCGTCGTGCATTCTCTGCTGAGCAGTCTGCATCTTTTTTCCAGCAGTAGCTAATGAATCGAGCATAGCTGTGCTGCAAGCTAGAATTCGCTAAATTCAAAGCGCTTACAATTGTATGGTCAGCCTTTACTGAAACTTGTGTTTTAGTGCTTTCTTCTGGTTCAAGTCGTTCATTTTCTTCTCTCTCCTACGCTTGCTGAAGAAATCCGTTGCTGACCGTCTTTCTTAATTTGCTCTGTTTCCAATAGTAATGCTTTTTGTTTGATTCTTTACGAGACTCAATTGATGCGTAGAGCCTGTAGCAGGTAGCGTTTATGCACCAATGTTGATACTGTTTTCATGTTTAGTCAAGAGGTCGTTCCACTGTGGCAAAACAATTAAAGGCCCAACAAGGGAAGCTGCAGCTTAACTGTGCGAGAAGAAAGCAAAATTAAAGCTTCTACAAACACTTGGATTGGTCAGGAAAGGAGGAGCCGTTTGGTGTCAACCAGATTCCGTAGAAACGCAATTGAATGAAGATATGTGTGCACGACGGTTTGGCCTTTTATTTTGCAGCTCACTTTGGCTTAAAATGAAGAGTTTTGTGAGTGGTAGAGTTGCACTGTTTGTACAAGCAAGCGAACGCTGTGACACTGAAGTAGCTGCTTTTCACCCTTATCGCATCGCAGAGTAAACACAGGCTAGCAGTACACTTCAAAACGTTCTGCTGCAATGCTGCTGCTAAGCTGGTCCTGAAAACTGTATTTATGTTGTTTCTTGATTTCGCTTATTTTATCGTTATGTCTGCGAAATTTGACACAAAACTCAAGCCTAAACACTCTGGAACACAAGCAGGTGTACTTTGAGTTTAGTCATAACCAATCGCTGAGTTGGCATAGATATGTAGCACATTGAAAAGGCAATAGTCTTCCTCACAACTAACTTAGCCCATTAGAATATTGGCTACAACGTGCCACAGCTGCCACAGTGAGAAGTTGTTCACTATCTAGTGAGCGGGGATGCGACATCCTCTTCTCGAAATTCTTCTGCCTTCGTCATGAAGAATTATTCGACGTCTGTTTTGGGGTGCGACTGTCACCTGCCTTGCCTGGTAATCGAGCAAAGAAGCGACGTGGGAATCGGTCGAAAAAGAAAGGTACAGCAAAAAATATGGCAGATGAAAAAAGTCCATGTAAAGAGGACCTCCTGCTCCTTCGAGTTTCATTCGCGACCTGTTGTTAGAAAATCTTCATTGGAACTATAAACTTGATTTCTGATTTGGATTCTGATTCTGTAGCGGGTCGTGAACAGCTGCGCTGGCAAGAGGTCACTTATGTTCTTCTTGTAGAACGTTTTGAACGAAGAAAGAATTCAAGAAACTCTCCCGGTACATACACGTATGCCGAAAATATGCCTCATGAGGGCGTGTTCACCGCCAATCTCAATTCCTTGTTGGAGATGAGGAATAAAGATCACTAAAGATCCGTGTTTTTGTGCCTTTTTCGTCCTAACTATGGATAATGTGGATATGAATTTCGTGAAATTTTAACGTATTTAGAAGGTGATCATTTTTATAAAATTTTCAATTTTCAGTCTTATATTAAACAAAACTAAGACTGCAATTCAGAGTAGTCTTCTTGACTATTAATAATTTAAGATTTTTCTTTTCAGTGAGAGTCTCACTTTATTGCATTTTTGACAACAATTTTGTGAAGGATTGAAACTTAAAACTTCCTTCTAGATTTATTTACTGGTAAGCCGAATTTGTGATGATAATACACAATTCCTAGGCTATCATGAGCCTTTTTGTAAAATTGTTTCTAACATCTGTCCAGTACTCTTGTGCATTTGTACCTGTGATAATGAAAAACGGGTTCCATGCTCCAGCATTCGTATGACAAATGGTTAGCCCAAAAGAGGACAACAATCATTTGAAGATCGCACCCTGAACACGTTTAGCGTCATCTTCATAACCTTACTGCCAACCATTTTGCAGTGTTAGCCACAATTAGGCTTTACTAAACAAAAAGCTTGGATGTCCTCTCCATTTTCCTTCTGCATTTTTCTTAGGTATAAAAAATAACCAGCGTTGGAAAAACGACCTGCCTTACTCCATGCCATTGCTCATGGGAAAATGAAATGAACAACTGACTTATTTAGTATCAGCCAAGGATGACTTCTTCTATGAAAATGGACCAATGAAAATGTCCAACAGTGCCTTGTTGATCGACACGCCACTGAGCGCTTTACTAAAATCGGAAGCAAATGGTATTCTTGTTTTTCCTTTCGTTTGGCGCTCTACAGTAGCAACTGTATGTTGTTGTTGTTTTTTTTTGAAAACGCACAAAGCAACACCTTTTCCGCCGTTTCTCAGTAACGCTCCTAAAGTATGTATGTAGTGGTTTTAGAAACGTATCACATGTTCTCACATGCACCCAACGTCGTGATCGTTGTTCGTTCATTTCCGCAATATCAAATGTTTCTGTCCCAAAATGTGTTCTTAGACAAGAACGGCGTGAAGAGGCGAGAGTTTTGAATGGAGATGGTTCGATTCTGGCCTAAAGCAAACAGCCTAGACCTATCCCCGGGACCACTAGTCGTCAGTTAGCCAATCAACAAGCAATGGTATCATAACACATTTTCTGAAAACCGGAGGTCCAGGACCCAGAATTCGATTTGATGTGACGCAAGCGTTTCCATTCCTTGTCGTTGCATGGATACGTGCTGAGAAGCACGGATAGTTTGACGGCTGACGGCTTTTTTGGCACTTTAGGCAGGAAAAAGATTTTTAAAGAAAGATAGAAGAGGGAAATCTATCAAATCGCGTTTCCATATTTTCTGAGAGGCATCTACATCTTATTCGGCTAAATGTCTACCGCAGGCAGTAAACATACATCAGGCAGCCTTTCAGTGGCTCTGTAACAGAAAGAAATGCAATAGAAAATGCGCATTTACCGTGCTACGACAAGCCTTAAGATTAGAATCAGTGAACAACGCATAATAGCGGGTCGAGGATGTAGCCACATAGTTTTTCCGCAGTTAAGCGACGCTTCTGGGTGGCATTAGTGCGAACATAACATGTATTAATAGATCTCCATGGGTGGTAGAAGAAAGCACGATGTGTTACATCTAAAGGAAAAGCGATAGTAACAGCGAGTTTTTATTTATTTATTTATTTATTTATTTATTTATTCAAGGCATAGACAAACACAGACAACTGTCTAGCATGTAAAGTGTAAAAAAAAACGAACAAAACATCACAAATTGACCACTCGAACACAAGTCAAGTAAATAACAAACCACAGGGATCATTTCTTGAGTGTTTGGCATTCAACCTTTGACGAACATTCTACAGGCTTGAGCACAGAGCCTCTCTAAATCTTCATACTTGCCCAGTAGCAGGTTTTCCTTGAGAATGCGATAGGTTAAGAAATCTGATCTGATTCGCGATTTAGCAACTGAGACTCACAGTTTTAACTTTCCTCTCACGGATCTTGTCAACATCTCGTCAAGGAATTTATTTGTGTCAATGGAAGCCTTATTTGCAACAATTTTGTATAACATGACAAAATCAGCAATTTTTCTTCTCTTCTTTAGCGAAGAAAGACCAAATAGCGACGATATTCGTGCAACATATTTAAGAGTTCTTCTTAAATATGTTGCATGTACCGTCCACCTGAACGTGGCACGTATATGATTGTACACATAGCGGGCTGTCGAAATTGGGACTAGATGCGCAAGCCTGGAAAACAACACCTTTTCAGCGAGCAACGTCTGAAGTGAGCTTCTCATCCGTCGCGGGATCTGAAGGCTATCGCACGCCAGAGCAATCTCTGAGAATCGAGATCGTCACGCCACCGACAGCGAAGCCAAGGCAGATATTCGCGTCACCAAATCGAACCAGTTCTGAATCCGATCGCCATCCTCCCCCAAAGGTCGCCGATTTGAAATCCATTGCTGAGGAGACGCAACGAATAATCCAGGAAGCGACGACAAGAACTGCGATGGAACGTATACCGGCGCCAACCTTGGAGAAAAATCGCGAAACCCTCGCTGATCGGCTCTCGAAAGGTGTGAACCGCTTCTTTGCGGTGATCACTTCTTTAAAAGACTGGAATTATTTTCAGGAATCCACGACCTAACACAGGGATCAAGTGATCGACTGCAACGATGGAAGACGAAGCTACAAAGTGGCAATCACAGTAGGAGGCATAAAGACCAGAGCGAACCTCCGCCGTCGAGAAGGTTAGCACATTTGTTGTTGAATTACTGAGCTGATAGAGCCAAAGCGTGGAGATGTGTAGAACCTGGAGGGCACGAACTGCCTACATCATAAGTTGCTCTCACGATTTATTGGATGTCAGGTAATTGACGAAAGAGTCATGTTGGACCCTATGTCACGCACACTATCGGTTTTAGGACTCTTCTCTACGTTTATACTGAAATCTGGAAGGTTCTTGTAAGGATCAGACTTTGACTTGAAGCCTGTCTCGTTCGTTGCTCACACGATCACGTCAGCCTTCAGAGGCTCCTCATATTTGCGTAGTACTCCTTACAGCGCACGTTAAAAACGCATGCACAAATTTCGAACTCTGAATTCTTCAAACCGTTACTGCAGTATTTCTTGTCCTTGAGAAACTGTTTGCCCCTCTCTGAGCTCTATGTGATGTTGATTCACAAGCTATCGACTAACCTTTCGGCGAGATCGCCATGTTCAGGGCCTGAAATGGACACAATCAACTAGGAAATATCTTGCCAAATCTCGTCTCCAACCTACCTAAGCCAGTGCCAACTTTCGAAACCATGACCAATGAGAAGCAGGACAAATACTATACCTTCATCTGCCTTCAGAATGCCTCAAGGCTTTCCTCGCGGACGCATCAGTCTCATGATTCAGCATCTTGACCACACTACATATGGGAACCTAGAACAGTAGAATCTTCAAGGCTTTCTTTCCGGGCGTTCCTTGGTCTTCAAGCTGTTCGGTGACTCTGACGTGAACTGCTGTGAGTTATACATAGCCTTCTAAAATTCTCGTTTCGAAACACCTCTCCTCTATGTGGTTACCAGCCCAGGCCAACCAAGCCTTCCATCCCTCCGGGGTCGGTGAATTGGTACCAGACTTGTCTGGGAAGGACAAAGTGCTGACTCGTCGCCTGTCCACAAGAATTCAATGTATGGCCGAATACGCGTTCAAATCGTCTCCACGACAACCCGTAGGAGTAGAATGCGTTGCGCATTCCGAAAGGGATTGAGTAACGCCGTCCTTTGTCCTTTATCTTTTTGTCCTTTATGTGGCAGTATCCTCTACTTGATGGCACAGCCGGACGATGCCCACTGTAGCATGCACCCCCAATCGAGGCTTAGTGTAAACCAACCACACATTCAAACCGCCTCAGGGGTATCCCTAAAACAAGAAAAATCGTTGACAAAGGTTATGTTAGGCGTGATTTTCCAGTTACAGCGAACGTCACGACTACGTGTTGCTGTAAAAACTTGAAAGCTTCGAGGCAAGGAAATTGAACCAGAAGTATTCCTTGCAACGATAAGTGACAAAACAGCTGTCGGCAGACTTACACCTCAAAAAAGGCCAAAACACCTATAATGTCACAAAGAAATAAGTCTGCATTACTTTCGGCATCGTCAACGACGGCATCGTATGCACATACGAGCAGCAGTTCGTTAGAGGTAGAGATATTGATAGATGATATTGTGATGGAGATATTGGCTCCTTAATCATTTCTTTCGTTCGCCTTCTCACTACGGCCGATCCTCGTTTTCATCGCCTTCGTTAGGATTTCTGCAGATAAATTGCGTAGTGCCGAAAAGGAAAGAGTGCCTCAGCAAACTAGGACACGGCACATTGAAGCTTTCTTTCGTTTTCCTTTAAAAAATAAGAGCGGAAGTAACTTTTCTGCAACCAACTTGAAGAGAATGTTTATCTCTCATCGAGCGCACTTTCTCATAATGTGGTTTGGATCGCCAGTCAACGAATTCTTCACGAGGGATGCGCTTAGAAAAGTGTAACTCCTGCTTTTTTCTTTCTGACCACCCGCTGCCATTACACAAGAAGGGAAGTGGCTTTTTGTTGTCGTTTGCTGCAAGCGCAACTAGTGGTTGTACTCATCCCGAGCTCGGCGCCAGGCGCCAGCGTTATTGACAGAGTGCAGACAGTTTTGTTTTTGCGTCCATCAGAGTAATTACTGAACTTAGCAACCCGCTCGCCCGACTCGCTCCTCCCAGAGCAGCGTGTGCTCTGCTTTTTCCGATCACCTTCCCCAGCCCCAGCGCGGATCCAGTTTCGTGTATCTGCTGTTCAATCTGTGCAGCGTTCTTGCTTCCTAGGGTTCCTTGCGTTCTTGAACGTTATTGAATTGCTTCCTTGAAGGCCACCGATGCGTGCCGACCTGGACACCGTGTCCGACTGGAATGACAGATACCCTCCTCGCCCTCTTCATCCGTCCCGTTCAGCGTCGAATGCCCTGCAAGTTAAACACTTCGTCTCCGGCCAGAACATCGGGTACGCTCCTTTTTGATTGATCTCTTAGCTTTTCGTGCTTTCTTTTACCCCACTATTTCATCTGGAGCCATTATGAGCAGATGCGACCGACGATACTCTACATTGTAGTACTGACGAAAACCTTACTTCCGTTTGCATTGTTATTCGAAATGTACGATTATGCATAGGCCTTGCGAATTTCTTTTCAAGAGACCATTTTAAGTTATTTCAAGTAGTCTCCTGCTGTTGTTTAAAAATTATTTTCAAAACTGTTTATTTCTGTAAACTGAGGAAATAACGTAGAACCATTTCATCTGTACAAAGCATTATCTGCTACGAGATTTCGCAATATTACACGGTGTCCGACTAGAGTGACAGATACTCTGATCCGTGATCTTTTCAGCTTAGGGCTGGGTAGAGTCTTAAGTAGTCGAGTTACCACTCTCGAAGGGTCACTCGTTTTCTTCTCCTAGACTTTCACTGCGTAGTTTATGCATATGCTGATATGTGTTCACAGTTAAGCTTCACCTGGCTTATACATACATATGTAGCTGTTACAAGGCCAGATTGGATGTTGATACCAGTTTCTGAACTTCGGATTTCGCGTCTTTATCCTCGCAGGCTCTGAGGAAAGTAGTTTCCCGATCACTGTATCTTCCATGTTCGCTGTAGTCCTCTTGAAGTCGTTGCTCTTGTCATAGTTTCTAGCTTTTTTTCTTAAAGGCGGTGGTCTTATACACTGTTCTTTGTTTCCTCTCACTTCTAGGACACTATTGTTTTGCCTAAGCAGGAGTTTCAGCTGTTAGAGCCTCCCATTCTTAATTACATGTTCCACACGCATGCGGTTCCTGCTCCAGCAGCTTCTCGCATTGCTACATGCTGGGCTGGCAAGTGATTTTGCTCCTCAGCGCTGAAGTGCATCAAGGTCAGGAAGGCAGTGCGCTGCCACTGGCCTTCTTTTTAAATAATCTGAAGCAGACGCCTGCAACTACCTCAGCCGTCAACAAAAATCATCGACTGATCATCTTCAGAAGAACTTCTCGCTTTGTTTTCTTTCCGACAGATCTTGTCATTATAGCAGAAGTGGCCATCTGAGGAAATGTGATTTCTACCAATCTGCATGGAAGACTTGGCTTGCAGTATGTAGTAATTCGCCTGAGCCTTCCGAGCAAGTGTTCACAAGGGAATGTTCCGAAGCCTATGGTATGCTAAACTGCTGAGCGAGTCGTTTGGGAAAAATTACCCCCCGTCAGCCAGTATCACAGTGCGCTACGGTTTTGTAGAATCGTTCTACCAACTAGTAGCGGACCCTCAAAATTGCTGTGGAGTCGCTACGGAAGCACCTGACAAAACAAAAGGCAATGCGCACGCGTCGGATTGCGTAAGCAGTGCATGAAACCTTCATACATTCTGGCGCAGGGGTTAGCGGTCTCTCATCTTAGCGGTACATCGTGGGTTCCGCCCTCCCGTACTGTGTGCTTAATTCCATTTCCGCTTCTTGTTTTCGCATGATATTTGAGAGTGTGCGGTTTCTACACCTTTTTCTTCTTCTGTTTTTGTCACACTGTATAATCTCAAATACGGGCTTGTCTGTGAGTTATCCATATCCTTTCAAGGAGCACTGACTAGAAAAAACCTCATGCTCAGACTTTCACGGAAACCGGAATTCGATAGCTGTGCTGCACCTTGTTCTACCATGCAATTCGTGCTTCTGCATAGGCGGTGCTGAATCATATATAAACCACTCTTATTAAGGATCTTCCGTGTTGAAAGGATAAAGGGAATAGCACTAAATAACTAAAGGAAAACGCGGGACAACAAACATAGGACAACTTGCAACATAACAGGTGCTTGAACTGCATACACAACAATGAAAAGACAGGGCTACAAAACCCTGCGAAAACGGACCCCTGCCGCACCCTCTGTGCGTCGAGAATATTGTCCCCTGCTGTTATGCCATTCAACTCGCGCCAGTGCCGATGTTAAGGACTCGGCTCCATCGTAAGACTCGACTCTTTCAGTCCCTTACACAACGATTTAACGATTCGTGAAGAACGAATCATAGCTTCATACCAATTCGATGCTGGAGATCCCTCCTATATGATCCACTTCCCTGTGATGACCCTTCACTTGGTAGTGGCTTCGAATGTTTGTCACTAGATGTAGTAGTTTGTGTGATAAGCATTGTTATTGTTTGCACATGACCAACGGAAGATAAGTAGGCTTGGATTGAAGTTTAAAGAAGAATATTATTTTCCAGGATTCTGGTCCTATGACTCATGGTATTATTATATATTTTCTCATTCAGAAGAAACTGTAGTCAGATCAGTAATCAACCACATTTAGCTTTAAATCGCGTAAGCGCTCAAAACCTGTGAATGTGCTCTGTGCCCGTTTCCTTCACCTATTGCTCTGGCTGGGTTTAGCTTTTTTCAGCCTTAAACTCTGAGATCGGGCCTTCAATTGCACTAGGGTTGGGGGGGGGGGGTGCCTGCATGAGTTGCACTAAAGTCTGCATTGAGCTGCTCGCTGTTTTCGTATGAACACAGAACGGCTGTTCTTGACGTGCGAGGATGGTGCTTTGCTTTCAACCACCAGCTCTGTAACCAGCACGCGTGGTTTCGCTTCCGTGCTAGAGAGTGCGCCATGTCCAGCGCTACCTACTCCAAAATAGCATCCTCGTTACCTTTGCACTACTCTTTTAATGTGCGCTTGCAGTGTCGGGTTGAGCCAACCGCTGATTCCTACTGAGGTATTTCCTAGGAGTGAAATGTTCATATTTCTTCAAGCTAGGGGAGGGGATACCACCCCTCTGGGGAAATTGAATGTTGCCTCTGTTGACGGCTGTCATTCAACGGTCAGTGCTTCGAATCTCGTTTTCGAGTGAGTAGGAAAAAGTATGTACATTGATGTTATCCCATTTCCAGCTCTTATTTTTTTTTGATGAGAAGCAGACCTGATAATGGTCTATGTTGGTTAGGAAGAACCCCCTAGAAACATTCGAGCTCTCAAATTGTGGTGATTTGTCGCCGTGGCCAGTGGAGGTCTCGGGGTTCGCCACGCCACCACTTCCCACCTTTCACTCGAAATTCGCAATGCTTCCGTGCGTGACGTGTCGATGAATCGCCGACAAGCATCACCATCGCTGCCTTCACGCTGTGGAACGGCGCCCAGCGAAGTGCGGAGAAGTGTTCCAAAGCTACTCGGCGGCTTCAACTTAGAGCGAGCTCCCGGTCAGTGACTGAATAGACGGCGTCGGGAGGTGTCATACTGCTGACGATCTCACTGATGATCACCTACCAACTACTTTGCTCCCGCATCATTGTGTCACCCATCCTCTCGCACACGTGTCACGGGCAGCAATTATTTGCGGGTGGCATTGGGTGTCGTTCTGACCAGATGGTTCCATTCGGACGTTGCTATCATCTCACTTTACTCAATCTGCTTGGCCTCTTAGAAATCGCTGGCCATAACCTCTCTCACCCCATATGGTCACCGCCCAGATAATCCTGTCCTAAGAGGTGAGCGGTTTTTCGCGCACAGTATCCTCTGAGATCCTTTACATTGCAAGGAATTGTATGTTTGCCAATTTTTTGAGCTGGTTAATATTTTGAATCTGACAGAATATAAAAGCTGTAGAGATCATTTAAAGGGCGACCTCAAAGTCTCGAAGCAGCCGTACGTTTAACAAGCACAGTACTGTAATGGTATGATGATTGAAAGCGAAAGGTATAAAAAGGCAGTCCTTCATATGTAGGTTTATATCACATATTGCTCTTGTAGCTGCTAGCTCTTCTCACCTTGCTGTATACAGTGATACCCCGAGATGGATCTGATCCCTGAAAACATAGCAATTTTCGGAAGTTTTCAGAAAGCTGTCTGTGCCTAATCTCTAAACGTACTGCAAGAATTTTATTAGGGTGTGTTCTTATCACGACGGGGTTCAAGCAAATGGTGCGGATGATCAGCCAACAGATCTGGTCATCTGCCTCTATGTAGTTGTTTTTCTTGTCTTAATATGCTTTCTAGAGGCAGTTATTAAGAGTAGCATTAAAGTGTGAAGTTACGAAAGGACTCAAGAAATGTTATGGAAATTGTTCAATAACTGCGCATCATTCGAAGAAGGAGAAGAGCTGGAAGGGCACCGTGAAATGTGTAAGTAATAATTGAATGAGCAAACGACTGATTACAAAAAGAAACATTTAAGCCTCGAACGACGGTCATTCAGTGGAAACGTCAACCTAAGCCAAAAGCCTCTCGTGAAAAAAACTTGCTCCTTGCATCATAAAAACCCAAGGACGGCTACATTGCGAGAGGCTCGAAGAAGAGAGAAGCCGGCTCATTAATAATACAGCAACATTTCTTCTATTTGAAGTGGAGAATTTGGCTTGCAAACAGCAGAACAGGCTATTGGCACGCTTTTCGTTCAAGAGTCAGTTCTTGCTCCTTGTACGAAGAAGATTGTCCAGATGCTCTTTCATGACCGTTCGGTTGTGGGTTGCATTACAGAGAGTATGTACAGCCGAGTGCAGCAGAGACCTTCACATTTGTGGCAAATTAGCGGCGATCTCCTGCCCACGGGTTTCGTGCGCGATTATGGCTAATCTCCTGATGAACGATACTTTTCCTTGGGAGTGAGCCAGATTGCGATTTCACATACAAGCGACGAGAGAAAGCAAAAATTGCCTCCGATTCCCTTCTGCTCTTGCCGAAGCTGAGGCTCCTCGCATTTACTTCTGGCCACTATACCTGCGCGATAAGGATGGCTACAACAGAGCTACGAAATGCTGAGAGAGCAGGACGGAAGATACGGAATCTGAGACTAATGAAGGTGTGCACGAATATAGAGGAAGTGTCGATGAGTTTCCGTCCTATGGAGTCACTCGAAATTTGTCCTCCCAAGCGGCACGCACTCTAATCACCACCTTTAGAATAACACTGCGCGACGTAATGTTTATAGCGGTCGGCGCGAATATACCGGACACCGTACGGATCGGCCAGGGCTGTAAACTCTGTACCTATCTCGCGGTCGCATCGATTCCTCCTCGTCGTATCCGCCGAGTTTCGCTCATCAGTGCGCCACCACGATAATTTCCGAAAACACACGACTAATGGCTCCTCCGGAACGACGGTCACCTCACGCCTGATGTTTGTGCTCCGTCTTTGTCCGTCTTGGCTGTTCACACGCTACAGCCGCCAGGAGATGGATGACCACGATGGCGCCGTCGTCGCTGACCTCAACGGAGCTTTGACCGAGCGACGGTCTTATTCTATGATGTCATGCCACGAAGAAGACGAAGAAACAAGCCTACACAGATCGTGCGACCATCCCCTCGCACGATATCCCACTGTGACAGACGGCGGGGGCAGACCCATTCAGGCTGACGCTGACGAGTTGATCTCGGCCCGCCGCCGTTTTCACCTTAGCCCAGACACACTCACTCTGCAAGGTGGCGAGGTGTTCACCTAATTTGATAATGCAGTGAGGCTGCGCCGCCTGCCGAACCGCAGACAGCGCCTCGTGGACGTTCCTGGCCAAGTTACGACGGCTCTGGAAGTGTTCGCGAGCACCAAGATTGTGTTCCAGCCACCGAGCTCGCCCAACGGAGACGCCTTACCCACAAGCCTTCCCTTGCGGCTGCACTCCTCGAAAACACCTCCAAATTCTGCTCCGCTGTACTACGCAGCACCACTTTGTTGAAAGCACAAGGTATTGTGTAACAGGTCTTCTCCTGGCTGCGTTCCAGTGCTGTCCCCTCGCGATAATTTTTTGAATTTCGCAGTGAAGCAAAAATTCCAGCGTTATTCACAATCTTAGAGAGGCGCCTCGGGTCAAACTTTTCTTGTTGTTTTAGTTGTTATGTTAGTTGTGTAGGAATTTTGTTATGGTGATAGGTCGAGCTGTAAGAAATTGATATGATAAAACTACTTACTTATTTTGCATGAATCTCCTCCGCTCCTGTTCGTCACGATTTTTGCAGGAATTAAATGTTGATAATGCTCTTCTACCTATTTCACGTGGCTGCTACATATAGGCAAACGTTGGACGCACTTCATTTACATTCTGAGTTTTGATTCCACGCTGAGACACTGTACGCAACACAACTCGGATCCAACTGGCCGTATTTGCTATCAAGATATTTCCTTTTCCTCGTCACTATGATGACGCTTCTAAATGGCAACATCTAAATGCTGAAATGCTAATGATGAGCCCTCTAGAGGATTTCTCCTTCAGGTTGTAACGTAAATTTCATCCGGTCACAATCCCTCTACCATCCACGTTCGCTTTTAGCCAGAGCTGTAGTTTTATGGACTTTGTCAACTGCCTCCATTTGATGCGGTGGATGGTCGTGCAGTTGCAATACCCGTCGTCACCGTCATTCGAGTGTGCGTTTATCTCCTAATTAACGAGAGAACGAAGGACACCGAGAGCGGAGAGCTCTGAAGCGCTCGGACTGATTCTAAAATTCCGGAAAGGGGTGGATTCCCTGGTTGAGGTGCTGCTCTTACTGAGCAGAAAATGTTTCAGAACATCTCTCCTGAATGTTCACTCTGCGGGAAAACCATCTTTCAGGACAAGGTTTTGTTTCAAATCTATTTCAAGTTCTGCTTTCCGTTCTGCAGGTCTTCGACACTACTACCGCCTCATTTGTTTAGAAACCTTCGCGATGCAGGGCTGAGTCCTGCATAGGCCCCTTATCTTGTCGCGTCGTTATTTATACTAATGATGCCTCCAGCACACGATCCTTTTCAAGCGGACATTCTGGTCTACGTTCAGAATTGGGGACATCGAAGGTTTAGAAGTTTGCTTCGCTGATTTCCCTAACCTTGTATCATAATCATTTTGGCCTATTCTAACGGAATAGGAAAAGAAGAACAGCAGGAACCTCTTATTAGTAGTTTGTGGTCATGTTTGGCTGCTCGCCTCGCATTTGCGGCTGCCACTTCCCGCACCCTAAACGCACTGAAATCCACGCGTTCGAACTTTCCACAGTTCCGTCGGGGTCACGAGTGTGCTGCGGGTTGTGCCCTGTCTTATTCCCTGTGTCAGGCAAATTGGGTAGGATGTGGCGAGGCGCCGGGTTTTCGTCGTCCTGATTAACCAGCCCGGTGTTTACTTGTCCTACAATAGCCTCGGCACACATGGCAAGTGTCGAGGAGAATCGCGGCAGCAGATGGTAGCATAATCCCATTCGCTGCACGCCTTCTTCACCGTCGGCCACTTAGTCTCGCCACGGTCATCCCAAAGCTCCGATCCACTCCTCACATGCTGTTCTCCACACACTTCAACTCATTCGCAGAGCTCCTGGCAACCTCTCTGTGATCTCCTGTAATCCGCTGTCAGACTTCCGTTGGAACTTGTGATTTCTATTTTCTCACAACCAAATGCGTAGCTAGCTGTCGCCACTAATCGTGAATCCACGCGCACTTCGCGCTCTAATGCTCTCCCTCATAGAGACGATTAGATGGAAGACTTAGATGTCTTTACTCCCTTCTTTCCTTTTTTTCTGGCGCTATTCCAAGATCTAGCGTTCCAGAGCCCTTCAAGTAAGTTTAAGAAAGTTCTTTCTTTAGCCGTTCCTTTTGTGAATATAATTTAATATGTCCATTTATTTGGTTAGGTCAAAAGTTGCTTAACAAACTTCACACTTAAATTTTTCGAAACGGTGCCAAGAAATGCATGCGCGTCGTCGTGTCGTTGTTTTTCCGATGTTTGTCTTTGTCCTTGTACATTTTTTGTTTACACCTTTCTTGCGCCGTTTTAATTACTATAACGGGCAGTTGTGTTCCTTCACTTTCTCATTCTCTGCTCGTACTCACAGCTCCTCTTGAATGCGCACGGACCAACTTTCCTCTGCATAGGAACAGAGGCCTGCTTTTTTAAATGTTTGGCGCAGAATTAGTAACCGGCAAGTTCTACAACTAGTTATCCCCTTTAAGGCACTCCTGGCTTCTTGAAACTGGTTATGATAAGAGACCGTTCTGCTACACCACAACCAGTGGCGTTTGAAACCCATGTCCGGAATTTATTTGGAGTCGCGGCTAAAGCTCTTGATTCGTTTTTGTGGGCCTACTGTTAAACATCCCGCTATTTGCTCGATGCTCTAATAAACCGACTTTCAACGGCCTACTGGCCGCCGATCGTCGGGTTGGCGGCTTCGCCCCCGAGAATAGAACCGTCTTTTTTTCTGCTTTGGCCCTCTTACCTTTACTGAGGTACCCGTTTTCCATATGGCGAGAAGCAAATCGTGAGGGTCCCAATCCGAAGTGCTTAATCTACAGAGACATAAGCAAAATTGGTCGGTATTGGCCGAGCAGTCGAGACCGCTTACTGTCCGACGGCAATAATACTCGCCCAATTCCTGTAACCATTCCCCTACAACCCTTCTTCGCCGTCATTCCCTTACCTCTGTACCAACACAAAGAAACGGCGCGAAAGTCAAGCACGCACACGCTTTTTGCAAGAAGCCAGTAGCAGGCCTTCTGAGGCAGAAGTCTGTGGCACGTTTTCTGGATCTGCACGCATCGACGTCCTGTGTTGTATAACATCTGTGAAACGTTTGCTGAGACCGACGCCCGTGTCACGACGTTGCCACCACGTCAGCGATACGTTTTCTGAGTTGTAAGCTCTCATTACGATGTTCTGTTCCGATCAAATTCCGAGCACCAGGCGGAACTTGAACATGCACTGCTTGCTCACCGGGCAGGATGCTTCGCCATTGCACCATCTTTGCTGCTTGACCGAGCGCAGCATTCACACCTCGTGAGTCCAGTCAGCACTCACCGATTTACCGACATTTACCGCATTTGCAAGCATTTCATCACAAATGCATTTAATGTACGGAATAGGTATGAAGTTCTACAAGTGTTTCTTTCAATACTTCGCATTAGCAGTCAAGTCCGGATGTGGAAATAATTGCTGTTAAGACGTGCACGATTAGACTGGAGACCAATCTTTAATCTAATGTTTTCTATGTTCGATAGCAATAGTACAGCTCTTCAGTATACGTGCACTTTTCTCTGGCCTACTTGGGCGCGTGGTAGCACAGTCGGAGGAGGTGCCGGCAGTCGTGTACACCCAATTCGGGGCCTTGGTTCGGATTTCCTGCCCACGCCCACCCAATCTTCCATCCCTCAGGGGTCGGTGAATTGGTACCAGACTTGTCTGGGAAGGATAAAACACTGACGTATACATTGGCTGGCCACAGCAATTCATTGTATGAGACAAACACACACCCAAATTATTGCTTCCACGACATTCCGTTGAAGTAGAATGCGTGGCGCATCACGAAAGGGACTGACTAACGCCGTTCTTTGCCCTTTATCTTCATCCCTGCTCTGGCCACACAGTCGAATGATCCTGTAGATCGATGCTTGGAGCGCCTGATACACGCCAGCTCATCGGAGTTACGTCGCCCGCAGAGATCCCGCTCCGCCGGCCGCGCGGGCTGCCACAGCTGGCCTTCTGCGCTGCTACGTGCGGGCCTTGTCACTTGTTGCTGGTTTCTGCCACCGGGTGTGAATGCCTTCCACTTCTTATTCGCTCGCTTCTCGCTCCTCGTCCCACCTCCACAATGCGCTGCACGCCGTTCGTTACTCTAGACGAGGCTAATAGCAATGGGAAAGTAGCGAGTAATTCTTCGCCGAGGTGGCAGTAGGCCAGGAGGGGGCGAGGGTAGAACGGCGAGACCGCACTGGTTGGGGTGGTTCACTTTTGTGACGATGCTTCTTCTTACTTTTTCTTACTGGAATTTGCTACATTTAAATGCCTAGACGACTATGGAGTGTATCAAAGATCAACTGTTTTAGCCCCTTCATCCTTGTATGGGCCACTCCAACTTCTGAAGAAATGTCGAATGTGTTGAGGGTTGAAGTCAGAAATCTTGGGTACCACGATCTTTTCTGTGAAGAACACTACGACTGCTTTACATCTAAGGCATCTATTTATAGTAATGATTATTTATATTTTATTTATTTATTTATGAATTCATATGCATATATCGTATTTTTCGTTCTTTTATTTACCAACAATTCCGCTGTTCTACGTTACACTCGCAAGCCATTGGTTCGTTAGACCATTGGTTGTATATGAAATGTTGTGCTGAAGACTTAAAAGGGCAAACTCTTAACGACGAAGTTGAGAAAATTCAGAACATTCCATCGGCCAAGGAGGGCAAAATGGATCCCCATTTGCAAAAGCTTGCTTCTAGGGCATGAACTCGGCTTGTTGATGTTCACAGAATAATGCATGGACGTACTGCGCTGCAGTTAGGGAGTTCTTCCATAGAGTGAGACCCTTATGATCAGGGGTATACAATGCAAGCTCACTTTAGTTAAAGCAAAATTAAATTGCACAGAACACTTTTCACGAGCGGTGTACATGCTGATTGCTGTGCACTGAACTGAGCAAGAAAATGAGTATACATTCCAGCTATTCCTCCTTAAAAAACCTAGATCAGTTCGACTAGGATGAACACCTCCTGTCCGAAGAACAACTGTAATTGTCGTTCGCTTATTAGTTATATTCTTTTTCCTTAGTTTCTCCTCCTGGACTGTATTTCTTTGTTATGTACATACTATGAGTCGCCGATTTTGTTTTTGTCCGTGGCTGTCACTGAGGCTTTTTCCTTTTCACCTTTTCACCTTGTTATTCCGCTCAAAAATGGATTTCATCTCACGTAGTATAACAAATTAATAACATACTCCGCCACAATCTTAGTGGTGGGTTGGGCTACTCTAGGAAAGGGCAGACTGCTACCGTAGCTTGTGTATCGAAGTTGTCCACACCTGGGAGGGAGTGCACCGCCCTAACCCGAATCGCGCCAGGGCGGCGATAGCCTTGAAAAGCACGCCTCATTGGTTATGCGGAACCGGTTCGTTTTCTATGCTTTTATGTGTTGATCAGTTGTGCCTCTATCTTCGGGATGGTGTTTCGGCGCCGTAGTGAGGAGGCTGAGTCAAAACCCTCGCTGCTGACCTGCTCTCCAGCGAGTTCGCCTTTCTCCTCATTTTTGATCGCCAAGTGGAAGACAACCGGATTCACGAAAGCGAACTGCCGCATTCGGAGCAGCTCACAGCTTGCCGACCCCGGGTACTCAGCGGATTCTTCCGGCGTTCAGTTCTGAGCGCTGCTCAGTCGTAGTCTTGAGAGTTCGCTCGAAATTTGCGTGCATTGCCGCCTTCCATTCGGTCATCAGGCCTACTCCACGAGACCCCCGTCCCACTCCAGAAGTGGACAGTCGTATTACTCCAATTACAAAGAGGCGAACGCCCTTGATGATCGGCTATTGCCTCGGAGCCACATCAAGCGTGTGGCTGCACCCTTTAATTTACCGGTGGCCATTCGCACTTTAGGGGCGGTATCCGCTTCCAATCTCTTCTAACACTTATTGTTCGCTGATATTCTCGGTCTGCCCCGGAAAAGCAGTTCCTTCTTGATTCCTGTAGTGTCTTTCAGCTACAGCGGTTCGATCCTGTTTTGCAATGTTCGTGCCCACCTTTACGCCGAGGAATCGAGTGCTTGTCCGTCACTCGAGTTGCTCCTATTCCTTATATGTGAACTTGGTTGTCTCATTTTATTAGAATCCATCTGTGTTTCTATTCTCCTCCATATTCATACATAGACTTCTTTTTTACTATATTCACTTTTAAAAACTTTATATTATGAAGTTTGTTTAAATATTTCAGTGAATTTTGCATACGTCATTAGTTTTTCGCTTTCTAGCCGATGAAGCAAGGAAACCTGCAAGAATTGCCCTGCATGCCTTGGAAACGAGAACTTTCTTTTTTTATTTAGGGTAAATCATCATGATTTACAAAAAATGTTACTTACATATTCGCCATGTTTTTATTTTTACTGCTGGAGGTCGTTTAGCTCTACAGATCCTAGAAATTAAGTCATTCGAGCACCTGGCAAGTATCCGCTCTTTTCGCGCTCCAAATTTTGCTGCCCTTTTTCAATTCTTGGAAAAAGTTGTTGTTTCCTCGTTAGGGTAGCTGATGATACGTTGAAAGCAATCTGAAGATTTCATATCTAGCATGCGCATAATTATCTACTAGGGCGCGTGTAGCGTAACCGGAGATGGTGCTGGCTGTTGCATGCTCCCGGTACCTGGTTCTTGGTTCTCCCGCCCAGGCCAAGCAAGCCTTCCAGCCTGCCGGACTCGATGAATTTGTACCAGACTTGTCTGAGAAGGATAATGTACGGACTTGTTAATCGGCTGGCTACCGCCAACTCGTTGTTTGGGCCCAAATACGTATTGAAATCACCTCCATGATATTCAGTAGAAGTGGATGGCGTGGCCACACCCCAAAAGGGATTGAATAACGCCGTCCTTTGTCCTTTGCCCTTTGTCCTTTGTCCTTTATGTGCTGATTACCTTCTATGAGTGCTGCTTTTTAATTACATGTATTTATTTATTTAATTAAATATGCTTATTTATATATGAGAAAAAGTCAGCTTGTCCATTCAACTGTTTTAAACGCATGCATAAGATGCCTAAAGATATCGCGAACATTCGGTGGTTGGGCAGTGGAGCAAAGGAGCTGCTGGCTGCTGGTATGGTATCGTACTCATGCGATGGCTTTTTCCCAGTAGTCCAACTATCAGTGCAGTAGAGTTGGATCGTTGCTTAGTAGCTCTCCATTCACTTTCGGCATGCAGCTCTTGCGCTGCTACCGTGATGCATTCAAGAAGTAGGGCTCCACTTTCGCGACGTCGATGACCGGCGCAACGCACCAGCCGCGGAGACCTCATGCGTAGCTGCTGTACGACCGAGCGACATATGCCCGCGGTGCGCGCGTCTGGAGATGACGTGATCGGCGGAGGGCTGCGTCGTTTTCCGGGGGGGGGGGGATATTTTGCGTGCGGTGCGCGTATCAGCTCACCTTCGCCGCACTGCCGCCTGCGGTCCCTCCGTTCGCGTCGACCTTGCCGGGAATACCACGCAATTGACAGTGTCCGCCAGCCGGACCGGCGTCCTCACTGCCACCGATGCTTGCCTACTCATCCCTCTCACTCCCCTACTCGTCTCATCACAGTAGTCAGTGCGGCGTGACAAGGTGAAGAACTGGAACAAGAGGCTCGCGGCGAGTACGTGGCTGCCTCAGCTTCTGATAGAATCTGCTTACAGAAGAGAGGGCATGGACCATCGAACACTGAAGAACCGCGAAAACAGCGTCAGCCAGAAGGACCTGTCCTTTCACTACCACCACATGAACAGCCTGCAGAACATCATGAACACGCTCGATGGTGAGTCCAGCTACGACTGAGCGTTTACTTTATCAGCGACCCTCTCTATCAACTACATTTGGGAGTTTTTTGTTCGCATCCTGTCGTAGTTGTTATAGGATGAATGACTCCCGTGAAGCGAGTGTTATCATCTCTTTTAACGTGATTCTAATTCACTCAATAATTTGAAGTTTGAAGGAACGCGCATTGGGTTGGCCTTTTGTTTACATTTCGAATGCTGTACTGCCATTAACCATTACTCGGAATTGTTGGTTTTTCTTGCCAAGTTTTTTCCTTTTCTGGCTCGGCGTTCTGTTTCTACTAACTTTATCTTTTTTGTTAAAGTTCTTAGCACGCCCCTCAGTGGCGTGGCATATAGAACAAAAGACAATTAATATAAATTTGATGACACGACTTTTTCGGGTGGAAAGGAAAACCTAGCCATCATTGAGAGTTACTCTCTCAAAAACCGTTTCGTTGTACAGGAGAGGTTCGAGCGTAGCTTTTAGACCAGAGAGCAATGTCTGAGAGAAGCATTTCTTTGATGATAGCATATACTGTGCGTGAGATGAAGCATTCGTTTAGTGCGCTGTCGTGTTTTTACCAAGTTCTCTTCTTTCTTCACCTCGCTCATTCCTTTTCATATCTGAGGTATTCGTTATGACGGAAAAGGAATGCAGTATTTTGGCCTCGCTATTTCATCCTGGCTTCCTAACTTAACAGACCTTTGTGAAACTCCTTAATCATGAGCTTCAGCTATTAGAGATGTTACTTTGAAAAACATGAGATAAAGCAAGGTGTTTTGTGAAAGTACAATAACTACCCAAGTTACATAGACTTATCAGCTCATGCATACATACTCCGATTACCACTTCTATTTTTTATTGGACAGCTGCGGCCTGGTCACCGTTTCTAGGTGGCTTGATGGAATGCATGACATCGTCCTGAAATTTGTTCCTCCTATCTTAACTACAAAAAAAAACTCGCAGCCTAGTAAGGCAGTTTAATACGTATATCTAATGTTGTATTAGAGGATTGTTGTTGTTTGGTACTCAGGCAAAGAGGGACCGTTTCCGAGAAGTATATAGACTGATGAGGATTATGACTTAAGCTGGTTAAGAAGCGCTCGTGATCTGCAATAGGAAGAGGCGCCTTTATTTAATCCATTCAATCCATTGCATTTCATTTACTTATTCAATAAAGCTATCTCCTGGTGGCTATTTTGGCAGTCCAAACGCTGTTGAATTGTCCTATAAGGAACGTTTGTCGAAAGAATGGCCGTTGAAATACTATTGTTGATTTATGTTTAAAAGCACTACATACGGAGCGAAGAGACTTCTATAATTCTTGCAACTGTTTTGCGATTATGCAATCATGTGGCTATGACTTTGCCAACTGCAGAAATGATGGATGCACAGAACAAAATTATCTTAAGCAGAAATGGGCATTCCTTCAATATGTGGAGCCTTCGGTTTACATCTGCCATTTGGCGCTTGCTTTCTATGCTAAATTTTCTTGCTGAGTCAACTAACACCTTCAGCAGTTTCTTTTTCATGTTATACGTAGGGCATTGTTCTTCAATTAAATGCCTGCAGCAAAAATCTTTGAAACTTTAAACTTTTGAAAAGTGTTAACTTAAGCGAGTGGGTTAATCTGCACGTAGTCGTTTTCAGGCTACACGAAAAACAACTTCGACAATCCTCCTCCGCGGATTCTACCGTTCTCGGGCGTAAAGCCAGCGGTAGGTGCAGTTATTGGTCGAGTAGTTCTCATCCCTACGAACTCACAGCCGCTCCGTATAGACCTAAGCTCGTCTGACCCTGAGTTCAGCGTCGTAATTTCGGCGCTCAAATCAGCGGCGCGCACCTTTGTTTGTTGGGGGTCTGCGCTGCGCGCCACAGGTGAAGACCCCTTACTGAGAGAGACAGGCCTCGTCGTTCTGACTGTACACCAGATGGCTCAGTTTTTCCCATCGGCTCTGGCAGGAAGATGGCGTACAGACGTTCTTCCACCTTTCTCTTTGCTCGTGAATGCGAAGAGCTTCCCATCATCGTGGGCAGCTTTCGTTGACTCATCCTCACAGTCGCCACTTGCAGTTACTGGCCGAGTATTTCTCACTCCATTGCATAAGAAGAATTCTTTGAGAATCGTCTGTGAATCGATGTGAAGGCGATAGCAGCCTATCGTTTCGTAGGATCTATGCATTTGATGGCGAAAAACATCGTCATGAGATCTAGGTGACACCATCGGCGATGGCGCCAACGGCACTTCTTTTTCCCACTTTATTACATGACGAGGAGATCACGCAATGTGTGGAGGGCTGTGCTTTTTTGTCCTGAATACCTCAGCTGACAGCGAATCTGAATCACTGAAGAATGTTGTGAAGTTTGCGCCAACTGCTGTGCGTTTCAGACGGACGGTCTCATCCGACCAGTGGCATTTCGACCGCTGGCCTCACAGAGTGACGACCTATCCTATCCTCACACGAATTCGGCTCGCCTAGACCGTCCGGTCATTCGAGGGTATGTGACTGCTTACATTCGGCTACAATGGTGTTAAATTCGTGAAAAAACCATCGTGAGGCAAACCTGTGGGCACTGAAACAACACAGAAAATGAGGCGATGGGGCAGTTGGATGTGGGCTATGCTGTGAGGGCACCAGAGTCTGTCAGCAATTAGATAAATTTTTGTTAGTCCTAGGGTTTATTTTGAAGTAACGCGGCAAAATTTATTTTCTTAAATCATATTTGCCCTATTTTCTTAAATAATATTTGCCCTACCCTAAGAGGATTGTGGAATGCTAGTTGGTCAATTTTTCGAACTTGGCGATTGAGACGTTTTAGAAACGCCATGTCGATGGCATTCCTTTATGCCCCATTAGGGGAAATTCGAGATGTCGAAGTGCGCTTGGCAGCGGTGGTACTTAGGCAGCAGTGGAGAGAAGCCTCTTATGTTTGGGAGGCGTCGAATTTCAGCCACACTCACACGCTATGCTCCTAAACAGGCGACAATTTAGGGATTCGAGCAAATCGACGACGAACATGAGTCAGCTAATCAGCTCACAGCTGCAGAAAAGCCGTGCTATGTTCCTACCAAGTACTAGGTGATTTATTTCTCCGTGCTTTGTTTTTGTCTACATTTTTCTTCGATAAGAAATTTTGTGTGCAGACAGCGAGTCCTAGACTGATGTTTGATACAATTGCTGTGGGTTTCTAAATGCGGGATCTTCTGTTTCATTTATTATTATATTTAGCACAGTCGGATGAGGCGCCGGCTTTTGCGTGCAATCCGTGCTAGGGGTTCCGTTCAAGTTCTGTCCAGTCCTACCAGCCCTTGAGGGATCGCGAATTGATACATCATCCACCACAAGCAATTGTTTAGGCCAAACATGCATTTAATTGCCTCCACGATATCCCGCAGAAATGGAATGAGTGACTCATTCCGCACACGGGTTGGTTAACGCCGATCTTCAACTCTTATCCTTTATTAATTGCTATTGCATGCGCAAAAGTGGACCGTTAAAGATAAAGCGCAACCTAGCAGATCAAAAAATAGTCGAACAAATCAATGATCCAACAAAGGAACGAAGTATGCAGTTAATCCTTGTGCACATGTGAATAGATTAATGTTGGCAATACTGTATTCATTCGAAAATTCGGCTGATGACTTTTTTTAGCATTCGCTGAAAGTTCGTAAAAAACAAAAACTTATAACAGAACGCGGTCGGTTGGAAGTGGTACACGGAATAGAGCGAAAGAATCGGTATTCATTTCTCCACGTAGGCCACCTGGGTTGCCTCACTCTACCATTTAGCAGGAAGAACGTCTGAAAATGATAAAGTGACACTAATATCGTGCGTTCCCCATCCCCTTCACCCCCCCCCCCCCCCCCCTCATCCCCCTTCCTGCTGGGATACTGTGGCAAAACAAGCCAATTCTCAATGTGGCATCATAAAGATACACATGGTGTTGTCTTCTCTCAAACATTGTCTGTTATAGTGAGTTCTTTCTTCTTCACGCTTTCTCACAGTATAACTCATGTTTGCGCTATGTTTTTTTAACCGTTCGTTTCAATGGCCGTAAATGTGCCTTGACGTACAACAATTGCTTAATTTTCGGTTTGAAGGTTATTTGCGATTGTTCTGCATAACTTAATAAGCACATTGATACAAATAGGACTGTTCGAGCTGTGAAGCCTGTGTTAATGAGCACATCTTTTAGCTTCACTTCACACAAGCCGCAAGAAAACGAATACGACACTGTTCCAGATTATCTGGAGAAGGAGAAATTGAGCGACTGTGAGTTGCCCAAAATTATTATTCAGTTCGCTCTATTTATCATTACTATTTTTTACTGCTGGATGTGTTAGCAGTTCTACTACATACGAACTATACTACGCTTCGCGTACATTTGATTTCAAAGTTTTCGCTGTTTTTCAGTTGGTTCTTCCGTTTCCGATTACGGTTCCTATCACCATGTGCATCACCCCACAAAGATGACGTCTTCAACGGGGTCTAGTGGCACACATAGCTCTGGAAGTCAGCTTTCAAGCCCTCCCAGCACTAACAAGGTCGGCTGAAGTTTTAGTTATCACTCACCGGGAAACTACGAAAAGTGTAGGTCTGATCTAGCAATGCGATCTATATGGGCAGAGTTGTCTCCCTCTGAGAAGTAATGAAATGCAAGTGTTTCGACCCGAGTGCAGCACTGTCACGAAGAGCGTGACTCTACTTCCAAGTTGACCCATTGGACTGTAATACTCCAGGCACCGTCCTTTCGATTCCTCGCTGTGCGATGATGATCACATGTTCGTCCTGCTTTCGTATGGCACGTAAGCGGAGGAAGAGCAGTGGAGTCGAATATTTCAGCGCGGAGCCGGACGTTCTTCGCCTTCTCCACGACTTCTTCGACGCTCTTGATAACTCCCCATATTTTCGTCCTTTTCTCATGGAGATCATCTTCGTAAAATTCGGCTGCAGTCGAACGCTGTCATATGCACGATCGAAGTCGGCCAGCTTTGGCTGCTCTTGATTAATGATTGGTGTTATGAACAGTGATCTCTCTGGTTTGGCTGGCCTCGACAGGACCGGAACCAGGAACCGTGAACTCGCGGTGCTCCCGGAAGCCGGTCCCTCCCCCGACCGCGTTACACGTGCATTAGCACGAAACACTAGCTTCGAAGAAACCAAGGTTGTTATCCTATTTTCTCATGTAGAAAACCCCGAATTCAACGCTTTTGATTCTGGTCCCGCCAAGACTATTCAAGCCTTCTATTGCTCCTGGATCGGCTATTTTGGATCAGATTTGTCTTGGAAGGATAAACTCTGACTTATCTATCGGTTGGCCACCGCAAACCATTGTAAACTCTAAATTCGCATCTAAACTGCCTTCATGGTATCCCGCAGAATTAGAATACATGGCGCATCCCCAACCGGAATATAGAAACGCCAACCTTCATCCTTGCTTCGAGAGAACAATGAACTCGAGAGTGATAAAGTATCCATGCTCCTCCATTCGGCTTGCATGCTGCAGTTTCACGCTCCGTAACTGTGTACAGTGTTGCAATCGTGTCGAGGTACTTGCAATTCATTACGCCTGGGAGGGAGGCGATTCTGCGCATATACATCGCATTGCTGGTTCAAACCTACACTTTAGTTAGCTCCCTTTTCAGTTCTTATCTTGGTTAAAAAGTATTTGCTATTGTGTTTCCTCAGCTTGAATAATCGAGTTTGCCAGTCGCCAGTGACAGCGCGTTGTTCGCCAGATACGGTGTAGAGCACTGCCGAATAATTTCAAGCAAATCATCGACAAACTGAACCCCTTAGAGGTGCTGAACAGTGGGGGAATTGTCAACTCGAGCATTCTCAAGAGGGCTGTTTCTTAACCTCGTCTGCGGAGAAATTTGATTAAGAAGATAGAGGAAGCTCCCAGTCCTTTTTCACGGGGACTCGCCACTCGTCCTTGTATGTACTACAGGCTTCACTCTTTCGTGTTCAGGGCATGTATAGCAAGACCTGAGGGAAGCAAACAGCTATGGTAACTTATTTTGCCTACTCTACCTTGCAAACCTATTGTGCCTCCAGCTCTTTCCTCAATGTGTTTAGCCGATCCTATTCATGATGCGCTGCTATAGCTCCATGGCCAGATGCTTGGGGTCCTACAGCGGTGGTAATCCTCACTGGCACCTGCTTATATCCTACTCTAACAAGAAGAGTCTCTAGAGTGGCGATGCAATTTTTACAGGATGTAGGGTCCCGTGTGGGGAGTCCAAAACCGTAGTCACTTTTTTCGCAATGCTCTTTTGTAGTCGAAAAAAGCGTGTGTACGCGTGAGCGCGAAGTTCCGTGACACCCTGCTGCCACCCAGAGTAGCGAGGTCGGTCGCTGTAGTGGTAGTGTTGTAGCTTCGTAGGTGCATGGCCGTGGGATCGATTCACCCATGTAATGGTGTTTTTGCATTTTATGATATTACGTCAGTGGGACCCTTTATACCCATTCCAACACTTTTTTGAACAAAAACACAGCAGCAAATGTCGCTTACGTTCATCGAGCTCTTTGAAAGTGGAAAGATGGGAATTTTTGCCTTCCAGGTTAAGCAAGTAAAAAACTGATATTCGTGATCAGCACCACAAATAACCCCCACAAAAATTGGGCGAAATTGGTGCATCCGATCTCTCCCTCACCACGACCGTTTTTGTTCAAAAATGTGTTGAAAATGAGGGTAAAGGGTCTCACTGGCGATAAATTGCAAAATACCAAAACACAAGTAGGAATCCAGCATACGACTCGCTCCTGTAAAGCTGCAACACTACCACTACGTCGACCGACCACGTTACTCTGGGTGGCAGCACGGCGCCATGAATTCGCGCTCACGCGTCCACACGCCTTTTTTCGACCATAGAAGAGCATTCCGAAAAAAGTGACTATGGTTTTAGACTCCACACTCGGGGCCTTACATCCTGTAAAAATTGCATCGCAAAAGCTCACCGCCAGTTTGGAGGCTGTCCTTGTATGTGAAAGGCAAGTACTGACGCGGATCTTCTTGCCACTATCATTTAACTACACATGGGTTTGGAAGGGTTCGCGCTTACATGGGATAGTCGCTATCTCAGGTGCAACGTTCTGCAATACCACAGATCGGAGATTATCTCGGTAGTTATGTATCATTTTGGGAGAATACCATAAAATTTCTGTCAACGTTGCTGCAAAGATTGATTTTAGAAGGGGTATCCCACTTCGGGCCGGGTCTCAGCTCTTCATGTAACTCCGTCGCCGAGCGACTCCGGCATTGTTGACTACGAGGTGAGCGTCTGCACAACACCTAGGTTGCTTTCTAGACTGCTTCTACTGTTTTCATGAATGAACTCTTTGTTAGCCTTTTCAGTCTTTTGCCATTTGTGCTAAAAGCTGTTAAATTTTAGACCTTGATTCGTGACAAAGAAAATGAGTTGCGAGTGGTGAGAAACACGATGGAACAAAATGAAGAGATTATTGTAAAGGTAAGACCTTTCTATGGGCGTCGATCAAAGCCTTCTTACTATGAAGCCCGTATTGTCTCTGTCGCTCAGGTATATCAAGAAAAAGAACGCGCTTGGAAAGAGGAGCTGGAGCACCTGCGATCGCGTCTCAGTGCGTCAGAGAAAGGAGAAAATGCGCTGCGAGCTCAACTGGCCGGCTGCCAAAGGCAGACAGACACTATGAGCAGGACAATTGATGGACTTCGTGACGAGAAGACCGGTCTTCTCAGAAAAGTGAGTCGTCTGCTTGGCTCGTCAACCATCGATCCTTTGCAAGTGAGAGGCTTCAGTGTTTCCAACTTGAACGCGAACTAGCCCAACTGAAAATGGAGATTGACAAGCCGCAAGAGTGCGACGAATGCCGACAACGAAACAGCGCCGGGCCCCTTCCTAGGCGAACACAAGTGAGTGCGAAACTAGAAATTTCCCTTTAAGGAGTCCTTCTATACAGTTCTTGCGCTCAACATTTCTGAGGCAGATGGTTGACATAAAAATACTGCTGCCAACTTTCAAAGGTTTCAAATTTCTTAGTGCTAAATTTCTATGTATTTGCTGTTTTTGAATCAAGAGCGCGTGTGTGTTTTTTCCACATTCCGCTTCACAACAATATATGTATACCTTTTTCGCGTCAGATTGAGCACACTTCTAATGAAGCTTGAAATCCAAATTTGTTTAAATTTTCAACTCCAAATTAAACTGGAAACCATCAAACACGGTTAGAACAATTACTGATTAAGGAAAATCTGATACTATTTTGTTTGAAATCATTCCATTCTCCTGTCCCAACAAGCGAATAAGTGAATACGAGCTGTTAAGCTGTTAAATGAGCTGTTTGAAATTTGATTAAAAATTTGTTTTTATTATGCAATAAAAGTTAATGATCTAAATTATGTTTTGAAGTGCGCAAAGGCAACAGTATGCGAGTCTCTTAAAAGAAGAGATCGTACCATGCACTTGACTAAATCGTCACGATTTTTGATTACTTGGTAGTGTGAATTCTGCTTACTCGAAAGGAGAGTTTGAGGATGTGTGGGTTTTCACAACTGCTTTTGTTATGTCGTTTAAATCTGAGATGCTCCATGCAAACTGAAGTTTTTATATCAATCGAATGAAACTCGTGACGATCTAGTCGGGCGCATGGTGCAATCTCTTCATTTAACTCTATGTGGTTTCTTCCTTCGTGCGCTTTAAAACGAAGCTTAGTTCTTTATTTTCCATAGAAATAAAGCCTTCATAACATTTCATACAGTGTATTCCCTTATTGGGGCAGGTGAATTCAAAAATTCCAGAAGAGTTATACTATGTTTTCCTCATACAAACTTTCTAACCGTGTTGGAGAGTTTCTATTATTTCTTAATTCGGAAGACGCTTTTAAATTGGTAGACACCTAGTTCGATTTGAAAAGTGTCTAGTTGGATGTGGAAATGGTATAGCGTAAGTGCAGCTTATCTGATGTTATAAAGTGGAGGAAGGCTGTGTGTTTTTCCCCAGATTTATGCGCACATGAAAACATCAGTTACACCGTTTTTCCATTATGCAGTGCAATGTAAAGGGTGAATGCGCGGTCGGACCTCTCTCTACAACACATCTGCAAATTCACTGTTCTTCAGAACGTCAGCATAAACCAATAAACATTTTCCGAGGCAAATTGATAAGGATTTTGTGACTAATAAAACAGTGTTGTTACATTTGAGGTCAACTTTCGAAGGCGAATTTTCATCAAAAAATTCGTAGAACAAAATAGTTTCAGCTTTTTTAGAAAATATGCATTCAAATTTTAACTGGAACTTATTTGACCCGCAAAATATTTATTTTGTTTCTAAAGGTGTCCGATAGCGGGAGAAGACAGTTTGTCGACCGGAAAGTAAACGGTGCGCAATTTGCTGTCGAATTTCAGGATCCCGACGCCTCGCTGCGTGGTGAGGTGGCAAGTTTGCGTAGCGAGGTTGCAACGCTCAAGGAGGCGCTCACAGCACAGATGCAGGTGTTCTCCGATGAAAGGAAGAAGTGGGAGCACGAGGTGCGATCTACTCTTACTTCTCGCAATGTAGGCGCAAATGATATGTCGGGAGAGAACGTGGTTAGGGGCATAATTTATTCTCGTTTCTCAGACATAAAGAAACAAAACACAGTGCGCTCCACTTAGGTGTTCTTTGGGTTCTTGAGAACTCTGAAATGTTGGGACACCTAGTTTTTGACGCCCATAGCTGCTGTTTAAGTCTCTCTCGGCATGTATTTCACTCCTCGTAACTGTTAAACGACCGCGTTCCTGGAGCAGTTCAACCCAAATCTCCAGACGTTTTTCATACATACACCGATGTCAGCAGATTTTTCAAAGCTTATTTCCCACTCTCAAGAGCTCCATCCAATGCATATCCTATTTTTTATTTCTCAGGAAGGTAAACTTTTGCGTTTCCTCGTACTCTAGTTGTCATTCTGCTGTCGGCGTATTGTTTTTAAGTGAACATAACTACAGGTTGACTTTCAGGCGCGTTCCGAAATCAATCAGGTGTCGATCGGAAGAGATAGACTGATCTGAAACTACACATACACATACGATGTTCTATGCTTCCGGGAGTAGTCTTTAAAATGTCCGAGTTTACATAGTCAAAGCGCTTTGTTGCCAGTTATTGAGCCAATAAATATTTCGTTTTTTGTATAATTCATGGGCTGGAATTCTTCTATTCTACACCGACTGTGCTGTGTCTCGCGTTGTGTACAAGTTATGCCACAGGTAGGAATGCGCAGATAAAGGTAGGAAACAGATGCGCTCAGCTGGCTATAACCTATTGTGCTTACCTGATGTGATTTACTTTACAAAATCTCTTCAATCGTTCTGAAGGATGCGGTTTCATAACTGTTTCGTTTCGAAAGCTCAGAATCACACCAACGCTTCACAAAAGGTGTTCTATGAAAGTGGAATCGCTGTGTGTTTTATGCCGCATTCTTGGCGATCTACAGGGCCGCTTCTTGGAACTCCTGCGTGCAATATTGAGGAGGGACAGACAAATCACTGGACATTGGAAGGACACATCAGCGTTCTAAACTCTCTAATCTGGGTTCTCTCTTGTATTACGCATAACCTGAAGACGACGAGCGGTTTTTCTTGTTCTCCATAAGAACAATGTTAAGGTGGATAAAGGAAAAGGGCAGCATTATTCAATCACTTTATGGGATGTGCCTCGCATTCTAATTCTACGGGGTATCATTGAGCCAGTGTGAGCGCCCATTCCTATAGCGATTTGTGATAGTAAGCAGATGGATAAGTCGGTGTTCTATGCGTACAGATGGTGTCAGCAATTCCGAAATGGCGGAATGTTTGACTGGCCATAACCAAGAACCTCCGACTGCGCTACAATGTGCGAGAAGAGTCGATTATCAAGTAACTTACCAGTTCTGGTTCAGATGGCTCCATGCTTCAATTTCTCCCCTAGTCGTGCGAATCAGGGACGACCACGGAATTAGCACCAGATGGATAAAGTTCCTGCAATTGCTATGCTGGTCCAACCAATGTCGTAGCACGCGCTAGCAAGACTTCACTTCAGACGATACGGAATCTCTAACCTTATCGTTAGACTGCAGGCTCAGCACGAAAGGCGTTCCTGATAGTGGTCATCAAAAGCTCTTGTTCGGTGCCTTACATTTCAACCCGGTTTCACTAGAGGACCTGTTATTATGACGTGGTCGAAATTCGTTGTGGCCAGCGTCCAAAAACACTAGAAGTCCAAATTTCCTCACATTTTTGCAGGATTTTGTTTCGCAGAACAAGTATGACTGCTTCAACAAAGGCTTAATAGGAATGTTTAATTGTTTGCTAGGAAATTCCAGGGTGGTTTGTAATTATGGTACGCACATGGTTTGCCTTCAGTAACTTTCTGACCTGTGAAAGCGGCGACGATATGTACCTGGCATGAAACCTCCAATGCATCCGGTACTCGTCTGCCTTCGGGGGAAATTCCATTAGTCTTTAATGACGTGTCGAGTGAACATATGCGGACGCGATAAATCTGCCGCAAGCAGCTGCGGACATGACCAGCCGTTGACCTCAAATGCAAATGGGTTGCTCACAATGGAAAGTGGTACCCATCCGAGTGCTCCGCAGCTCGCCGTGAGACCAGCACTAACATCGACGGCGAACTGTCTTACATGGAACGTGGCGGGCAACGAGGGAACAAGAGGAGGAGATTTCCCTCTAGTTTTTGCAAGTGCAATGAATGTAATGCCAGGCACTTCGTTGTTCAACTCACCGTCAGTGATCAATTAAGGGTAATAGGACAGGTCGAATCACCGTTGGTTCCCACCATCACATTGAGAACAAATCTTCCCACTAAGTAATCTCCAACGTCTCTCTTCTTGGAACCTCGGCATGGTAAGTTTCAGCTGTATATTAGTACTGTACTAAACACGAGTTTTAGGTGGGCTTTATTTCGGCCTAACGTTTCGACTGAACCGTCGTCATCAGAGGCTTAAAAGTGGCGCAAGGTTTCTGACGTGCAATCTACGCGACCAAACGCATTAACCGCTCTGGCGGTTCCGACGTTAGTCTAACTAGGGAAGGATTTCAACCTCCCATGGAACTTCAAGTTGAGACTAGGATCACTAGAAAGAACTCGGAATGCTACGAATATGATGTCAAAATTGCAAAATGAGATTCCTGAGCAGGTTACGGCCGGCCGAAATCGGGTGGCCTCACCACTGGCTGGCCGTGCGACACAGCTGGCGGGAGAGTGGCGAGTCATCAGGGCTCCGTAAGAACAGACAGACGCTGCAGCAGTGGTGCAGGGGCAGTGTCGGGTGCGAGGCCGTTGGATCGGTTCTCGGTGCTGCCGGCTTTCTGCAAATCATTCATCTTCGAAATGACAAATGCAAATAACGTTCGAGTTCAAAGTGACCCGGAGAGACAATCTCACCGAAGGTTCTGTCGCAGATTTAGCGCATATTTTGTGCCTCTAGGTTTTCAAACTTTTTGAAATACTCATGGCAAAGGCAGGTTACATTGATGATCACCCAGGTGTTTTTGTCACTCCTGGAGAATATTCGCTTGATCTTGCTACAATTGACTGCATGAATGTGAGCAACATGTCTGCCTCACATATTTTTTCTTTATTCCACGAATGCCAAGGTTGTTAGAAGCACCTTTAGTTGTTCAGTATATGATTTGGTCTCCATTTGTGCAAAATAGTAAACAGAAATGTCAATATAGCAGTTTTTTACCTTCAAGCATTTTTACAAACGTGTTTGGTAGTTTTCAGGGCTACTTAATCAGGCACGTGTCATAATTCAGAAAAAAACTCATTTCGAAGGTAAATTACGATTTGCAAAAAATACGGCGTCAATGGGAATTGAACCAACGACGTCGTACCTCACGAGCAGGAGCATAGACCCTACGCCACCCCCCCCCCCCCCCCCAGCTGATGGCCCATTCTTATGGAGCCCCGATGACTCACCACTCTCGCGTCAGCTGTGTCACAAGGCCAGCCTGTATTGAAATCACCTGAATTCGGCAGGCCGTAACTCGCTCAGGAATTTCATTTTGTTTTGACACCCCTATTCGCAATCAGCATTCTGAGCTCTTTCTAATGATCCTGGTCTCAACTTGGAGTTCTGTGTGAAGTCGAAACCCGTCGCACAGAACCTGGATGGGAAAGATAAACTCACTCATAAATCAGCCACGGCTGGGGCGTAGTCCCCTGTCGTCAGTAGGCTAGCAAAGCGATTGAGTCGTACTGTGCCGTCACCGCGTAAGCAATAATTCTATGACCCACACCGCCTGCTGCTCGTTCTAGAGGTCACAATGGCGAACAAAGAGAAGAAATTCACTTGTGATGGACAAGTACTCATTCCGGGAGTTCATTGCTGGATTCTTGGTAAGAAACAGGATGCGTCTAATGCTTTCCTTGCAAACACTTCCTCTTCAATGGCCAGAATTGTGCATTTCACCCCGTAGTCGTTACCCTCATGCGCATTTCATCTATGCCGACCAAGAGGACTGCTTAAAGAACAAGGCCGTTTAGTAGCTAGGTGCTCTTTTACGCGCACTGCTAGACACCTACCCGCTTCCCCAATGTTCTTAGCGTTACAGTACATGTACTCAATTTCGTAGAATACTCCTGCTCTTGAGCAATCTTCTACACTACCGTTTGCACATGTAATGCAGTTCTCTGAAACACATTGCTTGTCGTATAGTCTATAGCGGACTAGCTGCCGTCTGATGTTATCATTAGGAATGTTCACTAGGATAGCATCATTTTGCAACTGTGCTCCTACCGTAGCCCCTGCAAAGCAGCTTTGACGTCGTCAGAGATGAAGGGAACCACAAACGGCAACATATCTAGACGAGGTCTTCCTTTCCGGTTAGCGTAAAATCGTCGCTGACGATTATGAACCGTGTAGCCATTTGAAACAGCAATATGCGAGGCTAGTTGAAAAGATTGATTGCGCCCTTGAGGACCTGAGCACATTCCTGTTGCCGATCGGAACATGTTTCCAAAATCCTTTTAACGACGGCAGGATAAGCAGATCTTGCATGATCGAAATGTTTTTTGAGCTCAGTTTACACTATTTTATTTCACACTATCCGGTCCATTGGACCCTTTGATTTGTGGGCTCAGATAAGCGGGCCAATAGTTCCTTGGGACCTCCCTGGTAAGCCTAATGTACCGCGATTGTTGGTTTAACAATCTAAAACACTTTTTTGACTGTGCTGAAGTTGTAACACAACAATCATTTACATATGTATCTGCAGTAGACCAGGGGGCAGCGTTCAAGCACAGGCCTTTCAATTCTGCTCATAAAACAGATCGCAAGAACCGGGTCTAATCTTTGACCCATGGCCAACCCTCTAACGATAGGTTGTGAAAATATGAGCTTGATCATTTAAAAATGTTGCAATTCAAACATTTCCTTACCAGAGTCATGATATGAAATTTTTGAGGTCCAAAGGTGGTAATTTTCCCGATATGCATGTCCAATAACTCAGATAGTGCTTGCAGGGCTTGATCGTTTTGGACATTTGGGTAAAGTGATGTTACATCGAATGACTCTACAACACAACTCTCTCCGATGTTAAAGTTGTGCAGAGGTTTAACGAATTTGTTTGTGTTATTCAGGTGTGAGGGTACCTTGCTCGACATCTGGTTTACAATACCGTTAAGGAAGCAAGAGTTTCTATCGGTTGGCCCGCCAACACAACTAACTATAGGTCGTCTTTTAGGTCGTTGATAGCATATCGCCTTGAATAGGCTTAAGTGTCTTAATAAGACTATACTTCTTTGTTCGTCCTGGCTTCTGATATTTACAATAGTACTGTTCTACCCTGGACTACAACAAGAACGGATAAAGCTGAAAGCCTTCGTAGAAATGATGCTTTTCATTTTTGCTTAAGCATAGAGTGGCTGTTATAGAGGGTAGAAGCTGTTAGAAGGATAATTAGTTGCGATCAAAACTCTTGCACCAGGCGGGACTCGGATCCACACCTTTTGTTTTCCGGGCAGCGATGCTACACCACCAGCGCACCAGCTGTGGTGGATTCATGAGTGAATTTATCTTTCCCATCCAGGTTCTGTGTGAAAGGTGTTGGACTAACGTCGGAACCGCTAGAGCGGTTAATGCGCTTGGTCGCGTGATTGCTCGTCAGAAACTTTGCGCCACTTTTAGGCCTCTGGTGACGACGGTTCAGTCGAAACGTTAGGCCGAGATAAAGCCCACCTAAAACTTCGTGTTTAGTACAGTACTAATATGTATACAGCTTCCTACTAAAGTCTCAATAGGCAGCATAGAGGCTTCCAAAATCTCGTTATTTATTATTCAACGTTATTAGGGACTGTCAAACGAATCAGTTTTAAAAAATAGACGCCGGCGTTAACCGATTCCTGTCTGCGAAGCGACACCCCTTCTTCTTCTACAAAATATCGTGATCGAAATCTGAATACGCACTTGGTCTATACAGTGATTTATGGTGGCCAGCTGATGGACAAGTCAGTGCTATTCTTTTGCAGAGAGGCAGTTCATTGAGTCCGAAAGCTGGAAGGGCCGGGGTGATTTGGAAATTAGATGGATTAGTTGCCGTTAAGATTTTCGGAGGCGCTACAGCCATAATGTTGCAAACGTCAATCATCTTTTTCGAAAGTGAATTCAAAATCCTTTCCGGAAAATTTTCTTATGAAAGGCACTAAACTAAACATGAGAGTGTGACCTTCTAACTCGGTTGCCGTTAAATCCACTTAATTTTCTTGTATTCGTAGTTAAACTTCAACACTGTACGTATCTATACATATTGGCTAATTTGTTGTCCATTCGCCGTCTTAATAGTTTCTTTCGAGCTTCACTATTAAGACGACGAGCATACAAGTACGAAGCTCAAGGTACCAGCGATCACAAAGAAGGCGTTTCCGTTATCCGGATCGAAAATCTCTGGATGACAGACAGAGAGACAAGTCACTCCCCTCGCCCCGCCTCACCCCCTCTTCCCTCAAACGAGATAACGGATATCGATTCAACTGCTTGTATCTCTAATAAACACTGTGTGAGATCGGGCGAGTTTGGCATGTGGGGTAGAAGTTTAAGTTCGAGTTTCCCCAACTTTCCAACTTTTTCTTAGTCCTTTTCGCTGTGTTTTGTGTGTGATCCGGCGTTATCCAGAAAAAGAAGAACGTTTATCTTCCGAGACGAGAACTGCGTAAGGCTTCGTTCATCCTCTCCAGCTTCATCCTCTTTAAAACATGTTCTATTCAGCCGCAGATTCGGTTGAGACCAATTTCCGGAATGCTTGTCCATTGGTGGCTCACCAAAAGAAAGGCAACTGGTTTTATCGCGATCAAGATGTTTCGGCTGGGGTTCGTGCAACTCGTCGAAATTAGCCTAGTGTTTATGGCACTTTTGTTACCGTAAACGCAAAACCTTCGTTTTGGAGAGTTTCTCTTTTACTGAAGAAAATGCTCATATGATTTCAAAAGCGTCAGGCACAGCCAATGTGACCCGGGGTGTGCAAATAGGCTTGAAAAGTGTCCAACGTGATGTGAAATTGGTATACTTCATTCGAGTTTGCGGCTTAAATGCGACAGAGAGGCAACCAAAAAGAATGTGCTCGCTCAAACTTCAAGTATTGATCAGCTTTACTGCTGTCGGAAGGAGCTCGCATTTGAGGCTCAAATTTTAAATGACGTCGGATGGTGAGTAGCTACAGAGTTGGGGAAAGCTGCAATCTATTAGGATTTTGTGCGTAGACGCAACATTTTGGAGAGAAAACTATGGTCAGTTGCTCGGTGTTGCTGTGGGAACAGCTATTTGTAAAATTTACGAATGAGGTACGTTCTGGAATACTGCTCGATGTGTGTGGTAAGAATAAGCCTTACTTATATACAATCCCGCTGCCTTGTTTGAAGCGTCTGAGAGAAATCACAACGCCAACGAGGAATAACATGTGTTGCGAGATAAATCTACTCTCGTCTAATCCCTCTCGTTATAACGCTTCCGGATAAGACGCGACATCGATGTAACGCAGATTTTCTCTGGCCCCGACCAGCTTACCTTTACGCCAATACATCCAGCTCCGGTTGAGACGCGTCGGATACAACGCTACTTGGCGGTTCGGAGAGGAACTCTGCGTTCAAAGTCACTCCCGCTATAACGCGACCAGCGCTCAATTCGGGTCCCACACAGAAATTGAAGTTAGGCAAGATGCGGACTGTGTTTGTGATCAGACCTGCCATTATATTGCATCGTACACACTAACGAGCAGCACCCAATGTATTGGATGCAACAATGTTTTGGATGCACACCAACGTGCCGGTGTCCTTTGCCTTCGTCCAGGATTACAACAACAGCGCTGTTTGATTGCTCTCGACATTTTCAAATCGTGGGGGAGTGGTGATAAGCCATTTGCAACGAGGTCATCGCGGATTTGGCGCGCGATTTACCAATACTGACAGGATAGGATCGCCCTGTGAGTATTACTTCCATTTTATGTAGACTGATTGAGAAGGTGCTTAATGAGCATACAATTTTCTTTGTGCAGGTAGAATTATTTCTGATCAACAGCATGGATTTGTTCCCGGCCGATCTGTCGAAACTAATTTGCTCGAATCCATCGATGATTAAACAACTGCAGTCAATAGTAAGTATAGTTGAGTCATCCCACCATGTATATCTAATATATTTCGATTTTGAGAAGGCTTTTGATCGGGTGCCCCATAAAAAATTATTATAATATTCAAGCCAGAAAAATTGGGTTTCACTCGTCAAGCGGATCGCTGAACACCTGTCGGGTAGGACGTTCCAAGTCAAATTAGATCATCTCAGCTTATGCCACCATGAGTGGAGAACCTCAGGTAGCAGGTCTTCCACCAATTCTGTTCAATATCTATACAAATGACTTAGCGGGGGTAATCCAATATCGTGGAATTTCTATAAAAATGTATGCAGATGATGTAAGATATACCATGTAAATAAGGAAGCAGATAGTTCCTCTGGGCTGCAAAGGGCAATTAATTCCCTGGTAAGCTGGACTAAAGAGTGGCAGTTGCGTTTGTCTACTCACAGTTCAACGTTTATGCAACTAAAGAAAAGTTCACCTATCCAGGCTCGCTACCACATCAATGGTGTTGCTGTTTTACCTGCTAGTTTCGTTAAAAATCTTGGCTTCCGTTGCAGCATTGGTCTAAACTTTTCTGAACGTGTCAGAGACCGATGTAAGCAGACAGCTATACTCACGTTTCAAATGCTTAAAGGACTGTGCAGCAAACATGAAGATATTCTACTTTCCAGAACAATTTCACTCAACCGCTACTAGCACATACTGGCGCTTGGGAATATGACCAAATTCCAGACGCTGTAGCAACGCAGTTATAATGAAGCAGTTACTTAGTCTGTCCAATTCACGCACTAGAGATGCTCTACAAAAGATTACGTTACAAAAGATTCCGCCCAAAAACAGGTTCATCTGCAAACTCACTTTCATATAGAGAAAATAGAGCATAGCTAAAGCTCGTGAAAAACGAATCAAGAGCCTTATTAACAAAGCAGTTTAAGCGGTTCGTTAGCAGAACACTACTTAGATATGATCTTTCTTAAGACAACTCGACAAGTGATACCGATTACGAGTTCGTTGTATATATTTTGTATTGCACGTTGTCTTTGTTTTGGCTTTTTGTATTGCGTGCATGTTGGGAGTTTTTAATGTTTGCCTTCTGCAAATATAATAAACAATGGTTCACTTTCAATTGCGGACTCCACGGAATCACTGTTGGAAAGTGTTGTTTTGTCCTCATCGAGAAAAATACTACACTGTCTCACACTGCTCGAAAGCATCTTTGTCTTTATTAAGGAAACAGAAATGCTGATCGTTTATTATCACTAATGCAATGCGATATCACAATGTAATTGATAGGCAACAGAGATCGACAGAGGAGAATACGGGAAAACGTTCCGGTTCACGAATACTGTCTATGTACTAGGAAACCGAACACGCACTGCTTTCAATCGAATTAGGGAATTATTAGTGCTCTCACCTGAACTGAATTCTTCATACACACGTGAACAAGGACTTCTCTTGGCACGGAGGACAGCGTAAATGAAAACTTGGTTGAGGCACTGGCAAAATCATTACTACCGCAAACCGTCCCCCACGTGACGCATTTCAAAGACTACATTCACGCCCATAAGTGAACCTGGTCGAAAACAAATTGCTCGAAATGGCCGTAGTACTGGATACAGATACGTACATGACCCACAAGCAACTGAGGCCTCCGGCGAAAACGACAACCTCTACATTGCAAGGCAGTTGACGGTAGTTATTGATTTTACATTTTAGACAGATTTCTTCACTAGGACAGATGTCGACTGGATGGAAAATAAATTCTTCGCCTAGACGACCGTGTGCTGCGCAGAAAACATCGGGGAAGAAAAAGTGATTATTAACATGCAACAATACATCCTGACGACTGATAATAATGGAAAGAAACCGTGGAAAGCCTTACAGGTGTTTTAGTGTGACCTGGATTAAGCGAATTCTCGTGGCTAAGGCTCCAAAATAGAAAGCGTTTTGAAAGCGTTTTCGATACCTGTAAATGCAGTGCTACTGAAGGCCGTCAATGGCGCTTTCGACGGCATATTGCACCTTCGTGATTGCCATGGCCAGATTGTGCAGATGGGTCTCGTTGCGACTGGTGTGATACCTCACAGCTGGGTCGAGAATACTGGAGAAGGACGTGATCTTCGTGGAATGTCTCGATGGGGAGAACACTAGGTGACGATAGTAAGGGTCCATGGCCGTCGAATCCAGGAAGGAGCGCTCGATGTACTGCAGGCGCGTGTTGATGGCGTCAAGACGTTGCACGGACACTTCGCACACACCGTCTGAGATTTCCTGAAGAAGCCCGATTGAAGACAGCACGCCACCCATCACAAGCGAACAAAATCTGCGCAAACGCGGCAGCAACCGGATTCACTCAACTTTTCGAACACTGTTTTAGATCACCCGGCAACCCCTTCGTCATTTTGGAACGGACGAGGTAACGATGGCAAATCTATGGGCTCTCTGAAGGTTACCATTATTTCCATATTGCACGACAGAAGCTGGTTTGATAAAAATTGAGCAGCCGACAAGGTTTCGTACCAAAACGTCACTCCAAAGAAATTTTGTGAGTGGAGCCATTTAAATTTCAAATATTCCAACGTTTCAGTTTTTCCAAAAATTCCTCTTACAAAAATTAGATATAATACTAAATCTGTGGACGAGCACATAGGTGAACGTATCCTTAAGGTAGGAACAAAAACAGTGATATCAGATTTTAATGAAATACATTCAACTGCTAGAATGTCATTCAACCGCAAACAAAACTGGTTGACGTAAATAGTTTGCAGCAGGAAAGCACTTTAGGAGGGAATAAATTTCATTTTAAGTATGGAAAGGAGATATCTTTTAGCTGCCTTCCCACGAGTAATAACAATTGGACCTCGTGCGACATTATAGAATATTAAGTCGATCTGTGAGCTTCACAAACACTTCTACGATCTTCATGAACACTTTTTAAAGACGATTTTGTGTCCAAAATTAGAGAGAAGATCATTGGTCCATTCGCACTGCCAGTTAGGATATCCTGGTACTCCATGAAATAAATACGTCGTGCAGGATATTATCATTATCCTTATCGTTACATATCTCTGAACATTTATAAATTCAAGCGTAAAATTGTGTTAGAAATGTGGGAACCACTACGGATACGGCGGTGCTGGATGGATCTTTACCGAGGCCGGTAATCAAAAACTTCACGAACTACATATATGTACAAATTCTGGTCCAGCTGCTATCCCCCGCAGATTATCACCAGGCACGTGCAAAAATCATTTTTTAAGAAACCTGAGCACTGAACTGACAACGGAGCGAACGAGCTTAAAATTGGCCGGAAACTAGAACACCAAACATGAAACCAGAAGTAATACTACATTCACCATTACATTTAATTTTTCATAGTTATGTTCGCATGATAACAGCAGCCAGATTTTCACGAACGGACTTTTACAGGAAGCATGTGCGATTCTGCAAGTCCTGAATGAAAATGATTCCGGATACTGTCTTAGTAGGTCCACCAACATTCCCGACGTCCACATTGTGAAGTCAAGAGGCTATGACGACCAAATACAACCAAAGAAAATGTTAGTAACGAACACGGATGAGCAGATAGACAAGCAGACAACAACGGCAGAAAAATCGAACCCCAACGCCCATCTCATCGTGGAGAGCCTTCCTAAACGACCCGTTTTCCCTGTAATGACATACGCTCCAGTCCATTCCCTTGTACGTCAGAAGCTGAGTTATCGTAGGTGGGAAGAAAGTATTTCAAGCGCAAAGAAGTACTAACACATTTTCATTCGTTTTGGCTTCATTCATTTCATGCGAAGATTCAGTCACTCATCCATGCTAGATACACTTCATCGACATTATTGATCACCTGTCACCTCACCTGTCGTCCCGTTGATCATCGACTTGCTCGAGCGGGCGCCAGCAGCGTCTCCATTCGTCCCTGTCGCGTGCCAGAGTGGCCCAATGGATCCTCCCCGCTCGAGGGACACGAAGAGCGTCATATCGGTCGTTCAGGGCTTTCACGAAGAAGTCCGACCAACGCATTGGTGGGCGTCCCGGTGTTCTGTTGTCATCCCACGGAATCCAGTCGGTAACGTCTCTCGTCCAGCGCGTGTCTGCGAAGGGCACTACGTGGCCGACCCACCTAATTTTCGACAACTTGGCCCACGCGACAGCGTCTCTGATCTTCGAACGTCGGCGAAGCTCGGAACTTCGGAGGGCTTCTCTCATACGCAAGTGAGTCGTGTCACCCCGAGCATCGTTCTCTCGATTCCACGCTGAGCGACGCTGATCGCGTGTTCATCCTGCTTTCGTATAGCCCAGGTCTCTGAGGCGTATGCTAGGGCAGGAAGAACAGTGGAGTCGAATAGGTGGGCACGGAGTCGGACGTTCTTCGTCTTCTTCGCGACTTCTTCGACGCTCTTGAAAGCTCCCCAAGCTCTCGTTTCCTCCTGCTCAGCTCCGGCGCTAGGTCGTTGGCCATATTGACTTCGCGACCCAGATACACGTAGCTGAAGCATTCTGAGATGTTTGTTCCGTTGAGCGAGAATGGGGCATCAGAAACTTGTCCGTTCCTCATGAACATCGTCTTCGAAAGATTCAGCTGCACTCCAACATTCCCACATACACGATCGAAGTGGGCCAGCATTCGCTCCGCCTGGCTGATGCTCGGTGTTATAAGCACGATGTCGTCAGCGAAACGAAGATGGTGCAGCTGCTGGCCGTCGACCTTCACTCCCATGTCTTCCCATTCTAGTTCGCGCATGACGTTTTCGAGGGTGGCGCTGAAGAGCTTCGGGGATATGGTATCCTCTTGCCGAACCCCTCTCCTTACGTCGATGATGACGTCGTTGTAGAATGGAGAGATCTTGGTCGTGAATCCACTGTACAGCTCTCGAAGGACTCTGATGTACTGAGTAGGAACGCCCTGAGTGAGCAGGGCGTCGAGGACCGCTTCAGTCTCGACGGAGTCGAATGCCTTCTTCAGGTCGATGAACGTAAGGCACAGCGGCAGCTTGTACTCTCGCGACACTTCGATGAGCTTCGTAATGGTGTGTATGTGGTCGATCGTGCTGAATCCTCTCCGAAATCCTGCTTGTTCGCGTGGCTGTCCTTCGTCCAGCGTTCTGCTGATGCTATTCAGGATGACTCGAGTGAACAGCTTGTAGACTACGGACAGCAGGCAGATCGGGCGATAGTTGCCAATGTCGTGCACGTCTCCCTTCTTGTACAGCAAGACGGTCTTGCTGGTCTTCCACTGAGATAGAACCTTGCACTCCGACAGGTATCGTGTGAAGAGCCGCGCCAGGGTGTTGATGAGCGCTGGCGGGAGGTTCTTCAGGTGTTTGGGTCTGATCCTGTCGGGACCGGGTGCTGTACGTTTCTTCACCGACGAGATGGCGTGTCGGATCTCGGAAGGGAGAACAGAGGGGACTACGTATCCATCCTGCGGAAGATGGCATGAGGGCAGGTGGACGTGGCTATCGAAGAGATCGGAGTAGAACTCGTGAATGACCTTCTCCATGGTCCTTCTGGAAGAGGTGACGATTCCGTCAGGACGTCGGAGAGCGGTCATCTTGGTCTTGAAGTTGGCGAAGTTTCGGCGGGCATTGCGGATGCTCAACCCTGCCTCTGCTGCTTCAGCCAATACTTCCGCCCTTCTCTCCTTGAGATCTTCCTTTATCGCCGCTCTGCATAGCTTCGCAAGCTCGGACGTCAGCTTGTAGTTGCCTGACTCTCGTGCTGCTCCACGCTGGCTTATAAGCTCAAGAGTTTCCGGAGACAGACGTCTCTTGGTGGTCTTCAAGCTCTCGGCTCCCTTAGCACTATCGTGGAGATGGTGCACGAAGCGGTCGTATTCCTCATCGACGTTGTCCATGACGGCGTCTTCCCAAAGGCCGACAAGAGAGGTGTAAGGATCCCAGTTGTTGGTCGCTCTGGGACTCCTCTTCTTGAACTTCGCGGCCTTCTCTTCTTGACGCGAAAAATGGAACCTTGCGCGAAGGAGGTGGTGGTCCGATCCCGTGTAGAACTTGGGGACAACGGAGACGTCAGTCAGGCAATACTTGCGATTGAAGATGATGTGGTCGATCTCGTTGTGGAACTGGCCACCGGGGGATTCCCAGGTCCATCGTAGAAAGGGAGGCTTCTGGAACTGTGAGTTTCCATGAATGGTCTTGTTCGACATGATAAACTCAGACAGCCTTTCACCTTGCTCGTTCCACTCCAAACCGTGGGTTCCGACGTGAAGTTAAGTTCTTCCGGCGACCTTCGTGGCCCGATCTTGGCGTTGAAGTCGCCGACGATCACCTTGTAGAAGGTGTGATCTTCCTTATAGAACTTCTCCAGCTCCACGTAGAAGGCTTCGACCTCTTCGTCGTCGTAGTCGGATGTTGGGGCATACGCGACGAATACAGTCAAAGCTGGCACGGAACCACATCGTTTCAGTCGCAGACGTCCGATTCGGCTTGTCAGAGAATCGTACGAATCGATGCTTATGGCCAAGTGCGTGTTGACGAGGACACCAACGCCGCCTACTCCCCTGCTGTCGCATGTTCCCAGGAACAGTTCTTCTCCGGAGTCGCAGGCGGCGTGTACGGGGTGGTGTCTTCTCGTCTCGGTCAGTCCGATGACGTCGTAGTTGATCTTCCTGGCTTGCATCATCAGACCCTCGACGGATGCTTCCGATGCGAGAGTGCGGGCGTTGTAAGTACAGATCGTCATCTTAGTCCTTCTCAATTTGCGCAGCCTGGTTAGGCCCTGAGATTCTAGCAGCCTCTCCATACTCGTCCTTACCATCGCTGCAGAAATGGGGCTCTTTCGGGGTCAGGGGAATGAGGCCCTTTAGTGCTGCTGTGTTTGACTTCCATACAGCACGGGTAGCTAGTCAGGCTCTGTCGTGCGGGCGAAGAACTCCGGGCAGCCAGCCAGACTGCCCGAAGGGACAGGGCGAGACTTTTGAGGCGGCCTCGAATCGCCTCACGATGTACTCCCAGTCTACCGAGTGCAAGCTTTTGGCCGAGCCGACACAGTTACAATCCGCACAGTCACGGACACATCCGCGCACACTGTGCATGCCGCTCCCACGCACAAGGAACGCGTCGACCCGACACAGCAGGAGCAAGGAGTCCATCCCCTGCATCCCACCTGCGTCTCTGGGCAGTACACGGTCGCATTTGGTTCGCGTTTAATTCCCCTATCCACCACCCGGGGACGCGCCACGTGGCCCTGCGACAAGCGGCCCGAGATCTCTCTTAACAAGAGAGCCCGAAGGCTCTCTATCAAGGGAGATCCGTGGATTGAATCATCCTACTACAAATAAATGCTAACGACATAAGAATACTTTAAGATTCTTCCTCTCTTTGTCCCATAGTAAAGCCCCACCATAAAAACCTCGGTCGGCATGCATAGAACTAATACAACATTATTTGTAGAATTCTGGCTTCAAATTAATGTCTCAAACCAGATGCCTAACATCCACCTGTTCTTACATTTTGAGGCTGTACAAACACAGGACACACACTACAAACACCGCTACAACCGTGAAGCACCCGCAATGTACTCAAGCCCCATCAATCGAAATACGTTTGCCTGACTTAACTGCTCATAACTGAGCTGTCCGATTTAACAGTTTCCATAAAGGGAGCCTCTCGTCGACGAATCTGTTAGCTATAGCTATTGCTCTATTAGCATCAAAAAGAAAAGCCTAATATTTCGTCCAACTAATATGCGACGAGAACTTGGCCTTTTCATTAAATGTTGGGGCTCAGCCGATAAACAAGGCAACGTTTCTCCGGTGCAAATGGGATATCGAATCAAAAACATATCTTGTTCGAATGTAGCAACCTTTTGCATTTATGTACACCATGCATGCTCTGCACATTATTCCATTGTTTATAATGGTGCTATGTCACACCCGATGTCATAGGAGGATGATTACCTTGGCCTGACGTTTTAAGATAACCGTCGTCTTCAGAAGGTAACGAATCCGCCAGGATTGAAGCGTCGCCATGCTATCGTCAGCAGGCCAGCAAGTTTCGTTCTAAGTATTACCATTTAACAACTTTGGAACTTTAAATTACGTTGGTGGAACTGAACTCCGAGAAAACGACCACGTTCTTTGTGCCCGCTCAGCGAGTGAATACAAAGCATTCCAAGCTTCAACATCACAGATTTCCTTCAAAAACGCTGGACAGCGCTACGCATGTCCCTTGGCCAAATGCCGAAAAGCCGCTTTGGAATGCTTCAAAGCGGCTTTTTCGGCAACTGACCGAAGGACATGCGTGGTACTGTAAGTCATTTTGTGTCATACTTGGTTTGAATAATGTTGGCTGTAGAAGGCAGTTACAACACATACATGAATTGTAAGGGCAAACTTGTTCTCGGATGAATTCGAACTAGAAACTCTATCTAGAGCCTTGGAGCACTTCCGGAAGGTGCAGCGCACGAAAATAAATTAGGCGACTCTGTATGTATAACAAACCTGAGCCTCCGCCTGAATTTTTCGAGCAGCATTTTGGAAGCGACGAAGAGCATCCTTCAAACTGCTTAATTTGTTTGGCAGCCAAGCGATCGTTTTCGTCAGTTCCAGCTTAGATAGGTGAACTTCTGCCTTGTGGAGCAAAACAAGCAGCGATTGAGAGTAGTCCAATGCATTGAATGGAATCACCTAAATGACAAACGCATTCTGGAGCTGCAGCATCAATTCAGGATCACTGTGATGATCTGACCAAGCTGCTGGCTAGACGATGTACGATTTCCACCCAAAGCTGCCCTACAGACGTAAACGACGAGAAGTTCGGATCAATGAGATTTTCTACCGTCCATGGTGTCTCGTACCTGAAGTGGAGGAATAAACTACACTACATATTGTTGCTCTGTATCATGATTTTCTGATTGTGTCTGACTAACATCGTGTGGTAGAGAGCGTACGACTGCCCTGGCCTTTGCTCCAGCTTAATGTCTGCAGCTGGAACACCTGCGAAGGTGATGAATCTCTGAAAACGGGATCCTTCTGAGAATCAAATAACTGCTACGTGCAACCTGCAAACCTGCGCACCCCTCATTGCATCCGAGTTTTTTCACCAAGAGTGGGAGATACTAAAGCTCAAAGGGTCTGAGCCCCAAGTTGGATTTAGAATTGAAAAGGCCTAATTTTGAACTTAACTCTACTAAGCACTATGAGTTTCGCAGGAATAGCATGAAGAACAGCGTCGCATATGTATTCCCGTGTACAACAATCCGTTAAGAAAATCACATGAACGGCGAAAAGAACGACTTAGGCGAACCAAAATATACAGAACGTTTCGTAAACCATGCACTATCCACCACAAGATTCAACATAAGATTTTTAGGCGCCTAAACATTTCGAGGTCATAGCACCTCATGCTTACTATCGCATAAAATTGTAGCCGAGTACAAATAAATGCTTGTAATAAATTCCGAACCTGAATATGCCAGAATGCGCGCACAGCAGCAAACTTCACCCTAGCCTTGTTCTACTATGATCTCCAGGAAACAGACATGACCGCTCCAACGAAAGAAATTTAACTCGAAATTGTTTTAATTGGTATGTGCGTCACACAAATAAAGAAATAGCTCTAAAACTATGAAATCATACAACCTCGCCTTATCATGTATTGCGCTCACTTTTATTCATAAAGGAAACACCGGGAATCACTTGCAATTCGATTCGTATCCGAGTTTATTCATTTAATCGCAAATTTGAAAACCCGAATTATATAATGCTGGTTTTGGTTTCACCGGATTTTTTAATGATTCATACAGCGCTCATTTTCGTCGGTCTGAATATTGGTTTCCACGAGGTTGGATAGGTCGGACATGATATCCGCAAATGACTTATTCGAACCACATGTAATAGGAAACTGAGGTAAGAGGTGGTTGGAAGGCGATAAGGAAAGCCTACATCTGGTGATTGTGAACGAAAGGTCTTTTGAATATGTACAATACCAAATCAGCTTCTTTGAGCCTCAATTGGCTGGTATCGATGTTGTAAGCTGTCACAACTATACCAGCCAATTGAGGCTCAAAGAAGCTGATTTGAATTGTTTCTATCAAGACCATCAGCTTGACTGGTTCCATGCTGATATCAGCGGCCAGGTCATCCCGGATACGGGTGACTGCTGATCGGTCCCACTAGGCGTGGATGTTGCGTTCGATCAAACGGTGCCGGTGGTGTAATGGCGTAGAGCATTCCCGTCCGGTCAGAGGAACGTGCGGGTTCGTGTCCCGCCTGGCGCTAGAAGTTTTGATCGCAACAAAACATCGTTGTGACATGTACAATACCGCTCAAATTCTTTGAAAGAATTACGCTTTGCGACGGATTGGTCCGTCACAAAGCGTCGCATTGTTATAACTTGTTTCAAATTCATTCGATGGAATTCTATCTAATGCAAAACGATTCCCCTTTTCAAGGAGCATCCAATAGCTTTTGACAGTGTTTAATTTGACAAACCATGACCTATTTATGAAGCATTTTTTCTTTAGGACCGTTAACTGATTTACGACCTCTCCGAAATCACCGCCGGCGCCTTCTTCGAGCATTCCATGCACCAGATCGAGCGAAATCCGGAATTCTCTACTATTCTCAACAGATCTTGTTGTGCACATTCTTCTGACATTAAACAGCACCTTATACTTTTGGTCCTGGGTTATTACGCTAATAATCCAAGGTCAAGGAATGTTCCATTTCAGGCCGTCATTCAGCGCTCCCTCCCATAGAAGTTTAGTATTTTTGAATTAAATGAGGAATGCTCTCTTCAGTGATAGCAAACAATTTTTCAGTACTAAGAAACTAATCCACATACTTATCCATAAGTCAGACACTTTCCGTTTGAAAATGAAAATAAATGGGTTGTAGCACCTTTGTTATAGAAGAGAAGAAGCCCTTATTTATTTCGTAGGATATTGTCCTTAGTCGCCATTTGAAAACTAGCAATATGTAAGACTGGCTTCGTCCGAGCTGATCATTTTGAAGTGATTGCAGAAGCGCTATTTCGCTAACTTTTCTCGTTTTCTTTGATTTGTCCTTCGGGTTGTTTCTAAGAGAATGGCCACGTTGGTGATGATCGCGACGTCAGCAGCTTTCTAACAGTATAATCGGTTTCAAATCCGAGTTTGATGAAATTTCACCCGTTTTGCACTCAGTCGAGTTACGCGATACTGCGGGTCGGGCTGGACCGGAGCCTAGCGCTCGGCGGCCGGATCGCCAGCGACCCTTGCACGGTTCGCACCTGGGGGCCATGCCCACTGGCAGTGCGCTGGAGCAATAAAACAGCACCGATCGATCTTTTGGGAACTGCTCGATGTTCAGCCTCCGCCTCTGATGTTAACTCTGGTCTCAGTGCTTTCATTCCAACTACCCGTTTGACTTGTTAGTTTTTTGTTTAAATTACAAACGCAGTACATTTCCCATTTTCACTTCAGACAGGACGCTTTTTGTTTTAAACTGGGTCTTTTCAAATCAAGGAGGCCACATTTGGTACACGTTCAAAGCAGGATAAGCACGTTTCAAAATAAACTTCCTTTTCTAGAAAATTTGCATAAAGATTGTTTACACAGGTTTTCTTAAGAAAAAAGTGGCGACACTCTCTAGAAAGAGCAAATTTATATCCTTTTGACATGGTTAGTATTTTTAAGTTTTGTATGCCAGTAAGCAACAAATTCGTCTTTACGTTATACGGGAAGGCTGAACCGTTCACTCAAGCAGTGCTTTGAAATATTCATTTAAACCACACGTTTGTTTGGGGCTTGGCCCCCAAACCCCGGCCGTAGATCGCCCTAACACTCCTTTTTCTTTTCAGGTCTCCTTACTTTCGTGAAAGAAAGCATTGCTCTCACATCCTACTATATTATATAGAACAGTTTGTATGGCGGAATATGGTAGGGCAGAATCTTCAAGACTTTCCACTGCCCACCCTCGTGTCGCATTTACGCGATTTATACGCCGAACTACCCATTCTCTGTGTGGCGAGGAACAGGTCGCGAGAGTCCGATGTACTTAGTCTGCAGAAACATTAATAAAGTTAATCGATATTGGTCCTCCGTTTACTGTCTGACGGCAATTAAACTCGTCCAATCCCCATAGTCATTCTCCTTATCACACCTCTCTCCCAATCCCGCCAACATCCACTTACCTATCTGCCGGCAGAGGAACGTAGAGGAAGTCAAGTGCGAGTATGCTCGTTGTACGAAGCCTGTTACAGTTTTTTTTTGAAAATCGAACACATGCTGCACAAAGTGTGAGACACGTCTTCTGCACATGCACGGCACGACGTTTGAGGGACGTATTCTGAAGCTGAACGCATCTTGTATAACGCATGTGACACGTTTCCTGAGACGCAGCGTGTCACGGTGTTGCCATGACAGCCATGACACGTCTTTTGCATTCCCACAGACGTGGCAGAACATACTTGCATTAGGTTGGCCCCAAAATGTTATCGGGTTTTGCTACTCGATGTTGAACAACTTAAGAGATTTCTAAATTTTCCAGTATTAGATTCTATGACAGGATTGGCTCTATCTAATAAACCATTAAATGCAATTCGAAAACGTAGGAAAAACTCTGAAAAACTTCCATTGGGCCGTTTTATACTATGAATCATGAGCTCTTTCCGCTTCGAAAACCCTTGAACAAAATTGCTCGTTAAGACCTCCATTTCCATGAAATAGTTGCAACAAAATACATAGAACATCCTTAAGTTGTAGGAAAATGGTCAATCTAACTCTCAGCGAAACATTTAGTTGGGAGGCAGGAAAGATTCTATAGTAGGATGGCGCTCGATAGAACGTTTAGTCAACGACTCTCTGGAAGCTCGGCAAATTAGGTATTGAAAATCCTTTGCAGATGGCTTACTCTTGAGAACACATCGAAGCTAGATATTATCTAATCGGGGGTCCCGCAAATTCCTTACTAATGATGTCGGTTGACTAATGTACGAACGAAAAAAATGTCCCCTGCTATTTTAGGACCTCACAAATCTACGGTATCTCGTGAAACAGCGCATTGTCAAGAAAACTGCAAAATCTGGAAGTTTATATTCCAATCAAAAAATTGTTCTATGAGCGAAGATGCTTTAATCTAAGCATGACAGTTCAAATCTGGAATTCTTGGACGGACCTAATAAATAAGGAATGTGCGTGTTCCCAGATGTTAAAAAGGGATCAGAGTTAACTTCAGAGGCGGAGGCTGAACATCGAGCGGTTCCCAAAAGATCGATCGGTGCTGTTTTATTGCTCCAGTGCACTGCCAGTGGGTATGGCACCCAGGTGTGAGCCGTGTAAAGGCCGCCACAGACTTCTGCGGCGCCGCTGGAGGCGAGCTCTGCGTCTCTGCCCTATGGTTAAGCATAGGGCAGCGGCGCCGCCGAGCGGCGCCGCAGAAGTCTGTGGCGGCCTTAAGGGTCGCTGGCGATCCGGCCGCCGAGCGCTAGGCTCCGGTCCAGCCCGACCCGCAGTATCGCGTAACTCGACTGAGTGCAAAACGGGTGAAATTTCATCAAACTCGGATTTGAAACCGATTATACTGTTAGAAAGCTGCTGACGTCGCGATCATCACCAACGTGGCCATTCTCTTAGAAACAACCCGAAGGACAAATCAAAGAAAACGAGAAAAGTTAGCGAAATAGCGCTTCTGCAATCACTTCAAAATGATCAGCTCGGACGAAGCCAGTCTTACATATTGCTAGTTTTCAAATGGCGACTAAGGACAATATCCTACGAAATAAATAAGGGCTTCTTCTCTTCTATAACAAAGGTGCTACAACCCATTTATTTTCATTTTCAAACGGAAAGTGTCTGACTTATGGATAAGTATGTGGATTACTTTCTTAGTACTGAAAAATAGTTTGCTATCACTGAAGAGAGCATTCCTCATTTAATTCAAAAATACTAAACTTCTATGGGAGGGAGCGTTGAATGATCTAATGACGGCCTGAAATGGGACATTCCTTGACCTTGGATTATTAGCGTAATAACCCAGGATTAAAGTATAAGGTGCTGTTTAATGTCAAAAGATGGTTCATAAATAGGTCACGGTTTGTCAAATTAAACACTGTCAAAACGTTTGGTTTGGTTTTATTCGGTCGCACCTGGTAGTCAGACCCTCCTGCTGGCAGGCCGATCTCTGGCACAGCACGATCACCCAAGAACGGACCGCGACGGCGGAAGTGTCTCCATGAATCGAGGAGACTTCCGCCGGCGGAACCGTCAGCATACGGCGTTCTGAAAGCATTTCCTGCTAGCTACATGACTGTGGAAGTTCTACAAGAGAGACTCTCGACGCACCTGTGGGACGCCTCAACAAGGGCGCGGTAGAGAAGAGGAACGGCTTTGATGTCGAGGGAGCTGCCGCCTGCTATGTGATCGACATTGATGTAGGCAACTGCTCTGCAATTCCAACATCCGAATCCAATAGAGTAGAGGCGACAGCCCAACAACGAGCAAATTCGATGCTTTGATAAAGAGGGATGCTAGTCCTCCTCAGTTTGGACGCGTTTTTTGCATATGTGCTGGGTATACCGAAATCTCAAGCCTCTCTCGCTAACCTCCTCTGGAGCACTCCTAACCGTTGCTCTATCCACTCCGATGAGCCGATCAGGCCGAACTCCTCTGCGTCCCAGTGGCAGAATACAATAGAACGACGCGGTGGGTTGTGTTTGAAAACCTAGGAGCCATTGGCGGTGACAACATCTACAAATGAGGTGCCTAAGTGGTCTTACCTTCGCTATAACAGTGGCCACTTCAAGTTGAACAGCAGTTCCTGATATAGGATCAATAGCGCCCTAAAGCATTCAGAAGGTTATCGTCGTTAGAACAGACATAGCAGTACCCTAGCACATCACTCGCAACGTGTGTGTATGTGGTTTCTTTCCTTCTGCTTTCCAGAAAGCTGCCACCTCTTTACCATTAGCACAAATTTCCCTAGTCCGACATTTGTAGATGGGCACTGTTACAATGAAGAAATGTAACTCAACACCGACGTGCCAGGAAAGATTTGCTCTCAGATTTGTCTGCCCCTACAATGGGGTGAGGGTTCCGGACGCCCTCGAATGCGTACAGTATTTGTCGGAAATTGGTTAAAACCTGAGAGCTGCTACATGTAGATTTGTAGATTTGTAGGTTCCGGATAGCTACACAACCCTTTCACCTCAAGCAGGCGTAAGGTTCACTTGAAAGAGATTCCCAAGGATTGTGAAGATAAAGGATAAAGGATAAAGAACGGAGTTACTCAACCCCTTTTGAGATACGCCATACATATTACATCCTATGTACTTTTATGGGATGTCGTGGAGGTGATTTGAATGCGTATTTGACCTACATATACAGTGACTTGCGGATAAACAAGTTAGTGCTTTATCCTTCTCAGGCAAGTCTGGTGCCAATTCACCGACCCCAGAGAGATGGAAGGCTTGGCTGGCCTGGGCGGAAATCCGAACCAGAAAGCTGGTGTGCGCGACAGCCGACACCTCCGACTACGCTCTACGCGCCCACCGCTTCTATAGGATTAATAATGAATGCAACAACGAAATCAAACCGCTGATAAACAATTTTAAAGAAGAAACCGTGTCGACCACACCATCTAATTTCTAAGTGCTGTTGAACACTGCAAGAGGCGTGAGACCAAGTTGCACAGTCTGCTCCCAGTTTCCTTGTTGCATTCATTATTAATCCTATATGGATCTAGCAGAAGAGTTCATAGCTTTTCCAATGTAACAATATATTCTGTGGTTCCTGGGTAGGACGAAGCATAACCTCAAAATCTGGCTCCCAACTGGAACACGGATCGCTTCAGTGAACAGTATTTCTTGGTTGTTTCACTTTAAATTTTTTTCGAGGCTGCATCTAGCTCGCATGCGTAAGTGCATGCGTAAATACAATACGCTATCGCTCCGTGAACCGAAGAAGTTTGAGACATTAGTTGTGTTGGAACACTTGCACAAAATCTGATCTGCATACCCGCGAAGGAACTTTCGATTCACCTTTCCCCATGCATCGACATGGTTTCCCAGCATCACCCATCGATCAGGTTCCTCCTTTCCGTCGAGAATGGCGACGATGTTCGTAATTGTGCGCTTGGCGAACCTAGAAAACATGGTGAAATTTCGAACATGCCATACAATACGACATTACATAGTAGAAGCGTGGTGTGCCTCACATAAGGGTCGATTAACTCCGACCTTTAGCATTTTGACCGCCTATGGTGAAAGGGTGCTCGATGAAGCTTGGTTGGGCCAATCGCTTTGCGAAATACGCCACAAATTCTACCTTTAGGGGATATTGTAGAGGCGATTTGAACGCGTATTTGCCCTGTACATACAATAAGAAAAGACAGCCACTCAACAATTGTAATAAAAACAGAGAAAGTAATGAAGCGCAACAACTAAAACAAGTAGGAAGGAGCAACAAAAACATGGAGTGGAGCTGAAAGTCGGTATAACTTAACAAACCCAGTCAATTTCAAGAAACATGTGAGCGATTGTTTGCTCACAATCTGTTTGAATTCCTTAGGAGATAAGACCTTTGAAATATTTTTTGGTATGCGCTGTCAGCTCTATATCTGAATGAGTTGGCATATACCATGGATTTTGGTCGGGGCAACGTGAGTTTTAGCATACCACCCCTAGTGCGCAAGTTTGACAACCAGAATAACTGCTTCATGTAAATGCACTTATTGCTGCACCTGTGATGCAGCAGCTTGTGAGCAGTGGAGACGTCAAACAGCTTACGGCGAGATGCAAGCTAGCCGCAGAAGTCTATTCCACTCTACTGTGCTCGAAATTCTATGATGATACGAGAAAGCACTGGTGCGCGCCAGAAGTTTACGAGTGAAATTGTTTTGAACTCGTTCTATTCTCCTCTTTTTCCTGAGTGGTGAGAACACTGTGACACTAGATTCAGGCCTGACATAAGATTTATTAGGTTGGAAAAAAAGTCTCTTCACACTTCGAAATTTTTTTTACCCTTCCCCTTGTAAACGCACTAGCCAATGTTGATTGCTGATTTCGTAATCCTATCACACTTGTCTACCGTTCGCACGCAGACACAGGTTAAGACTCTTCTTGTAATTCGTTATCCATCCAATCTTCCGAACTCAATGCCAGATCTACCTCATGGCCGTTTTCAGTACGGCATTGTTCAAGAATTCATTAAAGAATCCACAGCACGTCAGGCAGCAGACCAAATTAACCACATATATGGCTTGGGATCTACTACTCATCGCGCCTGTTATGAGTGGTTCGGAAAGTCTTTAAAGGGAAATTATTCACTGAGGGCAAAGCATGGTCAGGGAGGCCAACTGGATTGGACGACAGTGAACTACACCATCTTCTTCGTACCGATAGTTGGCAGACGACACGTCAGCTGGCAGAGAAGCTCGAAGTGTCTCATAGGATAGTGGGGATCTATCTGAAGAATCTTGGCTTTCATGGAAATTTGGAGCTTGGATTCCACATGCCCTGTCAGACACTCAGAAAGGTCGACGGCTCTCCATCGCTGCTTCTCTTCTGTCCAGATAAGGAAGAAAATCGTTTCTTCCGCGGATTGTGACAGGCGAAGAGTCCTGGGTTCTGTGTGCCAACTTACGAGGAAAAGGCAATGGGTACAAAAGGGAGAGAGCCCTAAGTCTGATCTCAAGCCTGTTCACGAACGGAAGATTCTCTTGAGTGTTTGGTGGATATCAGAGGAGTGATTTATCGGCAAACTCTCAGAAGTGGAGAGACACTTACTGCTGTCACATACTGCGGCCAACTCCACAAAGTCGTCGCAACTCTCCAAGAAAACAGGCCGGAGAAGTCGAAGGTGATGATCCTGCATGACGATGCAAAACCACGTGTTGCAAGACTCACAAGAGAAACAATAAAGGGGATGGGCTGGGAGGTAATGCCACATCTACCGTATAGCCCTGATCTCGCCCCTACCGACCACCATCTCTTCCGTGCTCTCAAGCAAGAAATTGGAGAGAAATATTTTGGAACGGATGAAGACCTCAAAAATTGGATTTATCAATGGTTCGACTCCAGAACTGCAGTCTTTTAAGCGAGAGGAATTGGAAAATCACCCAGTCTTTGGAGAAGTGTAGTAGAACAAAATAGAGTTTATCTCAATTGATTTGACTTTGTAGTTGTGAAGTAATAAATCTTTGAAAAAAATGAAAAGACTTTTTTTCCAACCTAATATAAGCTCGAAGAAGAACTGATTGATTATTACTGCCAAAGGCCTCTGAAAATATGATAGGTACGCATAATTTCCTGTCTACATAGAGCTCTAACATGCTCAGAACAAACAAAGCTACTGTTGTAATGAAAATCTAGATCTTTAATGAAATAACTCGGAAAAACTATGATACCATCCGCCTTGGAATGCATCCACAGCCGGCGCCTCTCCCAGCTGCACTACAATGTGATCAATATTTTTCGGACCATGTCCGTGATGTGTACTCCATTTCTGTTTCACTTCGACCGTCGCCACTGCTGGGTTGTAAGAAATGATCTGCCAGTTTTCGCATCTTTCGTTCAAGTAACCATAGCGTGGTTTTTAAGGCACCTCCTCGCTCCTCTAAAGCGCATTCTGTTTCTATGATCGTTGCCAATGTGATCCTGATTATTCGAGAATGGAAGGACGACTGCTCAAAACTCCCTTAGGCATTGTTCGCTTAGCGAAACGGCAGAAATTGTACAGAATGTTCTGCACTCTGTAAAAGAGGTTCTGAAAAGCCTAGAGGGGCAACGAGTTGTCACAACCTTTGTCGACAACGACGCAGATGCGGTGATCAGTAAGTTTATAGTTCGTGAACTGAAGTGGTCCAAGAGCAGCTGTGCTCAAGATGATGACATTACCGTTCGGAGTTGACAAGTGCACATTGCAGAAGTACTTGCATAGAAAGAACAACTCCTTGGCTTCACAATGAATACAATATGCTGAATAGTCACCGTGTTCTTGAAGCAGCCATTTTTTTCAAAGGCGAGAAATGGCAAAACATTTCTGAAACAAATTAGATCGAACCTAAAATTTCCGCCGTTTCACATTTCCAAATTCAAAAGGGCTGTAATAACCATCAATTTTTCAATAACGTGAGAGTAAGGTGTCCCAAAGAGATTTTTGAGATCCACTTATACGCGCGGATACTTCCTTTCAAAAAGTTTTTAGGCAACCCAAGGAAATAACACTGCAACAGCAAAATGCTTGCTAATTAAGGAGAATGCAGCGTAACGTTCAAATCCAAATTCCACAGTGTTTCTCACGCTGTTCTTACGTTCTTCAGCTTGTTCTGATCTGATATAGTGGTTTGCTTTTTTATAATACTTTCTGAAATGACTGAGCAATAGAACATCTAGTAGCAAAAATAAGCTTCGCGGTGGCTGCGGCAGACCAACCCTACCTAGAACTTTCGCATACCAATGATATGTTGTCGCTCTTTATGACACCTAACTATTTACCTTCGAAGAAAAAAAAAAGATTTCTGTATAAAGATGAAAAACGGAGGCCGTTGGTAATCCCATTTGTGGAAGCGCAAGAGCACTGAGCTCGGATTTTATGAACTACTTTCCTGCGTATTGCTCTGCAGGATTGCATATTCTAAGCAAGGCCTTCTTTTGTATGAGTCTCTCTTTGTCGAGCTTAATACACATTTCCAATATGAATAGTTTAGTGCTTGGTGTCTCTGGTTTTCAGTGTCTTCAGACAACTGCTCTCTACATAATGTCGTACTTCAGTTTCCTTTTAGTACTGTCCTAGCGTTTTCCAGTGCCCCCACATGAAAATCGCGTTCGTGGGCTCTCATGAGAAAGGAGGTGAAACTCTTGATGTCTACAAGGCGGATTGAATGTCTACTGCGCTTTTCAAACGCCAGCGCATTCCTTTCTTCTTGTAACCATTCCAAGACCTATACCACGTCCTGTTATATTAACTGTAGTCGCATAGTGTTCCAAATTGTCATTTCCAATGTGGTTGACAAAAAAGCCGGGGAAGAAACGTGTGTACAACCCAGAGGAGTGGCCGGATTCAATAGAATTCAATATATTGAAAGCTTGAAAAGACCCTCTACACTTACTCTTAAAAAACGTTCAAACGAAGGTGGGAGTATTCAAAGCAACGAAATGGCGGGAAGTTTCGGTTCGACCTCACATCTCGTTAGCTTCTGATCCTCTCCTGCGATTCTACGAAATATGAGAGACCAGTTTGGAAAATCTGTGTGTTAGAATTTCTTGCTAATTTCAGAAATGCAGGATTGTTTTGGAAAAATTGACTTTCATTGCCAATGGTTTCCCCCGCCCATACACCGACCTGGATCGAACATTCAGTCTGAACTTTCGCTGGCTGTTCCACTTGTACAAGGGCAGTCCACCAATCCAGTCGGCACGCTAAAAAGCAGTCCACTTGAAGCGATTTATTCGCAGCTAAAGCAAGAAGGTTATTCTCGAAAGACTAAGATTTCCTGACCGTAACGGAAGGACCATCCATGTATTCAAGAATCCGCTGTGCGTCATCGTAGCCAACTGGAGTGACCGGAATGCCAGGTATCACTTCTGAAAATAAGCGCTTATTTCTAAATCGAAGAGGAAGCACTTGGTCTGCACCTACTTTTCTTCCGAAGGCTCTCGATCGTTTCGCTTCGTGTCACATAGGGAAGTGAAGGCAGCAGGGGTGTTAGTGCGTCCCCTGGCACCCTCCCCACCGAACCTCTCTGTGCGGCAGAGCCAGGAAGCGACGTCGAGTGTGGAAACGTCTAGTACAGAGTATTTCAGGACAGCTGAGTTGGTAGTTGAATAGCGCGCAAACTGGACACTTTTCAAATAATATCGGACGCTCTTCTAAGCAAGCGAGCGCCTTCCAAATCAAAACAAGTGCCTTCTTGAATAAGGTAGAGGTTCCTCAACAGGCTGGAGCAATTGTTTGTTCAAGCAAAATTTAGTATGACTTTCTTTGAAATTTTCAAATTTACTTGCTCCAGTACGTCTCTCTGTTTCGAATTCTACAATTCTTACTTTTCAAGGAAAAATAATGAATAAATTTTCAAGCACAGGATATCAGCAATCATAAGAATAGAATGTGAATAAATAAATAAAATATATAAAATATAATATTTATTTATAATATATATAAAATAAAGAAATAAAAATGTAGCAATCTAAGATAGAAAACTGAACAACAATTTAAAGTTGAGGTAATTATTCTGAACTGTTTGAAGTCTATAACTAATACATTTCTCTAAATAGAAGCAGGCGCTTTTTTCCTTTTTCGACAAAGTTGCCTCTCTCGGAAAAAGTTCTGCGTAATGATACTGCTCTAGTTGATTTGATATTATTTTTCCTGACTTCTTATGTTTTTCCTACACATAATGGGAACTTATTGAGTCCCAGCGAAATTATTAATTTTCAACTTTTCTTCAGTAATCAATGTCAACATTTTGGAATAACGGCCTGGAATAATTGGAGTAGCGGCTCGGAATATCGTTGATACCCAATTCATCCTCCTCTTGTCATCATCGTCTTCCTTCATTGTTCATCTGTCAAACGTCCTTACCAGACCTTCGCCGGAGGTGCGTACCAGTTTAAAGAGGCACCTGAGAGACTGGTGCGTGTCTGGATGGTTTGTGCAGGTGCCCTGATAATTCGAATCGTTTCCTGCCAGGCGCTTACAGCAATTCTGTTTCATTTGCGGGCCTAACAGTGACATTCAATGACATTCTATTACTGACAAGTGATATTTTGTTGTCATTTTCAATCATATTTGTTTCAAACTAATGCTTACATTTCTTTTTTCAATTACCTCGTTTCTAAAAACGATAGAGAAATAATAGAGAATGGAAGGGAGAAAGGAACAATAAAGCGTATGCTGATACATTCACACTAGCTAATCAATCCAACTATCATAAGGATCTAGATAAACGCTTTGTGTGCTTCTTTAGGCCAGCTAAACTACAATTTTAGGCGCTGTTGTATTGTGTTGATAATGTTAAAAAGCGTATTAAAAAGAAAAGATCGCACCATGTAATCGACTAGACCGAAGCGATTTTCATTCGACTGACAGCAGCAGTTTTGTTTGCGCGGAATGACACAAATCTAAACGGTACAGCAAGAACAGTTCACATCGCTGTTTCGAGTAGGCAGTACATATTTACACTAAAAATTAGAAAAAAAATCGCGACGATCTAGTTGAGTGCATAGTGCGATCACTTACACATTTAATTCACCACATGATTACTGCAAGAGTTATTTTACATTTTAAATAAAAACAAATTTTTTTAAACTTTCAAATAGTGTGTTCATTTATTGCGACAACTGAATTTTAAAAAGTGCAAAAAACGTTATACCAAATTTTCTTTCGAGAAAATATCGTAACAGTGTTGGAGAATCTATACTTTAATCTGAAATATCCTCGCTTTGATTTGGAAGATATTCAATTTGATGTCAAAAGCGTCAAACCTGCTTAGGAGAATGAAACGTATTTCGAAGCGTTTCCAGTTGGCGTAAAAACGACATAATATTCTAGAACTTTTCATGAGTTTGCAAAAAAGTAAATAAAATTGGGACGCACGCAGAATAATGCTTCTTAGTGCTCCTCAGTGCTGACGGGCACCAGAAAAAACATATTTTAATCTCAAAAACTGGTGCAAATGTTCGCGTTTCCATTTTTCTGAGGCGCTAGATAGATATGAAACAGCGAGTGTATGAGGATAATCGGATGTTTACAGTTCTTGTTTGCAGAATGCATTGAAGGTGGTAACATTTCTGTCGCCGTCGCAGGTGTTGCTCGAGCTGGTTTTTTTTTCAATTCAAAAGCTTGGGATGAATTTTAAAGTGTTGCGGATCTTCTCCGTAGGATATCTCAACGCAAGGTGCTGCGAATGAAAGACCTGCTCTGCAACCGCCAGACATTCTGAACAACCATCATACCCCGTTGCTGCTCGAGTGCACGTACTGAGCCGGATCGCTGAAAAGTACCACTCCGACGGCACCGCGGTTTTCGGCTTCCTCGACTTTCTCGGACCGCACTAGGGCTCCGTAGCGCACCAGAGCTATGGCGCCTCTCACATCAACGCCTGCCTAAACAGCACTGGTGACTATTCTGTGGCTATGCGTCCGTTTCTCAGCGAAGGGCTAACCTCTTCGAGCGCGTTGAAATCTTCGACGGTGCCAAAATTGCAGTACACCATTCGGCCTTCAACTGTACCGTTTGCGGAGTACGCGTTCCACCACACTTCAGATCGACCGTCAGCTTGCTGAAGTAAAGTTCTGCGTAGATGCGCAGAAAATTAGAGCAACACTGTGGCTGCGGCAACTTTGAAATGGTGACAGCGTAGTTCATAGACTGTCTGACTCAGCAAGCCGAAAGGACGAGAGGAGGAAAGGAACGTCATGCTACAGGTGATCAAGCCTGAAGCGGCAACTCAGTTTTACCTTCGCAGCAACTTAGCAGTTATCGCTGTATCCTCCTTTGTGCAAGTCCCCTAATCCTAACAGCTATGGGATACCTACCTTCGTCTCCCAACCTGTTCTCCTTTAGACACTTGCAAAAAAAGAGGTAAACATTGAGGTAGTCCGTTGTTCATGTCCGGCCCTATTTAAGCGATATGTTTTGTGCTCCGCAGCTCCTCAACAGCGCTTTTCAGCAGTGGATCTTAGTTGGCCTTCGAATAAGTTGTTCGGCGAAGAAGCGAGGCGGAAACGCACGCATTCCAGAAGCAGTGAAATGTGATTTTGTATGCAACATTGAGCGAGCGAATGACCTCGTTGACAGCTTGTTGGGGTCCGCTTGGCTGACCATGTCCGCGACTCAAACGCAACCAAAGACCGCCCTCCTTTTCCACTTCCAGCGTGTTGGGATGCTCGAAGTCTGGGTAGTTCAACAGCACGCTGTAGTTGTATGTCTTCACCATGAAGCCGAGTCGATCGTACTAAAACATATGCGTTCACTTCAACTATATCTAGGCGCTTGAAATTGGGCCAAAAATCCGATTACATCCACTTGTTATTTGTTATGCCCGCTTAAATTATTCATCGAGAGTAAAGATGTAGTTTGTGTTGCGGACATTTAAATTTGGAAAACTTTTATATAATAATAAGTATTCCTATTTCCCGGGACAAGAGAGAGGTTCGAAGAGCGTTTAGTGTGGCCACAAAAAAGTCATGAAATTAGTAGGTGGGGGAGGGGCACTTGAGCGATCAACTTATGCACTCCTACGATATATTGCTCTGCATTGTCAGGTCACTTCTTCGCTCCAATCACAGCTAGTTCGGCCTGGCATCTACAGCAAGTGAGTAATTCGGATGGTGGAAGTGAGCATATGTTGCAGCTGCGCTAGTCCCTGTTATTCGAGTAGATGCCAGTTTTTCGCCACCGAGTTCAAGTTCAAGGTGGGCAGCTTCCCCATGCTTATCACCAAAATCAAGATTCCGTAATGCGCACACTAACGAAGGATTTTCTAGTAGACGTTTGGTTATTTACGTAATTCTCAGCTTTTCTTAATGCTACACTTTAGCAGATCAAAAAATTCACTCCCTCCAAAATCGATACTTATTTAAGCTGAGAACTGAGAAAAGTAAAATTTCATAGTAACCCTATACCAAACACATAGCCTTTAAACACAAATATTTATGCTCCATAGAGCGAAAATGAACGCGTTTCACAACTATGTAAATAGTACCACAATAGTTACAATTTGAAGACACGCAACATTTTCAACCAACGTTTGTGTCAAAAATAGCAAACCGAACTCTCTATTTGGGTATATTCTTGCCAGAAGTTCAGCTCCGCACTGATTTCTACATCACCTCATTAGCAACGTTACTCATCCTACTTGAGAATCGGCTAACGTAACTGGGAGTGCTGTTGAATATAATCCATGTGATGAAATTCAGCAAAATGCTTTGATTTTAATAAATGTGAGGTGCCTTAGTTCATAATTTTCGTTTGCTACTTCCTCTGACGTGGATTGAAATATCCAGTCGATGTTTTCAGCCTTCTCACCTTGGGTCACGCTAAAAGGACGAGATAAGGCTTTGTAAGTGAAAAAGTAGAAGCGAATCTTCACTTCTCTCTAGCACCTGAACTGTCAACTGTTTGAAACGCTCTGTAGAAGGAAGCACCTCTTCAGCGAGTCGTCGGATCAGTGCAGCATTCTCCAGTGTTCCAGCGATGTGTGACTTCTCTGCCATCCATCTCATGTTATGTCTGATTCTCGTGGGATCGAACAGGGTTGACAGCCCCTTGGAGATACGGTCGAGCTGAATCGAAGAGAAAATTACTGCAGGACGGGACACCAATAGAGCGGACACCTGTGTATGCCCTGCTTTCTAAAAACCGATCCCCCGAACAATTTCTTCCTGTTCTCCCTCGTTTCATTTCACAAATGATAACATCTTCACTTCTACAAGGAGACGAGCATTTTAGAACAACTACTGGAGGCCTCATCGTCCTCAACTTTTCCAAAGCGCTGCTTAATCTGAAGCTAGCACCTGCTAAAGTAAATGCTGCAGGTGCATCGTCACACTCTACACCAATCCCAAGGAAAAGAAACAATTGAAGAGGTAGTAATTCATCAATCAAGGCAGCTTTTACGAAATGAGAAAGAATGGCTCATTTCTATCTCTGGAAACAAAATTTCCTTTTCCTTTTCCTTTTTTATGTGAAAGCCTAAAAAAGCAAAGACATCTTCACACATCGTCCTGCAAGGTCATCCTCAAAAGAAGATAGAAAAATTCACAAATAAACAAAGCACCGGTCAAGGCAATTGTTGAGAGAAATCTTGTAGGAAGAGTGTGACGTTACGGACCCAGACACTATGTACGCACACCGTGCCGAACGTTCTGTAGTCATCACAATAACTTATAGCTTTGCTATGAACTGCAATGGCTTCAAAGTACGAATCGTTGCAAGCAAGGGGCAGCAGTGTTCCACAATCACGCCGCTCACAGCTCCAAAATTCAGCTGCAAGGCACGGCTGAATAGAACACCTGAGCTCACACTCACCCGATCCTTGTCTTCTCTGAGCATGGCTGTGGTCGAGGCAGAAGGCTGCTCGCATGGAGCTCGACGAATGGCCAAGTAGGCAAGAGCCAGAAGGATAGTGACGGTAGCTAGAATGCCGAACAGCGACGTGGCAAAGGCCATCGGCAGCCACTGACGACGAACATCGCGACCACTTCTGAAACTGCGGATGCAAAAACTGTCGCCGGCTGTCAGCAGGCTCCGTGAAGGCACCCACTTTCTCTTGATCAGCGACGATCGTGACGAGCGAAGCGAGCTCTGACCATTTGAAGAAACATCATCACCCATGAGTTGCTCTTTCACCAGGATGTCTTCTATAGAGAGCTTAGGCGCCACCAGTGGCATGGTCAGGCGCCTTGTGCGTGCTCTTCGGTTCTTCCTCGGTTCAGCTTGTGTGATAGTTTAAACGCGTACAGCGAGGCATTTCGACTGAAAGAAAGCGATGTGGCAATAGAGGGAGGTGAACGAGGAAACGAGGCCGTGCGAGCGAGGATGTCGCGCAGCTGTGCTACTAGCGAATCCAGTGCTGAGAGCGAAGCGCTGAGAAAAACCTGGAGGAAGACAGAGAGCAAGAGGACAAGGAAATTGAGAGAATGAGAAAAAGAGGAGCAGGAGCAGCAGGAGGAGGAGGAGGATGAAGAAGAAGAGCAAGAGAAGTGAAACAACGTCGACAATCTAATCGTCGGCGCGAATGGACGAGATGGTGAGGCAAGGTGTTCAAGGTGCTGACTGAACTACAAGAAATCTGAGTGTCCTTGCAGGTGGCGGTGAAATGTCAACGCAGATGAGAATTAGGGAGCCGAAAAACCGAAGACTTCGCTATTCTGTCCCCTTCAAAAACGTGATGTTCGTAGAATTGCGGCTGACCGACACACGCAGATAGCGTTCAGCATAGAAATTCATGCATAGTAGGGACGAGGCGCGACGGGTAACTCCGGACACTGGAGCAATGCCCGGAGTCATGAATAATGAGAACGGAAGTAGGCGTGTTACTTTTCCAATAAACGGAACAAGAAATAATCAACGCTCAACTGCTCTTTGCCTATCACAGCTTAAGTCCTCGGAATGCGGTCGTACTTGCACATTGTTTAAGCAAATCTCGCTTCTTGCAAACGAATTCTGATGCAATTGTGGGATTAGTTGGTGCTGAGTATGGGACATAGGAAACGTTTTTAGTGTTTTATTTGTTGTTTTCAAGATAACTCTCCCTTACTTGGGATATTAGCTTTGCGACCAGGACTTTACAAAACTGTCAGATCACTAAAGAAATGATTTCTCTTTTTGAACGCGGAACCTCATACCGTCACAACGTATTTTCATCTTAAGCGCCTTCACGATGCCAAAAGTTTTCCACGTTGCATACATACTGCATTAGGGCGGATACGAAATTTTCGCCTGCCTTAAAAACAGCACAGACTGAGCGACCTCATAGACTCTCGGAGTTTTTTTCGGGATGACCGTATTCATGGGGAAATTTTCGGAATATCATGTATTCTTTATCAAACTAAAGTCACAGTACAGACAGCAGAAAAAAAATTATGAAAAGGAAAATGGCTAGAACTCCTTGCCTTTACTTGCGCCCCCCCCCCCCTCCACCCGATGCTAAACAAATAGGTCATCGTGGCAGTGTATAACCTGCTCCGAAGTCGAATAAATAAACAAATAGATGTCGCAAAAATTAGTGGTTAGAAAACGCCACCAAGATTCAGCAAGAAAAAACTCCTTGGCCGACATGATATTACGCAGCATTTTTAAAAATTGAAAAAAAGAATTCCGAAAGCTTCCTATGATCAGGCAAATCTTTGATTTGGTTTCGCCTTCATCGATATTGACCCGTGGAGCGTTCGCATACCCTTTGTTGGGATCGGCCAACGCCTTCCGCGGTTGCATTTGACCATGTCCATGTTTCAGCTTTTCCATTCTTTTTTTTTCATTTTTTCCAGCTTTAAGACCATACTTCGCCGATACAACGAAAAGCTGAAACATGGACATGGTCAAATGCAACCGCGGAAGGCGTTGGCCGATCCCAACCAAGGGTATGCGAACGCTCCACGGGTCAATATCGATGAAGGCGAAACCAAATCAAAGATTTGCCTGATCATAGGAACCGACACCACAAAGAGTCAGCAAGCTCAGCTAATTAATTCCGGAAGCGTTCATCCTCCTTGCCAAAATTGTGAGAGCTGGCCATAAAGTTCAAAAACTGAACAAAAAAGCGAAAGTTTGCGCAGAAGCAAAAGAAGCATAATACACAAACATAAGTAGAGGTGTCGCTTTTTCCTTCCTTTTTCCTTTATCTTTTTTTCTGCGTGTTTATTCTTCATCGCAGCCTTACATATTGCGGGCAACGGAAATAATTTTATACCTATATAAGCAAATTATCTCAAATGTTCAACATGTGTTTCTAAATCAATAGTGAGCCGAGTTAGCCTAGTGGTTAGTAGTGTAGTTTCATGCACAAACGGTCACAGGTTCGACTCCCGGCTCGGGCACGCCATGCCCTGCAAAAATTGCAAAAATGGCAACGGTTCCAGCGTCAGGCCCAGGTTGACAGGCCGGCTGATGGAGAAACCTCGTCACAAAACCATGATCACAAGTCGCAATAGAATCAGTGTAAAGGCTAGGACGTCACCCGGAAGTGGCGCACAGAACCCCCGCCCGAGTTCTGTGGTCAGTATGCGAGGGCTACCGAGGGCCGAACGACCTCGGCTAAAGAAGCTAGTTCGACTGGGGACTCTGAATGTGGGAACGCTGACCGGGAGATCTAGGGAAGTGGCTGACCTGATGAAGCGCAGAAGGATACAAGTCCTGTGTCTGCAGGAAACGCGATGGAAAGGGGCGAAAGCCAAGGAGATCGGAGAAGGGGTCAAGCTCTACTACAACGGAGAGGACACCAAGAGGAACGGGGTAGGGATAGCTGTCGCGGAGTCCCTCAAGGATTCAGTAGCGGCTGTCCAAAGAATAAACGACCGCATCATGTCACTGCGGCTGGACACGAAGGAGGGTTACTGGACCATCATGTCTGTCTACGCTCCGCAGACCGGATGCTCCGAGCACGACAAGGATTACTTCTACCTCTCGCTCGAGGAAGCCATAAGGTCCGTACCAGAAGGCGACTACCTCTCCATAGCAGGGGACATGAACGGGCATGTGGGGAGTGGCAGAAGAGGAGTGGAAAGGGTTCATGGAGGAAAAGGGATCGGCCTGGTAAACCCGGATGGAGAACGAATTCTGGATCTGGCTATCGCCCACGACCTGGCTGTCTGTAGCACCTTCTTCGCGAAGAGGGAGAGCCAGAAGGTGACCTATGCTAGCGGAGGAAGAAGAACTGAGGTCGACCACATTCTGGTTCGAAGGGCTGCCCTGAAAACAGTCCGGAATGTGAAGGTCATTCCGGGAGAAGACGTGGCATCACAGCACAGACCCTTGGTAGCCGACCTTAGCATACCTCTACCCACCAGGCCCAAAGTGAGGACGGAACCCAGGATCCGATGGTGGAGACTGCGGGGTTCAGAGCGGAACGAGCTACGAAGGGCAGTGCTCGAAGCAGGCCTTCCAGATCCAGCTGGTCCCGTGAATGAGACCTGGAGGAGGGTAGCCGAAACAATCCTGAGATGTGCCAAGGAAACCCTGGGAGAAACAAAGGGAGGAACCAGAGGGAATAAATCGGCATGGTTCTGGAACGAAGAGGTGCAGGCTGCGGTGAAGAGGAAGAAGGAGGCCTACAAGCTGTGGCAAAAGACGAGGGCACCCGAGCATCTCACAGCCTACAGGAAGCTGAAGAGGCTGGCAAAAACAGCTGTAGCGAAGGCAAAGAACGCGGAAATGGATGCCCTGTACGAGAAACTAGACGGGCCAGAGGGAGAGAAGTTCGCCATCCGCCTGGCCAAGGCGCGTCATAGAGCTAGCCTCGACATTCGAGTAGTGAAGACTGTGAAGAGTGCTGACGGTAGAGTGTTACGGAAGCCGGTCGAGGTCAGAGAGAGATGGGAGGAGTACTTCAAGGAACTCCTGAACGAGGAGTTCCCTCGTCGGGAGGCCGAGGAAGAACAGCCAACGGAAGGACCCATCCCACCCTGGACCCAAGAAGAGGTTCGCAAGGCCATACGGAAGATGAAACTCGGAAAGGCAGCAGGGCCTGACGGTGTGCCAGTAGAGGCTTGGAAGGTGCTCGGGGACCTCGGAATCAACTGGCTGACGCAGTTCCTCAACAGAATCACGAAAGAAGGTAAGATGCCGGATGACTGGAGGAACAGCACCATAGTCCCCATCTTCAAGCAGAAGGGAGACGCTTCCGAATGCTCCAACTACCGAGGGATCAAACTGATCTCACACACGATGAAGATCTACGAACGACTGGTAGACTCAAGGCTGAGGGAGATGGTACCCATCTCCCAGGTGCAGTGGGGCTTCATGCCTGAGAGGTCCACCACAGACGCCATCTTCATCGTTCGTCAGGTGATGGAGAAATATCGGGAGAAACGAAAACCCTGCTACCTGGCATTCCTGGATCTGGAGAAGGCCTACGACAGGCTAACTCGGCCCGTAATCTGGAATGCCCTTCGAGGAAGGGGTGTCCCGGAACGTCTGATCACGGTCATAAGGGACATGTACGAGAGCTCGAAAGCGGCGATACGAACTCCACACGGGGTGACAAGGAAAGTGGACATCACAGTGGGGGTACACCAAGGGTCGGCTCTGAGCCCGTTCCTCTTCCTGCTGACGCTTGACTCTATAGTGAACCACCTTGAGAAAGACCCTCTCAGAACGATCCTCAACGCGGACGACATCGCCCTAGTAGCCGACAACCAGGAGGAGCTGGAGGAGAAGGTGCAGCTGTGGCAGAGAGCCCTTGCAGACAACGGCCTACGGCTGAACGTGAAGAAGACGAAGTTCATCAGCTCTGAGCAGTGCGCTGGATCGATCCTAGACTGCCAAGGGGAAACGATCGAGAAGGTGGAAGAATTCCGCTACCTCGGAAGTGACCTATCCGAGGAAGGAAGTGTGGACCAGGCGGTCAGGGGACGGATAAACGCAGCCTGGCTCAAGTGGAGGGAGTCCACAGGGATCCTCTGCGACAGTAGATGCTCCAGGACGCTCAAAGGCAAGCTCTATAGAACAGTTGTAAGACCTGCCCTCCTCTACGGCAGTGAGTGCTGGGCCCTGGGTAAGGCGCAGGAGCGGCAACTGCACGCGGCGGAGATGAGGATGCTGAGGTGGGCATGTGGATGGACCCGTCGGGACAGGGTGCGAAACGAGGATGTTAGGGCAGTGATGAAGACAGCCCCGATCCAGCTGAAGATGAGAGAGCAGCGCCTGAGGTGGTATGGACACGTCCTCAGAAGACCAGAGGATCACCCCATAAGGTTGGCCCTAGATTACGAGGCACCCGGAAAGCGTCCGAGAGGAGCCCCAAGGAAAAGATGGAAGGACGTCATCAAGAGAGATCTCGCCGAAGTCGGCGCCACGGCAGATGACGCCCTTGATAGGATGAGGTGGCGACAGATCACAAGAACAGCGGACCCTGCGACTGCGCGGGACTAAACGCTCAGGAGAAGAAGAAGTGTTTCTAAATCAATAGCAACTTGTGCATCGAATCTTAGCACCTTTTTCCGTCCATGAGTAAGCAAATACACAACCGTTCTTTCGCAATAAAGACGTGGGTTGGCTCTAAGACATGACATTTAGAATGTAAAGTTCAAAGTTAAAGAGTTTTGAACTATAGCGGCGATCGACATTTATGATGACAACTATACAGAAATTCAACTTGATCAGTTTCCAATAACTGGTCAAGCCATGAACCTGAATTCAGTTCACCACAAACTTTCTTTTCAACAGAAGTCGAGCTCAACAGAGTTGGCGAAGCTCGTGTATACTCGAGTCCATTCTGCGACGACTGAACACACTCGAAAAACTCAAAACAAAAGAAGAAAAAGCCGGCGAGAGGAAAAACATGTAATAGTACTACTACACTTATAGCTGCAGTTCTATAATACATAAGCTCCACACAATCTTAAATTTGCGTTCCTTCTCTTTCAAGGAAATCCTCGGCCTCTCTTTATATGGGCACCCTGCCTCCAAGTTTTGTGAAGGCCAACAGTTAGAATGTGTGCACGTCCTCAATGACCACTAACTTACGACTTCTCATACTTTTCCGCTTCATGAATTAGTCTAATAAACCAATTGGACAATGTAGTATTGAGGTGATCAATGTACAAATTCTCAAGATTGTAACACAGCCTACCCAATGGCGAAGAACAGCCCAGTTCTGACTCTCTTGCGTGATTTGGCTGTTGGCAACTGGAAAGCTTTTTCCTTGAGTATGTGGTGCAATCGTAATGGATGGCTAGGAAGCATCGCTTTGCGTTCGGCCAAGAGAACAGAGGAGTGCGCCGAGCTTCGGATAAGCTGGAGATCATCGACATGAGAGGAAAGCCGGAAAGGACCGCTCCCTCCTGTCAACAAGCATGTTGAAGAGTAGTGTCTATGAAATCGCTGTCTTAGGCCTATGTAATACTTCGGCGATGCGTCGCCGACGCTGCGACCCGTCACCGTCGTCGCCGATCCCGACGTCGACACAGATGTGGTTTTCAGACGCGTCTGTGACGACGTCGTCGACAGATTCTGTGGTGGCGTCGACGACGTCGTCGGCAGGAGAGCATCGGAGCGCAGTGAACTAACAGAAGTACAGGGCAGTGTTGAGCATTTAACGACTATTGGTTTACCGATTTAAAGAATTTACGTTTTTCGTTAAATTTCTTCATTGGAGTTTTTTTTTTAGTTTTTTCGTAAAATCGCATTGAAATTAAATTTACGCGGAATTTTCGAAATTCACAGGAAATTTAACTCTTAATTAATGTAAACTGTATTTCTTCGTAGAGGTTTTCAGTATCATTTCAGACAGCGAGGAAACACTACTTATTTGAGTCAAATCTATACCGCCGTTTCGTATTTTTCTGTTTCAAGACCGTCTTTCCTTCATCCTTCATCGTTTTATTTTGTGTTAATTGCTCTGCAAGAAAGCGAAAACGCCTAGAAAACATGAATAAAGGACAGAAAAGCGAAGAAAGGTGACAAAGCGAAGGGAAAATAAGAATTAGGTTCCCACTCCCTCCCCAAACACTCAGGGTTCCAGCAAGCTGAACGGATTTTCGCACAGGATTTGGCAGTGGTTGTGAGAGTGACCATGAACGAACGTTGAGAGTAAAAACGGCACTATTGGTGACCGCAAGACGAGCGTTTTTGTACTTCTCGATTTCGAAATTCGAGATTCGGTGAGGATGATGGCAGTGCTGGAACGAAGAACCAACCCACAATCAAAGTACTCCATCGGAGCGCATTTTCTGCCAACCTTGGATGACGTCGGCGACGGAAGTATAACATCCCCTGCGGAGTTCTCGGCGACGCTGCCGGCGACGGGTCGCCGAAGTATAAAATAGGCTTTAGCTCAGTTTTCTCAGTTTTCACAGCTTTCCCAATGAAATAACCAGTTCTAAATTCCTTTCTAATTTTTCTTAAATTTTCTTTTGGCTTACTGAAGAGAATCATTCTTTGTATTTAGAAGATCACTACAGCACATCGTAATATATGAACATGCCTAAACTGTTTTCACGACGGCTGACACGAAACGAAACAAGTAACGTTTTCCGGGTTTGTCATCAGCAAAACTTCAGCTAGAGTTGTCGTTTCTGAGAGCAATGCCAGTAAGAATTCCTTGCCAGGGCGCGGTCCCATGGTTGCGCTCAACAATAGTCCACAATAATCTGATCCCACGCAATCTTCAGAAGTAGCAGAAGAAGTAGCCCACAAATAGCTCATACAGCATTGTTCCCAGCAGTGAAAAATCGTGCTCACAAGAAATAAAATCGTGCTGAACCTGGGAGACTCGTAGCAAATCGTTGCATATATTTCAAATCAGAAATGGTAAGCGCTTCAAAAAATATCTGATGTGCTAAAACGCACTGTAGTGCAACATGAGCACAGTAGACTCACACTCACCATGCCATACCGCAGTCCAAGTATCTTAAGGAGTTAGCATGCAAACAGGAAACATGATGCAGCTCAGAAAGCGCTAGACACGACGCACATCTTATTGGGAGAAATGCTCGAAACCACACACCAACATAACACTCCATGCTTGACATTTATGAGTTGTCCATGAAGCCCAGCGAAAGACGGTTGGTAAAGAAACATTACGTCGTGCATAAAGGACAAAGGACGGCGTTAACTAATCTTTTTAGAATGCCCCACGCATTCTACTTCTCCGGGAAACCCTAGAGGCAGTTCGATTGAACATCTCGCCTAAATGATGACTTGTGATGCCGAACCGATGGACCGTCCATGATTTACCAGAGAAGCCTCGTACTAAGCCATTGACTCCAGAAGGGTGGAAAGCTTGGTTAGCTTGGACGAAAATCCGAACGAAGAGCCTGGTATGAGGTGCACGCGACAGCGGACACTTCTCCGATTGCGCTCCTCGTGCCCAGGCTCACGCATACCTATCTTCATCGCCATCTGCTATAGCTTCATGAGACATTTCATTTAATTTAAAAATTAAAAACTGTTTAAAGGAAATTAATGAGCTCAATTTTATTTCACCGCACAAGTTCATAGAGAAACAAAGGAAAAAATAGATCCGATTCCTTACCTTCGTTCGTGTGGGCTGAGCCTACCTATGTGACACTCCTCTTGACTAAGAGGTAGTAGAATTATTGATGATATGTTTAGACTACTGAACTGTGCATCCAAGCAGCACTGTATGTAGGCGCATGCAAGGTGAGAGAGCGCTGCTGCTCCTTCTGGTTTTCTTTGCTCTCATTTTAGTGCGCTCCTAATAGGGAGCCCCAACTTTCCCTACTATGTTTTTAGGTAAACATGAAATGCGTGCTGTATTATACCGGTGTTCAAATGGCCGCTGTTGCTGAAGTTTATTGAACGCAGCACCTTAGCACAAATGATGCGAAATTGGAATCTTTTGCGGCTTTGTACCGTCGAAGCAAGCGTCGGACACATCACCAGTTGTAAAGATGTAGAAAATCCACGTCTCATAAAACGGATCATAGAAATTGGGAGCACTCCAAGTTTTCGTTTTGTACCAGCCGCGTAGTGGGTTACTTATGTTACGCGAAGAGAAGCTTGCTTCGTCGAGCTAGTATTTGTCCAACATTTGCTTGTCCATACGTCCGCTTACATCGGCCAACCTGAGGTCCAGTGTTTCGAAGCCGGAGCGCATAGAGCAAGAAGTCTGAAGTGCATGCAGAAATTGAGACGCATATGGAAGTGAGTCGGAGGCGTTGTCAAGACCTGCCGAACTTCACAAACTGCTCGACAAACTTCTGTACCGAAGCGAATCCACTGCTGAGGAGGGCCGTTGAGACAAGCGACCTGCTATTGTGACCAGCGCGCGACGCCTGTCGGATGAGCGTATTTGCATACAATTTCATATGAAAACAATATGCGGTGAGAAATCGACGAGTGTCCCGTTGGAAACACTGTTTGCACACCCTCGTAACGCTTTCGAAGCACGAACAAACGCCTGCGGCGGTCCTCAACCCGCTGTCGCGGCCTGGCTGCTACACGCAGCACACATCTCCGAATAATGAGTGAAAGACGTATTTGCCGACCTCATAACAGTGACGACCTCGGAAAAAGCGCGCATGCATTGTTGCCCTGATTGCTGCCATGCTACGAGACAGAGACTGCGCTCTATCACGAGGACACTGAATGCAGTCGCGTCTCATATTTTAAGAAAGTGACCAAAATGATTTAACAAAAACGGCACTTTTGCGCGAGCGTCAAGCTCTGTGACATTTAGGGTGAGGGCGACGTTTGTTTGCATTCTGGCACTTCGTGGAAATGTCCCTACTACAAATGGAGGAGCTAATCGGTCGTCTGTCATCCTGTCTGTCTATCTGTCTACCCATTCGTTCGTTACCACGGCACAACCGCAAGTGAGGAAGAGTGTTTCGGTCGATGTGTAGTAGGTTAGCGGGGTCATAGACGATGGAGCGAAGTCAGTTAGTCAGCAAACCGCCTGTTGCACCGTTTTTAAGGTTTTGGCCTTTCCAGTGGCATGGCAAATCCATGACATGAGAGGTTGAAGTGATGTCTGTGTACATTCCACATGTGATCACAACTGCCAACTCTCCACTGCAAGACGCCTAACACCACAAGCTTAACAACAAGTAAGTAATATCAGTTACTAGCATCTACTGGGGCAAACAGTCAGCCAGTATTCTGGCAAGCCATAAGTCTACTTTGCAGTTGATTCTAAATAGTCAGTCGATGACAACTATGCATAACTTCACCGAGCTTGAAACACTGTTTTAGGAATGCTTTGCCGCCTGATGAAATGTTAGTAAATTCTCCCATTACTATTTCAGTAACGGAGACAAACGTCCCAAAGAGCAGCCGCTTTCCGGGCGGTCGTTCACGATAGAAACGAAGGCTCTGGAAGCCATCCTAGGCTTCGGCATCCTACAATCTCTACACAAGGCTATAGCATGTATTGCACAACGCCTTACTGCCCGACAGTGCAGTTAGGCGTTCAGCAATACATCCGCCCGAAGCTGGGGTGAAAGGTGAAGTAGTTTTCACGATTTAACATTGCCTACGAAGCATATGTCAACAGGCAATGGAGTGCATAGCAGTCTAAACAACTGCCATAAACTGCTGGAAAATGCGTTACCGGAAAATTGAAAGACAACGGGCTTCCGTGTTATGGGAACAAAGATGAGTGCTCGTCGAAACAACGCCTCCAATCTGACTGGTCAGATGTCTGTGTCAGGAGGCGAAAACGATGCATCTTCCATTTAAAGCGTGTGATTCATTGTAAAATGTCTGCGGATGGGTACCTGGCCTCTTCTGTGCGTTTTCGCGAAGGCAGTTTTAGATGCCAACGTGGGACTATGCAGTGAAATAGACCCACGCATTTTCGAATAAAATGCGGTGGTCAATTGTGGCAGCAGGCCAGCAGGCACCCCAGGCGCTCACGCAGATGCAGCTGTGAGTCCAGAAGTCATCAGGTGCACCTCGCCATTTTAAAGAGCGAACTCGAATCGATTCGACTGAAGATAAAGGAAACATTCGCAGGCTGCGATGACGAATAAACACTGCCTGTTAGTCACAGCTGTTGGCGAAGTTCGGAGGAGGCCTGCCATGGTGAGCGACAGAAAGAGCCTTTCACGTCAAAAATCTTAGCTATTTGCTTCATGACGCATTCCTGAATCACAGCGAATCACTTAGATTGAACGCGATTGAAATACGAAAGTGTGGCTATCAGATACACAGCGAACAATGGTGAGGTTAAGATTTTCGACTGGCGGTGCTTCGTTAGAGAGCACTGCGGAGAATGGAGTTGAGACAAGAATTAAACGCGATGCAAACACGGAGTGAGCTCGATGTTTTCTGGCTTACAAATAGCGATGAAACTCCAAACTAGCGTAGATAGCGTAAACATTACCCTCCGACCGTTGACTGCCAATCGGTGAGCTGCTATGAAATTCAGCTTATAAGCGTGCCAATTTAGAAAACAACCCATCACGTTGCGTTCATTTCAGTTGTAATAGACCCAGCATAAGCTTTGACACCAAAAGTCGTTAAAGGTTCAACACTTTTAAACGAAATCGAAAAGGTAGGAAAATTGCTTTTCGACAAACGATGTCAGTCGGAACGGTAAATGGTCCCAAAGCATCTACTGTAACCAAAAAATATATGTCTGTCTGATGCGCGTCTACAGACGGTGATTCAACAGTTTGATATTCAAAAGTTTGATAAAAATTTTAATAGAAGCGAACAGAGCAGAAACAGAAAAGGGAAGAAAATGTAGACGAAAAGCAGCAACCAGCTTCCATTCGAGGCAGTTCCAACGTTTTCGCAACGTTTTGCGTTATCTAGTGATTACCGTATTTCTCAAAGTAAAGTGAAGAACAAGGTCTTACTACGTACGTCTTTTCCTCCCCGCACTCTACTTGATTCCTATATGGCAACTTAGGAGAAAGCCGATGCCTGTTTTCACGAAAAGCCTGCAGTCAAGCAGTATAAAAATCCGTTCAGGCACGCCTTGTAAGGACAGGGCATTTATGTATTCACATTCTGAATCTCTTCCATATGACTGCTGTAGGACTGGCGCTGCATCCTCCGTGAAGACATTGAAGCATCACCCGCAACTCTAAAGTAGAACATGCTCAAAGAAGAGCAGCTCTGCAATAAGAAGAAGTTATTAGCGAAGCATAGGTTTACAGAATAAGTTGAGAAAGGACGGCTCAATCCATGTTCGGTATGAGCCACGCATTCTACTTCCAAGATATATCGTGGAAACAATTTGAACGCCTTCCCCGACTTTGTTACCACGAGCCTATAGTATATACTAACTCGCTCAAATGAGCGGCATGAAAATGCGATAAGTACGAAAATGAAGAAGGAAATCTGACATCGCCGGTTTTGTGTTTCCTGAATGTAGATTAAGTTACACTGGCAGATAGAAGGGAAAAATCACATGGGTTCTCTCATGCACTTCCATTACAAGATGAAGGAACAGCGGAAGGTAGGGACATCACGAGTGAAATTACAATTCTCTAACTACGACGGTTGAGCGAGGTTGGTAGGCACTGCAGAGTCACCTTCTGCCATAATTTCGGAAACTAACGGCTTTAGATGAAGCTATGTCAACAGCTAAACGGTAAGCCTGCTAATTTTGCTTTTTGGAAGGGAATGAATTGTCGGCACTACTGTACTTTCACAACTCCAAGGGTCGAGGAGAGGTCGAAAAAAAAATTTCGTTCCAACTTCGGCTGGGAGGGGGGGGGGTTATTTGGGGTGCTGATCACGAACCTGAAATTCGTCTTCAAAATTACGGTAGGTTACGGTAGGTGAGGATGACTAAGGCTGCCAAGGTCATGGTCACCGATTTCGCCAAACCTCGGCTAGGGGGTTATTTGGGGTGCTGATCACGAATATGACATCCGTTTTTCGCTTTACGCTGGAGTACGGTAGGTTACGTTAGGTACGGGTGATTAAGGTCATGGTCACCGATTTCGCCCAAACTTGGGCTAGGGGGTTATTTGGGCCTTTGTCATCAAATAACCCCACTAGCCGAAGTTTGGGCGAAAATTTTTTTCGACCTCTCCTCGACCCGTAGAGTTGTGAAAGTACCGTAGTGCCGAATTGGACCCGTGGAGTTGTGAAAGTACAATAGTGCCGAATTGTCAAAGGGTCGAAGATGTAGAGGAAAGTCAGTTTCAGGAAATGTCAGAGAAGAAAGCTGAGCAAGAACGGGATGCATATGAAGTAGAGAAGGCGGTCATCTCGATCATACTGTGTCTCTATATTTTGGGATGCAGCTGAACGGAACTACCGACCACATCATCGGCCACCGGTGCGGCCGCGTGGCCGTTTCGAGAATATTAAGGACAATAGGTCGATCGGGAGCAGTTCCAGGTGTGGCAGGCGCTGCGAGACGGAGCAACGTCGACTCGTACGAGCCAGACTCGTCGACTCGTACCCAACGAGCCGTTGTACGATCCGAAAGGGAGCCGCGAAGAGCCGACGACTGATTGAATTCGAGCACTATGAATGGAGAACAGAGTTATGTGATCGGAGCGTGTGATGCGGCCAGAATCGCCGAGATGAAAGGACGACAAGGCCGTAAATGGGAAGCGTCGACGGCCCGGGCGGACGGCCCGACGGTTGGAGGTACGTGGGCCACGGCCGCCGGCGGGACCGCGCTGACGGAGCCGGGGGAAGGAGGAGGCGGAAAGGCAGACGCATCGTCGACACGCATTCAACGCACTCAGCACCCGCATTCTTCAGAATTCATTCAACATGATGAACAGCGTACGCGCGTTTATAAGCGCGTCTGTGTGAGTGCTGATGAAGTGCCTCCAGCGTCCCCTGGCCGTCTTGGGGCCTCCACAGAACCTGAATTGAGGATGTTTGGACTAGCGCCTTGATTTGCTTGTAGAGGGTCTTTGCCATCACAGTTAATGCGTATGAAGAGGCGTCCGATAAGCTAACGCTGCATGAAGATGCTGGTTGATCGGCTATAAATGACAAGACTGTGTCTCGTCCTAGTATCATCAGTGAAAACCGTGCAGGTCTACCTCGCACAGCTTATCTGCGAACAATGCGATCAGCTTGAAGTGCTCCCTTCCACTGTTTCAATGCAACTGATTGCAGTTACGACTTATAAAAGCTGAAAAATTATGAAAAAGATCAAGATGGAAAGGAACAAGATCGGTGTTGAGCGATGATCCCAATGTGAGGTGTTTCATACATTCGTGGAGGCAATTGGAATGCATGTTTGGCTTGAAGATGAGTTTGGGTGGTCAGGCCGTAAGCAACTTAGTGTTTTCTCATTTCCAGGTATATCTGACACTAACCTAGGAGCGATAGAAGGCGTACTTGCTCCGTGTGGAAGCGAACTTATAAGCCCTGATCTGGAGTGCCAACGTCCTGTCCGACTGCGCTAACCATCCCCACATACTAGCTAGTTCCTCCAAATAATAGGCATGTCTTCATAACTAATCTGTATTGGCTACTGATTAAAAAGGGCGCCTGGTAGGCCAGTTGGTTGATGCCAGGCTGCCCCGTTTGGAGGTTTTTGGTTTGGGTACTCCCCATCCCCCCCCCCCCCCGCCTACCCTTCAACCATGCTTTCCATCCCTATGTGGTCTCCAATTGGTGCCATACTTCTCTGGGAAAGTGGGTGTACCGAATTGTCCATCTTGCCGAGCTGTCGGCTAAGATATTTAAGGCTCTTATTGATCTGGTTTATCGGTGACTTCGCATTCTTCCGAGCAGGAAAAAAATAAAAGCCGTTAATAGTCACGGTCGACACTCAATAAGTCCGCATCGATAATCAACGACGTTATGCCAAGGTAGAATGATTCAAGGAATGCCGAACTTGAGCAGTGCTACAGGATACATCTTGCTCTTCTCTTCTACATCTTATACATGAACAAGATTCTATGACTTTTCAAGCCTCTTCTTTATTAAAAAGGCGTGAATTTTACCAACAAATCTCGCTCACTCCGTAGAAATCTGAGCCAACCGCTCGTGCTTTGCCTTGTCCGAGACTGCTGCTTGTTGGACGTTGACCAGTGATGGTCTGTAGCAGCCCAGGCCTGAAATTGTGGTGTGTCCTCCTTCACGGTTATGAGCCCAATAGACGAAATACAATCGAAGACGTACCCCTTCCTCCGAATAAAGAGTTCCACCTGAAAACGCTATCAAATGTCCCCTGCTTGCTTGCTTGCCTCTCCACGTCTATCAGTTCATCTTGCTGATCCCAATATTCTTCTAGTTCTTTCACCACTTCCACCTGTTCGTCTTCGTCAACTTCAAGCTGACGTGTTTCAAAGTCCTTGAGAATACTGGCCATCTATTCGACCAGCTTCATTTCTTCCCTCGAAGGCTCCTTGCCTAACGGTGGATCACATATCAGCGTGAGCAGGTGAATCACCACTCCTGTTGGCGTTAGGTTTAGAAAACCCTTCAGCAGACCTCTGTTTTCCAGGTGATAGGCAAAGATGAGGGAAGGAGTGTATCGATGGCCGTTTAGATCAATTTGCGGGATCCACAGACCTCGTTTCACCTTTTATCCATCTCTGACGTCACATCCCGGAGAAAATCCCAGCAGGATTGTTTTCCGCGATGTTATTGGTCCACGCAGGGAAGCAGACTGTGAGGAGCCCGTAGCTTTTATACGCTGTCCGTGTTGCGACCAGTGCTGCTTCATGCACTTTGTGGGTGCGCAGCGTTCGTACCGACTGGTCCTTGGCGATCGCGCGCCCAGGCCATACCCGCGGCGTCATTGCTCGCTGTCTCCGGTCACGCTGTGACACCGGTCACGTGCGCGGCAGACAACGGCCCGACAGACGAGCGGACCACGCACGTCGACCAGATTTGCTGGGATTGCAATCAGTAAGACGTTCACAGGATTTACAAAACCAGTGTAAAGATGCATGTTGGTGTGAAACAAGCATAGCTCAACATTAGAATTTCGAGTGCTATCTAATGAGCTCTACCTCAAGCTTATCAATACTACCGTTAATGCGATATTCCTCAAACTTAAAATGAAAAAATAATTCTTTGCAAACATGCGACGAAGCTGTGAAAGGTAATTTCCAGGCTGAATTTCAAACAGAATTCAACTACGTCGTCTAAATACCTTCTAGAAGAGCTCATTTTTTGAAGAAAAAAATTTATGTATCACACTGTTGGAGACATGTCTCCAAGCCAACATTCTACGTAAAACATTCACAAAGTTGATATCCTATCCTATTATGTATAAAATAGTTGTGTGTGTGTTTTGCGTATGTCATTCAAGCGGCCCGAAGCATCAGCCCTGGAGGTCATCGAGGTCGCTGAACACATATGGCCTTTCATTGCCCTCCCATAAAACCTCGACCCCATGGGTTGAGCTCATGATTATTAACCGCTCCTTGCTCGCTGCTATGAAGTCCTTGGAGGCAGTACCTTCAGTGGGTATGACATGTTTATTAATCAATCGTTGCTCACCGCCATCAGTACCTCTGTAAATGGACCATGTAGTGAAGTAGCACCAATTCTCCATTCTATAGTAAATACAGGGTGTCGCTGAATCGTCTCCTCACTTCGACCATGTTTTCGAACTTCCAGTAGCACTTCAGGATAAACTCCTTCTCTTCGAAGAAAAGTCTGGAGCCGGCCCTAGGTCACAAAAAAGAAACACATTTTATACTAATTGAAGGGTGGAGATTCCTCCTATATGACTCGCTCTCCCCGTTCAGACATACGCTACAGACCCTTCCCTTGTAAGTACAACCGCGATGATGAAAGAAGCTGTCTTTTGGTATCTTAATAACTTCCATTTCAAGGCTTGCATCGGAAAGCGCCATCCGATGTTTGCCTAACACGAAAACACGAGTCAAAATCTTCGCCCTCTCAAAAAATATCACCCAAACCTTCATAGGGCTTAACAAATCGCGCACATAAAGTTGTTCTACTTCACATGAGTTGGACTTTGCGTGTATCTCTCTCCATTCCACGATCTCCATCCACACTCTCCCATTCTTGACGTTCTATAGTGCAAGACTCGAAAGAGAGTGATAGTATGTTGAGATGGGTACGAGTACATCGTGTGCGGGTTGAGTAAGAACTCTGCACGCAACTCGCGATGAAGAGCAGATAAGGAGTTTGACGAACAGCCACGCTAATCGTGGCGACAGGGTAATGTCGCGTACGCGAACACACACGCAATTCGGAACTGCCAGTAGCTGGAGAACCAGCCGCAGTCAAAAGTTTCGGAGGCAACTCATGAAGAAAGGAGTGACAAATTCGTGTAGGTACCACCTACGTATGTGGCATTCTCGAAAAGTGGTGGGGGGCATACGGAGTGAGAATGTGGCCAGTCACTCGCAAGTCAACAAGGAAGGATGACCAGGTGTCTACCTCCATCACCACTTCTAGGCTGCTCAGGTACTCTGTTAGGTTGCTGCAAAAATAATGTCTGATTTCCCTCAAAGCACTCAAACTGAGAAGTCTCCGACCAGTTTTACAGCCCAAACAGAAACTGCAGTCATAGATTTCTTGAATCATAGATCTATCTGTTCAATACATAATAATCTACTATGGCTGGGCTAGCGATTGCAGACACTCTAAACTTCATGCTTTGCTTTGATAGTTTGATGGTCCTTTTGTCGGCTAGAGGTCTTCTCAGCAGGAACCACAATTCTTCCAGACCGCTCGATCTCTGGCAGCTTGCATACAGCGAGGAAGACCCCGCTCTCTGAAAGGTCTTGAGAATGAGTTTGCCAATCGCGTTGGCGGTTCCCAGTGGTCTCTTATGGTCTCTCGGAGACTCCATCTATCGTCCTTTCGTCTAAGCAGGTGTTCGGCCCAGCGATATTTGGACTTCTTCATGTACTGCAGCGGGTCTGCTAATTGCGACTTCTCTCGTAGCTCTGAGCTTCGTAGGCCTTCTTGCCATTGCTGACGAAGGTTTGTCCTTAGAAGACATCTCTACAGTGCACGATGCGTAGTTTGCATCGCTCTGGCGATTGTCTTGTTGTCGGGCCAGGTTTCCGTCGCGTAACACATCGCAGGCAGTACAGAGGCGTTGAATTTCGAGGCCCTGAGGCCGGGATCCTTGACCTGATCGGTGACTTCGCGAATCGAACTGAAGGCTGCCCATGCTGCGCGTCTCCTGCGGGCGATTTCAGGAGCGAGGTCGTTATCCATGTTCAGCTCTCTTCCCAGATAGACGTAGGAGTCGACCTGTTGCAGAGCGACTCCATTTAACCTTACGAGTCCCGTGTCACTTCACTGTTCGACCATAAATTGCGTTTTGGACATATTCATGTCCAATCCAATCTTCATACCTGCCACACTGAGCTCGTTCAGCAATTCCTCGACTTCTGCCGTGCTGGTAGAGATCAGAACAATATCGTCGGCGAAGCGAAGGTTGCTGATCCGTTTACCGTCGACAAGTTAGCCTTTATCGTCCCAGTTCAAGTCCTCTGTCCATGGCATCCTGGAGTGTCGCTGTGAATAGCTTAGGAGAAATCGTGTCTCCTTGCCGTACCCATTTCCCGATAGGGATTTTAAGATTTCGATCGAACAACTGGATGGTGGTCGATGTGTTCGAGAAGCATTCGTCGAGAAGTCGGATGTAGAGCGATGGTATACCAGCATGCACAAGCGTGTTCAGAATGGCATTGATTTCCACAGGGTCGAACGCTTTCCGATAATCCACGAGGGTCGAACGCTTTCCGATAATCCACGAAGACAAGGACAAGTGGGATGTGGTATTCGCGGCTCCTCCCTCAAACTTCATGACTCGAATTCTTGAAGGTCAGCTTCGCCATTGGCTCAAAATTGAACTCATATTATCACTAACAGTTTTCAAAGAAACATGCTGGGATGGCACTTATATCGAGAAAGGTCGGAAGAATGTTTCCTATCCTTGTGTGGCTTCTGCAGAGTTGATTTTTAAATGAATCGAGCGTCACTGTGCCACAAGATGTTTTGACACCTTTTGCAGTGGGTTAGTGTGCTTTTGTTGTTTGTTGTGTGTTTGCGTGTGTTGGGAGTGTGTCAGTCTATATGAATGCTCTGCTTTGCTAACCATACTACTAATTACGTTTTTAGAAAAATTTAAAGCGCGTTCTCCACATCTTGGGGTACGCTATTTATAAATTTCAAAAAAGACGTGATATTAAACATTTAATCGAAAATTTGTTTCAACCTTCATTGTATAATGTTCTAGTTGGAAGTCGTTCGTTTCGATTTTGAAGGTGCTAATTTTGATTTCATAAGTGTACACTTTACAGCTTGCTTCATGGGAGCGCGTGGAGCGCAGTCGGAGGAGATGCCGGCTGTTGCGCGCCATGTCCGATACCTAGTTCCCTGCTCAGATTTTCCGCCTAGGTCAACCAAGCCCTTCATTACACCGGGGTCATTCACTTCGTACCAGACTTGCCTGGAAAGGATAAAACACCGACTTGTTCATCAGCTGACCACCGAAAGCCATTGTTGTATAGGCCAAATACGTAGTCAAAGTGCCTCCACGGAATCGATGTAGAAGATTTAATCTTGTTCAACAAACCAAGAACCGAATGACAACCCAACAGATGATATGAATTAATGACGACTTCAACGACTTCAACTACAAAAAAAAACAATTGAAACAAAAGACTACACTGCCGAAAGGTGTCAAGCAAAAGGTACTCTTACTCAACTATGGTTGAGTAAGAGTACAACAACTACAAAGCGTCCACTTTTCAACCGTAGGTGCTGCTCTCAAAACAAGGACCGTTTACAGGGTAAAAACATCTTACTAGAGGAGGGGGGTGGAGGTTCAGTAGGAAGAACAACATAATTATTTCACATGCTCAAAGGACCGAAACCAGACTGAGAATGGAATATGGGGCACTTTTCAGCTTGTCTTATTCCGGCCGACTGCACTGTCAGCCTGGCCTTTCACCATCTCCTCATTCTTGTCGTTGATGACCTTTGTCACTTCAGCAGCTACCTTGTCTTGTTGCATGAGCTGTTGCTTCTTAGGAGCTATGTAGAGGTTGTGGCCACGCTTCGGCCCCGTAGGTTTCGGCTTCTTTGCCTTTTGCTTGACACCTTTCGACAGTGTAGTCTTTTGTTTCATTTTATGTTGAACCATGGTTACTTAGCGAACGTGACGAACAATGTGTAGGCGGCAGCTAAGAAACAGGCAGCAGAGACGAACGAGTGCAAGCGAACGCCGATAACGGAAGCCTTATAGAAAATTCCAAAGAACCCTTTCTTCTCAGACAGCAGCCAGCTATTGATTCGCGGCACACGCTTGAGGTAGGCACAAGAGCAGATAATTAGTAGTGCTATAACAACCAGTCCATCCAAGGAGTAATTTCATATAATTTCCACTGTACCCACAGGAAACAGCCTCAAACTTGGGTAATTAAACCAGAAGTAGTGGCGTGGCGCAATCCAAAAGGGATTGAGTAGCTCAATCCTTTATCCCTAATCTTTTACACAGCTTGCCTTAAATATGTCCTCTTTCACTGCTCCCAGAAATGTCCTAATTCCTTCAGGTTTTTGGAAAGCTTTTAGTGTCATTTATCTACCACTATATTATTATGTTTGTACGTAACTAAACAATAGGCTTCATTTAGAAGCTACGGCGTATGCCACCAGGCTACTCGCTTGACATTGACCAGCTGATACTGAGTTGATAAGCTTTGATTTTATTCACCCAGATTCGAATAATATTGACAGGTTCACAATCACATCAACATCGATAATGCCGTAATTGAGAACATCATCAGGGAGCTAAGTTCTAGCGAGTTTTTCCACGAAGAGTTTCCGAAAGTGAACTTGAGCTGCCAAGTCGAAGCTTATGAGAACTTTTTAAGTTCAACAATACATCGAGCAAAGGAAGGCGGTCGCTGGCTAGCATTTCAGAGAAATAGCTCGTACAACATTGACACTAAGCATAGGATTCGCAGGAATGCTTCACTCAACATTGAGGGTTGAAGTTTCAAAGAGTAAACTTAGAATTTCCTTCAGTCAGCCTTATTTTTGGTTGTTCTATACGTAGACAGATGATGTTTTTAAAGGATGCATTATCTTCATGTGATTGGCAAGCAGCGCAGTACACAATCATTTCTCTAGGCATGTGCGAAGCACACCGTTAGGGATGTCGCAGCACTTGTGAGCAGATACCCTTCATCAGAAGTTCTTTGCTCATTATCAATTTTGGATCACTACGCCTGAGCGATCCTTTGACTTGGCCAATAATCCATTCTATATTGCTCTAAGTGAACACTCTAATAGAAATCACTCTTTAGTGCCTCTTTGTTGCGGTCCTCAAGGTCAGTATTGAATATGGCAAAGCACCCGCTTAACTGAGGAAACGGCAATAGGGGAAATGAAACGGCGTGCCGTCAGAACATCCGCAGAACAAAAGAAGATCTGCAGATGAACCCCTTTTTATCTTTATCCTCATTGGGACATGTGATACTATGCACATGCAACTGGGACCGACAATGGTGCATGGCGGTCGAGATTCCAAGACAACTACCTTGTGAAAAGGGTTTGAAACAATAACGAGACTACGCGAGACTACTCCAATTGATATAAAAACAACGGAAATGAAGCAACTAACAGGAAAACTGTAGAGAAGCAAGAAAATAAGGTTGTCAAGTGGCCCAGCCTCAGAGCAGAATGCGGAAAACTACGAATGTTTCGAAAACTTATCTGTGATTGTTTTGAAAGCCGAATGTTTAGAAGGTGTCTGAGAAAACACTTACATAACTTGACGAATTCGCTTACCGCCCGGCAGATGAATTAGATTGAAAAAACTGAGGTCTTAGCCCTAGAGAGAAGCACTTTACTTATACATAGGTCCTCTAGTAATGGACGTCTTGAATGGAAAGAACCGCTGCCGATCATCGTGTACTAGTCCATGCAGAATTTTGTAAACCAAGAACAAATCAAAATTCCTCCTTCTGAAGTCTAATGTTTCAATCCCAAGCTGGGAGTACATTTTCCTGGTATAACTGCTCTGAACCCTTTCCAACTTTTCCTGGATTTGATTTTGGTTGGACGAATTGTAGGGGCGCTATATTCCAGCATGGGACGCGCATAAGCTTTGTAAGTCCTCAGAAGAATTTGGGGACCACAAATGGATATACATAGTATGCTAGTTAATAGTTGAACCCCCGTATACGCATTACTCCCTCAAATGTTATTAAGCTGTAGTCCTGCAGATACACGCGCGAAAAGACAGTATAGATGCTTCAAAAAGTTTTCACAGCAAACCAGTGCTCTTAGAGACTCTTTCACAAAGCACATTTGAAACGAACAACATTTCGTTTTACAACGAACAGAAAGCCTTGAATGGGTGGGTAGTTACCCATTAAAATCAGGTAACGTGCATGCGGAAACTTAGAAGGCCTCCATTGCAGCTTAAATGCTTCAAATTCAAGTACTATGAAGGAAATTCAGTGTACGCAGTATCTACATACATGATATCAACCACTAGCGCTCCTCACTCTCTCAAGCGACGCAAAGAAAACGGAACTCTGCCGGCGCTTTGCGAGCTGGGCAACGAGCGTACTAGTGTAGTCCACATTTCTCGAGACACCACTGAAACCCAGAACTAGAGAATTTGCAAATGTCAGGCGCTTTGTCGAAATCAACAAATATGACTGTACGTCCGCATAAAGGCAGCGAAATGATTTGGGGGTCACGTCTATCTCAGTTGTTCTTGGTTACAGCTGCATTTGAATATTTATTATCGTGCGGAATGCTGAACTACATAGCTTGAAATAATGTCACTCAGTTTTATTAGGTTGGTGCATAAGTTCTCGGACATTTGTGGCATGAAATATTGATTATCACAACATACGAACAACAATATCAAATCATTTGATGTAACCACCCTTTACATCAATTGTCTTTCGCCAACGTGCTGGTAAGTCATGGATGCCTTTTCTCCAAAACGTGGCCGGTTGTGATTCGAAAAATGTGAGCAGTGCCTCGTTGACATCCTCTCGGTTCCTAAATTGCTGGCCGTCCAAATAGCGTTGAAGGGTTGAAAACAAATGATAATCAGAAGGAGCGAGATCTGGTGAGTAAGGTGGATGTGGAAGAACGGTCCATCCGTAGTCCGTCAACTCAGCCGTCGTCGCTCCAGCAATATGCGGTCAAGCGTTGTCGTGTTGAAAATACGCCTTCACTTGCTCTCCTCGTGTAGTTTGAAGGTGGGCCCTCAACTTCCTCAGTTGGTTGACGTAAACCTCTGACGTCACTGTTATCCCTTCGTCCAACAGCTCCCAGCATTCTACGCCAAGAACGCTCCACCAAATGCATAGCATCACTTTTTTCACGTGAAGGTCGCGTTTCGGAACGTCCTCTGCCTCTCCAGTTGCGTCAACCCACTGTGCACGCCGGCGATAATTAGAGTAGGGTATCCACTTCTCATCCCCTGTGACAAGGTTGTCCATCCATCCGTGGGTACGTCTGAGGGTAAGGAGAGACAGAACGACATCGGCTCTGCGATCCATGTCATGTTGTGTCAAGTCGTGAGGTACCCAGCGACCCAATTTTTGCACCTTGCCAATCGACTTCAATCCTCGATCGACTGTTGAGTGACTAGCACCAAGAGTGCTTGATAGTTCGCGAGTGGTTTGGTATGGTCCGCTTCCACTCTACTTCGGAGGCCATCCAAATCCAGTGTCATCGGGCGCTCTTCTCGTTCATTATCTTCAACGGAGAATTCACCAACTGCAAACTTCGAGAACCACTGGTACACAGTACTTCGAGCAGGAGCACTCTCGTTGTAAATATCCTTCAGGCGACGATACGATTCGTTGGCATTGAGGCCAGATTGATGCAGGAATAACATGACGTGCCGAATATGCGTCTCAATTGGGATGAATTGCTTAGCCATAATAGCTGACGTTAACAACGCAGAAGTAAATGTTAGGAACAGTTTTGTAGCCCTTTCCTTATTCTATCGGTCGATCATTTACGCGTTGATACATGTGAGAAATTTGGCGGGAAAATGCGCCTTCAATTCAGGAGGGATCAAATGTCCGAGAACGTATGCACCAACCTAATATATAGCTTGCTGCACATGGTGATGCGCTTAATGAGAAATAGAAAAACAACCTAACACATCAAAAACAGTCACCAAGGAAGGGCATTCGGTGGATAGAAAGATGAGGATTTATTCTGGGCATGGAGATTTTGGTTTATTCGATGGATACTTGCTCTAGCTGAGTGTAATTCAAATTTTCAATGTGGTTAATAAAAAAATTGAAATTGCTGTAAGATGGGAAACTCTCTACGTTTGCCTTCCCATCCTAGCATAACCAATGTAGACTATTTCTTGGTTAGCCGTCCATCAAGACTGGTATCAGCTTCTCCTGGCGCTAGTTGTAAAATGCCGGCGCCTTCACCTTCTCCAGTGCATGGAAAAGTCGAGGTCGTTTAGGATACCACTTCTCCGAACACCATGTTATCTTACAGGGTACTTTTCTTCAGGACTCTAGAGTCATAGTCTCAAACGAAGGGACGAGAAGACTAATCTCAAGGGTGGTTTTACTGAAGTGGACCACCAGTCACGTGAATCTCGACGTAACGGAGATGCATGTGTCTCACTCATCGGGACCACCGACATTATAAGTACCCTGACAGGAGATGGTCAAACAGAAGATGTCCCATGAAAGGTGCCGGTTTTTTGATTATCGCTTGGCACTCCTCCTTCCGGCTGATCTAGTGGAGGACCAAAGCGCCTTTCTCACGCCGAGATATCGCTTTCTCGCGCTAAGATCGACACGGACACCTGTAATATCGCCCCTTGGTCGAGTCAAACCTGTGCTTTCCTCAGTTAATCAGGACGTTGTCTTTGTTAAGGCCATCCAGGTGCTCCTTGACTATGGCATATAAGCGACTGCCCGTTTTCCCCACTCAATCCTTCGCGCACTCATCACATCAGAAGCAACTTGTGGCAAAAACCTGGGTGACCTCAATCGAAGATAGCACATATCGGAGAACGCTACAGTTAGAGGAGAAAAAACGTAAAGAATATCCCTTGCGTATTGCGAAGGCCCATTTGACGACCTGTATTTGAACCAATTTTCGGCAGAATTCAACTGAGAATAAAGAAGACCTATATGGAATCTCAGAACAGACACACGAGCAGCTTTTTTTTCAGAATGTCCATCGTCAAACTCGGTCTATAACATAAATTTTACTGCAATCGTACTAAAACGATGCCTACACATTTACGTTATCGTAATTTTTTTGATTTTTTCGGTTATTCAGGAAATTATGTTTACTAGTTATTTTCACCAAGGCGAATGTTTTGAGATGGAAGTGAGCTGAAAACGGCGCATTTCAAAAACGTAATGTTCAATTCTATTTAGGAAAGCGTTCATTGATACATAGGGTCTTGTTGATCAGTTATGCCACGTTTAAGTAAATACACTTTGGTGGATCTAAGGAAGAAAGAAGTACTCGGGAAGGCAGAAAGCGGAAAGGGGGCGAGCGACACCAATAAATCGTCAATGTTGTGAATACGATAGCGATCATACTCGTCACATCCATAAAACCTTCAACATCAGCGGAGATCTCCGGCAACGACAACATCTGCATGAGGAACGTGGATCCTCGGTTAGTTGCTTCCTGGACAATAAGGACGAAGAGTAACTGCACATCTCACCTTGATTCATCACATAAACACTGAAGAGCTGGAGCTTCAAAAAAGTGCAAACGTGGGGTCTTGGGTCAGCAATGGGGGAGCGTTACCTAGTGATGTTATGGCGCACTTCTAGTACATGGACATTTGGTCTACCAGGGTCTCGAACTCCACTCACGAGCTTGTGCCTGCCAGCAGTCGGTAGCTGGTATCGCGATTAATACTTTGTAATTTGTGAGCCAATGTTGAACATTGCACAAAAGCTCCTCTTACCACGCGGTGGGCAAAACGACCAAATTGAATAGGAAATGCCGCCACCTAACCACAAGCACCGCCCACTTATAAGCGTCATGCCTATTTTTATGGAACGCGACGCTATTGCTCCTAATACGTGGAATTAAATCCTCCCCTAATTATTCCTTTCTCAAATGGACAACAGGCACTAAGCTGTAATGTTTTGGAAAATGTATGGCATATCCTCCGCACACCTTTAGTGTCCGCTACCTGTGTTGCTGCAGTTTTCACATGTTGTGTTGACTTTTATCCAAGAAGCAGAGATTAAGGCTACTAACTCTGTAGGGATTTTCTTACATGGTTTGGAGATATGGTTTCGCGTAGTCTTCGCAAAGTTTTGCTGAAAGGAAATCACAAAGAGTGAGGTGCTGAACTTCTTAGCTGGACTTTTCACCGTCTCACATGATTTGGGGAAATTCAGTGATATACATATAACAATGAGCAGATCGTATGTTCAAAACGTACATAAAAGTAATAAGGATACAAGGATAGGATTCAAGTGCAAGCGCATCCTTTTAAAAAGTTGGGTAGGCGTGTGCAGTATTGATGTACCGTGTCAGTCATCAACTACTATTAGACAGAATGTATGAGTTTGGAATTCACCCAAGAATCATAGTCTGGTTTGCATTGACTTGATTGATGATCGAAGCTTTCAGGTAAGGGTAAATTCTTGCTATTCGCGTCCAAGATCAGCACTGTCTGGGGTGCCCCTTAGGGTAGGTGCGTGCGATCTCCCTAAATTAGCATGCAAGACGGGAATGAAATGCTGTGCATTTGCTGATGACTTAAAGCTGTACCATGTCATATCTGACTTAACGTCTCGGCAAGTACTGCAAAGTGGGATAGGTGCGGTTGTCTGCTGGTCTGGAAGAAGAAGATTTCCTCTATCTGAAGAAAAATCCAATGTTCTGCATTTAGGACCACGGAATGCGCGTTCTTCTTATAATATTGGCGTCGCAACAGTTAATTCAGCAAGCAGTATCAGAGATCTCAGGTTTATAGTGAGCGGTGATTTGGGTTTTGATAGCCACTGCGATTATATTGCCACTAAAGCAACCCGATTGATGAATAACATCTTCAGAGCTCTATTGACTCGCAGATATGAAGTACGCAGATAGCGTAGAAAACCTACGTCCGCCCAGTACTGGAGTATGGTACGGTGGTATTCTGTCCTTTAAGAAAAAATCGATTTCGAAGTTGGAAAGCGCTCGAAACAGTTTCACGAGGAGACTGATGTTTGAATAGATCTCTACGGTTTACATGCGACCTTATCCCAAGTGGTGCGACGCGAAATATCAACTTTGGGCTCCAATCTTTAGCCAAGAGAAGAACGAGAAATGACCTTTTAATGCTGTATCAAATCATATACTGCTCGACCTAATGTAAGGTCAATGAGCTATTTAACTTAAACCCATCACGCAAGCGAGGAGGAACCTTAAAAGCACTTGTACCCAATGCCAAGAAGAACACAAGGAATTTTTTTTCGTGAACAGAGTAGGCACAAAATTTGTTAAATTCCGCAAAAAGCAGCAGGTTGCATTGTGCGTTCACGCATTCAAGAAGCAGCTGGACAACTATCTGAAAACTAAGTAACAAATGATTGATGTCAGCTTCAGTTTTACGGCCACCTACATATTTGCTCATTTTTTTGTTGTAATTTTCAATTTTACTATTACATTGAGTACTTTTAGAGTTGATGTGTTTTGTTATGTTCTTGATACTTAGGCAATTTCTCAACATGGTCACCCATGTACTAAACATACATACATGCATGACGGGATGTGCAGTATTTCTAGGAGACGCTCACTTCACTCTCTTAGATCACCAACCAGCTTTAGGTTTTTTGGTGTTCTGTGGAATAAAAAAAACGAGTAAAGCGGAAGTTCTTAAGGGTGAGGAACAGTGTCGAAGAGCAAGCGAAGACGAGCGTTCTGTGGGCGCATATGGAGTCCAAATAGGCAGCAAAGGAGATCGACAAGTGCGACATGTGCTGCTAATTCGTTCGAGCGCAACAATTGACTTGTACCACACCGAGAAAGGTCGCGTTGAGGCTCAGATTACGGTGAGAATCTCCGACGCACACATCCGCCACTAGACGGAGCACCGCTGCTGGGTCTTCCAGAGGGAGTTGAGTGAGCTGGATCCGGCTCCTTCCACTGGACCTTCGGTTCACAAATCTCACGCGGCAAATCACCCATGTTGACAGCCACGCGCCGCGCTTCCTCGTCTTACGTTTCAGATAACCTCAGTACGGGACTCGTGCTCTCCCCAAGGGGCCATCTGTCAATAATAACGTCCAGTTGCAGTGCGTGGACACAGCATGATAGAAGATGATTTGCGTTTGTGGACACTTCTCGGACCACAAATAAATTGCTGGCGGCCGGGAGAAGCACACACACAAGCAAACGGTGGAAGAACATCGGCATCACCAGAGGCATGTACAGGAATGCAAAAAGTGTGGAGTATGTCAGTTTCTTGCACTGGTGACAGCGAGCTGGTTGCTGGATGTGTTCCCTCGAATATTACAGCACTCGTTTCGGTCTAGGATGACGAGCAGCCCCCATTCCACCGCGGAGCGATCAAATGACATGTACTAGTGTCGCGTACAAGATATACTACCATTGTATGAATAAATAAAGCACTTTTATGTATTGGATGTCCATCAGTCCCTGACAGCTGCGAACGAGAGAAGAAGAAAGAGAGAGAGGGAGAGGAAATGGGAGAGGGAGAGGGAGAGGAATAGGGAGAGGAATAGGAAGAGGAAAGGAGAGAGGGAGATGGAGAGGGGCAGGGAGAGGAAGAGGGAGCGTTTGTTCTTCCCTTATAGGACGTTGGGAGATGATGTACAGCAGAGGCTTAAGGTTCGCAAACGGCATCGCCGCCGAACGTTTATGAAACCAATGAGGACATTCATTTACATAATGAGAACCGGAAGGCGGTTTGCACATGAGACCGAGGCAGGCCGTATATGCGGAGCGCATACACACTCGTGTTATGGATAACATAGGTGGGCAGCTACTGCGCTGCGGACACTTGATCGCACTGACATTTCGTGCAACAGGTGGAAGGGCAGCAGCAGCGAAGAGCATAGCGGGCTATGCGTGCCGAGCAACTTGATGCGCCAAGGAAGGGACTATTGAATACGTAGTTAGGATGGTCAGTGCCACGCGTAGATAACTGGACCAGAAACACGCAGAATTTCCACAACGGCGGGAGTCTAACACCTCGAAGGAACGAGTCACTGTCCCGGTAATGGTCGAGCGTCCTAAAAAACCATGGCAAGGAAATCACGGCCGACACAGGGCAGGGGAATTCCTGAGCGTCACAGTGAGCCTGCGAGACCGATACGTGAAGAAGGGAACTGCTACATGTACATCGTGTCCTTCCGAATTGGAGAATAGCTCTCGTGTTTGCCCATTTTTCAAACCGGCACAGTGCCTCCAACGAGCCTCATAGGATGAGAGCTCATATTAAGAAGTCACGGCTCTATTCCACCCAACGACTCCAGTCTTCTAGGAAGGAAATAACTCCGTACAAAAGAAGGTCTCGAATATGAAAGCTAATATAATGTTCTGGTTACCACCAACTTTCGTGCTTCCAACAACCCCAGAAAATCAGTCAGTGGCTGGCAATTAATTCAGACAAACCACTTGCGGCCTTCTTCCGATACAAACGATCAAAGCTTTTAAGAAACTGTATCACTAATGTTGAAGAATGCAAAAGATGAGGCGTGGAGTAAGCGTGCGTGAGGATACGGGGCTGATTATTAAATTTTCACATCGAATTGGACACTTTTCAAATCAAATGAGACACTCTTTTAAGCTAGCTTAAGACTTTTGCAATCAAACCGAACTCTTCCGAATTGAAATAAGCTTCTTCTACAACAAATCAACCAAAAAGTTGGAATAACTTTATGTTCGAGGGAAATTTTATTTTACTTTACTACTAATTTTACTTTCTTTGAAGTTGTAATTCATCAATCCTATAAGTGAACACATTGTTGAAATTTTATAAAAACAATGATTTAAAGTTTGTTTTAAAGAGCAGGGAGGCAGCCATTTTTTAGAGCCAGAAAAAGAGATTGCGCCATGCCCTCCTACAAGACGTCGCGACGTTTATTCGATTGATGACAGAATTGACTTTTCTTTGATTTCGAAAGTCTAATTGATCTGATTTGAATTCCAATTTTATTTGAAAAGTGTGGGATTCGACGTGAAAATGGTATATATACATATATATATAATACATATATACATGTTATAAATAAGTATATATATATATATATGTATATATATATATATATATATATATATATATATATATATATATATATATGTTTAAGGATGGAGAAGCGTCTTCTTGTCACTTGGTCCTGCACCTTCCCAATTGTTTGTAAATACCACTGGAATCCTTCGTACAGAATGTACATGAAAGCATAAAAGATTTCCATTATTCTGCATATAACCAGATTTTTCTAGCATTCCGCAGCGAATGTGGCTGAAAAAGAATTGTCCGTGTCTCCGTCCAAGTTTTAAAACACCTGAATTACGAATGCAAGAATCATAGGAACGCAAGCGATGCGGTAGGAAACAGATGTGACGGTGGGCTCTTCAACTGTCTTCTACGACACCGGAGAAGTTTGCTTACGTTTAAAAAAGGGCGACTTTGACATCGGCGAAAAAACCACAATCAGGACGACCGGCTACAGTATATGAGGTGCACCTTCGCATTCTTCATCTGGTTGTAGAGGGCTCGGTGTGACACCATGAGCTGGCAGAGGAACATGAGTGCCATCGTGATAAAATAACTGCTCGTCAGCTTCACCTTGGAAAAGCATAAGCTATTCAAGGCTATTCATATGGTGCTTGAATGGATAATAATCACCAGCTTTAAGTGCTGAAAGAAGGGTGCATAAACCGTATGACTTTCCGTCAGGGTCTCGCTAGGCTCCGCAACTTACTTACCGGTGATCAAAAGTGGATTCTTTAGATAAGACATACACAGAGGTGCCACACGGCTCCGCAGCCTGGGATACCAACGCCGAAGCGGAACGCCATACTGAGAAGACAATGCTCAGTGTTTGCCTCCAGCAAACTCTACTGTTACCGCCGAAGCCCACTGCAAGCAGTTTGATCGGGTGGGTGCGGCTCTTCGTCAGAAAAAACAGGACAAGATCTTCTTTCTCCGCGACAACGCTCGTCCACACCTTTGACAAGGAGACCCAGAAAAAACGGAGCAATGCGCACTGGAGGAGCAGCGAGTCAGGACTCAAAGTACTTGCGGTGCCACGTCGCACTTCTCACACTGCCCAAAATCTGATGCGTACTTACGTGCAACGTGCAATGCATGTAGCAACGAGCGGTTGGCCCAGGTCCTGAAACCTCACTGTACGTACAGGTGGAAGCCCACGGCCTGCACCCCACCCCTAACCCTAAGGCATATGTTAGACTTCGACGACGCTGTTGTCAACGACGTCGGCCACAGTGTTGCTCGGGTTGCTACGCACTACGTAACACCCGCTCAACACTGCCGCCGACGTCGCCGACAACAACGTTGCCGAAGTATCACATGGGCCCAAGCCGCACTGCGCCACTTTGGATAGCATGTACTGGCCACCCACCGCATTCGCCAGACTTAGCGCCAACAGACCACCATCTGCTTCGCTCACTTTCCAGCCATTAACAAGACAATAAGTTTGACGACATGGATCAACCCAAAAGGGTGTCACCGAATTTTCTCTTAATACCAATCCTACAGAAGCGATACCCAAAATTTACCGACGATACCCGACGGATACCGGCATATTGTCGATAATTTTTTAAAAGTAATAGTGCTGTGATAGTGATAGTCCTAGCATTTGCTAATCGTTGATTGTGCTGAAAAAAGAAACAAATTTGAAAAAAATTAACTTGCAAGGAAACTTTTCCGCCAAGCTATTATTTATTGAAAGCAAGTTTTTTCAGCCTGAGTCGTATAACTACTGCTAGAGTGTCCTATGGTTTGAAAGACTTGACGATATTCGTATGATAACCAAAAAGAAGCTGATGCACTTCTCTACTCTGCATACATAGACCTATAACATACATACATATGTACATTGGTATTTCGACCGTAAAAAACCTCTATCCCGTCGTACAAAATGGCTGTTCCTAAAGAAAAGTGAAGTTTCCTTTTTCCTTGTACTTCGATGTTCTAATACATACGACGAAATATATATATATATATGTATTTATACACATATATATTTATTTATTATCAAATCAATACTGTCCTATGGTATGGAGTCCTTCCTCCCGTGCTATGGTTGAGAGTATTGAAAAGGTTCAAGCTAAATTCACCGAAAAAATTTTTGCTCGGGAAGGGGTCTTTTTCATGTCGTACAAGGATAGGCTGTCGTATTTGGGCGAAAACACGTTAGAAATGAGAAGAAAGTTGTCGGACTATGAATTTGTTTACAAATTGTCGTGTGGACTGGTTGACTTAGATTTTGACTTGCTGTTTACCAGATCGTCTACTATTGGGCGCACGCGTGGGCATGATTATAGAATTTTGAGGGAAAAAACAAGGACGGAGGAGTTTCGCAATTCATTCACACAGAGGGTAATTTCGCTATGGAATGGCTTACCACTGTCCGTGGTTAATTCAGGTTCTGTTTCCTCTTTTCGTGAGAAGGTCAAGAATAACATGATAAGTCAGGGCTGGTTTTAAGTTATTTCAGGTTCTGCTTCTCGGATGTTCTTACTCGAGTTCTTGTTAGCTTTGTCGTTTTGCTCTCTTGTTACTAAAATTGATACATTTTTCATTTTGGCACTCTCCACATAAGAAAACCCTGATAGATAACATTGAGCAAGTTCAGAATAGTTTCACCTATAGGTGGTTCGTTCCTTGTCAGGACTGTTGGTGAATGGAATAAATTCGATGCTAATCTCTTCAGGTGGAAGCGATCATGTTCATTTCAGGAGCACATAATCGATTACTTCCAGAGAAGGCTCCTATAACCATTCTCAACTACGCCACATGCGATTCGGACTTGTATTTCTTCCTCTTCTTCCCTTCCACCGATCCTTCTGTTGGGCTCGCTAAGTGAACCGCCTAGATCATGATATAGTGCCAAGTTGGATGTTTAGCCTTCGTCTAGTCTATACAGTGACTTTGCAGAGCGGACTGTGTTTATTTTCCGCATTTGTGTTTACTTTTCGAACTTGTTTCAAGACTCTGCTTAGTCTGAGTTAAGCCCAGGGATTGCATTTATTATTTAGAGCACATATGACTGAACCCAGTTATTTCGCATCTCTCTTCTCTTATGCTTGAAATCATCTTTTTTCCAGTAGTATCATGCAATTTACTATGTGCTGAATGTAGGCTGGATGGCAAGAAGACAAGACACTAGCATACTCCGAAAACTTCTATCTCCGTACCAATCGTAGCGGTTTTATTGTCAACCAGTCTGAAGTTATAGAAGCAACGAAGGCTGTCACTGAAAGAAGCACTGCCTCGCCTAAGTTCGAAAGGCTTTATCCTTCGCTTAGGTGTGACCTGCCGAGAATGTTGCTCGAAAGTGGTGCGAATTAACAAATTTCTTTCAAACCATGCTATAACTTGGCTGGTTATGCAAAACCGCTTCATTCTATGCTGTTTGGCTTTTAATATATAACACTTATTTGCCCTCCAATAGTACGTTCACACACAGTCAATTGTATTAGCCTATAAATGAGGATAAAAGATAGCATATCTTCTCAAAACCTTACATGGTTTCTACGAACTCGGTAGCTAAACGTTGATGAAGAATTAAATTAAAAAAAAATTAAATCGGTAGCTTTTCTCCGATTGAGTTGTTTTTGAAGCAAATACAGTAATTCTTGTTCCCATTTCTTCGCTTTGGTTTATGCCGTCTTCAGCTGTATATATACATATATATTTTCATATATATACATATACATACTTATATCCACGGATCTCCCTCGATAGAGAGCCTTCGGGCTCTCTTGTTAAGAGGGATCTCGGGCCGCTTGTCGCAGGGCCACGTGGCGCGTCCCCGGGTGGTGGATAGGGGAATTAAACGCGAACCAAATGCGACCGTGTACTGCCCAGAGACGCAGGTGGGATGCAGGGGATGGACTCCTTGCTCCTGCTGTGTCGGGTCGATGCGTTCCTTGTGCGTGGGAGCGGCATGTTCGTGCACAGTGTGCGTGGATGTGTCCGTGACTGTGCGGATTGTAACTGTGTCGGCTCGGCCAAAAGCTTGCACTCGGTAGACTGGGAGTACATGTAAGGCGCTTCGAGGCCGCCTTAAGTCTCGCCCCGTCCCTTCGGGCAGTCTGGCTGGCTGCCCGGAGTACCCCGCCCGCACGACAGAGCCTGACTAGCTACCCGTGTTGTATTCCAGTCAAACACAGCAGCACTAAAGGGCCTCATTCCCCTGACCCCGAAAGAGCCCCCATTTCTGCAGCGATGGGAAGGACGAGTACGGAGAGGCTGCTAAAATCTCAGGGCCTAACCAGGCTGCGCAAACTGAGAAGGACTAGGATGACGATCTGTACTTACAACGCCCGCACGCTTGCGTCCGAAGCATCCGTCGAGGACCTGATGATGCAAGCCAGGAAGATCAAGTACGACGTCATCGGACTGACCGAGACGAGAAGACACCACCCCCTACACGCCGCCTACGACTCCGGAGAAGAACTGTTCCTCGGAACATGCGACAGCAGGGGAGTAGGCGGCGTTGGTGTCCTCGTCAACACGCACTTGGCCATGAACATCGATTCGTACGAGTCTCTGACTAGCCGAATCGGACGTCTGCGACTGAAGCGATGTGGCTCCGTGCCAGCCTTGACTGTGTTCGTCGCGTATGCCCCAACATCCGACTACGACGACGAAGACGTCGAGGCCTTCTACGTGGAGCTGGAGAAGTTCTATAAGGAAGATCACACCTTCTACAAGGTGATCGTCGGCGACTTCAACGCCAAGATCGGGCCACGAAGGTCGCCGGAAGAACTTCACATCGGAACCCACGGTTTGGAGTGGAACGAGCAAGGTGAAAGGCTGTCTGAGTTTATCATGTCAACCAAGACCATCCATGGAAACTCGCAGTTCCAGAAGCCTCCCTCCCTACGATGGACCTGGGAATCCCCCGGTGGCCAGTTCCACAACGAGATCGACCACATCATCTTCAATCGCAAGTATTGCCTGACCGATGTCTCCGTTGTCCCCAAGTTTTACACGGGATCGGACCACCGCCTCCTTCGCGCGAGGTTCCGCTTTTCGCGTCAAGGAGAGAAGGCCGCGAAGTTCAAGAAGAGGAATCCCAGAACGACCATCAACTGGGATCTCTACACCTCTCTTGTCGGCCTTTGGGAAGATGCCGTCATGGACAACGTCGACGAGGAATACGATCGCTTCGTGCACCATCTCCACGATAGTGCTAAGGGAGCCGAGAGCTTGAAGACCACCAAGAGACGCCTGTCTCCGGAAACTCTCGAGCTGATACGCCAGCGTGGAGCAGCACGAGCGTCAGGCAACTACCAACTGACGTCCGAGCTTGCAAAGCTATGCAGAGCGGCGATAAAGGAAGATCTCAAGGAGAGAAGGGCGGAAGTGTTGGCTGAAGCAGCAGAGGCAGGGCTGAGCATTCGCAATGCCCGCCGGAACTTCGCCAACTTCAAGACCAAGATGACCGCTCTCCGACGTCCTGACGGAACCACCACCTCTTCCAGAAGGACCATGGAGAAAGTCATCCACGACTTCTACTCCGATCTCTTCGATAGCCACGTCCACCTGCCCCCATGCCATCTTCCGCAGGATGGATACGTCGTTCCCTCTGTTCTCCCTTCCGAGATCCGACACGCCATCTCGTCGGTGAAGAAACGTACAGCACCCGGTTCTGACAGGATCAGAACTGAACACCTGAAGAACCTCCCGCCAGCGCTCATCAACACCTTGGCGCGGCTCTTCACACGCTACCTGTCCGAATGCAAGGTTCCATCTCAGTGGAAGACCAGCAAGACCGTTTTGCTGTACAAGAAGGGAGACGTGCACGACATTGGCAACTATCGCCCGATCTGCCTGTTGTCCGTAGTCTACAAGCTGTTCACTCGAGTCATCCTGAATAGGATTAGTAGAACGCTGGACGAAGGACAGCCATGCGAACAAGCAGGATTTCGGAGAGGATTCAGCACGATCGACCACATACACACCATTACGAAGCTCATCGAAGTGTCGCGAGAGTACAAGCTGCCGCTGTGCCTTACGTTCATTGACCTGAAGAAGGCATTCGACTCCGTCGAGACTGAAGCGGTCATGGAAGCCCTGCTCACCCAGGGTGTTCCTACTCAGTACATCAGAGTCCTTCGAGAGCTGTACAGTGGATTCACGACCAAGATCTCACCATTCTACAACGACGTCGTCATTGACGTGAAGAGAGGGGTTCGACAAGGGGATACCATATCCCCGAAGCTCTTCAGCGCCACCCTCGAAAACGTCATGCGCGAACTAGAATGGGAAGACATGGGAGTGAAGGTCGACGGCCGGCAACTGCACCATCTTCGCTTCGCTGACGACATCGTGCTCATAACCCCGAGCATCAGTCAGGCGGAACGAATGCTGGCCGACTTCGATCGTGTATGTGGAAGCGTTGGACTGCAGCTGAATCTTACGAAGACGATGTTCATGAAGAACGGATGGGTTTCTGATGCCCCATTCTCGCTCAACGGAACGAACATCTCCGAATGCTCCAGCTATGTGTATCTGGGTCGCGAAGTCAACATGACCAACGACCTAGCACCAGAGCTGAGCAGAAGGAAACGAGCGGCTTGGGGAGCTTTCAAGAGCGTCGAAGAAGTCGTGAAGAAAACGAGGAACGTCCGACTCCGTGCCCACCTATTCGACTCCACTGTTCTCCCTGCCCTAACATACGCTTCAGAGACCTGGGCTATACGAAAGCAGGATGAGCACGCGATCAGCGTCGCGCAGCGTGGAATCGAGAGGACGATGCTCGGAGTGACACGACTCACGCAAGTGAGAGAAGGTCTCCGGAGTTCCGAGCTTCGCCGACGTTCGAAGATCAGAGACGCTGTCGCATGGGCCAAGTCGTCGAAAATTAGGTGGGCCGGCCACGTAATGCGATTCGCAGACACCCGCTGGACGAGAGCCGTCACAGATTGGATTCCGCGGGATGTCAAAAGAACACCAGGACGCCCACCAACGCGTTGGTCGGACTTCTTCGTGAAAGCCCTGAACGACCGATATGACGCTCTTCGTGTCCCTCGAGCGAGGAGGATCCATTGGACCACTCTGGCACGCGACAGGGACGAATGGAGACGCTGCTGGCGCCCGCTCGAGCAAGTCGATGATCAACGGGATGACAGGTGATACAGGTGATACATACTTATATAAATAGTTTGTTTCACCGTGCTAGATAAGTATATGTACATATGACTTATGACTCTTTTGAAATCAAACCTAATAAAAATAAAAATAAAATATAACCTCATGTTTTCCAAATCGAAACAAGCGTCTCGCATGCAAGCCGCATGGAAAATTGGGTACCACCTTCTTTAAAACTTTCCAATCAACCCGTTTAATCCACACCTTATGAAACTTCTATTTTTAAAGAGATTATTGCTTTGAAATCGTTTCAAAGTAGAAGAAGGCTACAATTTTATTAGCTCGTTAATATTTAGCAGATATAGCATCGTGCAGTCTCTGTTTCGTTGCGATAATCATTTGATTGGCAGTGCAAATGCAGGGTGCTTCAAAATAACGTGATGAAGTTTTGACGTTCTCCAATGCAAACGCATCGATCTGCCGCATAGCGGAGATAGTGCCATTTTTTGCGCGAATCTTTCTATCCGTGCTATAATTTTTTAAGTTGTATTTTGTCCCAATTCCGGTCCTTCTCAAGATGTCAAACCATCGCACTGCGATTTTGGAGCCTTGTTGTTAAGCGCGAGTGCGACATCGTTAACCTGTTCGGTCGACTGTTTCCACAGTAACTCGTCTGGTGATGTAAGGAGCTTGGCCATGAAGGTGATCGTCTAGGACAAGGAATAAATCGCGCAGTAAATACGCCGTAGATCCATCATATCATCGAAAAGCGAAAATCTCAAATTTGAGGATCTCGCCCATGATACCTGTGTCAGTCGCACATCAGTGCATCGAATAGCCCGAAAATAACTCAAGGTCTCAATTCCTACAGGTTCTGTAAAGTCCAGCTCCTGATGGACAAGAATAAGCGCGAACGGCTCCATCGATGCCGCCTGATTAAGCTGCGAGCCGCAGGTCACGGGTGAGAACGAACACTCTTCAGCTGTTCACTGTGGGGTAGGCTCGCAACCTCCAACACGGCAGGAATTGACCTGGAGAGGCTCCAGTCATCATTTTCATCGCCGAACATCGTCAAAATCCGCAGGCGCTCATGGTTTAGGATGGAATCGACACTAACGGAAAGACTTCTGGTTTTTTTGGTCGAAGGAGTAAAAATAAATCAAGACGTGCACCGATGGGACATCTTCGAGTCTGTGGCACTTTTCTGGTCCCAGCAGCACTTCAGCAACGCGCAGTGGACGTTTCAGCAAGAGTCAATTCCTGCACACAGGGCGAAAACCACGCAAGCATGCTGCAAGGCCAATTTCTCGGACTTCGTCTTGTCTGCGGAATAGCCACCGCACTCAACGGATCTGAATGCAACGGAGTACAGCACATGCTCCACTTTGAAGGCCAGGATCTCGCCAAACGTCACCACAGCCTGGAGGCCCAGAAGGAATCTCTGCGTGGGAAGTGGGAACGACTGTCTCGAGATGACCTGCGTCCCATCGCCAAAACTTCATGCGTATTGACTTCTGTATTCGCGCCAAGAGGGGCTACTTAGAGTCAAGGCTAATATGGTGTTGCCTACTGTCTATGTCGTTACTATCTATAGATTGTTTTGTGAAATTGTGAGTTGTTCCATAGTTATAATTAAAAAACCTCGTCTCGTTATTTTTGAACACCCTACACTGCGACCTCAAACCAGCAAAGCGAAGGAGTGCTTTTTTCGATTTGGTTTTATTATACCACAGTCAAGTGTGCAACTTCTCTCCAACATCATGTTTGCTATCAACCAAAGGAAAATCGTGACGACGACTACATGACGCCGCTATCTCTTTTTCTAACAGTAAAAAATTGCAGCCTTTCTACGCTTTAAATTAAACTTTGCACCTTGTTTAATCACGATAACACTGCCTTTGGTTTCAATGATATTCGATCTGTACAAAAGCGTCGAGCTTGCTTTGGAGTGTATACAATTTGTCGTGGAAATATACATCGTCAGGGTAGGTTTTATGTGCTTATGGCTTAAAACTTAAATACACACTACTAGCGAAAGTGCAGGGCATCCTAAAAACTGCAGGCACTGTTTGGAAGGTTTAGCGTAATGAGCGGACGGGGGGCGGGGTGGCAGCCCATGAGCTGAGCATAGCAGTCGGATATGGTGGACATGGAATTTCCCACATTGTACACAAACTGACGCGTACGAACGTGTATTGCAAGTTGCGGCCAGAGGAGCCTATGTCAAACGGTACGTTTCGCGCGATCTAAACAGGTAACAACTCGTCCTACATGTGGGAAATGCCAAGACACTCATACTTTTTGAGTACTGATGGGCTGCCCCCCCCCCCGTCCTCAAAGCACAGGAGAACGAGATTTCTTTGACGTGTAAATAGTCGGGATTGCTCCATGTTTCCGCCTGAACCTTTGCATTTCAGTCTCGAATGTGTATGGGCTGAATGCTTGCTCAACACAATCTTGTTATTTCTTAGCCAGATTAACCTGCGGGGTGCTTATTTTAACAATTTCCATCGCCCACTAGCTCTAATTATTACAAATTAGCCTCTGCGTTCAGCTTGAATGTTGCTTCATCAGTCCACAGAATCCAACTTGAAAAATGAGGCTCCTGCTCACATTTTAATTGCGCACTCAATAAATTCGCATGGCACGTGTCTTTCACGGGATTCTCAAGTTTTAAGGCCTAAAAGAAGCGTCTCACAAGTTGATAAGGCAAAGTAGTAACAAGATTGTAACAAGCATTTAGCTCATGCACAATCAATCGAGACGGAAATACAATGTTTCAGACGGAAGCATGGCGCAATCTTGACTAGATGCATGTTTCATCAATCTCGTAATCCTGTGCTTTTATATGAATCACAAACATCTTCTAAAGCTTCACCAGCAACAATACTAAAATCTTCCAAACAGTACCTGCATTTTTCGCAAGTGTGTTTTTAAGTTCAAAACCTTAAAAGAAGCAAAAACCAATCAATACGGCTACATTGTGAAGAAATTATAACAAGTATTCAAGCGAAACACAATCACTAAACTGTAAAATATAAAATTGCAGACGAGTGCAATTCGCATTCCATGCCGCCCGTATGCCAAAAAAATTCTATTTTTCAAGCTTTTATAGCTTTCTTATTATTATATTTTTATTATTTATTTGTACTTCTTGCTCCTGCTGTGTCGTGTCGATGCGTTCCTTGTGCGTGGGAGCGGCATGCTCGTGCACAGTGTGCGCGGATGTGTCCGTGACTGTGCGGATTGTAACTGTGTCGCCTCGGCCAAAAGCTTGCACTCGGTAGACTTGGAGTACATCGTAAGGCGATTCGAGGCCGCCTCAAAAGTCTCGCCCTGTCCCTTCGGGCAGTCTGGCTGGCTGCCCGGAGTTCTTCGCCCGCACGACAGGCCTGACTAGCTACCCGTGCTGTATGGAAGTCAAACACAGCAGCACTAAAGGGCCTCATTCCCCTGACCCCGAAAGAGCCCCCATTTCTGCAGCGATGGAAAGGACGAGTACGGAGAGGCTGCTAAAATCTCAGGGCCTAACCAGGCTGCGCAAATTGAGAAGGACTAAGATGGCGATCTGTACTTACAACGCCCGCACGCTCGCATCGGAAGCACCCGTCGAGGGCTATGCAGAGTGGCGATAAAGGAAGATCTCAAGGAGAGAAGGGCGGAAGTATTGTCTGAAGCAGCAGAGGCAGGGTTGAGCATCCGCAATGCCCGTTGAAACTTCGCTAACTTCAAGACCAAGATGACCGCTCTCCGAGGTCCTGACGGAACCGTCAACTCTTACAGAAGGACCATGGAGAAGGTCATCCACGACTTCTACTCCGATCTCTTCGATAGCCACGTCCACGTGCCCCCATGCCATCTTCCGCAGGATGGATACGTCGTTCCCTCCGTTCTCCCTTCCGAGATCCGACACGCCATCTCGTCGGTGAAGAAACGTACAGCACCCGGTCCCGACAGGATCAGACCCGAACACCTGAAGAACCTCCCGCCAGCGCTCATCAACACCCTGGCGCGGCTCTTCGCACGTTACCTGTCGGAGTGCAAGGTTCCATCTCAGTGGAAGACCAGCAGAACCGTCTTGCTGTACAAGAAGGGAGACGTGCCCGACATTGGCAATTATCACCCGATCTGCCTGCTGTCCGTAGTCTACAAGCTGTTCACTCGAGTTATCCTGAATAGGATCGGCTGAACGCTGGACGAAGGACAGCCATGCGAACAAGCAGGATTTCGGAGAGGATTCAGCACGATCGACCACATACACACCATTACAAAGCTCATCGAAGTGTCGCGAGAGTACAAGCTGCCGCTTTGCCTTACGTTCATCGACCTAAAGAAAGCATTCGACTCTGTCGAAACTGAAGCGGTCATCGAAGCCATGCTCACTCAGGGCGTTCCTACTCAGTACATCAGAGTCCTTCGAGAGCTGTACAGTGGATTCACGACCAAGATCTCACCATTCTACAACGACGTCGTCATCGACGTAAGGAGAGGGGTTCGGCAAGGGGATACCATATCCCCGAAGCTCTTCAGCGCCACTCTCGAAAACGTCATGCGCGAACTAGAATGGGAAGACATGGGAGTGAAGGTCGACGGCCAGCAACTACATCATCTTCGCTTCGTTGACGACATCGTGCTCATAACACCGAGCATCAGCCAGGCGGAGCGAATGCTGGCCGACTTCGATCGTGTAGGTGGGAACGTTGGACTGCAGCTGAGTCTTACGAAGACGATGTTCATGAGGAACGGATGGGTTTCTGATGCCCCTTTCTCGCTCAACGGAACGAACATCTCCGAATGCTCCAGCTATGTGCATCTGGGTCGCGAAGTCAACATGGCCAACGACCTAGCACCAGAGCTGAGCAGGAGGAAAAGAGCGGCTTGGGGAGCTTTCAAGAGCGTCGATGAAGTCGCGAAGAAGACGAAGAACGTCCGACTCCGTGCCCACACTCCACTGTTCTTCCTGCCCTAACATACGCCTCAGAGACCTGGGCTATACGAAAGCAGGATGAACACGCGATCAGCGTCGCGCAGCGTGGAATCGAGAGGACGATGCTCGGAGTGACACGACTCACGCAAGTGAGAGAAGGCCTCCGGAGTTCCGAGCTTCGCCGACGTTCGAAGATCAGAGACGCTGTCGCGTGGGCCAAGTTGTCGAAAATTAGGTGGGCCGGCCACGTAATGCGCTCCGCAGACACCCGCTGGACGAGAGCCATCACCGACTGGATTCCGCGGGATGTCAAAAGAACACCAGGACGCCCACCAACGCGTTGGTCGGACTTCTTCGTTAAAGCCCTGAACGACCGATATGACGCTCTTCGTGTCCCTCGAGCGAGGAGGATCCATTGGACCACTCTGGCACGCGACAGGGACGAATGGAGACGCTGCTGGCACCCGCTCGAGCAATTCGGTGATCAACGGGACGACAGGTGATACAGGTGATACAGGTGATTTATTTGTATATTTATTTTTTGAAATACTCTGTATAAGACAGGAGTGAGATAAAACTGCAATAGAACAACCACCAAAACCGACAAGCAAAAGTCGCTTCTAAATACTTGTGCACAGAGAATTTGTTTTGCTGCGATGCGTTTAAAAGAATATTTGGATTCCGGGAGGGAGGTAGTCTTACTAAGTTGTAGGTAGGCTAAACCTGCTCTAACTGTGAAAAATTTCGCTCTTACCGTGGCATTAGGCTTGGCTCTCAACTTCGTCAACTTTTTTGTGAGCAAAGTTATCACCTTTCAAACACTGCGTACATTTTTTGAGACATCCTGTATATAAACATATTGTTTGAATATTTATTTCCATATTATTCATTAGGTAAACGAATATATCAGGATAAGGTTGCAGTAAGCAATCACTCGTTATTTTAGCTTGTAGTGGGCCCTATTCGAGAGGAAGGTAGCCCTGTTGTATGACTTTCGGAGTCACCCGTGGAGTGCGCAGTTGTGAGACTCATCGTTTTCAGACATCATGGACTGCGCAGTGCAGATGGAATGCCTCATCTGCCTGGGAGAGGGCCCGATCCGTCGGGACTAAGCGATACGATGAGCATTTCAGCACTTTCTTCTCGTTTATCAGGCCTTCCGCTGGGGCATCGGCTAGCACTTGCTCGAAGCGAAAAATAACGGACGAGTAGAAGTGAGGCTGCCGCTTGAAGCGATGTTTGAAAGGAATTAAATATTGCAAAAGGAGCTGTTTTGTTGCGCCCTCATTTGTTGGACTCATGCGAGCTTGCATTGATGTGAAAAATGTCCTCGGGTTAGCGCTATCGTTACGCATAGACTGTGCTTCATAAATGGCCCGCCTGGCTTGAATTGGAATGCCGAAAATGTAGAGGTAGAGGGAAACTTTTTTTGTTGAGAATCCGCACGACTGGACCAAATAATGAAGACGCTAAGGATTGCTGAGGCTGCGCAACACCAGGTAATTGTGAGTATCTCTGTCACTGGCATCGCTGCAGGTGACAGCGAAGCCTATGCGGAACGGTATATCGTACTCGCCGCGGGAAACCGAGGAGAGGTGAAAGGTCTGGAGAAGATGAGCAATGAAGAGGGAAAAGAAAAAAGAAAAAGAAGAAGGAAATCAGCAAAAATTCAAGAGCTAGATGCTCAGAGTTAAACCGCCACTTGGCATGATGAAGAAATCTGAGGCCAGAAGGCGACCCTCGGTGGACGTCCACAATTTTTACAGAAAAAATTCAATAGCTTTATAAGTCTTTAAAAGAAAAGCCTTCCATGTACACTTTGACGGACAGGTTGCGCTATGCCTGCTTAAACGCGGTAAAAGTGGCAAAAGCAGACTTTTGAAGAGCAGAGCATGGACTGGCACGCTAGATTGAAGCACGAGGAAGTGGTACATACATATGTAGGTGAGACAACGGCTTATAAGAAATAGAAAACTGGTTTCTTTGACACGTTCACTGCTCCGTTGATAGCACAGTGTACATATCGAACTGAATGCATCGAGTGAACGAACAGTTCATTTGATTAGTTTCGCGCATGCTGAGACTACAAAGCAACTGCAAAGCAACTTTTGCTCTTACCTTGTCTCGCTATGTACTCCTCCTTTATCTGCTCGGTCGCTGTCAGTTTGCAAGAAATAAAATCAAGAGCGGAAAAAACTCAAGCATATCACGCTCTCATGCACACCTATAAATAGCAATAGTAGCATAGCACAGCACAACGAGTACCGCGAACTTCTGGGTAGAGATCTGCCTGTGGCCTTTTAAAACAATTCGTTTAGCCTGTAGCGTCGAACGATCATGACCATTTACAAAACTTCGATGCCATCCTAGTCGGAGGAGAGCATCGCTTGAAAAGCGAGATGAATCGAAACAATATATAATGTTCTTATTTTCTACACGACCCGAAGCAATGTGGCCTCTTTCGGCTAGAAAATTACCAAGAAGGCCGGAATTTCTGTTTCCTGGTGTTCTGATGATCATGTGTATTTTCTTTCTGTTTTCTGGGAAAATAGGCAAAATTTGGTCAGAAACCAGAAGATATCCATCCAGCTTACAGACAGATCATTAGCTGCTTCGTAACCGATGAGCAGGAGAGGTAATCTTCTTGGTCCGTTTTTTTTTCACGGATATTGGTGTGAAATCTTCCTTGATGCTGTGGTATTTGCCACTTAAGATAGTTATGGCTGATGCCAACCGAATTGGTTCTTGACGCTCTTCGGAAACTGTGCACATTTCCGAAGCCGCGCGAAACATGTTCCGAAGTACGGCGTTTTTGACGGCAATGGGATTTTCAGATCTCGCGCGGATCAGAATGTTTTTGGAGCTTTGATACCGCTTCCACTAACTGCTTCGTGGGACAGTTTTATTTATTAGGTTGTAACGAAATAAATGGCACTGAACCACTGTAAATTTAAACAGTTAATATCTCGGCTTGTAGGCAAGTTTATTAATCGAAATAAAAACTTTCTGATTCTACACATCTTTGCCAACGTGACACAAGCTTTTTTATCCCAGTAGCGTAAAAATCAGAAGTTCTGGAATTGACGAAATCTTCGAAGGCACTTTCGGCATCGTGTTGGTATTTGAATATTTTCCCTACCAAGAAGTCGCCAAGATGCTTGAAGAAATGGTAGTCTGTTGGGCAGAGGTCGGGAGAAAACGGAGGATGTGGTAGAGTTTCAATGCTCAGCTCATTCAATTTCTGCAACGTCATTCGTGCTACATTGGGGCGAGCATTGTCGTGCAGAAGGAGAACTCGCCTTCAGTTTACCAAGACCGGCCAGATATCCTTCAACTTTTTCATCATTTCTTCAATTTCAATGCAGTACTTCTCTGCCGTGATGGATTCACCGTTAGAGAGGAAACTGTAGTGAATAATTCCCAGCGAACACCACCATACTGTCACCATTACTTTCTTTTGGTGCAATTCCGGCTTCGCAAAAACCTTGGGGCTCTCATCGCTGTCCACCCACTGTGCCAATCGTCGCCTGTTGTCGTATCCATTGTCCATTTCTCGTCACAGGTTACGATGCGATCAAGGAATGGGTCCGTTTCGTTCCGTAGAAGCAGTGCGGACGAGATCTCATATCGTCGGTTTCTTTGCTCCTCAGACAGCTCGTGAGGCACCCATCTTTCCAGCTTTTTGGTCTTTCCAATTTCATTCAGATGCCGGGCAGCTGTGTTGTTACTGACGCCAAGAACCTTCGCTATCTCCCTGGTACCTTTGTGTGGATCCTCCTCTACCACATCTCTCAGCTTGTCCTCATCAACATCACTACGCCTCCCACAACCTTCATGTTATTCCAAGCTCTCATCTCCATTCCGGAACTTCTGATACCAACGATACGCCGTCCGGATTGTGGGACATCCTTGACCGAATTCGGCGTTGATCTTCTCGTCCGCCTCCTTAGCTGTAGTGCCCAGCTTGAATTCATACAAGTAAATGCCTCGGATTACCCTTTTGTCCATCTGCAAAAAAGTCAATAAAACTCTAAAGTTTTCCCACTTTTACATAGAAAATTTGATACTCGCCGGTAGAGCAAAGTTTGCGCTTCTAAACGTTATGCCACATGTTACGGTTTGTTCTTGATCAAACGCGTAAAGACGCGCCAAAAAATGGCGCGAGCCAGTGCTATTTAATTCGTTACAACCTAATATGTATTCAGGTAAGGAAGCCAACCGTCCTGTGTAATTTCTCTCGTTAGCTCAATGTATTCTGAATGCTGATTCAGTAACCTAAAACGTGTCGAACTGCGTTGATTTGTTACGATGGAGCAGTCATCAATATATGTATCTACAGTAGAGCAGTGGTTGTCCTTCCAGTACCGCTTAGCCGCTGCCATTAAGCACTGTCCAAGTTCGATTTGTGGTATGTGATGGCTGGGAATGGCTGGCGGGACGGTAAAATTCTGAGCTTGACGTCTGCTTCCGGCACGGGACCAGGTTCCTTGCAATTTCTGCGAGGACAAGGTACAACTGGCAAATTTCCGTTCCGAACTGACAGCCGTGGCAATCCACTCCGGGATTCATTACGCATTGGATCTCTTAGTCTGTGTAAGCCTCCTACAACCGGAAAGTCAACGTGTTGGTGTGCTGCGCAGGCGTAAGTATGGCCGCAATCTCAGACTCAAGCAATAGAAGGAAACTGATGGTGAGAACCGCCCAGAACAGTGAGTGACTCTCGAGATTTGACTGGTACTGCTAACCCCCGAGACATTGGGGTGGTGGACTAGTGGTGAGCTGCTCACCATCACGAGACTCCGAACGAGTTGATCATTGAAATCTGTCATACTTTGCACAAATGGCAGGCTCAGCCCTAGATCGAATACAATCGCGCATCAACCTTGGCCCACCTTCAATACTCCTCCAAGTCTCCTCGGCCAGGTAACGTCGAAAAAAGGTTCAAATGCCGCTTGCGAAAAGTAAATGTTTTCAGAGTGCAGCCTTGAAAACAATCAGGATATGATCAAATCTTCTCCGATGTTTGCGAGACACTCTTCTACGTGAGCAAACGACATCTTGATCCGAAACTACACTATGCAAAATATCGAAACCAATTGCCAATGGTAGTTTTTGAGGTTTTAAAGGTTCATGAGTTTTTCTTACAATCTAGAAGAATTATCTGGAAGCTCTTTCCGAATCAATCACGAACACGTAACAGAAGGTTTGACTTGTGATGGAAATGCATTTTTTCTAACATAAGGAGACGTGTACCACAAGTTTTAAGCACTGATTATCATAATGTAAAAAAGCATGTTTTTGTGCTATGGTTTTCGATACGATTAGGTCTGTAACAATTTTGTACGTGATCAGAGGGTTCGATTTTGAATCGTTCAGTGAAGAAAACGACACAAAATTAGATTCACTGATCCTATCGAAAATCGCTGTAGAAAGGCTTGATTTTTTTAGACTACATAACAGACGTCTACTTGAAAAGCTCTCCAAAAATTCACACACTTAAAAAATCTCGTAAAAACACCGGAACTATCATTTTTAGTACCATCGGTGCTTTGTATAGTGCAGTTTTAGATGAAGACGACGCTCGTTCGGGTGCGATTCAGTTAGAAAATACGTTGTGTCGTTCCTCGAAAATCGGCAACAAATTGATCCCGCCCTGGATGATTTCCGAAAAGACCTCTATTTTTGAATTGTTGAACAATCAACACTTAGGACGTTGTGGGATTCGATTCCGTGATCACAAAATGTCCCCATCAGAGCTGTGTGTGGCTCACCACGTTGTCGAACACTCACCTGGAGAGATAATTTACTAAGAGACACAAAACTGGCGTTCCCGTTTGGTGAGCGGTCGTATTTTTCTGCGATCTAGCCAGTCTTTCTTTTGCCTATTTTCATCTTCTTTATTTCTTGTATTTTCTATAAGGGTTCTCTTTATTAAAGGTCTGGGAATAAAAGTTCTTTATTGGCTATCGGTAAAGCTTGCTTTGTACGCCTTTCCTTCTTTTAAAAATCTTTTCACGGACTGGGTTTAGCAGTGCTCATTGATTTCTACATTTCGTCAATAGGTCATCATGTCACAGCGCACCAAGAGCAACAAAAGAGCTCCTGAATCCTCGGCAAAGTCCTGCAGTAAGTCCCAGGTGCTCGCTAACAACATTGAGAGCTCCTCCGCCCATGATGACTTTGCCAGGTCGTCAGTGAGTGAATTAATTAGTGAGGTTTTAATGAGAAATAAAGACCCGGTCATTGAAAAAATTATGTATGCACTAATTTCAAAATTGCCTCAGGAAATGTCTGAAAGGATCGAGATGGAAAAAAAGGAAAGAAGCATTGTTATCGAGTGGCTTCCTGAGGCACCTGCAGACCTGTCTCCCTCTGCAAAACAGCGGGACCTCGAGGGTAAGGTAAGTGAGGTTTTCGATATTTTGAACCTCGAATGCCGTCCCTTGGAAGTTTATCGCTTAGGCAAACAGGAGCGCGGTCGAACTCGCAAGGTGAAGGTAGTACTACCTTCAAAGTCTCACTGGGCGACTGCCCTTTCAAATTCTTTTAGACTTCGAGAGTCCGCTGCTTTTAGCAAAGTTCGTGTTCGCCGCAGCATGACTTCCGAGGAACGTCAGCGCGAATACGAGTTGAGGCAGGAATGTAGGGAAAGGAACAAGCAGTCAAATGACCGCACCTGGGTGGTATACCGTGGAGAGCTAAGACGAGTCGATGACCTTCCTAAACGGAGGGTTCCGGGAAACGTCTGACTGGACACGGTGTACCTCCAACGGTCATGAAATGCTTTCTATTCAATGCCCGTAGCCTAGTAAACAAACTACATCATCTTCACTTTTTTCTGTCAAACTACGAGCCAGATTTGCTATTCGTTACTGAAACTTGGCTCTCCACCAAAATATCTGATTCTGAAATTCTCGCCGATTTCCCATACAAGCTTTTTCGAAATGACCGCAGAGACCGGAAAGGTGGCGGTATATGTTGTCTGGCCAAAAATACGCTATGCTTGAGTGCTGTTGACACCTCTTCCTGCCTCAACTCGGATATCCTATGTCTCGATATCTTCGATTCTACACATGTGGTTGATTTTAGAGTAGTTTTAGTTTACCGCCCACCCAACGTGAATACTTGCGATGATGACGCTCTCTTAGATTCATTGTTAGAAATGTGCCTCTCAAATAGCCATTTGATAGTCTTGGGCGACTTTAACTTTGACATTGATTGGGCTCAAGGTTCTAGACCACGTAATCAGTGCCTGATAAAATTTATAGAATTTTTCGAGTGCTGTGGCTTGGTCCAACAAGTGAAGAAACCTACTCGAGGTGACGCAATTCTTGACATAATTCTGACCACAATACCATTTCTTGGCAATATTTCCGTTCTTCCCCCTTTTGCATCATCTGACCACAATGTTGTTGCTTTCGAAATTCTTATGCCTGTGCTAAATCAAAGAAATTTACCTCTTCCAAATTTTGGTAGGGCAGACTATTCTGGTTTAGAGATGTACTTTCATTCCGTAAATTGGTGGACAATTTTTCAAGGATATGAAAATATTGATGATTTATACAAGAGATTCTGTCGTGTTATCTACTCTGGTCTATCCAGATATGTACCGTTTGATTTCAAAAAGTCCTTCGTAAGGCATTATCCGAAACAAATTTTCAATTTAATTGCTCAAAAGACACGTCTTTTTAACTTGCTAGAAAATCCTCTCTCGGATCCTCGGTATAAGAATGTGTGTCAAGAATTGGACCGTCACCTGAGAAGATTTTTGGCCTACAAGGAAAAGCTTGCCTCAAGAACACATAACAAAAAGGCGCTGTTTTCTTATATGCGAGCTAAGCTGAAAACTCATCCCGAGTTACCCGTTCTTAGAGATGAAACTGGTGTTCTTTATACTGATGACGCGGAGAAGGCTGATGCACTCGCAAGTTATTTCGCTTCGGTTTACACTTCAGATGCGGAAGAAGCTAATCCTATTAGCTTGACGGATCACTTAGAGTCATTCGATAGGATGGAATCGGATAGTGTAAATGAGGTAATTATACAGCCAAGAGACGTGTTAAGGGTAATGAAGCAATTGAAATGTTCTACAACAGTACCATTCGACGGCATTCCCCAAATCGTTTTTAAGAAATGTGCCCAATCACTTTGTAAACCGTTATCGATGATTTTCAACATTTCTTTGATTTATAGTGAGATTCCCGAAATTTGGAAGGAGTCCATTATCACGGCAATTCCAAAATGTCCGAGATCCGTACTTCTATCTTCATTCCGGCCGATAAGCATAACTTCTACTCCAATTAAAGTTATAGAAAAAATCATCCGAGATAAATTGGTGTCATACCTATACAGAAACAGATGCATTCCTTCCGAGCAACACGGCTTTACCTCTGGCGCTTCTACAGCCACACAGCTCTCGGACTGTGTTTTCGATTGGAATCTTGCAATAAATAATGGGGACTCAGTGGATATCATATACTTCGATTTGTCGAAAGCTTTTGACAAGGTGTGTCATACGAAACTTCTTGGAAAGCTCCATCAGCTAGGCATCAGAGGGTGTCTTCTAAATTGGATTCACTCTTATTTGAGTGGAAGGCGTATGCGTGTTAGGGTAGGAAATTCTTTCTCAAGCAGCTATTATTGTAAAAGTGGAGTGCCTCAGGGAGGAGTATTATCCCCAATTCTTTTCCTCGCATACACTTCCGACCTTCCTGCGAGTTTACTTACTGACTCTCGTGTGAAGGTGCAAGTGTATGCCGATGATATAAAGGTCTACGGAATCTATAATAATGTCAATAAAGCTCAGGTCACTCAAGCATTGTCTCAATCCATCAATAATATGATGGAGTGGGCCAATGTTTGGCAAATTCCTGTTAATCTTTCCAAAACGTCAGTCTTTCATATTGGCAATTCAGACAATAACGAGTACTGTTTCAATGATTGCACTCTCACCTCTATATCCGAGGTTTGCGATCTTGGAGTTCATCTAGATCGTGGATTAACCTTTGAGAATCACATTAATGCCATAGTTCGGAAAGCTTTCTCCATGCTGTTTTTGATTTGTAGAAACACCAAGTGTGATGACAGTTCGGTACTAGTTAGCTTATACAAGACATATGTAATTCCAGTACTAGAGTATTGCTCTCAGGTTTGGAGTCCTTATACAAAGAAGTTTCGATCTAAAATTGAAAAGGTGCAAAAAACTTTTACAAAAATTCTGGTCTATAGGTGTATGCGTAGTCCCGGAGTTGCTCGTATGATTCCTAGTTATGAGGAAAGACTTAAGATTTTCAACCTAAAAAGCCTTTTTTACAGACGAATAGTCAGTGATCTAGTTTTCTGTTTTAAGGTTCTAAAAGGGGAATCAAAACTTAGACCGAGCAAATATTGGGTTTTCTTGCCAACCCTTGGTCACCATAACTGTTGCCGTTTCCACTATCCTAAATTGAAAAGGAAAAACCGCGAGAAAGTTTTTAATTCGCTTTTCTATCGCGGTGCTCGTTGGTTACAGATGTTACCTCCAAGCCTGTTGGATGCTAAAAACTCCTTTGATTTTCGCAGAAAATTGAAGAAAATCGATTTGCTCTCAATCTTGCATTTGGATGACATATCTTAAAGACAACATTTTCTTGTCCTACTGGTTTTTAGTTTTTGCTTAGTTTTCGTTGTTTTTAGTTTTTTTTTAGTTTCAGTTTTTAGCTTTTTTTGTTTAGTTTTTTTTACATAGTATTCTAGATTGTTCCTATTTATTTTGTTTTGCAGCATTACTATACTCTTTTGCCAGCTTTTATTTTCTGTCCCACTCTGAATTGTTGAGCTTACATGTTTAATTGTTCGCTTGCTTCTCAAATTCTTCTTCGCTCATTTGGTTTGTTTCTGTTTACTGCCATTTCTAAATCTTTTCGTTCTCTTTTTCTTACGATTTCCCTTCTCAGCCGACATGTGGGCACTGATGGAGGCGGCGGACCTACTAAGATGGTATCCGGAGCCGTTCTCTCTTGCGACTTGCAGTGTTGGCGGGCCACTGCTCGTTTCCATCAAGTTGCTCACTCCCCAAACCCTTGGCTTCCGCATTTTTTGCTTTGTGTGCCTCACTGTCTGTCTATTGTTTTTTTTCTTTTTTTCTCAAAGTTTGCCCTCACCATTTATTAATGTGAAATATTGAGTTGTTCAGGAATTTAGATTGTTTTTATAATCATTATGCTGTCTACGCCGTGTCCATGTTAATTAACTCCTTGTTATTGCGCACAGCTTTGTGCAAGTATAAATAAATAAAAACGACATGAGAGGCTAACAATTCGAGAGAAATTCTGATTCACTCCTTAGGTTTAATCGGGTGACGTGGTCAAATGTCTGTTATCTAAAGCCCCATGACATCCTTGTCGTATAAGCTGCTGAGAAATCTGCTAAACAACAGAGCTTATGCTAAAAGAAGTAAGTCTGCTTAACTATAAAGTCGAACAGACCACTCAGCCCGTAGCGCATACACTTTATGGCTCGGCTCATCTGCAGGTGAAGCGGTAGCAGACCTTACAGACCACTGGGCGGTAAAGGACTGCTAGCTCAAAGTGCTACTTATTACACAGCTCAATGTCTACCAGCGAGGTTAGGGTTTCCAGCCAATGCTTCAATTTTTCTATTATACCTATTTTGTCCTGCCTTAGATTTTTTGGGGAAACTTTTTCCTCTACTTTTTACATGATGTTTAACAGTTCTTTATAAGTTTTGCAAAGAACGGTCGCTTTGCAGAACTTTCACATTTTAGGATTATTGGGGCCGTCCAGAATATGTTCAAAAAAGCAAACGTCCAGATCTCGTTGGCAGTTCTACATTGCCCAAATGTTGTAGCAGCAACGGCGGAAAACAAAATTTGCGATAGCGTAATAGAAAGGAAACAACTAAGGAAGAGAGGTTTCTTTACATGCCTCACCATGCAACGTTAACTGACGCGGTTGGAGTTTCAAGAGCTACGAGTCCAAGCGCCTTGGGAGGGATTCAAAGTGCGACGAAGGCTTCGTTGCTTCTTGAAGGTGGTCTAGATTTGGTGTTTGACGAGGGCAGATTATAGGACACACACAAGCTGGGTAAGGGTGCGAGCACTCCTCGAACTAATAGAGCGGGAACGCTGAGCAAATATCGCCAAAACATGAACGAAGACAATCGAATCCACACGCCAAGCTTGCCAACTGGTGGAAGCGACTGTCCGTACCCTAGCTGTCGGCTTGCTGTACAGCTAAATGTCGAAATTTTCACAGTGAATCGCAGAGCTGTTCTCCTTTCCCGCACTTGATTATCTAAATTTCAATTTTTTAGATTGTTTACCCTAAAACAAGCTGTCTTTACACGGAGACGGCGTAGGATTTCAAAAAATTTCGAAGTCATCTCCGCTATGTGCAGCATGGCGTTGTCAAATAAATGAAGGGGTTTCATCGTCCATCGCAACGTTCAAAGAAAACTACTAGAAACACTCACTCTATTTGGCTTATTAAAAAAGTGTTGTCATTTCTCTTCACATTTTTGCAGAAATTCTTACATATTCGAATGTTTTCCTCAGTGCCTTAAATTGATATAACACTGGACCATTTGCTTAGGACTTACCCTGGTCAGGTCATCTCTTTACCTATGTAAAAGTGTAATAGTCCCCGAACGAAGACCATAAATTACTGTGGTCTCTCATAATGGTAATCTCATAATGGTAGAAAAGATCTCCACTAGAAAGCTTCAAATGAGCCGAGTGGAAGTCAGGAATTGTAACGAGCGATTTAGCGATTTCTATGTGCCAGACTTGACAGCGCTTTTTACCTTCCAGCTTCTTCATAGCACAAATGAGTCGAGGTCTCTCAATTCTCGAAGACCCATAAAGCGTTTCACATGTAGCGTTCGGAATCAAGGTGCAGATTTACTTCATATCACAGTTGCTTGAATCTTTCCAGCAGCGCCTTCATCTGGCATGAGAACGTGGCACAAGTGGATTACCGCAAATGATTGCCAGATTGCTGCTCTGGTGAAACGTGGTAGAGCGCGTCAGGGGACCAACCTCAATCCACGCATGCTCAACGAGTGCATCTCTTAGGGAGTGGAGGCAGATGATCTGTGGCGTCTGCGCTTAATCGAGAACTGACGCGCGCATATGCATGCAACTAGTAATTTGTCTTAGTCCGCGAAACTGAGTGATAAGCTCTGGTCAGCCAAGCTATTAAGATGATTGGTGATGGCGGATAGACGGACTGGGAAACAATGCTGATCAGATGGAAAAAGATGGTGCATCTTGATGTGCACTAACAGTGCCTCTGTTACAAGTTTCCCCTTGACGTTTGAGGATGGCGGTGTGACACTTAATCAGACACACTCGCAGCATCCGGTTTTTCAGGAATTGCAGAGACAATTACATCCTTCCATATATCGGGTTCTTCATATTGCACCAGCAAGACACTAAATATACAAGAGGCTCGCAAACGTAGAAGGTACCGTCTTCAAGACCCGCGCTATGGAAGCATGTCATAAAACGGTTCTGTGAAAGGCGTGAGGCGTTTGAGAACCTTTAGAATGTCCCCCGGATGAAAAAGTAGAAACTGTCTGTTTTAAAAACGGAGAACACTAATGTAATAGGTCGCACATGCGAATCGTCTCCGAGAGAACGGATGCTGAACAGTTACCAAGTGCCTCTGAAGCTCTCTAAAGCAGTTAAATCCGTCCCTGTCAAACAAAACACGTAAGCCATTTTCCTTTCCATTTACCCCGAACATGGCTAATCTAGAACTTCAGATGCCCATCAACATCTAAGCGTACTTTCCTACATAGAGTGTTACTCCGTGAATTCTGCAACAACGCATAAAGCAGTATATTTTGGTGAGGTAGATTTCGAATGTAGGCAAGAGACTATCTGATACGCATTTTGGATTCTAGTTGGAAAATGGGAAAATTCTCAAAGGCTAGCCTAAAGATTTTTTGATATAAAGTTGCTGTATACGTATGTGTTAGTAGCAAATGTTTTTAGCCAATCCACTTCACTTAGATCTTTTCAGACCTTCGTTAAGCGAGTATTAGTCCACACTTAAGGAATCACACAACGGTATTGGGACACTTTCAAACGAGCATAGGGAAAAGTGCAACAAATTCTGATCGGGAGTAGCTAGAGAAGAAGTGGTGGCATCATGGACGACAGCAGATGCTAAAAGAATACTATCAATTCTATAATTGAAATATATCGGCTCGTTTACCGCGTGTGAAAATCTACAGTTGTGGCCGTAGCCTTTTCAAAAATGCCGAAAAAGCCGCTTTTTCCCGGCTTTTTCGGCCCTTCGAAATAACTTCCTTCAAGGTTAACCAATTGCGAAAGCAAGCACATTTTTGAGTTCATCAGTTCAAGGTCTATCAATTAGCATTAAAAAATTGTCAGAAATTTCAAAGTTCATCCGAATTTTTTCAAAGGTTAGTTTTTCGTTCAAAATCGTGCTCCGTTGCGAAGGGCGGCTGCGGACGAGTTGTCGGTAGCAAGTCGTCGAAAACCGTTGCATGCTCATAACTCCTTCAGTTTTAGGTTCTTTGAGAAACGGTTGGTACCGTTCGATTCGTCTCTTCAAGATCTACACAGCGACATATACAACTTATCAGAACACCGCATTTTCGCAGTGGGTGGGCAAAAATGACTTTAACGGGGTCTTTACGATTGGAGAAGCTTATTTTCCGAGACTTGCTAGTTTTCGGAGTATCTCAAGCATGGTGTGAATTGCTCTGACATGCCAAGAAGCCCTCGAGAGTGCGCCGTGCACCATGCATACAGGATCGGACCTATCAATCGAGTGGGCGCGACAGCTTGTAGAGTGCGCGCTTGGAGAGTTTATCAAAAATTCTTAGCCGCTCTGCTCAGGAATTGCTCTAAGACCGTCCAGCTAGCCTTTGGAGTGCGCCGTGAACAGTACATATAGATTCGAACCTATCAATCGTGTCGGCGCAACAGCTCGCAAATTACACGCGCAGGCGTGTTCGGAGCGCAATTACTCTGTCGAGATCGAATCGATCCGGCTGCGGCTCGTAGGTTTCGTAGGCAGCCGAGAGCTTTAGTAGCCCGCAGACGTACAGCGTTGTAGGTTCTAAAAAGGCGAAATTATAGCGGTGTGAAAATGCATGTGAGGCTTGTGTGGCCTAATTTTTTCCCGACTTCAGTCGATCACTGCGAGAAGACGCGATGAGCTAACAGCCTACAAGTGCGCAGGCGAGCAGAGTACTAAAGTCAATTTACTATGGCATGCTCAAAACTCCCCTGCTGCCTAAGCTGCTTCGGCCACATCTGACATTTTAGAGTGGTGGAGGGCAGCGGTGAAGTTTCCAGCGCTCATTCTCGTCCACATTTGAGTTTTCAGCACTCGCAGTGGTAACATTATGTTTAACTCGAAAAGCTCTATCGAACGGTACCAATCTCGTTCAATTCTGAGAACATCGATTTTTTGACAATTTCGCATCGAAGAGGAGGGCACTCCAGGCCGCGGCAGTGGGGCGATGACGTCATCGAAAATTGATTTTTCCGAACCGACCCTATTTTGATACCGTTCGATAGAGCTTTTCATGCTGAATTGAATGGTCTTATTCAGTTTCGAATAAACTGTGATCTGGGTGAGTAAGAGCGCAGGAAACTTCAACCGCTAAGCCCTCGACCCTAAAATGGCAGCTGGGACTGAGGCAATTTAACAAGCTAGGGAGTTGTGAGCACGTCACCTGAAAGCACCTTTAGTGTTCTGCTAGCACGCGCATTTGTAGGCCGTTAGCTCTCCGCGTCCTTCCGCAGGGGTCGACTGAAATTGGAAAAAATCGTGCCACACAAGGCTAACCTGCATTTTCGCAGCGCTGTAACTTTGTCCAATCATAAGCTATATTACTGTGCTTTAGCAAACTACTAGAACTTTTTGCTGCCTACAAAAATCGCAAGCTGCAACCGGAAAGGTTCACAATTTACAGAGTTATCGCGCTCAGAACACGCCCGCGTGTCAAATTTAGAACAATAACGGTCAATGTTCTCCCCTCTCTTACTGGCCCAGATTACGGTTTTCGCTACTCCTAGCCGAACCGTTCAATTCAGCATGAAAAGCTTTATCGAATGGTACCAAACTTGGGATGGTTCGGAAAAATCAATTTTCGATGACGTCATCGCCCCTCTGCCGTGGCCTAGAGTGCCCTCGTCTTTGATGAGAAATTGTCAAAAAATCGATGTTTTCATGATTGGACGAGATTGATACCGTTCGATAGAGCTTTTCGAGCTGAACATAATGTTACCACTGCGAGTGCTGAAAACTCAAATGTGGACGAGAATGAGCGCTGGAAACTTCACCGCTGCCCTTCACCGCTCTAAAATGTCAGAAGGGGCCGAAGCAGCTTAGGCAGCAGAGGAGTTTTGAGCATGCCATCGCAAAGTGCCTTCAGTGTTCTGCTCTCCTACGCGCTTGTGGGCTGTTGGCTCATCGCGTCTTCCCGCAGTGCTCGACTGAAATCGGGAAAAAATTAGGCCACACAAGCCTCACATGCATTTTCACACCGCTATAATTTCGCGTTTTTAGAAGCTACAACGCTGTACTTCTGCGGACTACTAAAGCTCTCGGCTGCCTACGAAACCTACGAGCCGCAGCCGGATCGATTCGATCTCGACAGAGTAATTGCGCTCCGAACACGCCTGCGCGTGCAATTTGCGAGCTGTTGCGCCGACACGATTGATAGGTTCGAATCTATATGTACTGTTCACGATGCACTTCAAAGGCTAGCTGGACTGTGTTAGATCAATTCCTAACTAGGCGGCTGAGAATTTCTCATAAAACTCCCCAAACGCCCACTCTACACCCTGTTGCGTCCACTCGATTGATAGGTCCGATCCTATATACATTCTTCACGGCGCACTCTTAGGTCTCGCTGGAACAGAGTACAGCAATAGGCCTGAGTAGGCCGGCCGCAAATTTGTGATAAAACTCCCCAAACGCTCACTCTACAAGCTGTCCCCCCCCCCTCCTCGATTGATAGGTTCCATCCTATATGCATAGTGCACAGCGCACTCCAAAGGCTAGCTGGACAGCCTTAGAGCAACTCCTGAGTAGGGCGGCTGAGAATTTCTCATAAAACTCCCTAAACGCTCACACTACAAGCTGTCCCCCCCCCTCGATTGATAGGTTAATCCTGCATGCATAGGGCACGGCGCACTCTCAGTGGATTCCTGGCATGACGGAACACTTTATACCATGTTTGATATACTCCAAGAACATGCAAGCCCTGAAAAATAGCTTCTCCAATCGCAAAAAGGTCTGCACCAGTCATTTTTGACCACCCACTGCGAAAACGCGGTGATCCGGCGAAGTTGTAAAAATGATTGTGTAGATCTTGGAGAGACGAATCGAACGATACCCAGCGTTTCCCAAAAAACCTCAAATTAGAGGAATTGTGAGCATGCAACGGTTTTCGACGGCTTGCGACCGACAACTCGTCCGCGACCGCCCTTCGCAATGGAGCGCAAGTTTTCAATTTCGGCAATTTCCATAGCTTCATATAAACAATGTATACCATACGATAGAGCTCGAGCTCATGAGCTCAAATATATCGTTTGTTTTTGAAATTAATGAATTTTAGGCGAGTTATAACAAAAAGGCGCAAAAGCCGGGAAAACGCGGCTTTTCGGGATTTGATCAAAAGATACGGCCATAACTGTATTTGTTGAGATCATTTTCAGGTTGGAACCACCTATTTAGTATTGGTATTTACACATGTACATAGCAGCAGCTAGGGTGGTAAGCAGTTCAGTGAGTCCTCGTTACCTGACCTTAAAGAATCGGAACAGCGAAAGACAACTATGAATCTTAATTGGGCAGAAGTGTTGAAGGGAATGACCTCCACGCAACGGACATCAGAGAAACGAGAAGCACACAAGAGCTGTGTTCCTTGTGCAAGAAGTTTCCAAACCGCTTTTCTTCATCCGAGGAAGAAGGCAGGAAAACTCTAAGAACTTGCTGGACCACCAATAACATTGAAGGTTAAATGAGCTTCACTGTTCTCATAGTTCCTTTCAAACCAGCGTGTTAGAAGTGCTCATCGTTGTCGAAGGATGGAGACCTCGAAGTTTCGCTCTCATCAAGTCTTTCCCGAAAGTTATCTACCTCTCTTCTCTAGACAGCTGCAAGCATTGCCTTGGCACTCCTTCGACTTCATGCGTACAAGCTTTTTCACTGCAGAGCAGTGATCTGGCCTCTACAAGGAACCGTATAAACGAATTCTTATTTTCTTTAAACCACAGATCTCAGCAAGGAAATGCGGAAAATTCGAAAACCGCTGCCAAAAATTCCCATTTATTACAGCATGTTTAATTGTTCTTATAAAGAAATTGATCGCAGAACCATGTCCGTTCTTCGAAGTAGTGAAGATCAGAGCCGACGGCGTTTCATTTTCATGAGCTTTCTGATCATTTTCCTCCTCATTTTCCGTTCGTACGCTGCAAACTCCTTCGCCTGACCGGCCCCATAGCCATCGTCTTTTATAGGAGTGTATTTGACCCTGGAAGGTGCGTTCATTGATTGCACGTAAGCAGTTCGACCAATGAGAAATTCCGACGCACTTAGGAGGAGAAGTAGCGACTTCGTCTGAAGGTACCCCAGTGGGTGGCATGTACTCGTTGAATTTCCTGCCGCGGTCGTTGTCCGGCACAACATCAGCCAGGATGTTTTGAACACCACAATCGGATGGGCAGTATGAAGCCGGCATTCCTTAAGCGCACAGAATCGAAACCATCACGAAATACAAGTTCAAACTGTATCACCGACCTGGGTCTCCTGGAGGACCGTAGGCTCCTTCCATACCAAGTGGACCTTGCTTGCCTACCGGCCCAGCGGGGCCACCAGGACCTGGACTTCCTGGTTCCCCAGGATTATTTGAGGTTTTGCCTGGAAGAAACCACTTCATTGTTACGCTTTGTGGCACAACTCTCGAGATTTTATTTAAAGCTGAAAACTCCTACTTTACACTGAACTAATATGCAACATACCCTTTGACATTGTAGAGAAAGAGCATTCCAAAAAATGTTGAAGAAATTATAACAAGTATAACAAGTTATAACAAGTTCAAGCGAAGCACAATCAACTGATTGTAGAATGAGAAATTTCAGACAAGTGCATGGAGCATTCCATGCCACTTGTATGCCTGAAAATGTATGCTTTTTAGGCTTTCATACTAATCCTCAACTTTCTCCATATCTTCACTGTGAGCAAAGTTAGGATAAGGATGAAGGACGGTGTTACTCAATCCCTTTTGGGATGCGCCAGCGCATTCTACTTCTACGGGATGTCGCGGAGGCGACATGAATGCGTATTTGGCCATACAATGACTTGCGGTGGCCAGCCGATGGACAAGTCAGCGCTTTATCCTTCCCAGACAAGTCTGGTACCAATTCACTGACCCCGGGGCGGGAAATCGGAACCAGGAACCTGGTATCGGGTGCATGCGACAGTCGTGCCTCCTCCGACTGCGCTACACTCGCCCTCGTGAGCAAAGTTATCACCTTTCAAACAGTATGCATTTTTTGAGACACCCTGTATTTTATCTACTAGATTGGTCATTGCTGTATGCGGCTGTTCAATGCATATTTCGTTTTTGAAATACATACGTGCGAAATGCAGGAGGTTAATTTCTTGAAAGAGACGGCATACCATGAGGTCCGGGCCTTCCCTTCATTCCTTGTGGACCTGTAGGGCCTACTGGACCTTTCACACCAACACCGGCTACGGCCTGATCGCCTTGTGGACCTCTAGGACCCATTGGTCCCTGAAATATAGTAAATAGTGACTATAGCGACGGCATCTGTGTCAATAATTGAAACTCTAGCATGTACCAACCCGTTCACCAGACACTCCCGGAATCCCAGGCGATCCTGGCGGTCCATCCGATCCCCCCATTCCGTTTGGCCCAGCAACACCAGGCGATCCCATTCCACCTGCCATGCCTCGTTCTCCTTGTGATCCTCTACAAAATGTTTTTAACAACTAGAACATTTGGCTGAAATGAGCACATACCTTAGTCCTGGAGGACCCGCAGGACAAATTACACATGGAAGATCAGGCTCCGACTCAAGCTGCACATCGAAACCATCTTGTCCTGCAACACCTGGTGAGCCTGGCTCACCAGGCGATCCGTCAGGTCCCGGCAGTCCAGGCGGACCGGGTGGACCCATGCTACATGACAGCGTGAAACAACCTGAAGATGAACGCTGTGAAGATTTTTACATAGAAGAAAATGTGTTGCTAACCGGAGCAGTTTGGAATATGTTCACATTGTTCCACGAACAGGTGGGTTTCCAAATTTTCAAGAAAAAAGCACTGGAAGATTCTGGGAATGTCACCTTGAGACTTCCTCAACTGTGGTTCATTTCTGATCCCCATCTTCTGCTGAAGAGCTACCTTCACTATTCCCATTCAGGCTATTACACCTTCGCTTCTTCATTCTATCCTCATTTTCATTAATGTTGGCTGGAGCAAAATCTGATTTGTCCTACTACAATATGAAGTACCCCAAGAAGCTGATGTGCTCAGCTCCTTCAAAGATGGGTGTTGAAATCATTGCTCTTCGTTGAACAGAAGTTGGGGCCGAGTAGTAGTAGACGGGATTACCTCTGCATATTCCGCTGTCCAGCCACGCCTTTCGAGGTCGTCTGCTGAAGAACTCAATTTGAGGAACAGATGCTTCGCGAAACGCAAACATCTCGCTCCATATTGAATCCGAGGATTGCTGAACAGTTTCCGTGTTGAAGCCAAAAATGTCAGATAGTTTAGAAGGCCTTACCCTGAATCGAAAAGCATATTCACTGAGCTCCATACGTTGGAAATCAGTTCTTGCGTAGACTAGCGGAACGACGACGGCTAATGTAGCTATTGAGAGAGCAGAAATGAGGACAGAAAGCAATCCTATCTGGTGATAGAGCTGCTGTGAGTCAACAGCCATGACTGGAAAGAACAACTCTTTTGCATGTTTCACACTAACGATGAGGTGTAATATCACAAATAAGTCAGCAAGCGAGAGGACGGCCCTTAATAAAACTAGTATACCGTCAGAGGGCCAACTCGTTCAACTATATAGCTCTGTGCTCAACACTAAGCTTGCATAATGGACAACAGAAGCACTGTGAAGAGTCAGTGATCGAGATCTGGACGCTGTGATCGTTACAGTTTACATACAAGCTGCTCGATCCAGCAAGCAGGTAGGTATCTTGTCCCTTTAGCGACACTTATCTGGGAAGGATACCTAGGATGATGATTCGTCCTCTATCCGTGTACTCATACGAACAGAAGCGAACTCGCGAGAAGAACTAGTCATTGGCACGGCCTTAGTGGGTGCAACTCATACTGCACTCAACGCGTTTTCGTTGTGCTTCTTTCAGATTCTATGGACACCGCGACGACATTTGCTGAATGCTTATTCATTGCGCAAGGTTGACAACACTCCTAGCTGAAAGATTCGAATGCCGTCGTACAAAGCTAAGAACGTTTTGGCTTTCTGAGCCCCAGCCGATTTTTTCCAGAATAAGCAGTGAAAATATATAAACATGTGAAGTGAACAAAATAATTAGTTTGCAGATTTATACAATTTTGAATATTTTTACTAGAATCGTGTGAGCTATTTTTTGAATTGTCCAGACTTTCAATCACTCCTCATCGAGAGAGCTCGAATTTAATCTATTGATGGTTGAACTTTGAAATTCGTCTGCGAAGGCTTGAGCAGGAACGGAAAAAAAGAAAAAGTATGGCCAAGGTAAAGACAAGGACTTAATCTTGCAAAGATACGAATGTAGACTTTTTTACAAGAAACAAAATATGCTCATATACGAGAGGAGTGCAATTGCCAGCTTTTGTTCCACAACAGAGTATATAAAAATGCTAAAGGGGGAGCGATAATGCTTCATTTTCGACAAAATTGGTGCATACCTCTGACCTCACCACCCTCACTTACATACACCTACCTTAGCCTGCTATAAGAAACCTATGTCCATTTCCCTAATTAGCATCCTTAGCCGATGTAAGTGCGAAAAAATTCTCGACCTCGATAACCGTACAACACTCGCCTTTGATTTTCGAACAGCCGAACTATTTACTTTACTTTATTTCAACACGAGTGTTGCCACCGTGTGTTAACACAATGCAGGACCACTGCAACACAAAACGCACCAGTGCAAAAAACCATTCAAAGGTTATAAAATGCTAAAATGCAAAATTCTAAAACGAGTCAAACAGGAACCGAAAAAAAGGAGAAGAGAGAACTAGACATGAAGTAGAACAATAGAGAGAACCAAACACAAAAGAAACTGTCACTTCCTTCCCAGATCCGAAGTAGAACTAGCCAGGACAGCGCTGGAATATCTCTTTGCCGTAGCTGGTTTCATGCTAAGAAGACCCTTGGCCACCAACCGATTGAAGGTGGGTAGGACTCTGTTGGTGAAGAAACGAGACCTGGTACATGTCCTAGCAAATGAACGTCTAAGTTTGGTAGAGCCACCACGAGTGACCGAGGAATTAGTTACAACGAAAAAGTCGTTGGGATTCAACTGCACTAAACCGCACATGATCTTATATGCCATCACGACGTCGTGAATGCCTCTCCTACTCTCAAGGCTAATAAGATTAAACAACTTGCAACGTTCTGCCCCTCCAGGCATGGATCTATAGTCCATATTGAGGCAACGGATTGCCAACTTTCTTGTAAAGTTATTTTGAACGCTTTCCAATAAGAGGGTATCCTTCTTGGACAGGGAGTTAAACACCGTAGTACCGGACTCCACAACAGGACGGACGTATGTTTTATACGCCCTTATTAAGGTATGAACATCATTACTCCTTAGTGCTTTGAAAAGATTATATATCCGAGCGTTAGCTTTACCAACGATGTTTTTGCAATGAGAGGAGAAGGACAAGTTATCAGAAATGATGAATCCCAGGTCACGAATATTCTTAACTACTTTAAGTCCGACCTCATCAATTTTATAATTAGGACTAAAACGGGATTTTCATGATGGAAGGTGTTGTAGATAGCAAATTTTATTCTGTTCCAGCGTGTTTCTCTAACAAGGGAAGGGTCTAAAGCGTATGTCTGAACGGGGGAAGCGAGTCATATAGCGAGAATCTTCACCACTCAGTTAGTATAAAAATTTGTTTATTTTTTGCCAAGTCGTTAAACCCACGGAGTAGAGGGTCGTTGAAGTCACAATGCAATGCGGCGCATCACGAGTTTGTGGGTCTTGTACCCCCGAGATGCCTCTTCTGGCAAGCGGTTCGGAGCGCAGTGCAAGTGGGCTTGCCTCATGCGGGGAAGGTCGAGGGTTTGGTTCTTGTTGGGCCGCTGCATTTTTGCATTTCGGCTGATTGGTTGAGATTTGGGGATTCTGACGTCCGTACCATTTTAAGATGTTTTCTGCGCGTTTTCTAGCTGTACGCGGAGTCCTTTAGCATGCTGGCCATCCGTTAGGTCAGCTTGATTTCTTTCCTCGAAGTTTCCTTGTCTGAAGGTGGGCCACACATCAGATGACCACTCGAGCGCCCACAGACATTGCTGGTGTTAGGTTTTAGAAGATCTTCAGCGGACCTCTGATTTCCAGGTGACACGCAAAGATGAGGGAAAGAGTGTGTCGATGCTGTTTACGTTAATTTGAGGGATCCAAAGACCGCGTTTCTCACTTGATTTACCTCCGACGTCACATCCTGGTCTCTTTTGAAAATCCGAGCAGGTTGGCTTCTCCCGAAGTCATTGGTGCATGTATGGAAAGAGACTGTGAGGAGCCTGTAGCCTTTATAGTTGCCAGTATTGTGCCCAGTGGTGTTTCATGTACTTGTACCTGTGTATCGCTGGTGTTGAACATTTATACGTCACAATGCTGAATACCACAGCATTCAGCTGGAAAATTAGGCATAAAAACGTATGAAAATGGTATAGACGTCAGAATTCCCCAAACCTCTACCAATCAGTTGAAGTGCAAAAATGCAGCAGCGCATAGGAGCCAAACCAACCCGACCTTCCTCGCATGAAGCAACCCAGCTTCCACTGCGCTCCGAACCGCTTGCAAGCAGAGGCATCGCGGGCGTATAAGACCCCCAAACTCGTGGTGCGCCGTATCCCATTGCGACCCCCTACTCCTTGGGTTTAACAATTTGGCGAAAAATAAACACATTTTCAAACCAATTGAGGGGTGAGGATTCTCCCTATATGACTCGCTCCCTCCGTTCAGACATACGCTTCAGACCCTTCCCTTGTAGGGTCTAAGTTTCTCTAAGTTCTAAGCAATTTTTGTTCTGTTTATCTATAAAGTCAAACACGTACTGAGCAAATGGCGAGAATAACTGCCTATGTACCACCTTTCTCCGACCATAATAGAGGAATGCAAAGAATGTGTAAGGGAACTATACTGTTCACAAGCATAGCAATTACGCTTCTTTCTCCCTCCGGTTCAAGGAAATTGAAACCGAACGCAGCAACATTGATACTTTCGTTGCTGTGTAATCCGGCCATCACAAGCGATTGTGTAGGCAAAATACTCATTCAAGTTGCTTCCACGACATCCCGTAGAAGTAGAGTATGTGGAGCTCCCAAGAAAATTAACTTCATCCTTCATCTTATCCTTATCATTGGCATGAGAAGAATCTACGAAGAAGAGCTTTTAGAAGTACAAAGAGGACGTCAATCGATCCCAAGAAGAATTGAGCACTAAGCGCCGTCTTGTATCCTTTACCATTTATATTTTTTTTTGCGATTTTTCATGCCTATCTTTTTGTGTTAGGCGGGTGGAGCGCAGTTGACGGAGGCGCCTGCTGTCGCGTCTACCCGATACTAGGTTCTTGGTTCGGATTTCCCGCCCATCCCTTCGGCGTAACAGACTTGTCTGGGTATGATAAAGCGCTGAATTGTTCACTGGCCGGCCACTGCAATTGTGGCTAAATACGATTCAAACCGCCTCCACGACTTGCCTTAGAAGTAGAAGCCGTGGTGCATCCCAAAAGATAAAGAGTAACGCCGTTCTCTATCCTTTTATCCTTTCATCTTTTTGTGTTATAATTCTCTTTGATTTTGGAACGCTTGTGGCAGCGCTAGTTTCTCATTATGCTATTATGATTTTACAGAAAGCGCTCCTCCGTCTTATAGAAGCTAAATGCTGCCTCTCCCAACCAAATTTCCGTTAAGGATAAATCCTTAAGGAAACTCCTTCGCTGAGCCCAAGATTGACAGCTGAGAAAGGATATCGAAGTCGGCATCCATATTAATCAAACTTCGCTGAAGAAGTGGTTGTTTTGCTGCCGTGAACGACAACTAACGCTAGCTTCGCTCTACATTATTGTCACGCAACGCTAGCGCATAGGTCGAAGACCCTTCACGATTAATGTTGCAGTCGTGTCTAAAATGCCTCAACACAAAAACGTGGATGTGAGTTGGTTCTAGCCAAGAGGCCGTGGATGACCATCCTAAGAAGAACAAAAACAAGAGTCGTACTCAGTGATCTTGAAATACGTGAATGTGAAGACGTGAAGCGGTTCGCATATCGTGACGTGTTTAGTCAGAGCAGGGCTTAGCAGACTTTCTGACATTATTGAATGGCTTCTACATTAATTTTTAATTTCCACGTTTCGGTTTTCCTGTTTTTCTATCGGAGAAAGTAATGACATTCAAGATCATCTGCAATTGAAGCATGTTGTTGGAAGAGCATATTAAACAATAGGAGTGTAAATTGTTTCCAAATATGTGCCTTTTTCAAAATCATACAAATATATGGTCGCGTGAAAGGTTTGGAAAGGTAAAAAAAATTGGTGCTGGTGATAACCCAACGTTTGGTTCATGCTTTACTCCTAACGAAGCACATTTGAACGTGCTTTGCAGAGGAATTGAACAATGGCTGAAAAAGCAAGAGACTGCCCGCAATCTTCAAAAAATGACGATAGATGTAAAATAGCAAAACTTGTGTCGCTCAGTGAAGGATCAACCCGGGCCTTGTTAGATATTCGCATTTCATCATTTCCAGGAAGGAATGAGTCATTCAAGGCCTTAAACGCACGTCGTCTTTCCAGCTGGATGTGGTGAAGTGAGCGCTGGACAAAGTAAAAGTCTCATCTAACCTATTGACACACTTTACAACTGTTACAGTAGAGGAATTGAATTGAAACGGCGAATCAGATCCAGGCGTTCTCATTCCGTAATCTCATTTATAGCGAATCAAATGGGTCAAGTCGCGAACTAACGAAATCGAGTATTCTGGGTCACCACAACGCATACTCGCGATCACGTAGTAACTTTTCGCTGATAAATTGACGCTCGCAACAGTCTGTCGACCGCGTCAGGTTCTCCGACAATAGGACTGGGGTGGCGGCGGTAGAGTGAGCAGACGGAAAAGAATCGGGACAATCAGAATTGGTGCAAAGGTGAAGTTTGGCCAAGGCCAGAAATCGCGCATTGCTCTCAGCTGTTCATCATTTTCTCACCTTCGTCGTAATGCAGGCCTCCTGAGATTCAAGCCATTGTGAAGACTGGAGCTGCTCTTTCTGGAGCTGTAAGCTGTCACAAGGATGTTTGGTCGTAATCGAAACTCCAGGGCCAGGTGGACTCGACTCCGTGTTTGAGCTATCCAGACGGTGTTCTAGCGCCATTACATCACCGGCGCTGTTTGAATGAAGACAAGATTCAGACCAGTGCCCTATCAGCGCTCAACTGTGACATGGTGCTGTCAAGGCCTTCGGCATAGGCCAGTATTTCTTGTGCCCACTTTCCGTGTTTTTGTTTTGTAGGGGCTGAGAGGGATGTCGTCGGTGAATTAGCGCGATGTGAGGTGCCAGGGTTGGATTTGTTAATTAGCTCTTGGCTTCCATGTTTTCACTACGTTTTCCCATCAGGCACCTTGCCGTGGTTCTAATACTATGTTGGTCTGGAGCATCATCACTTTGAAATGGTTTATTTACTGCCAGATCCTCAAGTGCCTCAGGATCACTATCATACTGCCAGTTTTTGACAGCTTGTTAAAACCATCAGGCAAAAGTGCTGTCTCACATAAACATACAACTGGCCTATGGATAGTCCTCCTCGTAGACACTATACAGCATTTATTACTCAGTTGTTTTCCCTTATTGAGGTGCTTAATGACACCATAGTATACCATGGGCAAGCTCGTCTGATTTTCTGTAGTGATCCTGTTACTTGTGGCTTGGCTGTCCTACCATTCCCGGTTATTTTCTCCTTCATAGATGCGCAGATTCATAGATGGTGGGCCTCTACTCAATGTCTTCGATAGCTTTTTCGCTGTTTGTAAGCTGAATTCTGAGTTTTTTCCTATTCGCGTTCTTTCTGGTCAAATTTTTTCGCGGCCTGTTCTCGATCATTGTTGGCACATCCCTATAGATGCAGTAATAATATAAAAGAGTAAATAAATAGACGGTCCTCTGCTACGTAACATCAGCGGCCCATTCAACCTGACAGTACAACAAAGTGCTGATAGGTCACTGAAGCGAGGAAATCTCGCGCCTAGCACTAAAGCTAGGTATCCCTGCGCCAACATATGCAATTATCTAACCGCTGTATATTTTTGAGATGCCCTAAGCATACACAGCCGGAGTGAATGGAAGCACATTTTGGCTTGTAGAATTTAATTCTGAGCAGCTTTCAGGAAACGATCTGAAATTTTGATTGTGTTTACATTTGAAAATTTGAAACAAAATCAATGTAAAGAGTCCGGTAAGATGCAACATTTAAGATATGGGCAGTTTTTGCAAAAAACATTAGGTTCACCGATTTCGTCACAAAATTCAAGCGGGTGGGAAACGCTTCCAGCTCAAAAAAAAAAACGCCGTTGGACACCATGCAGTACTATACGAGTATGTATATTACATGTTGAACGACTCCTCGATGAGGGTGGTAGCTTCACGCAATAATGAGATCTTAAAGCCCTGTTGCAGAATACACAACGGTGTTCTTTGACTCCCTGATATCCCTTGATTCTTCCTCGATTTGAGAGGTTCTCACCAAAAAACTCCTACATATGCGATCTGCGTAGACGTGTTAATGAACACTTGCATATCTAAGTCGAGGAAATTATGAGCGAACAGAACAAAATTTGGATATACCATATATATACGTCGCCAAAATGCAACTAATGAAGGAAACAGCTTTATCTAATAAAAGGTCGACGTTAATGTACTAAGTGGTTATCCAATATTTTCTATTCTATTCTCTATCCAATAGCCGCCTGCTATTTTCCATGAATCCACCCCGAAAATGGCTTATGATCTCAGGACCTACAAATAGGATCCAATGTGTACATGCTCTGGAAAAGTATGTTCTGTCATATTTTGGAGCTCTTGATTAGCTGTGATTTTCTCGATATGGCCATAGTCATGATTTAGTGGAATAAGAACTAGCAAGGAAAGGTTCCCAACTTGGTGGCGATGTCCATTCCTCCACGTGGTGCCACTGGAAACTGCTCGCTCTGCGAGCTAAGCTAAGCACGGACACTCGAATGCAGGCGACAGGCCCTTGTGACAGGCTGGCCTACGAAGACCCATGTCACATCACATGGTTGATGACGTTACATGAGTATCGAGATAGTGCTACGGCGTCCGCGGGAGCCGACGCGCACTCGCAGAGCCCGGCGAGTGTGAGAAGTATGCGAGGGTCCCTGATGCGAGGACGGCATCGGGGGGCAACTGAGCTAGTCCGAAAGTCCCGTAACGTAAGCAGGACCCGCGTGGCAACGCTGAATGTGGGTACGTTGACGGGCCGCTCGTGCGAGTTGGTTGAAGCAATGGAGCGTAGAAGAGTTGATCTTTGTGCGGTGCAGGAGACGAGGTGATACTGCCGCAAGTCAAAGGACATAGGACGAGGCTTCAAGGCCGTTCTATGTGGAAGTCCCAGGACCACCAGTGGAGTTGGAGTCATCGTCTCCGAACGATTTCGTGACTCGATTGTAAGCGTCGAACGCTTTGACGATCGATTGATGAAGATCGTTGTTGCCGCTAAGGAGCGACTTTATCACTTCTTCTCTGCGTATGCTCCGCAGACTGGCTGCTCCGATCAAGCCAAGGATGCGTTTTGGAGCCTGCTTGAAGACAGCAGAGGTGCCGTCGAAAGATGTCATCATAGTCGCTGGTGACCTTAATGGGCACGTCGGCGCGACGAAAGACGGGTACAGCTGTCATGGTGGATTCGGTTACGGGTCGCGTAACGCCGATGGTGAGCGTATCCTTCAATATGCGGAATCGCATAACCTCACCATAGTAAACACCGTACTTCCTGAACGCGACTCCCACCTCATCTCATACTATAGTGGGAGCTCCAAGTCTCAGATAGATTTCGTCGTTATGAAGGATCGCGACCGAAGTCTTGTCACAGATGCGAAGGTCGTGCCGTATGAGACGGTCGCCCCACAGCACCGACCGCTGATCTGCACCCTAAAGATCGCCCGTCCAAGGCAGAAGCAGGTCGAGCGATGCGGTGCACCGAGAATCAAGTGGTGGCGAATGAGAGAGAAGGAAGCAGCTGTGATTTCTCGCTTGCGGTTACCGACAGTCACAACTGTCGACGAAACTTGGAAGAAGGCTGCCGACGCGATACGTCACGCTGCACGGTCGGAGCTCGGCATCACGAAGCCTGGGCGACGGAAGGTCGACAAGCAGGCCTGGCTGTGGACAGATGACGTGAAAGCCAAAGTTCGAGAGAAGAAGACGCTATATCACGTGTTTCTCGGCGAAAAGACAGCCGATAACTAGCGGAAGTACCAAGAAGCGAGGAAAGCTGCAAAGAAGGCCGTGGCTGTTGCAAAAGCCACTCATTATGAAGAGTCAACGAGAAGCTCGAAGTGCGCGATGGTGAGCGGTATCTATACCGACTTGCTGAGAGCCGCCATCGCCAAACCGAGGATATTGAAAAGTTTTTTGGCATCAATGATGAGAGCGGCCATCTTCTGACAGACCGCAAAAAGGCGCTGAAGCGATGGCATGATTACTTCGAGGAAGTTTCCACTATGGAATTTCCTCACCCGGCCATCCCTTCTGTGGCTTCTGTTCACGGTCCCGTTCACAAGATCACCGTGGAGGAGACAGAAGCGGCTCTGAGGAAGATGAGGCCAGGCAAAGCGACTGGGCCCGACGACGTGGCAGCTGATCTGTGGAAGTCAAAGCTGTGGTACTCTGCTGAGTGGTTGGCGCAGTTCTTTAACAAGGTTGTGGCGGAGAAGAAGGTGCCTGACTGTTGGCACCAAAGCACGACGATTCCGATTTGGAAGAAGGGCAGTCCTGCAGACTGCTCCAATTACCGTCCGATTCGCTTGTTCTCGCACAGCATGAAGATCTTTGAGCGAATTGTCGATGGTCGAATTCGTGGCATCGTCCAGCTTTCCAGCAATCAGTGCGGTTTCGTAGCTGGCTGTGGCACCATTGATGCCATACATGCCGCCCGCCTCCTGTTAGAGAAGCATCGCGAGAAACAGAAGCCACTGCATATCGCCTTCCTCGACTTGGAGAAGGCCTTTGACCGCGTACCGCGTGAATTGATATGGTACGCCCTGCGACGACATGGAGTTCCTGAAGAGCTCATAGAGTGGGTGCGAATCCTCTACTCTTCCCCAAAGAGTAGAGTTCAAGCTGCAGCCGAAACCTCGATGGAGTTCCCCATCTCTGTCGGAGTGCGCCAGGGTTCTGCGCTTTCCCCACTCCTTTTTGTTGTCGTGATGGACGCCATTACACGAGATCTTCAGCCAGTCCCCTGACACTGCTTTATGCTGATGACGTAATGCTCGCTAGCGAAAATAAAGGTAAACTGAGCGAGAGGTGCAAGCTTGGTGTGATCGCTTGGAGTGTTTTGGACTCAGATTGAACGTGAAGAAGACCGAGTATCTAACGACGGACGTTAATGAGTCCAGCTCCATCAAGGTTAACGGCATCGGGCTCCCACGCACTTCGGTTTTTAAGTACCTGGGATCAGCAGTAGCATCCATTGGCAACCTAATGATTGAATTAAACTCACGTGTGAGTGCAGCTTGGTCCAAGTGGCGCTCGTTGACTGGCGTTCTCTGCGATAGAAAGATGCCAGAGCGCTTGAAGTCAAAAATATATAGAACTGTCGTCCGGCCGGTAGCGATGTACGGTGGATAGTGTTGGCCTGCAACCATGGAGGTTGAAACGCGCCTCAGCGTCATGGAGACGAAGATGCTGCGCTGGACGGCTGGAGTCACGCGCCTGGACCGCATCCGAAACGATGTCATTCGGCAGAAGTTCGGTGTCGCGCCGATAACGGACAAGATGCGCGAAGCTCGCTTAGGATGGTGCGGCCACGTTCTGCGTGGAAAGGAAGATAGCGTCCGCAAGATAGGCCTTAAGTTCGGGGTGGCATGAGCTTTTGCTATGCTATTTTGGCAGGATGTAGGGCCCTGTGAGCGGAGTCCAGAACCACAGTTAGTTTTTGCTGAATGTTTTTTTTGAAGAACTGAAAAGGAGGTCTGAAAGCGTGCGCGCAGCAATCATCAACCCCTACGACACCCCAACAGTTGTGCTTCGGCGGCGCAGTCGCTAGGAAGGACGCCTCATGGGAGCACACCGGGGGAGTTTTAAGTTAGAGACCGCGTACTGCGGAACTTTTTTGCACATATTAGTTTGATGTTATTACGCTTTCTCATGCTCACAGGAGTCAATGTTAGACCATCAATGCTTACAACAAAGCAAGGCTGCCTATTTGCGCCTTCATAAATGCTAGTTTTCATCAAAGTCTATCTGCACCACCACCATATCCTACCATATCGCCAATAATACCGCACACAAATACGCATACTTCACGGTTGAATATTATGGACCCGGGTATATCGGTACCTAAGTGTGCTAAAAATGTCGCTCTCACCTGAACGTGTTGTCGGCCCACTACTTTCCACCTTCACACTGGATTTCACTTCTCCGACAAACAGAGAGATTGCGGTTGCGGATGCCATAAAAGGACTCATCCTGGATGCCATATATGGAGATATTAACTGTCAGGGTGAAGAGGCTGTACACGTTAGAGGTAGTATAATGAAAATGGAAACTTTCTATGTCTGTCATACACGTGGGTGGCAGCTGGATACATCGATGTTCACCCAGGACATTTCGCTACACCCACGGATTACGCGTTCAACGAAGAAGAAGTGGTCATTTCTTGCCAGGGAGAAGATCGTTCCTCACTGGTTTTTGTAGGATGCTGTTGGTGTGACAAGCGCGTGTATTTTACTTGCTTCACAGATTTGTGCCATAGCTGTTGACTAAAAGGGAAGACAAGACAGGACTCTTTATTTCCAGAGAAATGAGATGATGCAGATAGGCACTGTTAGAAAACTAGCATTTATGAAGGCGCAAATAATAAATAAATAATTAAAATAGACAGCCTTGGTTTGCTGTAAGCACTGATGGTCTAAAATTGACTCCTGTGAGCATGAGAAAGGGTAATAACAACAAATTAATATGTGCAAAAAAGATGAGCAGTACGCGACTGGAACTTAAAAGCTCTCCGGTGTGTGTGCTCCTATGAGGCGTCCCTCCTACCAGCTGCGCCGCCGAAGCACAACTGGTGTGGTGTCGCAGTTGTGCGCACGCTTTCACACTTTTCAGGTCTTCAAAAAAGCGTTCAGCAAAAACTAACTGCGGTTCTGGACTCCGCTCACAGGGCCCTATATCCTGCAAAAATAGCAACGCAAAAGCCCACCTTGAGTTGGGAACCTTTCCTTGTAAGTGTGCTGTATCTTTAAATTCACTCGGTTCGCTTGGCCCTTCACCGACAAGCACTATAGAGAGATCGGTACCGTGTTGGAAATTCAATTAGTATGGTAAGCAATGCTCTTCAACCTACAGCAGGAGGAAATTATTGAGTATTTTCCGTGAAAGTTGGTTCTCCATTTTTTGCCAGCCACAACACTCGGTGGGGCAACTCCTCTACAGGAGATCTTTACACGATTACCTTTCCTCTACCATGGCTTGTTGTATACAAGTGCTTCGTACGCCCATCGGAGCGCCTCGCACCTCCATGCTTCCCGCGATGTTGCACTACGACTAAGCTATGTAAAGGCAATCACATCAAGCCGGCAGCTCTACTTGCGCAGCTTCCATCCCTTCCCAGCAGTACAATAGGAAATATTTGAAAACCTTAGGATGTTTCACCTCGCTCTACCTTTCTTCGGATCCCCCCTTCCCCCAGAGCCACCACTACGTTTAAGTCGGCATTATCTCCAGACGATCCAATCACGTCGTTGTTGCAGGAAATTAGTGCCTTCGTCCCTTAGGTTGTTCGTCAACTTTCCTAAGGCCTATGTCATACCATCGCTCTTCGCTAGCGAAGGCGATGGACAACTAACATAATTGGGGAAGGGACGGTATCAGACGTTGTGGAGGGGCAGACGCCTGTAGCAGTTGTCCGATCCACCGCTAGCGAAGCCTCGCTGGCGGGGTGTCATACTTTCGAGCGATAAGGCATCGCTACCGATGCGACCGCGTCGCTGAGCTGAGCAGAGCGTCGGGCAGCATCGGTAGCGATGCTACGACGCAGCTGCACACAACGCTATTAACTGCGCGCCTATTCGCTAGCTTCACGCTAGCGAAGAGACTTCGCTCATCGCTCTGTTCGTCGCCTTCGCTCGGGGTGAGCGAAGGTATGACATAGGCCTAATGTCCCACAACACGGTCCTCCACCTCACTCTAGCGCCAAGTTGACTGCAGGCAACACTACTCATCCTCGAGCGGTCAATCTCAGCCAAAAATCAACATTTTCGATAGGTACTCAGCGTCTTCGGTCACACAACGAGAAGACTTATTGTCATAGGGTTCGCACCGTTTCTGCTACTATGGTGAACAGAATTTTTTTCCATGCGGGACCGATACAGCAGTGACAAATTTCCTAACCGACATCGACAGACAAACAACAAAGGAATGTCACTTTCGAGCCACTATCAATAATATCGATCGGTATTGGTCTTCCGATCAATACCTTTCACCTGCTTTGAAGCACTCTAGCCACAACATTCGCGCCTCTCCACTCCCGATCGGTTAAGTCTGGGAGAATACCGAAATCAGCGGTCAGGAGATCGATAACAAGGATCGATGTTGATTGCCTTTCCCTACTGTGAAGGCTTTCACTGGACTATCATAATCACCCAATCCCCACCTCATTCTGATTTTTTGCGAGCCACTTCTGGTAATAGACTTTCTCCGTACGCATAACCTGTCCAAAAGAAAGTCGCGTTTGTTATACAGGATTTTATGGTGCATGATCACGATCTTCCGTTCTATAAGCTGAACTCTGGAGGCAAAGTTGAAATTTTCTTCATCAGACGACGGTACCTTGTCAAATGCAAAACCGAGAGTTTGGGTCATAAGCATCCTCGTAAAGCAATTCTGAACGCTTTCGAGCTTAAATGCAATTTCCTTCTTGAACGGATTGTAGATCATCGTTCCATATTCAAGTAAGGGTCTCACGTAGGTTTTATATGCTCTCAGATATGTCATCGTACTTCTAGTTGTCGAACCTCTGAATAGATCCAAAGTTTCAACTGACCATGGGTAGCCCATTAATCGAAAATATCAAGCACATTCTGTAGAGGAGCACAATCCATGGAACGGACAGTGTTGAATACAGTTGTTTAAGGTCATCGGGAAAAGAGCAACATTTAAAACCGTTCTTTATAATTAAATTTGGCAAATCATAGGTGGAGATGTTGGGCAATGAAGGGATAACGCGCTGCTACTAGGTTTAGCACTAGATGCGTGCCTGACAGAGGCGAAGATTGTAGTCAAGCCGCGATGCGCTTCGCTAAACCAAACTTTTATGTGGGATTATTGCCCTACTCTTACCCTCTCATATACCAATTTTTTGTGCCTGAATGTTCTTTTGTTCAAGATGGCAGATGCAGAAAGTTTTCGTACTGTAATGGAGAAACTGTACGTCGAAGAAAAAAACCAACTATAAAACTGGCTCCATTTTTCTAGGAGTTACGCGAGCGTGAGTAGCTAGCAATAATAGTAAACTTACACGTAGCTGATCTCTTTATGTGAACAAAAGATAGGTTGCTATAAGGTAGCATTAGTGAGAAAAAACTTTCAAAAAATGGCGGAAACTTTCGCAACAACCTAATACAAACCGCAAACTCTTCCTAAGAAGCTTTTTCAGCCAAGAGCAGATATGCCGGTAGTTTAACTAAAATCATCAGCTAGAATTTCCTGTTACTCTGTAGTCCAACCAGTACCGAAGATTCCTGCACATGAAAGGAGCTGCTACATAGCACCTAGTGCACTTAGCATGGCACTGATGAGTATACCTGAGAACATTGAGCTATGTGATGCTAAACCAGTGGATGGGAAAACTACTCACCAAAAGCTATACGAGTTTGGTACAATGTGCCAGACTTCCAAAATCAAAAAAACTCAAAAGAATTAGTCTGGAGGTGCTGCAGCTGAGAACTGTGGTGAAGGAACCCTCCCCATACTCGTTGGATTTTAAAGATCAGGTTCTTTCCTGTGGAACCATCAGTGTAGCTCTTCATCACGTTTGCTAATTACTGCTTATTCCTGAATTGCTAGAGTGATGATGAGACCAACTTAATCTAATCTTTTTTTTAATTACAAATAATGGGTTTCAGCCCCGGCTTCCAAAGGGACAACGCGCTTATTTTCAATCCGCTCATACCTTGGGACTTTTGAACTAAGCGTTGATATCCAGATCCTCAAGGAAGAATGGCGGCTCATAACTTAAGAATTTCACAGAGTTGACGAGTGTGATGTAGGTGACTGGAACACGTGTAAACATCAACAATTAGAACCCAGTGTCACATTTCCAGGGAAATATCCTAAGCCTTTGATAATGGAGGAAATGCCCAAAATAGAATAAACACCTCGACTGTAACTTCGAAGTTCTTTTTCGAAGCTTCTCCCATCCCTGCTTCGCAGAAGATCGCAGGAGAGCGCAAGTAAAAGGATCTCGTTCGCTAGTTCAGAGCTGCTCAGACGTCGTCGGTGTAAGCATTGGGCGCTGTTTCGCCAAACGGCATTTTCAGAGAACGCTCTTTATCACAACCAAGATGCACGATAATAACAACGAATACTTGTTGAGATCAGTAAAAGGTGAACCCGTTGGAGTAGGTCAATTCAGATCTCGTCAACAACCATCGGAATGCTACGATTGCTCTCCACCATACGACAAATGAAAATTGAGCCGCGACGACGAATACGATGAGTAACAAATAATATGAGGAGATATCTATTCAAGTCACTTATTTACAAGCGTATCTGAGACGAGGGGGTGCGAATGAGAGTGAAGATGCGGCCGAGAATTGGCGGCTGCTGTTTCTCGCCGGCGCCTCTTCTATACAAGGACCCTGGATGTTCCGTGGATTAGGTAGTGTCCGTCGAGCTGAAAAAGGAAGCTTTAGGGCGGAGACAGCACGACGTGAGCCACTCCTCTCGTGGACGGTCTCAATTATCTCCTCCGCGGAACCACAGCTTCATAGCAAATCGCTCACTACATTCAGTCTATCAGGGCTCATCCTGCATGCAACGACTCTGACACTCGTTCTAAGAGAATGTACGTGGACAACAACGATCAAATACAGTCTAAAGGCGAACACATTATACTGCTCGAAACAAGCGCTGTTCACCGCTGCCACACGACTTTTCTCCCATACTCCAACACAACGGCAGAACGTGACATGAAGTGCGTGTTTCGAACGATACTTTACCTCCATTGTCAGTGATACTCTAGCGAATCGCTCGTCTCCTCCCAAAGTACATTGCTGAACACGAGAAACAGCACAGTTAAAAGAAACCATAGAAGAAATAAAGACTGAAAGGCGAAAAACGAGCAGAGGAAAGGAAAGAAACGAAAACACGAAGTACAAAGAGCTCGTCGGCATGTCTGTAACGTGTCAAAAAAAGTGTAAGTTATCAACAACGGGTTCAATCTGCTTCCAGGTTAAACTGGCAAGGAAATGAATCCGGGTCACGTAGCGCTTTCAGACGCCTAACGTTGGATGCAGAGACGACGATTCTGAGTATGCGTTCCCTACCGGCCACGACACCGAGGAGCGGAGCTGGTGGCCATTTTCGCTTTTGCGCTTGGAGTCGGCCTATCACAAACGCCGAGCTCAGGCAGGTCGCAGCATCGCCGACGCTCGAGCTGAGGTAGCGCAGCGGATAGAGAACCAGCATTGTGGGGAGTGGCGGTGTTGGGGTTCGACTGCCTAGCAGAGCAGGACTTTCGCATTTAAACCACTGAAAGGGATCCGTCGCGATCAACACTCTCCGAGTTACGAAAAAGGTTTCGGCACAATTTGGTTGCTGGGTATGGTGGTGTCAGGATCATCAATTTCACCGAAATTTTACTTTTGGAGAGTTGTTTAATGATTTGGTCCCGAGTATGACATGCGTAGCATAGGAGAGCCGAATCTGTCCTGACAACATACCAAGGTTCTATAGACGCTGGACATGTGTACTACTGCCCGCAGCTACTGCACTTGAGCGTATTGCCGAAGAATGGATATCACAATCGTGGATAGCGTCTTATGCAGTTCAATACAAGGTTTGAGCAAAATCAGTGGTGCTGACGCCAGAACTCCTACTCACCCCTACCTACTAAGTCTGCCGTAATAGGATCGTATCAAAGACGAAATTCATATTCGTGATCAGCCCCCTATCCAACCCCTTAAGCGAAGCTTGAGGATCTTTTATTACAGGAATCCTGGTCATGTGGAAGGTTTCTAGCGTCAGTATTTGCCATCTACAACTTCTTACGTCAATTTTTACCCGTGATTATGATTATAAAGGATAGAAGGATAAAGGACGGCGTTACTCAATCCCTTTTAGGATGTGCTACGCATTCTACTTCTACGGGATGTCGTGGAGGCGACTTGAATGCGTATTTGGCGGTCAATGACTTGCGGTGGCCAGCCGATGAACAAGTCGGCGCTCTATCCTTCCCAGACAAGTCTGGTACCAATTCACCGAACCCGGAGGGATGGAAGGCTTGGTTGGCCTAGGCGGGAAATTCGAACCAGGAACTTGCTATAGTGCACGCGACAGCCGGCGCCTCCTCCAACTGCGCTACACGCGTCCGATTATGGTTATTTTACGGAAAAAGGTCACTATCAGCCATGCCTATCACATTCTGTGAGATCTCAAGTTCCTTGCTAGAAATGTGGTCTGGGAGCTTAAACACTGAGAACATTTCGTGCTCCGCGGCTAACCATGCGTCACCGAGCGCGATTACATGTGAACTGGTCCCCGAAAAATTCCGTCACGCGCCAGCGTCGAGATTCAGATGAGCAGAGTGAGCGCGTGGCAGAGTCCGGCCTTTCCTGTGCGACAACGGGAAGGGACTCCGGGGTGTGGCGAGCAGGGAGGCGTGGAGTGCGAGAGACGACAAGACGAAAAACCGCGCGCCGCCTCGGCACCATGCCAAGCGGACCACTTCTCGGGCAACGGCACGTCCACGCTTCAGCGCCGCGACGTGGCGTTGGAGTTAGGTCCTGGAGCCACCCTCGGCCTCCCACTATGCTGCCTGCTCCTTCCCTCAGCACTGCACCATTAATGGCTGTGCTATGGCCTACAGTACCGGACGCGTCTTTTGAATAGACGCCGAAAAAACTGCACTTTTGCAGTTTTTGCGTCTTTTTGCTATAACTCGCCCAAAGTCATCAATTTGAAAAAGCAAGAGTATATTTGAGCTCAGGAGAACGAGCTCTATCGTTTGGTATATACAGTTCTTATGAAAGATCAAAAATGGCCAAAATTGAAAACTTGTGCTCCATTGAGAAGGCTGGCCGCGGACGAGTTGTCGGCCGCAAGGAGTCGAGAACCGTTGCATGCTCACAATTCCTCTAATTTGAGGTTCTTTGGGGAACGGTTGGTACCGTTCGATTCGCCTCTTCGAGATCTACACAACGATTTATACAACTTCGCCAAACCACCGCATTTTCGCAGTGGGTGGTTAAAGAAGGTTGGAGCAGACCTTTTGCTATTGGGGAAGCTTATATTCCAAGACTTGCATGTTCTCGGAGCATCTCAAGCATGGCGCAAAGTGTTTTGTCATGCCAGGAATCCCCAGAGAGTGCACCGTGCACAATGCATATAGGATCGAACCTATCAATCGAGGGGGGGGGGACAGCCTGTAGAGTGAGCATTTGGGTAGTTTTACAGAAATTCCCATCCGCCCTACTCAGGAATTGCTGTACTCTGTTTCGGCGAGACTTTGGAGTGCGCTGTGCACAATGTAAATAGGATCGGACCTATCAATC
>OX377206.1:70773262-70943755 GCA_947396885.1 Heligmosomoides polygyrus polygyrus | reverse complement strand
ATGCTTACAACAAACCAAGGCTGTCTATTTGCGCCTTCATATGTGCTAGTTTTTCAATTATTCATGTCTGCACCATATCATTTCTCTAGAAATAAAAAGTCTTATATATTATTATATTTAGTCTTATATTTATTATTTCCCTTTTAGTAGTTCGTTGAGCACGAACCGAACTTGAATTTGGTATGTAGAATAAGAAAATCCAACTGTTCTTGGTGATTGCGCCACGCGTCTCCTAGAGGATCATATAATACCTGCTCAATGTAGTGACTTCTTTACATTTCAAAAAACACTACAGAAATTGTTAAGAATGGCTTGTATATGAGAACGTTAGAATTCCTGATCTATAGCTGAAGCATAGTGCAATAAGTAAAGCAATAAAATTATATGAAAATCAAAGCATTTGTATTTTCGTTGTTTGTTCGTTGTCCCTTGGTTCCTCTGTTATCCGTTCATTTTCAGCAAAAAAAATGTTCGTTATCCTTCCATTATCAGCCAAAACTATTCGTTATCTAGGCTCCATAATTTCATTATCCGCTCATCCCTGGTTGAAGCGACCGCATCGCGGGCAATTCGCTGCTCAGACGTTACGTCCGATCTCGCTTTTACCTTCACGCGTTTAACATGTCACAGAGCACGTTTTGGAGGCTTTCTGTAGTCTAACAAGGAAAGGTTCCCAACTCATGGTGAGCTTTTGCGATGCTATTTTGACAGGATGTAGGACCCTATGAGCGGAGTCCAGAACCACAGTCAGTTTTTGCTGAAGGCTTTTTAAAAACCTGAAAAAGGGGTGTGGAGACGACGTCAACCTCTAGATGCGTCTTGGTGGTGCAGTCGGTGGGAGTGCCGCCTCGCAGGAGCACAACGGCTGTTTTTCAGTTCAAGTCCGAGTACTGCCAACGTTTTTGCACGCATTAGTTTATTGTTATTACGCTTTCTCATGATCACATGAGCCAATTTTAGACCACAATGCTTATAACAAACCAAGGTTGTCTATTTGCGCCATCATACATATGTGCCAGTTTTTTTCGCGGGTGGCAGTTGGTTGCATCGATGTTCACCTAGGACCCTTCTCTACGACTACGGATTACGCGTTCAACGAAGAAGAAGTGGTAATTCCTTGCCAGAGGGAAGTTTGTTCATCACTGGTTTTTGGTAGATGCTGCTGGTATGGCAAGCGCTTGTGTTTTACTTGTTTCATAATTTTGTATACTAGCTGTTGACTAAAAGGGAAATAATAAATATAAGACTAAATTTAATAATATATAAGACTTTTTTATTTCTAGAGAAATGATATGGTGCAGACATGAATAATTGAAAAACTAGCACATATGAAGGCGCAAATAGACAGCCTTGGTTTGTTGTAAGCATTGTAGTCTAAAATTAACTCCTGTGGTCGTGAAAAGCGTAATAGCAACAAACTGCTCAAAAATATCGGCAGCACTCGGAATCGAACTGAAACACCGCCGGTGGGATCCCACGAGGCGGCACTCCTACCGACTGCGCCACCGAGATACATCTGGGGCCGGATTCATCAACGACTAACCCGCGGGTATAAAGGGCAGAGATAACCACGATGAAGCCTGCGTCTCTGACTCTTGCCTTGTCTATACCTGACTCTTATCTTATCTCTACCTTTGTACACCGCATACCCTCGGGTTTAAGTGTTGATGAATCCGGCCCCTGGTGGGGTGTCGTAGAGGTTGGTGAGTGTTGCGCACACGTCTCCACACCCCTTTTTCAGGTTTTTAAAAAGCCTTCAGCAAAAACTGACTGTGGTTCTGGACTCCGCTCACAGAGCCCTGCACCCTGCCACAATAGCAAAGCTCACCATTAGTTGGTAACTTTTCCTTGTAAGGCGCACTCTGTCACACGTTAAGCAGCGAGTGCGTACGCTCGCGGCGTAGAGGCGGAGGAATAATGGCGATCATCGAATTCCCGATTGACGCTGGCTACAACTAGTCGTGCATTTCGTCCTACACCCTTGCACCATGAATCTATGCTTGATTTTACAGGAGCTACAGTACCGTCGGTAAACATCCGCCAAAACACGGCCGGCGGCGGATTAATCCGCCGTTTCCGCCGCTTTGCCATAACTCCCTTCAAAGTCGATTATATCCAATGAAATGCACATTGTCGGAATCAGAACAACATGATCTACCCAATGGCGTAAAGAGCTTGACAAGATTTTAGAGCTTCTGAGTCTGAGATGACCTCAATTAAGCGAGACCGTAATTACCTTGACCTGACCCATACTCGCTCCTGTGTCTCACCTAATTATGCGTCCTAGCAGGAATGGATCTGACCAGTAGATTTTTTTGGCGATTTTTTTGATATCAAATTGGCCTAGTTTGGCTCCATGTACATAATTCCGTGCATTCTGAACTGCCCGTTTTTTACATTTTCGCTAATTAATTACGACCGCATCACTTTTGCTCTAGGGCTGATTTTTGCTGAAGTTGATTATAAGATGTGGATTGCAAATATGGGTTTTAGGCTTACTTTGATCAAAAGTAAGACGGTAATCAGCCACCAAATTGAGAATGCATCAGGGTTGCAGGGGGACACGTCCTGCAAAGGCTACATTGCGCGTGTAGATCTGTGTCTCGCGGATGTTTACCGACGGTACTGTGCAGGCCCTTCACAGTTTGCTTTCTACGATGAGGGACTAGAATGTCCTTTCTGGAGTTCAAAAAGAAGGTCCTGACGTGGGAGCGAGATCGCTTCATAAGCGACTTCATATAACCGGAGAAGCCCACGTCGGCTGGCTGAAGCTGGCCGACGGCACTCCAAGATGTAGGTCGAACACCCACGGCTATTCTTGGGGGTGTAATAGAATCACACTGAACCATCACGTGACTCGATAATCCGGGCATGAGTCCGGGATATGAGTTCAGCTATCGGGCTTCTGTCGAAGACAACGAAGACATGCTCAAAGAAGGAGAGCAGAGCATGCTGAACGTTCCGGTCAGTAATAAGCGTGTTGCAAGAAAGGTACTTTAAACAGCATACAGCTGGAAAAGTGAGCAGAACACGCTTGAAAATCGTGTTGGCGTTAGTCCCCATCGAATCTCAACCAGCCAGTTGAAATGCAAAACCACAGCAACGCAGGAGAACCAAGCCCCTCCCTCGCATGAAGCAATGCCACTTTCCACTGCGCCCCTAGCCGCCTGCTGACAGTGGCATTGCGGCCGCACAGGAGACCTCCAATGCTCGTGAGGCGCTGATTCCATAGTAAATACAAGGACTCCTTGGGTCCAAAGACTTGGTAAAGAAGAAACACCCTTTTATGCTAATTGAGGTGTGTAGATTTTTCCATAGCAATCACTCTCCCCGTTCAGACATACGCTTCCGGCCCTTCCCTTGCTAGCCTTCTCTCGAGTGCGTGCTCCTTTCCGTTTCCGATGTTGCTTTAGTTTTGCGGTTTTAAAGGGTTTTTAAGAGGATCCTTTTCAACTTCAGCCATTCATACAAGAGTAGGTATTCCCTAGATCTTCCTTCCCCTCACAAGTATTAATATGTCAGTAATATGTCCTATCTTAACGAAGCGATGTTAGTACGTTGTATTCAAGCCATTCACAGACATAGTGGAGCAAACCGCTGGGAAAATAGGGATGATTTAATTGATTTCCTTTAAGTCTCAACTGGCCAATGTTGTAAGCTCTCATAACGATGTTCTGTTTCGATGAAAACTCAAAACTCGACTGGTTTGAGCATTTCCGCCCGGTCAGTAAGAGTTGCGGATGCGGGTATAGGCCCGTTTCGCCCGATCGCCCGATCAATGTGGCCACTATACTTGGTGTCGCGTAGTTCGGCGTCGAAGTATAAACGGGCCCTTAGACTGGTGACAGCTGAAAATCCTGGACCTCGACGACCCCTATGGGTCTCCGCAGCGGCTTTTTATGCGTTTTCCACCCTTCCATACTTCGACCTACCCTGACGAGGGAACACTGCGCCTTCGAGCGGCTGACAACAGCGGCCCTATCGCCTAGATCGCCATTGTGGCTGTCCACAACACTTATAATCATCGTTTCAAGACCCTCTACGTTATCTAGGCCTCTCTTCAAATTTTCACAGGAAGCTTAAGGTATAACAAATTATGTAAAATACACATAGGCTAGACCGTCCACTTGTCCCTCCGTTCCTATGTCCGTCTGTTCTTCTTTTCGTCCACATAATAGCCGCCAAAAGGTTTCGCGATCAGATCTCGATCGCACTGATCGGTCACAGATCTGTGTTAACCAATGGAGGTATGCATTATGTGAGCACTATGGGCTCAACTTTCGATAGAATTTAAAAGAATGGAATTCTCGATAGAACTTATCAACCCGAGCCCGTCGTTTGTAACAGGAATCAATGATGGCCGATGGATGGGTTTCACAACACCTAAGTAATGCCGTCAAACTCATTTGGATTTCTGAAGCGAAACCCCAGTCAGTCGAGGGGCCGTCGCTATTCGATATAAAGCAGCTTTATATTACCGCGAAATAGGGTCTATTTTTAACAGAAGATCCTTTCACACCTTCTGGAATTGCTGACCGTTTTCTTTTTCGTGGTATTCTGAACAGCTTGTTCCGTGATCTCGGCTTGCAGTTTGGAATGCTTGCAGTAAGGATTAAGGTGGGTGTCGCATCAGATTTTATGTATCAAACAGCAAAACTGCCAGTGCTAAATTGAGCACCATAATCTCGGCAACGAGCTTCGTTACTATTATATAACATAGAATGAACCAGTGTGAGGGCACGTTTTTTTCTCAATACTTTAAATCAGTGGCACCAACCAGACTTCGATTCCTGTAGCTTTTCCTGCGGTCGCTGAGAAATTTCCGGTAATGAGCGGAATCCACAGATTGGCCAGCTGAAAACGTGATTTAAGGGTCAACGCTCTCGAAGTGATTCAAGCTAAAATCCAAAATGTGCGCACTTATTGAGGGTCGATGATGTCGTACTGGTGAGCTGGCAGCAGGAGCTTGAAGTGAGAACTGCGGCTGCACAGAGCAAAACGTGCGGTCCATCTGAATGCAGAGGCTTCTTCCCCTTTACTTAGAAAGAGGACGACCGCGATTACATCAAGAAAACAATAGCCGTTGGAGAAGCTGAAGATGGATAATAAGGAGGAATCGTGAAAACGAGAAAGGATGGGAAGACGCTCCCATTAGCCGGCTTTATTACGTTGGTGTAATGCCAGCAAATGCGACGTCCTGCCAGCTGGTAACAAACAAAGACCCAACTGATTAAAATTTGCACGAACACCCAACACAACGCCACCACGCTTCAACTGTCGAAGGCGTTCGTTCGGCTAGCGAATATGGATGACGGTGAGTAAGAAGGCTAATCTGGGTCCAGAGATTGAGAGGAAGGACAGGGTAAAATAAACAAACAGACAAATTGCCATAAGCCTACGAAATGGTGCTGGTGCAACTTCAGTTCACAAGCCCGACAAACGACCGAGTCGACATGTTCACAAAGGTTTTAGAAGGTTTGGGAAATCTTAAATCAGTTGAGAGAAAAGCCGCTGTAGCCGTATATAAGAGAATGATTAGTGGCGTGCGAATGAAGTACGTGCTTAATCAGAAGCGTGGGTTCAGAAGAGCCTCACCAGTTAAGCAGACAAGCGTTTCGTTTCTCTTGAAAGTACCCTCTGCTCTTCCCGGTGAGCAAAGCGTGGACATCAGGCAAGAAAGTCACAGCAGGGCTGTGGTAATGACTCGTCCCTTCTTGGTAGTCCTCTTCTGAGGAGAGATACATGCTGGCGGTACCATATTCCCGCACTTTTCTGTGAGTAGAAACTCAGTGCGCTTGTCAACAGATTTTCTAGGAGGATGAATCCTGCATCCGGCAAAGGAACCTACATGCATTTCAAGTCAGTTTCTTTAAGCCTCAGTTGGTTGGTATCGAGGTTGTAAGTTGTCACAACGATGTTTTGTTGCGATCAAAACTTCTAGCGCCAGGCGGGACTCGAACCCGTACGTCCCTCTGACCGGGCGGGAATACTCTACGCCTTTACACCACCGGCGCCGTTTGATCGAACGCAACATCCAGGTGTGGTTGTGTAAAGGCGTAGAACATTCCCGCCCAGTCAGAGGGAGGTGCGGGTTCGAGTCCCGCCCTGCGCTAGAAGTTTTGATCGCAACAAAACATCGTTGTGACAACTTACTACATACATTTCGTCAGCCTGCACAACGAACGGTCTGACAACTCGAACTTCGCTCCAGTGAGGCATAACATCCGGTCTGTGATGCTTACGTGCTGTGTTGCTATCGCACCTGCTCGCCTAGTTTGTCCCTCAAATGGCCACCTTCGAATAAAAATGAGTCGATAAGCCGATCGATGCTATGTACTTGTTGCGCAGGCTACAGGTCGGCCAGCATATTTGCCTGATTTCCATTCACATGTTTGACCCGCATCTTGCAGATTTTTGAAACGGTGATCGGGCTGCGAAGCAAACTCAGAGGGCGCTAGACTTGCTCGAAATGAAGGTGGGGATAGGCTCTGCTAGCAGAGTTTATGAGCCATAGCTTATCAGATCCTCTTTTGCAGTGCTCAGCTTCAACTTTCAAATTGCCTTTATGTATATGGTTCAATTTTAACGCACTACATCTGAAGCAGTTCTCAAGGGCTCCAGGATGTTAGTTCAACGTTGCGCATATTGTGCACAGCGTCACGGCGCCCTGCACGAAGAGGATGAAAACCCTTGGAGCAGATATTGGTGGAACTCGACGTCGCGTCCTAACAGCGTTCAATGTCGCACGCTACGACATCGATCGATATTAATGATCGATCACCGATGATGTTGGCTTTCCCTCACATTTTCCGGTGTCTGGTCGATTTGTGACACGCGTTCTGAAGGGCATCTGCAGCAGGCCTTCTGAGTCCCTACGCACGATGTTCGACGTAGTGGCACGTCGTCTGAAGCCCGATGTATGCTGGACCATGTCTGCGGTACTTCTTTTGAATCCCGGCTCACGTTAGATACCGTGCTTCATCTTGAGAAAGTGCCAAGCAGGTGAACATATCAGCAGAACAATCGCGCTATATCAAACTTAGCTTTCGTCATGTTTACGGTTGGTGAGGATCGTAATGGTTTGAACCACAGAAGTCGTCTAAGCTCTGTGTATTTTCTGTTCTTCGGCACGAAAATCTGTAACAGTCTCGCAGAAACCCGTGTTAGCCACTCAGGCGAACGGCACCACACCCTATCTATTGGGCTAAATATCCTTGAGGATTACGTGCCTCGACGCTAACGCAGTCGTCGCTGTAAAAAATGGCTCGAAATACGGTGGCAGCGACTGAAACAGACCAACGAAGCTGTGGAAGAGGGAACAAAGGTTAGCTAGGTGGGATATTGGGGCGGGTCGTGGCCGAAAAGGCGGTTAGCAGTAAGGGTTAGTGAAGAAAAAGTGTGGAGGGCTGCCAAAGATTTCACAGGAACAGGAGGCAACGAAATGCGAACTGCACGACCTATGGTGTACTTCCGCCGGTCGCCGTCGCTGAGGCTTGCATAGTTCACGCAGTTCTGCATACGGACACTTTTGCGGAATCCACTGCAGTTCAGCAAGCTCATTGAATTTCTCGACCATTCCTATGTTTCCGTTTGTTTTTTTCCCGCTGTGTTGCATCCTCAGTCGACCGCTGTATGTTTGTTGTTGCAAAGCGTATTTTTTCGAAGCGGTGTTTTGCTGGGCGATTTCTTCCCGTATCTGTGCTCATTACCGGCACTTAAGAAAACACTTTAGAAAAGAACGGAACATCACCTGAGGAGAGTAGGCCTTCAACTGGGACACTCCTTTTCTTCACATGGCGCGCTGATGGCTCCATTACGTGCGCAGACAGAGCCGTGGCGCAGACCTAATGCCACAGGTGTCCACCTGTGGCATCGGCGCCTGCTAACCTCCCAGCTCTCCCTTCTCAGAAAAATTGGGCACTCCTCTAAGCCTAAGCCTAAGACTTTTGGAATCAAAGCGAGCAATTCCAAATCGAAAAAATGACCTTTAGGAGGTTTAACTATTGACCCACTAAGATGGTTAGATCAATTTTTTGTTCAAGGAGAATTTAGTATAATTTTCTTTGAATTTGTTTATAGTTCACCTGCCCCAATATGTGTAATAATTTTATAAAAATTTCATTCGCAAAAAATTTAATTTTGTTTTGAAGCGCAACAAGGCAGCAATCACTGAGTGCATTAAAAGACTGGATTGTGCCGTGCATTCGAAAAGCAAGTCGCATTGTTTATTTGATTGATAGTGTAAATACTGCCTACATGCAGCATCAAAGTGAGGGTGGATATGTGTGCTTTTTTATAATTGTTTATGCTGCACCGTTTGCAAGTATGAAAATGCAAGCGGAAATTTTGCTATCAGCTGGACAAAAGTCGCGACATCTTGTACGATGGCAGAGCGATTTTTTTGTCCCTATAAATGGCTGCCTCCTGCTCTTTAAAACAACTTAAAACCTTTACTATTCTTCGCAAAATGAGAATTCCATAAAGTTAAAAAAAAGTGTTCACCAATTGGGTAGGTTAATTAAATAGAACATCAAAGAAATAATGCTAGAATTTTTCTTGAACAAAAAGGTATTCTAACCATCGTCGTTTTGATTTCATTAGTCTTAGGCTAGATAGAAGAGTGTTCAATTTGATTTGGAAAGTGTCCAGCACGACGTGAAAATGGTTATAAAACAGGATAATAGGATCGCATTCACGTCCACTGGTTTCCACTTCTTTGTTTTCAGGAAGAATAAACGCTATGAAAACAAGATCCATCGTAGCCAAACCAGATGATGGTGGCTGGTTTTCGTCTGTAAACGCTGTCTCCTACATATTGCAGATAACGCATCCGACTCCCTTCAAAATCTGAAAAAAATGGTTTCCCCTTAAATCGATGTTCCTTGAAAGGGAGGTGCTTGTCTTGATGCTTTGAAGCTGCAGATGAAGGCAGTATGAAGGGGTTCTTGAGGGAGCATACCTGAACAAACCTCTACCGTTCTACCTTCGAGGAAATCAATTGGGCGATGAGCGCAGAAAGTGCGCCTTCCCGCCGGTTGGGGCTTCGCCGGCATCCAATATTGAAGGATCATGCAGGCAGTTTATTAATGTCCGGACTCGATTGGCTACACTCGTGAGCCACCTGCGTAGATGCTCCGAGCATAGAGCAACGTGCGGCCAACAGCTCAGGAAGAGCCTCGTTGGTTCTCAGCTTAAGCGCAACTTGGTTGATAAAAAGTGAAGTAGAACGTCGCGTAGCTGTCCTGTCAAGATTGTCAACGAAGCTTGGCATAATCGCCTTATTCAGAGCGATATAGCTACAAACGAAAGGCTGGGAACCCACGCTCGGATGGAGATGGATGTGATTCCGATTCTGAATCGGCAACTAAAGCTCTGAAGGCGACAATTACCCCGAAACGTATTCCGAGTAGTGTTGTGACAACAATCTTGACATAGCGGCTGCACGACATGCTACTCACACCTCTGCTGAACGACATTCCAAGATTCAGCGACAATCGAAAGTCTAATATCTTCGGTCGAACGCAGCGATGATCCACATATCCACTAAAAGCAGAGCAATGACACACATCGAAAACTCGCTGTGTTCCAAGGTTGTCATCAGGTGGCCTCTTAATCTTCTGGAGACCCCGCCTCGTAGGCCGCAGAGTGAGAGGAAGAACATTGGCATTGAAATTTCTCTATCCGTTCTCCATGATTTAGCCTGTTCAGTAAACGAGACATCCAGTATAACCAAAAATCAATATACGAATAATTCAAATCAGTTTCTTTAAGCCTCAAGTGGCTGGTATCGAGGTTGTAAGCTGTCACAACGATGTTTTGTTGCGATCAAATCTTCTAGCGCCAGCGGGACTCGAACCCGCACCTCCCTCTGACCGGGCGGGAATGCTCTACGCCATTACACCACCGGCGCCGTTTGATCCCATGGTCCCATGCTGATATCAGCGGCCAGCTCATCCCGGATACAGGTGGGTGCTGATCGGTCCCACGAGGTGTGGATGTTGCGTTCGATCAAACGGCGCCGGTGGTGTAATGGCGTAGAGCATTCCCGCCCGGTCAGAGGGAGGTGCGGGTTCGAGTCCCGCCTGGCGCTAGAAGTTTTGATCGCAACAAAACATCGTTGTGACAGCAATATACGAATAATTCCGTTCAATATTTCACAAAAAACTGTTAAGACGTAAATGACTCTATAACACTACTATGATAACCTTGCTGCAATAATGATTCACGAATGGTCGCTCGTTTCGTCTAGTTAATTTCCTTCGAACTTCGTATGAGACGAAGGTTTCTTCCAATATTTATTTATTTGTTTGTTTATTCATTTATTTGTACACTACAAAGAGTGTAGGCAAAACACGTTACGGTGCTAACAGTGATTAAAAGAAAAAGGAACAGTAAAGACCAGATCCAGTGCGATGGAATCCAGCCAGCCATGGTAAAATAGAGAAAATCAAAAGTAGATTACACTTAAAATGGTCGCGTGCAGTGAAAGCAGCCAATACGACGACTAAACGCATTTAATGCTTTTGCGTTTGTTTTTGTATTTTGTCGCAAATATACTTTTCTCTTTTCTTTATTAAATATACTTTTCCTTCCTTAAATAGACGGGAATGTTGCACTCTCGCACTGCTTTCAAACGCATTCTTGGCAGTGTTATGGAGCCCATTTATTAACACATGCATTCGATAGCAGAGAAATTCTAGTAGATGGGAAGCTTAAAGTCTGTATTCACCAGAATGTAGAAACAAGCATTGAAGACCTTATATGAAGAATAACGCATCAGGCAGAACTGCCTTCAAACTAACTAGAATCGAAAAGTATTAATTATCGCCACTTTCGCACTGCGAGCTACCCGGGAAAGCCGTCGTTGAACACTGATCTGAGAAAGTGGTGCTGCGAGTCTGGTTACGCCTTAGAATGCAATAAGTTCTGCGGACGATCTAGACAGCATTTACACAATTTAAGACGAATTCAAGACAAGAATTAGCTTCAAGGGCTTCTTATGTCTATGAACCTTTTCGTAGTTGTGTACCTATCATACATCGCTAAATAGAGGCGAGCAAATGTGTGCGCTGTGTATTTCACAAAAAGTTCCTGTGGTAGATGAAAAACTTACATTTTATTGATTTTCCTTTTCCCACAGCAGGTGTTTGTGAAAGTCCAGAAGTTATATGATGACTAGAGATACTGTCAGAACAGTAACGTTTCCTGTAGCATTTTGCTTTGGGAGAGTAGAATTTTCTTTAATGCTTGGATGCTCATAGCAAGATACAAAATACAACCGTACTGCAACAGATCAGCTTGCCGACGAACGGCTATAGGTATATGATGTTTAGCCGAAAGGAATACAATATGGCATATTCTCGCTCATATCAAATAAACAAATTGCTACAGTATTCTACCGCTAAGGTTGGGAAATGCCCTGCAAGTTCGCCACGCCTCCAGGCTATAAAGAAAGTTGTTTCTATTACATCTCTTTAATCGTAGCTCAGATGAAGGTGCACTCAAGACAGGTCTTATTTCTAAGCAGAAGGGTGTAATTCTTCTTGAATTTATTTAATTGTTTCAATAGTCACCCATGGAAAACGTCCTTTTAGCTGAACGTGTAAGCAGCAGGCTACACTCTGCAATTATTCTCTACCTCACATGTCCTAAGATGTACACGACACAGAACGCACACGATATAGACTTCTAATTTTCGAGAAGCATAGGTGGCCATGAAGCAGGCAATCTTGCCGTCGCGTACACCTTCCTTGGAACGACGTTCACGAAATATAGAATCCACAACTATACGTCGTTCAATTTTTGCACGAGTACAGCCTTATTACGTCATATTCTGAAACCACGCGTATGTAGCTAGGCAGACGCTGACTCCTGTACTACCCTCTTCTAATGCATAGTCGTTGTGATGCAACTCAATTATTACATAATGAACAATATCTTTGGGCTCATGTGATGTTATTCCAAAAACATCTTCGGCCAGGTTAACGACACTTCCATGTATGGAGACAACAAATTTCGGTAAATTGGCCCAAGGAGCACGAGCTATGAGCATCGCTTCGCCTTGAAATCGACATATGTCACGTACGTACCTACGTGTACGCAAGCCTATGTAGCAGTGCACGTGTGTTAGTACAACGCTGATGAAGAATCAGTTCAGTCTCCTCTCACCTCGGATTACCAGCCGAAGCTTAAAAGCATTCAGCTATCATCCTTTGGATTAAGCCGGCGAGCGCCAACCAATTGCCTGTAAGGACAGACGAGTGACGGGTGTACTTCTATGAAAAGGACCTTCAAAAAAGCAATGGGAGGACAGTCCGCCCCTTCTGCGAAATATTCATCTATGCCATTCGATGATAGTAAGATAGTGTGATAGTCTTGCCAGCGCATGGATAAAGTAAGACGGCCACGTTTTAGCAGACTACTTTCAACTAGAAACAAGAAGTGTTACATTTTCCTTCTACAGATTTTTTTCATTTTTCACAGTTCTCCGTGTTCGACTGTCATGAAACCTGGGCATGTCTGAATTGCTTCAATACTTCTGTGCCACGCAGGTTTGATATGATAGAACGTTTACTTCGGCCTGCCGTTTCGACAATTTCGTTGTTTTCAAACTCCTGAAAGAAGTTCGAAGCCTAAGATCAGGTACTCATCTCGGCAAAGACTTAGGCTTCCAACTCAACCAGTTTCAACGAATTCCTAAGAGCGCCAAGGTGAATCCTGCTGAAGCAAACCGAACCCACCGTTGTTCCACCAGTACTGATTGAAAGCTCAGTTATTGGACCACCATAGAGCAAATGAGACCTACCTATCAACATCACGGCAGATTTATACTTAGTAGGTCTCATTTGCTCTATGGTGGTCCAATAGCTGAGCTTTCACTCAGTACTGGTCTAACAACGGTGGGTTCGGTTTGCTTCAGCAGGATTCACCTTGGCGCTCTTAGGAATTCGTTGAAACTGGTTGAGTTGGAAGTCTAAGTCTTTGCCGAGGTGAGTACCTGATCTTAGGCTTCGAACTTCTTTCAGGCCTTTGAAAACAACGAAATTGTCGAAACGGCAGGCCGAAGTAAACGTTCCATCATATCAAACATGCATGGCACAGAAATATTGAAACAAGTTTTCATAGTATTACCTTTTTCCTTACCAAACGTTCATCGCATGAAAAGCAGATAGTAAAAGAATAACTTTTGAGACGGTTCACATTCGGCCATGGAATATTCGTAAAGATATATATTTGCATGGTGCAGTCAACATGAATGTGGATAGGGGGCACATGATTCGATTTTTTCGATTACGTTCCCACACAAAACAAGCTTGCATCTCGTGAGGTCGATGAAATGCTGGGGAAGGACGGAAGATGTGATATTTGTCGCGCAGTCACGCAGGCCATCAGATAGGACAGATGCACTTTGCATCAGCTCGTTTTCATTACCTAAAATAAGAGGAACGCATGAAGAATGGCAAAAATAACATGATAGTATGCGGATGTCCAGGCTGAATTGGAATTTGGGATGTCTACAGTTTCGAGCTTATAACTGATTGGCACACAATGGCTCTTACTATGTGCTTCGCTATTACGTCTGCGCGTCGAGCAGTGGCACCCTCCTGTGGCCAGAATAAGCTCAACCATCTAGAGATTGACGACACCGCGATCCAATGGATAAAGGACCACCTCAGCGACTGACAATAACGACTACCGCTCATTTCGCGCTTCGTAGAACTTTGTAGAGCAGCCCCTCTGTTCTACGAGATTGCGGCGTCTTTGAGACTGCACAGTGCGGTCACTCTTCCATGCCACTCCACATATCCGCAGTCATTGTGCCCGCTGATATCTCGTGACGATGTTCTGCTGCGATCAAAAATTCTAGCGCCGAGCAAGAGTCGAACCCGTACCGCCTGCTCACCAAACTCTTCGCCATAACACCACGCCATCGCTTGATCGAACGCAACATACACAGCAAGCTCCGTCTGACACTGACTGTTATGGCGGTAGCCAATAGGACCAAGTACACATTTGCTTTCGGCCGTGCCAGAAATGAGTCAAGTCAGAGCAAAAATAGAAGACGAGTGACTATATGAACGCGCAGGAACGACTTACTGCCAGTACAGAGGAGTGAGTGTATGAAAGCACCAGGCACCATTCCATCTTGCTATTTTTCACACACTCTTTCTTCGAACGAATCTTTCGTTATCACAGGGTTTTTTCTAAACATTAGATTTTCACGATTAACGGCAGAAGGCCCACTGAATAAGCTCGTCTGACTTCCACTGTTGCGCAATTTATTTAAAGAACTCGGAATGAGAGCAGAGAAGCACTGAATTAATGTTGAGTACCCCTTTGTGCCCACCGTGAATATTGTAACATTATGAGCGAAATGATGACAAACGTACAAACAAACAAATTGCCAACAATTGTGCAAAGGCGACAGGTTGCAGCGGTTCACGTCAACATTGGGAGATCTATTTAATGGAACTTTGTCATCTCCAGCACTGTCTAGCGTTGATTGTTAGGGGCAAAAATTGGAACAACTCTTGGCTTCGAACGGTCCTCGGAGTTGGCAATCACATGAAAATGAATAGTGGGAGAATCCCCTTATAACTCGATTTCTACACGTGCACACAAAGAAGAAACTTATTCGTTCCGTACACTTGTGCACTAGGACGCTCGAAGCCAAACTCTAATTGAGACAGAGATTAAGGAAGAGCTGCCGACTGTGTGCATGGTGGAATGGCAACGACAGCCATAACCTGCCTGTAGCGAAGCAAGCTTTTTTGGTTGCCACAGTGGTATGTTGACGCCGTAAGAACACATCTGGATCACCACTCTGGCGCATAGCCTTTGGAAAGGGTTGATGGCATTTGGAAATTGGTAGCGATTGTAGGAAAGGCCACTCAAATATAAGGTTCACTTTTTTGACAGCGCGAACAGTGGAAAATTTTCAAGAAGCTCTTCACCCTATTATAGTGGAACGACGGTCTCCGAGTGGGATGCAGGGCAGCTTTAAAGAAAATTGAAATCGGGGCCTCTTCCGATGTTCAACACGAGAATGCGGCAAAGTTACAGGGCCGGAAGCATTCATCAGCTGCTGATAGCCGCCAGAACTTTCTCGCCAACAGAGCATAAGCACTTAGCACGAGCACAGTTGGAATTCGCTTCACGTTGTTATTACGGAAAAGTGCAGCACCTGAACGCAGCGATTAGTTGACTAAACGCGCTACTTATCTGCCGCTCATCTATGCGTGGCTCCATCCCTATTAGGTGTACGATCGATGACGTCATTAGTCCAATTCCACTTCCGGAAGACAGTCATAATCGAGTTCGGGGAGGCATTGAAATCACAGGATCCAATGGTTGATCGCTGGATTATGCCGCTTCCACATTTATCTGGATTGCTTTCTTTATTCTTTATTGAGACATGTGCTGTAATAGATGAGAGGCGATAAACGTGAGGGTGGCTCACCTTCGCGACCAAGAAAGTAGAACCTAGCATTAGGCAAAGCCAGTAAAACAAAATAAGGAAGTGAACGAGAAGACAAAATAGAAATTTATCAAAGGGAGCACACGGAAACAACAGAAAGGAAGGAGAAAAAATAAAGAATTAAACGAATTTGAAGGTCACCCACATTGTGACAAGCACTAACCGCCTCGAAAAAAAGACATTAAACGCTTGAAACGTCTACAAAACTCTGCCAAGCATTCGTTTGAGAGTTGAAATATTTGAGGGTAAATTAACACGCTTACTTTGCTTGACATACTGCCAGCTCGAGAGTATATAGGAATATAGTATATATACAGTAGTAAAGTATGTAGCAAGATCGGACCGAGCGCCTCGCCCGGCGCTCGGTAGCTTAGCTTAGCGGTAGCTTAGCCTGCTCCCCTGGTACTCGAGGTTCGTGAAGAATCTGCACCCGCCCAGGTGGATAGAGCCATGGATAATTTTATGCACCATTAGTTGATCAATTTTTTCAGGAGAGAAGCTCTAATCCAAGCGTCTGACTGCGTTCAGTGCTGTCAGGGATCGAGCGATAATCAGTTTGTCCCGGCCTAAGTAGAAGCTCACTTGTAAAGCTGTTTTGAACTTTGTCTAAAACTTCTGTGCTCTTTAGTTTAGTTGGGCAAAAGACAGCTGTATTATACTCTATAGTAGGGCGAATGTAATTTTATAATGCTCTGAGAAGAATACTCCCTTTACTGGTAACTGAGCATCTGAGAAGGTTGCGCACCCTACAAGCCGCCTTAGCTGCGATCTCCTTACAATGCTTGTCGAATTCCAGGTGATCTGTGATCAGAAATCCAAGATCATTCACTTCGGAGACGTGCAGAAGCTGTCGGTCCTCGAAAAAATATGGAGCGTTGCTGTTGCTATTCCCCAAGTGCCAAACCTTTGTTGATCCTTCGCCCTTTCAAATTAAGGCGTGTAGCCAAGTATTAGTGTCCATGTTTCAAAAAAAGGGTAATTGTTCCAGTTTTCAAGCACTCTTTGCAGCTCTTCTTTAGGAACCCTTCGGATACTCAAGTTGTCCAACATGCTAACTGGTTACCAAGGCATTTATACCATTCTCACTTCAAACGGGACACTCTCGAAATCAAGTAGGACACTTTTCAAGCCAAATTGGACACTCTCCTAAGCAAACCTGTCGCGTTTGCAATCAAACTGAACATCTTCCACATCAAAGTGAGCGTCCTACAAATTAAAATAACGACTCTCCAACAAGGAGCGCAGGAATCCAGCAACCATATAGTGTACTACAAGATGAGATCACGCTTTACACTCGACTAGATAGTACCAATTCTGCTTGTGTGGAGTAATATAAATGTAAACGATGCACTAAGAACAGCAATAACAATCGCACATCTCCTCAGAACGCAGTTTTTAGCACCCTTTGTGCGCTTTATAACAAAACTTTATTTACAATTTCCCCTTAAAAATAATGTTTTCAAAAATTATCAAACAGTCTCATCACTTATTGAGGCAGATGGATTTTAAAACATTTGAAGAAATTTGTACGAAAATTTTTTTAGACAAAAGTTTCTAACTGTTCTGGGCGGTCTGACTAGGCTTAAGCTGAAGGCCTGTTTTGCTTTGGAAATTGTTCAGTTTGATTTCAAATATCGCCAGGTATGCTTAGAAGAATGACTAATTTGTCGTGAGAATTGTGTAAATTTGGTGTGTCTTTATCGTATGGAGACGTACATGGACAGAACTTTCTCCACCACCTAAGATACACCAAACTAACAACCTGTACCTAACCGTTCTCAGAAAGGCCAACGAGCAATGGGCTGAAGAAGTGTGCACGTACAACGTGTAAAGTAACCACCAGAGATAGCAATACGATGGCGTACGACAAGCATGACGGAGAAGCAGATAGGAGGGCGCATTGGAGTAAACCGAAATGATCTCCTTGTCCTCCTCAGACTCCGCCTCCTGTAAACGCCGCCTTCGTCCACGCTGAGCAACAGCTCCGACACTTACTTAGCGTTTTCGTTCTACCGCTATCTTGTACCGCTAATCTAGCGATCGGTAAGAAAATCTTACACGTTTATCGCTCGAAAGCCCTTTCTTCCATGTTTTCCAGTGGTTTTATAGCTTAGTTTTTCATTTCCATCAAGATTCGACTGAATCTAATCTCGGAAGAAAAACATCTTTTCTGACATATTCTTTATCGGTTTGGTCAACAATGGAACTATAGAGCTTCCTTTAGGATACATCCAACAAAAACAAGTCATCGACGGATTGTATTGAGTGGAATTATTGACGCGCACCCTTTCATTTCATTTATAAGCTCTCACTTTAGGCAAGTTATCATTAAAATCGAGTCGCCAGCAACGAGAGAGATACTCTGAATATTCAGGCTCAATCTGACGAGACAGTGTATAGCCATAACAGTTATGTCATGTATCCTAGAAGAATAGCAAAATTAGCTGAGCAGCGAAGATATGTCTACAACTGAGAGTTTGTTTTTGAGTTGGAAAGGCGGAAGGCAGGCTTAAATGAAAAATAGGCCCATCACTCAAGAAATGTGCTTTCACCACGCAAAAATACGCCTTATTTTGACAAGAGAATCGGTTTCAGTATCCCAAGTTGTTTTAGAAGACGTCGAGAAGAGCATTTAGAGAAGCTACACTTTGTACATAGAAAAATAGCATAGCCTAATTACGGAGCATCCAAGAGTCATGGCGCATAATTAGAGCAGATCTCCCAGTTTCCTCCATTCTTATCAAACTTATCGTCGGAGGAGATTAGATTATCCTTGTAATGAGAAAACGGAAGTGAAGTAAATGTTTAAAAAATTCCAATTGCATTGGATACTGCGCAGTTTTTCCTGCAGAATTTGCTTCTGATATGAATTTCTGACCTAATGACGAGAAAAACTGCCCCAGCTGCCAAAGGATGAGCACAAATTCAAATTGCATTGCAACTTTCGACCTAGCAAAAATTCGTAGCATTGTATGGTTGCTAATCCTGATTTCTAGTATAATCAACAAATCATACAGTTCGAAGGACTGTTCGATGTCTCAGTAATTATTCGGCCGCTTTCAAGAGTTACGGGTGCAGTCTCCACGAAATATGAGTGTTTACACGACGCTTCGAAAATTCCCTCTGAAATTAATTAAACGCAGCTCGAAATGTGCCAAGATCTCAACTTTAATTAGCAACGAGGCTAAAGCCTTGCAGCGAATTCGATAGCTGGCGCGTGTCGTCAGAGCCAGTGGCCCTTCCTGCAACAGGGGTCTATAAATAGGAAGAATATTCCGAGGCAATATCGAGGGTACTCCACTTCAGCTACGCCCGCACAACACTCTGTGTATGGGCCTTACCCGTGCGAAACAAACGTCGACGCTTTTCGTTACGGACAATCGTAGACAGAGAATGAGATCTTGGCTGGCTCTAAACATGTGAAAGTGAAACGCGTGAGAATTGAACGCTAAGCAGCTAAGTTAGAAAAGGGCAATGTTCAGCTTTGGATTCGCCAGCACGACTAGCTATTTAGTAGCAAGTCGAGAGCTGAGCCTGATGCTAAGCCTAGCCTACTTCACATACCTCCTCCTCCACCCGTCCTAACACACCGTTAAATTAAGATTGCTCATTATTTTTGTATTCAGCCTTTAAAATGCGCATCTCGGGATCTTAGCAGATAGGATTTGTTCACGGCTATCGTAAGGCACTCAGCATTTCTGACGTTCGCCTTGAGTCCAAATAACGCTATGCGATCATTCCATGCCTGTGCCTGGAGTTCGCGTTCAATATCGATGCAAGCTCCATATCATGGTAACATCTGTGCCACAACCGGCGACGAAACCACACTTAACGCTGGAATATATTGGCGGAATATACTATCTATTATTATTTTATTATTATACACTTATTATAAAGTGTCCCAGCCGGCCTATCGGCAGTTCGCTTGAAGAGTTTCACCGTTTGTTTGGAAAGCTAACCAAATGAACGGCGACCAGAGCTGTGCGCAGGATCTCCCTTGTCTACCACTCCATAATTGAATTTGTCGGTAAGTCGCGATAAATCCTCATTTAAAGCTATGGCGTATGCCACCCGGCAGTTCCATTGGAGTTTGACATTATTACTGAGTTGATGACTCTTCAGAGAAGGCTTTGCGTTATTCTGGCAGGTTCACATCCGCGTCAGCACCGCTCAAGGCTTCTTCAGAAATGCAGTGCTATCGAGTGCTTTGGAGTGACGAGACTGTAGAAACGACCAAGTCGCAAATTATGGGGTGATGTCGACGTTCAAGCACTAGCAGTTGAGTTGGGAAGAGGGTTGCTGTGAAGCATTTTAATGGAATGGCTCTGGCCGAAGAGTCTCAGAACCAGGAGTGGCCATGGAAGCGCTGACCAACAACGAAAATCGACATCACCATACTCGCTCAAGGGATTCTAAACATCGAGAGGCCGGGCTGTCTAAGGAAGCCAAGAATGCACCCAGTTTTTCACATGCGACTACGCATAACGCACTTAAGTGTTCAGCAGAAGGTTAACCTTGAACGCTTCGTGACGTTGCCCGACAACGCTGTCCAGCGCTGCACTGGACAATTTCACGTCATGCCGGATGAAAGTGCGACAACTTTTCTAAAACAATTCACTCAGTTTCAAATATTATACATTGGCTAATTAGTAGCGAATGTTGTTTTTTTTTGGTTTAGTTTCACCACAAGAATATTTGCCGAACAAAATGACGACGGGTACGAGGAGCTGGCAAGAAGGCACATTGTCGCTATGGTGTTAAGGCTAATCACCCATAAGGATTGAGGACGACATTGAGCATAGGGTGCACCGAATTCCTCCGTTAAGTCTTATTTATGGTTGTCTCGAGAATAAATTTCTGTTGCTGATGCGACGTGAAGTAGCAACCTCTCCAGTATGATCCCATTCCGCGAAGCGGGCAAGTGGCAGCACTTGTTCTTCCAAATCGAAACCGAAATAATCCCGCTTTGCCGTCAACTGTTAGGCAGATTCTTCTCAGCAACAACCATTTTGAACACTCTTTGTGTTAACCTTATGCCTCATTGCTTTGAAATCCTTTGAGTTCTCTTCTATTCGTCCGAGCAATTTCCTCAGAAGCCAAACTCAGCTTCAAACAGATTTCACGGAAGTCTTTGGTAGGTCTTCAACACAAAGTTGCTCCTAAAGTCCTGAATAACCTGAAGTCGTTAAGTATAAGGAGAACAATTTTGAAGTGGGTCGTGTCATATTTGAAGAGCAAATTTATGACTGTTCAAATGAGTTTTCCTACAATCTCGGCTCCGTGCACTAACAAGGCCCACCGTCTCGAGTTTTGTCATCTTGACTTGTACAGTCACAACTGCTACGTCTGACTTCAACAGATAATATAACAGACAATCTCACACTTCAGGTCTACGGAGGTGACACCAAGATCCATAGAATCTGCGATGGAGAAAACTACGCTGAAGTTTGCTTAACGAAATAAAACGGTACGTGACCCGCTTTCCTGGACACCCGAACAAATAAAATGTTTAATGAACGCGTCTTCATCGACGTACAGATAAAAAACTAAATAGAAAAGTAAATCTCCACGTGGTTCACCGAAACCACGTAGAGCGGGGTGAAAATGGATGTCGAATGAGTTTATTTATTTATTTATTTTATACGTCAAGAAGACGTGTTCCAAATTTGGTACAAAAGAACGAGAAACAGTCATGTGCAAGAAACAAAAATAAAGAAAAGAAAGCTAGTAAAAATGATAACAAAAAATGACAGTGGCCCCTCTTCTGCATCCAAAAAATGCGTTAGAGACTTACCCCCGTAGTTCCCTGGCGGCGTGTAATTTTAGTAGTTGCCAATCGGAGGTTTCTCATCTCCGGCAGTGTGTGCCGAGTTGGAAACATGTTCGTTTGAGATTCTAGAGAACCCTGAAGTAATCTGAACCACACCGCGAATACGATCTAGTAAGGCTGTTCATACGGGATTCCTCCTTGCCCCGGCAGCCCAACGCCAGTCTCACAATACCACGCACGCTAGACTATATGCCGTCTTCGACGTCGGACAGTATGACAACCAGTGAGAGGCGGGGCGCTCAGGTTGCATAGGACGTCGCTGATTCTGGACCGAGCCGGCACAAGCACGACACCCCACGGAGCGTGCTCCAAGCTTTGTACCTGCGACGCTAGGACAGACTCCTCAAACGCCGACTCACACGCTCCTCTGGAAACGGCTGAACGTGTCAAGTTGAAGCATTCACGTGGAGAAGGTTCCATCCCGCAAAAGTATTCTTCATCGTGCACTCATCTGTCGTCCATCTCATCGACTCATTTCTGTCTCCTCGTCTGGCCATTCCTGCACATCACTACCGTCGAAGCCGACCAACTGCTACACACCAACGTCACGAGATCGTATCGGACGAGGAATTAGACGAAAAAATTATTCGCTCGTCTTTCTACAAGTTCGTCATCGGCGACATCAACGCCAAGATAGGGATTGCAGGATAGGAAGGTTTAGATCTGGAGAATGGAACGGAAACGACAATCGTTTCTAGACCTCTATCCTCCGCAGGTCATTTTACTGGAAACTCTATCTTCGTGAAGAAGGAACATCGTCGTGGGCACGAGAATCAACAAACGACACGACTCGTACAGTACACGACCACATACTTACAAACAAGTTGTTATATATCACATAAAGCCGCAGTATTGGCATTGCTCTGCAATATATTCGATCATCGCCTCCTTTGAGCAAAGTGCGATTTGGCCAAAGAGAAGAACATCAGTCATCGCGCAATAGGGGTGCCGATTGTTGTGAGAACATTCGTTCCCACTGCATATCCAGATGCAGCTTGTCGATCAAGAAGTACCCTATGAAAAACTAGGACTTTTTTCAATGTGAAAAATCTGCTTGAATAATTACTAAAGAATTGATAGTTTTGTGAAAGAACTGCCTTAAAGCGCCGAACAACGAACTTGGACCGTATTTCGAAAACCATCAAGGAGTTCCATCAAAAACCGATGGTTCAAAGAAAGGATCCAAATGCAACACACTTAGAGTTCGTTAGCCAATGCCAGCTACAGAGGAGCCTTGAAAGTGGACCTACTGCGCTTCAGGCACAGTAAGTTGTTGGAATCTCGCCTGGTTCCGGTAAAGAGCCGCAGAGATTTCAGTCAACACACAACTCCGCTGCCAGTTTGCTGAACGAGGAGGGACGCCCACCTCTTCTCGTTGTGAGATGGAAGTGATAACGGAGAAGTTCTGCAGGAAGCTGGAACCTTTCGCTGTTCCACTCCCCTGTTAAGCCCTAGTATTCCTGCTGGTGAACCGCCTACGAATTTTCCTTCAAATGTTCAAGCTGCGATCATGAGCATGAAGAGTGTCGATCTTGTTCAGGCCAGAGGAAATCTGCTTCACGTCAAAGTCACGTCGCACATGACGTCCTAGTTTCAAAATGGGACGAATTTCTGAACGGTTGGAGCAGTTCAGAACACACCGTGCCTCTTAACAAGGACGGGACAGAGAAGGCTTTCGAAACTACCGTAGTACACCTGCTGAGCGTGCTTTACTTGCTCTTAACGTTGATTATCCTTCCACGTATACAACTGACAATGGTTGAAGCCACATACGGAGGAAGCTGGATGTCACAAAGGATTCGGTTAAAAGAACGACACCAGGAGAGTTTCGAGAATCATCTAGGCACCGTTCATGGAATCTTTTTCAGAAAACAGAAAACAGAAAATCGCGCTCATAAGAAAACAGAAAAGCCAAAAACAGAAAAAAGAACAATAGAAAACGGGAAAATTGGATTTTATTACTTGAGCAATTTATTCCACCCATTGACGTACATATTCCTCCAGTAACAAATGCTTTCGCTTAATGACTACTCCAACAGCCTCAGTACTGCTAGGATTTTCGTGGAAAAAATGTGTTGGCTCCTCAAAGCTTTGGGTGGAAAAAGAGAGGTACAAAAAATAATCTATTAAAATGTTGCGGCTTAGTCACTGATACAGTCCATAGATATATTTCGAAATCAGACAATTCGCTACAGTATTCGCTGCAGGTTGAAGATCTCAAAGAAGAGACTGGCCTTTTCGAGTACTGAACATGACGAACGCTCACTGACCACTGTTTGCATTTTTTCAACAACACTCAACCCATCTGCACGAGTTTAAAAGGCCCTCTCGCCACATGCTCTAAAGCCGTGTAGCATTTTTTGAGCATTACTGGCTGTGCAGAAGCTTATGGGCCTACTTCTTCTCCCTCTTCGAGAGGGCTTTATTATGTACTAAATAGCCCAGGCATAGCTAAAGGTTCCAGGTCTACTTACAACATCTTTATACATACTAGCCTTGCCCCACATTTAGGCTACTGAAGACGACGAATTGCTCGAAACGCAAGGCGAAATAAGGATCCACCTCAAAACCTCGTGTTGTCACATTATTGATAACAACAACTGTAGGGAGGACTATTCATCACCTCCTTCTCGAGAGGAACGGACTCGTCCTACATACGTGAGATCACTAGCGGACCACTATGTCGCCGGATGCAAGAACACTGTTTAGCTGTTCCATCGCCTCCTTACCATTCCCTTTCAGAAGGTGTGCGACAGAGATGTAGGAGCTACGCAATATTCAGATGTTAAGCGTGGATTGAAGTCTCCTTTCAAACGCTCGTTTTGCTGGCAACGTCGTACTCTTCACGAGTTCTGTCGCCGATTCAGAGGACATGCTTGCTGGGCTAAATGAAGCAGGCGAAAGTACAGCACCGATAGCAAAGGAATGCACTGTTCGTGACGAGCGTCTACCCTGAGAGAGAAGGAATATTCAACTGGAATGCTCGACATGGAGAGAGATGTGAAAGACGAGTTGGATAGAAGGTGAACAGCTGCAAACAACACCACTTTCTGACGTCTTAGAGAGACGTAAATACTAAAGACCATCTCACAGACTCCATCCTCCGAACAAATTTTCTCGACTGTCTATGTTTTGTTGCACTGCGGAGTCGTGGAGATGTATTCTGAAGCACAACCGGCGGTCTCAACAACGAGCCGGACTTCGCAGCTCCGACCTGGAAGAATGTCTCATCTTCGATGTCCAACTGATTACGTGTGGAAGGTTAAATGCCGATGGGCCTTTCACATCATGAGGAGACAAGACGACCAAAGAGCAGTGGTATGGATCCCGATCGCACTCGTGGAAGACCACCAACATTTGGGCCGATACGTTCGCCGTACGGCTGACGCAACTGGCATTTCATTTGGAAACGAATAAAGCCTTTTGCCAACGAATGGCAAAGGACCAAGTTAAACAGTTCGACAAAATATTAATTGCACGTGGTACTTCTTGAGACAAGGCACCATGCATTACTTATTACAGGTTTTATGGTGTGTAATATTTGATTGGCTGATAATACCACTCTTATATTTGTTGTATAACAGCTTATGTTGCACGTCCGCTTTCTTAATGTTTCCTTTTTGCTAATGTGAGAAACTGAACCTATCAAACGAAATTTTCGGGGAAAACTGCGAAAAACTGTGGCAAAGTTCTCAAGTCAAAAAGACTGACGCTTCTGCTTTTTCTGCCGCAAAGCCAAGCTCGGGTATGGTCTGTAACAGCTCCAGAGCTCACAATTAGAAATTTCTTAACAACGATTTCTTGCCAGAGATACCCCAAACGTAATGACTTTCGCACAATTAGGAGATTATCGTTGACCAGCATAAAGAACGCTCGAATTTGAAAGTTGTACACGCAATCCTAATCTGAGGAACTGCAACTCTGAACTAGCGTCTGAGTGCAACGGCTGCTAATAAAAAATTGTGATGAGAGATTGTGAATTCCGCAATACTGCGATGCATCTACGCGGATTTGCAGAGGATGGAATTCTGGCTTGGTTGTCGTTGTCCCTTATTCTCTGTATCTCCGCACCAGTTTGGGTGGTAGTTATGTCCATTTCACCTTCATTCTCACATCTGATCCCGGGAGGACCCAGGGAGAACATGCCAATATGTACTGATAATGCGTAATATGTCATAAATTTTGCAACATGGAAATTACTTGGGCTGCTGCAATTTCGATGGCAAGGACTCCGCCTACACACCTCAGCTGCCCCTGGCGAGTCGGTCATCATAGCGGCACATTTAAAGTGCCGACCAATCCTCGGGAGCAACAAGTTAAACTCCGAGAGGCGAAGTGCCAGATTATCATGCGCAGAGAAATTTCTATCCCGGATTTCGCACAAACCAAGTAAAAAGGGAACATTAACACGAGATGCTAAATTGAAAGGAGCTGAAAAATAGCTTGATTCGACTCACTTTATTGACCCTTCAAACAACTCAGCTGCCATAGATTTACAGTTTGTTAAAGTAAACTGCCGTGGCACTCATGTGCTCATTCAAAATTTGCCACTCCGATGGCTTCAAACAACGGAAGAATACAGAGCCCTGAAGCGAAAGTGTGCTGGACAAAGTTCGAGATATTCACATTCGCCGCCGTCCACCGCCCGTGGACATTAGTCATTAAACCAAAGCTCTAGGTGTTAGCGATAAACAGACGTCAGTATTGGTGCCCATGAATATCCGATTAACAGCCGTAAACAAGCGCGCAGCGCAGTCGCAGCCTTCATCGGTTTAAATGCAACGGCGTGGAGCACAAAACACGGTTGAAAGCATAATTTTCCTCGAAAGCGAGAGGAGAGGGAAGGAGTAGAAGCCACATGACGGCGGCGCCGATCTTTCATCTTTTAGAAATGCGGGAGACAGAGGACGGAACAGAAGAGCTCAAAATCCGTGTTGATAGAGAAATGAAACAGCTTTCCTCATCGATGTGGGGAAAAAAGCGTTAAAGCTTTCACTTCGCTGAAGTGATTTTCAACCCGACAATAAGTGAAGACAAAGCATCTAACATTAACATCTAAAACTTAATTCTGTGTGTTTAGTTGTAAAACGTTAATAGGAGGAGTTGAAGTTAGTTTACGGCAGCAACCCCTTCTTACCTCGCCTCTCTTGGGCCTATGACATACCACCGGCGACGAGTCGCGGCGACAGTGTTGCGCGGCTAGCTACTACATATACTTATGCTCGAATGACCTATTCGAATAGGTTCAAATTCGAATGATTTTCATTCAAATTTGAATATTCGAATTCGAGCATTCGAAAAATCGTGTTTTTCGAATGTATTAGAATTCGAGTATTCGAAAAATTGCGTTTTTCGAATATAATCGATTTCTAATGCTCGAAAATTTTCGGCATTCAAATCCTTCGAATATTCAAAATTTCTTAGGAAGTCAAAGTTATTCGAGTATTCGAAAAGTGTCATTCGAATACCCAACGAGAATTTGTGTAACGGCGTATTCTGAAAAGGCTTGATAGGTTTTTCGGGTAAACAGGGTCTCCCAGAAGGTTCTCCCTGTGAATACTGAATCAAATCTCTGTTACGATGACGGCTCGTCGATTCTGGTTATTACTTCTCCTGTGCAGAGAGGCCGAGGAAGGGTAGGAATTCTTTACTGCAAAAAAAAAAACTTGGAAATGATGACTCAAACAGTGTTTCAAACAGGCGCTACTTGTACTTCATGCTGCGGTTAGGAGTCTGAGACCACATGTCGTTAAATGTCTGCAGGACGAGAGTGAGAGTCAAAAGGGGCCTCGGTCTTGTGCCACGTCGAGTGTCTCCTCGTGCAGAGCAGTACCTTGTGGAGGCAGCCTTGTGATTTTCATCTCGCTACTCGTTATGCTTTTCTGCTCCTCCGTGGTCGCTGAATGCCCTTCTTCGTGTTTTCGTTTCTACAACTACGGTTCCGTAAAAGCTATATTATTAAGTTGTACGGAAAGTTCTCAGCGTTTTGAGTGCTTCACTTTGAACTACCATAACTTTCTCAAATCTTATCGGATTTAGTCGAGATGAACACCGTTCGAATCAGCACACTTTTGCCAATGGGCCACCTGTCGACTTATTCCATCAACAAAAAATGGGTGGTCGAGATTCGACAAAATCCACGAAAGATGTTTTGGCTTGCTCCTGATCGGCGAAGGTTTTACCAGCGAGAAAGTTCTGAGTGTTTGGAAAGGTGGTAGTCAGTTGGAGAAAGGTCTGGAGAATGTGGCGGGTGAGGCAGAACTTCAACCCTTGATTTGTTCAATTTTCGAATAGCGATTTGCGAAACCGAAACTGGAAAATAAGTTACTTAGATAGCGAAAAATTCTGTACAAAAAGTAGCATCAATGCGCAAAGCAAGTTGAATTTTTACTTAATAATATACGAATGAAAAATAGTAATACAAAATGTTGATAACTTTCCGAACAGCCTAAAATAAGGTGAACTTTTCCGTAGGTCAGTTGTTTTTGAGATTCGGAATGCATTCTACGTCAACGGATGTCGTGGAGGCAATTTGAATGTGTATTTTGTCTGTACAAGAGGGTTTATGAGAGACCTGTCGATAAAAACCTTATGCTTAACTAGGAAGGAATCCGCTATGTATTGCTTCCACTTTTCTTCCGGGCCGTCGTCTATCATGTCTATCAGGCATGATTTTTCATTCGAATTCGAATACTTGAATCGAATATTCGAATTCGAATATTCGAAAAAATGCGTTTTTCGAATCTATTCGAATTTGAGCGTTAAAAAATCGCGTTTTTCGAATGTATTCATATTCGAGTATTCAAAAAACCGTGTTTTTCGAATGTATTCGAATTCGAATATTCAAAAAATCGCGTTTTTTGAATATACTCGATTTCGAATGCTCGAAAATTTTCGGTATTCGAAACCATTCGAATATTCGAAATTTTAGCGAGAGCATAAGCATAGTAGCTACGCAGACCGTAGTTAGGCCTATGTTATACTTAGGCGACGCTGCGACGTCGGCGACAGTGCTAGCCTTAGTTTATACTTGCAGCACCAGGACCGCCATGGATATCGATTTTTCGCGCCGCTCGGTCGATACCTATCTCGACCATTGTGCCGCGCCCCGCAGCGTCGCAAGTATAACCAGGGCTTACGCGGGCTGCTACGCAGTGCGCAGCAGCCCGCGCAACACAGCATCGCCGACGCGTCGCCGAAGTATAACACAGGCCTTACCACACAACACTGTCCCCACGACTCGTCGCCGGTGGTATGCCATAGGCCTTACTGACGAGCACAGGGGAAGATACTCTCTCTCTCTCTCTCTCTCTCTCTCTCTCTCTCTCTCATTGTTTTGCTGTTGTTTTTTGCTGTTACTGCTGTTTTTATTACTGCCGTTTTTTCAATTGTTATCGCGTTATGTTTTATGCTATTATAATATTATAGGATTTGAAGATTTTCCAATTATAGATTTGACCTAATTCTATTTAACCTCTTAGAGTGTCTAGTTAAATCTGGACGAGAATTTATTCGATGAAGTGTCCAATTTGATGTGGAGACGGTATATACCGGCTTTTTCGTACTACAGTCAGTTATTTTCAGCAGAGTATTCTCTTTGATGGCGATCTTGGCCAGCAACCAACCTTCACATATTACTAGATATAGTAGAACAAATAGGGAACAACAAATGTCGATGGCTCCTCGATTCAGTTTTATTCCAAACAATCCATTAAAAATTCAGTTAAATTTCTGGAATGCCCCTTTGGTCATTAAGTCGGATTTTAAAGAAAAACTACCGTTAATTTGTTAAAATCTGTAAGTCGCTGACCACCTGGTTCTGTCAAAGCAGTTCCGCGCGGCAAGCATATTATCGAGGACCATGACGGCACAGATTAGGACGATAAGTGCGCAATTTTGACGTAGGAGACAGAGATTTCCTCTAGCAAAACGCTTGAAGCGTTCTTCATTTCTACGAACAATGCAAGAGTGAACAAGAGGGTTTGCCAATTAGGAACGATCTCGCCCCGTTTCATCGCACTGCGTGTTTTGAGAGTCAGAGAATGACGAGGAGCGACGTAAAGTCCTCGACGCATAGAGTGAGGACGACACGCATAGAACGCACTGAAATCCTCCAGAAGCACTTTTTGGTTGTCTCGAGAACAAATTTTGGTTGCTGATGTGATGCGGAATAGCAACCTCTCCAGTACGATGTCATTTCGTGAATCGAGCAAGTGCAAGATACCGCTAGATCGTCGCGCAGCACTTGTTTGAGCAAACAATATACTGGACTTGAACCCACGCTTTGATGGCGTCAGGGGTGAAGGCATGATCCTAACTCTACAAAAAAACAGTGTAATATCGGGTCATTGATGACAAACGTGGCTAGAACATTGTTTGGTGTATCATCCCTTATATTAACAAATCAACCCCTCTCATCAACAGTAAACGAAGGTGCCCATTAGATTCACCAGCTTCTAAAGAGTATCCGTGGAGTCGTTGGCAAGACACGGCTGAGCGTTTGTTCATTTCAGTGACCCTTTCGCTTAGGAGCCACTTAACACTAAAAAGAAGCATGGCCGAAAAGGGTGCTCTAGGGTGGGTTCATACGCTTATTGAAACTCTTATAAAGCTTTCTGTATGTATCGAAAAACTGTGAATATAAAATGCAAGACTAGTAAATGCAGTAAGGGCTAGTAAATGAAATCCTATATAATCTTGCTTCTTTGAGGCGTAGTTTTTATACAAATAGGCATTTCATACGTTTTTATCGAACGCCGTTTGCTGTAGTGCTCAGTAGTGAAACATTCCACATATGCGAATCGAGCAGTAAGGGGATAGATCTGCACCTGCGAGGAAAGCTTCCGAGATAGCTGAGAGAACGAAAATCAAACGTTTGAGGCGGAGAGCCCTGCGAACTAAACAATACAAAACACTCGCAATCGAAGGATGGCTGCATCCACTCCCCCTCTTTCCCTCCCAAAAACCCTAACGAGGCCGCAGAGGCACAATTCACTCATTGCCCTACTTGTTCTTTTTCGAAAACTCATTGAGCGGGCTATGGAGTCCAGTTTTTATGTTTTGTCAATTGTTGGTGGTTGAAACGCCGCTATGAAATGCTTTCTTAAGCAGGCTCTGTGAAGTACGGAAACCCGCCTACAGGCGACAGGTCTTGCAGCAGGCATATGAAGATCCCCTATCACATCATATGGTGAATAGTGACTCAAGATTCTCGAAACAGGGAGCACCACGGCCTCTGCTGAAGCAGACACGTTCTCGCGAAACCCGGCGACTGTGGGGTACATGATAGTACGATGGAATCGGGGGTGGGTGTGGGGAAATAAACAGTCCTTGACATGAGCAGCTCCCACCTAACAACGTTGGATGTAAGAACGTCACCGGGAGTTGGTAGAATCACTGGATCGAAACCCAGTGGTGATAGGCACGTGTGAGGGTTGAGGGAGCCTGGCGGCAAGATAAGCGACGTTGACCGCAGCTTCCCAACCTTTCCATGCAGCCGTCAGAAAGTTCTGACGGCTCCCAGTATGCAGACTCGCTAGTCTCACCTTCGCAGGCAAAGCCAAGGTTCGAAAGCGTCATAGAACACAGACTGATTGACATTAGGCTTGCAAAGAGCCGTGAACTCAGACCTCAGAATTCTGTGCACAGATGTGGATGTTGTGAAGTCGGTTGAGGTTGGTCAAAAAATAATTTAGGATTGTCGCTTTTTCTTGAACAGCTTATGGCGTAAAGATTTATGTTTTCTACACATGAATAGTATATCATCAGGAAAGCGTAGGTTTGACTCTTGAAGAACGTTACACGTCGACTAAAAAGTATTGCAAACTTTCCCAAATGTTACCGTTTTTTTAACACAATGTGAAGGTTCAATATTTTATAATGAGCTAATGACAAGAAGCCAGAAATGTGGTCTACGCTTCGAAATAAATAAATAAATACTAATCCGCGAATTCGAGTAGAGCTATTCCTACTACTATTTAAATTATTAAAAGAGCATGCAGACACTGGTCGCACTCATTGCGCTGGACCAAACTCGAATGAGTAAAAATAGTGAATTCGAGCTCACTCATCCAAAGAACGTAGCACTTCGTGCAAATTATGTTTGGACTGAAATCGAATACAGACGCTTCGGAAGTGAGGCAACTAGTAGCAAATAGCGGTTGAAGTGCTGCGACCGAAGAACAGTAGTATCCCTTGCGAAGATGTTCTGCGGTGAAAGGGCAGTGTGGAATTGAGAAAGGACGTCGATGACAGATGAGTTCCTGAAAACAAAGAGTCTTGAAAACCTTTTTCGCCATTGATAGATACGAAAAGTACTCGAATTCGAGCATCGTGAATAGCATCCGAGTGAGGTACGGTAGGCAGAATGCTTCGAAATCGAACATAGGCATTTACGAAATGGGTTAGGTATGCATGAACAGGTATGCACGAGAAATAAACGTATCAAGCATAATTCCTACACTAGAAACAGATTCCAAAAGACGCTTACCCCACTACAGGTCAAAAACGCGCTCACACTGCCACGATAATGTCATATGTACTCTAGGCGGTTTATCCTTTGCTACCTTATCCGGCTATAAATCGCCTCTCCGAATAGAGAAATTGCTAACCAAGACGAGTTCTGACTCTGCGCGAGTTCAAACTACGACGCGTATTCCCACCAGGAGTCCTTGAATGCATGACTAGCAGGGGTGCACACCAATTTCTGTGCATTAAATTTTTTTAACTGAAAATTTTCGTTAAATTTCCGGTAAATCGTTGAATTTCGTTAAAAAATACAATTAGCTGCAAACCATCATTTCAAGTGAAAAAAATCAAGGAAACTCCTATACATTTCAACTGCAAGAGGTCAACAACTGAAGTTCAAGGAGTGTACCAGTGCAATTTAAAATAAACAATTCAACATCAACAAACACAGAAAAATAAACAAGCTTTCAGCAACAAATTATCTACAGGGTGTGGAATAAGAACAGGTTCGGAATTAGCGGCGCAAATAGGGTCCGGGGGGGGGGACACCTTATAAAAAGTGTCACCAACACCAAGAAAACGAGACAAGGCACACTGATAGTAAAGAGAACAAACAAATAATGCTGTAGCTGTGTTCTGTGACGTCGCTGTGACGCGTCTGCGGAGGACAGCACAGATTTAGGCAGGGGAAGGGACTTCAGGGTGTGGCTCAAGTGACGCACCCGTGTTAAAATTGCCTACATCCTGGAGTTCCCTCCCTTGTCCAATTAGGAAGCACATAAGATGCGGATCCATAATCTAAACGAAGAGATAAGACTGCATTTACATTCTCTGTATGTAGCTACTCGCCACGCCGGCCAGCCGCGCCATGCTGTGGTGACCCTCCCCCCGGACCCAATTTGTGCCGAATTATCATTCAAGATAATCGCCAACAAGGCATCTTAAAACGTGAGATCAGGCAGAACCAGGTGTTCCCCCTTTCCTAGTTCTTTGCGGAACCATTTTGTCTGACTGTGTCACCAACACAGTCAGACAAAACGGTTTCGCAAAGAACTAGGAAAGGGGGAACGCAGATTTCTGCCTGATCTCTCATTTTGATATACAATCTATACACTCTCGATGCGAACACCGGCCCACTAAGTACAGAAAGAATTAATAAAAATACAGTTAAAAGCCTATCAGTGGAATGTTAACACGTTGTCGGACGCACGATTTTCGCGTGCCTGGTGAGTGGGACCAATCCATTTTCTGCAACATCGGGACCGTGATACAACATCGTTTCACACGGTTCCAGGTGTCGGCCAAAAAAATTCTAGGATAAGCAGTGTCAGGTGTGGATAGGCATATCTTACAAGACTGGTGTCTTTGTGGGCTCGTTGACATGCTTGGGACTCGGCGACGAAATTTCTAGCTCCAAAATGCATTAAAGGATAAGGTTAAAGAACGATGTTGCTCATTTGCTTTTTGGATGCGCCAAGCGTTCTACTTCTACGCAATATCATGGACGCAATTTGAATGCGTATTTGGCCATATAACGACTTGCGGTGGCTAGCTGATGAAGAATTCAGCGCATTATCCTTCCTAGACAAGTCTGGTAGCAATTTTCCGACTCCGGAGGGATGGAAGGCTTGGTGGATCTCGGCGGGAAACCAGGAACATGGCATCGGGTGCACGGACAGCCTGCACCCCCTCCGACTGCGCTACCCGCGCCCCAGAATGCATTGTTTCCAAAAATTCAGAGCAAATTCATAAAAACATTAAAATATTCTTGCTGATTTAAATAGTTTTTTCTCAGGAACAGTCCTAATCGAGACATGAGACCTGCAGCACTATAGAATACTAAGAGTAAATGTGATAAACTCATTGAGAAAAAAGTCCGTTAAAAAATCCGTTAAATATCTGAAAATTTCCGTTAAGTCGTTAAGCCAGACTTTAACGAAAATTGCCGTTAATTCGTTGAATTCGTTAAATCGTTGACCGTTAAATGTGCACCCATGATGACTAGGACGAACAGCGCAACCGATTTTCACAAATCCCCATCTATCCAAAAATAGGACCGAAATCCATCCTCTGGGAACGATCTGCAGGCACATGCCGTTCTTTCCTGGTGGCCGTTCCACAACTACAGCAGTCCATGCCACATTTCGCTCGTCTTGTGAGAAAGTGATCACGGAATTCAAACTGCCAACTTAGACCTTCACTAACATCATTGAAACCGAACAGTAGCATGAGATTTTCATCCTTCGGAGCTTCAACTAACAATCGGAAAGCTGCTTTGTCTTTTGTCCTAATCACAATGTGATATAGAATTCTCGAATATTCTTTAAAAATTTGCGCTTCTATACATATTAGCTATATTCCATAATTGCACCACCACGCCACCCGTGGTTGCTTCAGTTGTAAGTCGTTTAGTCAGTAAACTATAAGAACAAGTTTCTGCATTTTTTTACAGATGGCATCTGGGTATTCTGGCGTAGCTTGCTAGGGTGGCGCGGTCGCACTGTGCAGTGTCTTTCAGAGCATTGCGTTGATTGAAAAGCCTTTGATAGGGTTTTCTTCGCTGGTCCAGGGCTTCCGACTTTCAGCTGACATCCATGATGTATCATGTGGTCGTCGTAGAACATTTATGAATGTTCTCTGCAGTGCGTGCTCTCATGGAAATAGTCGGTAGCAAGTGTGAAACGGGAAAAACCAGCACGTGGCCGCACAAGCGCGCCTGCGGCACTCGATCCCACGCCCAAGCAAATCAGACCTTCTATTCCCTCCGCGACGGCGACCAGGCATGGTTCTGTATAGATCGACTCCCTAGAATGTCTGACTATAGGTGTGTTCACGTTGAACACATCTAAATGGAGAGAAATGGAACTGGCATAAACGGCACAACCGTAATTGTAACTGAGCAATGAACGTCTTACGCCTCAAAACTACATCTCAGTGCACATTGCTGAGCGTTTGTATTGCTATTAATACTACAAAGAAAGCAATTCGAAACTCTTCAGTAAAAATTCCAATTGGGGAGTGTAAATAGAAGAACCAAAACATGAACCACTATTGAGCTGGTTGCAACCGGATGTTCGAATGTCAAGTTTCTTTAGAAGTTGGCGCCCTTCGTTCTTAAGAACAATTGTTGCATAGAATGAGAAAGACCTTTAGCGTTGTTATCGAAGTACGTGAGAATTTTCGTCAAGTGCTCACGTTGTTCTTTCGTTATATTATGCTCCCTAGAAGAACAGCGCTTACTAGAATCACAGTTATGGGGCGACACAGAGGCAGGTGCATATAAAGGTTCTGTGAGGAAATTCAGCCGTTACGCGACTGCTATCCCCAAAGACACTTTTTGCGAGACGCTTTTCTTGAATCCATCATACGCAGACAAGAAGCACGGTAATGAACCCTTGACATTGGGAGTGTGGGGGATCTGGCTGCAACAGAGACCAGATGCGCTAGAGATGCCGAACCAGGAGATGTGGCGATGAGGGAAACGAAGCAAAATTTCTGGGTAAGCCTAGCCATACACTCCCACGTGTATGTTCTTGGCCAGCTGCTCCAAATCTACCGAAAACCCTTCAGTTCGAAAGAACACAGGATGCAACACGCTCAACACGATCCTGTGGCCGAAGCTGAAGTAACACTTTTCATGAAACTCGGAACATGACGCAAACCGTAGTAGATGTGAGACAACAAATTCGTTAAGGGTGCAGAGAAAATGTCATCGATCAAGGAAATGTGCAATGCTCCGCTAGGGCAGCTGCAGATTTTACGTGGCTTGACTCACAGAGTAGGAAGCCAAGCTTGGTGATCGGCGACTTTCAATCTACCAAAGGTCTTCGGACCTAATCGTTCTCTCCGGGGACAGCCAAGTGATCTCGTATCTTTTAAGCCAGGGGACGGAGCACGGGCTCAACAACAAACGCCGCTGATATGGCTTAACCAAAGTGCATGATGCTACCACGCTGGCTTCCATACACTACTATTTCTACTGCTCGCTTCTGTTCTGTACATTGCGGCACTCATCGCGATGTTGCTCGCACTGGCCCGCTTTGCAGCATCGTTGAACATTGAGCTTCTTCGCGCGCCCACTATGTACCACTCACTAACTGTACGACTAGTCCATTCTTAGTGCAGCTCAGTGCTACAGCCATGGTCAAGATTGAAGTTGGACAAACGAACGGGGGCTCGTAGTGTGGCATCGTTTTGAGGCAGGAGATCGTGCTGTTCTATGAGGGAACAGCCTCGTAAATTTTCAGCCTTTCGTGGGTTTTTGTATCTCTTAAAACTTATCTTTCCACATGTGGCCTCGTCATTTAATAAATCCGCTCGTTGTTTCGCTCAAGAAACATGCTAAGAGTGTGGAGTGTAATTCTGTAGTTTTGCTGATCGTTCTACAGTTTAAAATAAAGATTTTCTGCGTGCGATTTTGAATCAACCACGAAGAATTCAACTTCTGCCGATTTTAGCAGAATAGCAACAGCACAACACGTTCTCCTACCTGAACGAACGACAACTTAATTTGAATTTGTGCACAATAACATATTTGCTCGTTCAGGTGCGGTGAGGTGCTGTTGCATGACATTCTGCAAAAAGTCAAAAGATTGAATTCTCCCTGATTGATTCGAAAAATGCTCCTAGAAAATCTTGATTTTAACTATAGAACGACCAGCATTCAAAACGTTGTAGAAATCAATTCTTCGCTCATAGCATGTTTCCACCAGAGAGCAATGAGAGGATCACGCAGACGAGAAGAATAAAGCTGTGTTGAAACGTCGTATAAGATAGACGCAAAAAAGAAAAAATAGAAAAGAGAGAAGACGAAAAGAAAAAAGAAAGAAAAGGAACGCAAAAATAAGAAGAAGAAGCCGAACAAGTAGCAACAAAGATCGACAAAACAAATTTCGGCAAAAATCGAACCGCACGCTTACTATGGTTCGAGAAGATGAGCGCCTGCAGGTCCGCTGGCATTAACAAGAATTCCCTCTCACAGGGGCTGCGCACAGTCGCAACCCTGATGGGCCTGCGCCCCGCTACGGTACGTAGTTTTTTTCCGAATCGACGTTTGTGATGCGGGAGATTCAACAAGAAGCAGCATGATCGCTTCTCGCGGATAGCTCGGCGCTGCTCTCTACCAGTTCGAAAAATGTCCGCCATCCAAAAGTGTCTGAGTGCCTGCTTCCGTTGCTCCCCCCTTCTACTACTCTCCCTTCACGAAGAGGTACTAAACAGTAGCAGCATCAGTGGCCTTACGAGCTCTTAGGAAGTGAAGAGGTAATGGGGCAGACTAGTTTATGCGAGCATATTGAACGTCTCTTTACTGAATGCAACTCTAGGGAATTTTTAATGAGCGTCACCCCAGCATCGGCAAATACATACGGCATTACGTCACTCACAATGTGACAAAGAACAGCTACGCGTCTCTGAGGGAACAGTGTGAAATGAGGAAATCTAGAGCCAAGGAACCTATCCCTCCATTCATTTTCTTCTCTACTTCCTTGCTCTCGTTCTTCCACGCTCGTATGTAGCAGGATAGGTATGTCGAGAATATCAAGTCGATCGAAGTAAATAGCAAATAAGGTCTAGACCAAGCTGGCCAAGTCGTTGAGGAATCCGACTCATTGTCAGTGAAACCTACTATGAGTCGGATTCCTCAACGACTGATGTTTCTGAAAGGGCCCTGTTGAGCCAACTGGTGCCGAAGGTTGGAAAACAACAATATGGTGATTTCTTGAGAATCCGCCCAAGTTGTGAGAAAAGTCTCTAGAATCCTGACAGCTGAACGATTTGAGGTTCTCGTTGAATACACATCTTGGAACAATGTGTTGATCGTCGTATTTCCAGGTGTGCAATCTAGTACATACATATAATAGGCTATTTCGAATAAACTTTAGAGCTACAAACTTGACTTTCGCAAAAAAAATGCACCACGTAAATCCTCTACATGCACCCTTTGAAACAATTTGAATGAAAAAAAAACACATCGATTATTAACAAATTGAATTTCATGGAATATGCCCATTTCAAGGAAAGACAGCTGTTCACCGTGGCGCCGAGAGTAGGAAAACGGCAATACTGAGAAATCTTCAGAGCATCCGCCCAAGTGCTAAGAAAACTCACCACGTAGACCATATAATGTTTAGCAATTCCTTCGAAGATGTGTCAACGCATTTTGGACGCTATTATAAAAAGTAACAGTGTGCTTAAGAGTTTCCAGGCTGTATTGATAGCTACAAGGTTATATCAGTAATAACAGTAAGATAAAACAAAAGAAAAGCAATGACCAAAGGACCAAGGCCTGGCTCCGTTGCGAGGAAACAAATTCATAAATATGCTCGAAGAAAGAAAGTTCTTTCTCCTTGGCGGTTGGTGCAGATGACACTCATGTGTACAGCGCAACTAAAATTAGTTGTCATCACAAAAAGGCTAGACATCTGAACTTCCCGAGGTTGTGTTTGAATATTATAGAACAATGCATTCACCACTGTGCTCTTTATGTTCAAACACAAAAGATTCTAAAGACTTTTTCAGAAGATAAGAACCAGAAGAACTTTTCTCACACAAACTTTATGTTCACAATTATGCATAAAAGATTTTCGAAGGAAAATACCAGGCTAAGTGGGCGCAAACCCTTTCGCCTGATGAAACAAAAAATTCCATCCTTCTTGAGAAGAGCAATCAAAAAGCGAAAGCCAGCAAAGCTCAACAAAGGCTCTTTCCATTGCTGAAAGCTATTTGCACCAATGATCCCTCGCTATCGATTAAAGCGCATGAGACTTTTGTCCGTCTTAGTCTTTAATATGGGACCTGCGTTTTCTTTCCTAGTGAGCATCTCTTGCTGAGAGATTGGAAAACGTTCAACACATTGTTTGTGGTTTTGCAAAGAAGGTGTCCATACAAACTCTTGGCCTTACATGCAACAGTATACCTGTGGAGTAGTAAGAAATAACAACAGAAAAAAAGAAAACAACAGTATACCTATGGAGTAGGTGCACAATTTGCGAATTTACATCTGAGCGGAAAGAGAAATGCTCTTGTCACAGCTTACGAGATTACTCAGGGGGTCCTCAGTTTGTAGGCGGGTACCTATTCGAATTCAAGAGACGCACTTTCGTTACATTTGGAGCTGGCTCTTGCCATGTAAAATTGTGCAAACAAAAGATATATGCCGCTACCTGCAAGGGAAACACTAGTTTCCCAGTCTTTTTTTTTTGTTGCTGTTATGCATCTCAACAACTTATGTGCCTCTGCTCCTGTCGCTTCGTTCACACACTTTTTTATTGTCTATACATGTGCATACACATGTAATAAATGTAAACGCACTAGGTTGAGGGATTAGATCATAGAGTTTTCTTCGAAGAGTTTTATTTCAACGATTTGCTATTTATTTGCCAAACTTTCTGCATTTATTATTACTTTCTCTGCTCTACAAAACTCTGCTATTTGTCTTCTAGAATAACTTTGTTTTTTACTCGTTAGGCTTAGAAATGGAATACCTAATGTGCGAAAATCACCGTTTTCGACACCTGTTCTTCTTTGCATTTGATAGATGTACGAGGGCATCATGGGCGAGTTTACAGCAATGGTTTGCTATGTTCAAGAACGGCGACTTTGACTTCGACGATAACTCACGTAGCTGAAGACGTTCGGAATTCGATGACCACCGTCTCAAGGTACTTTTGGAAGAGAAACGTCGCAATCATGTCACCATGAATTAGCCGTCAAAATGAGCCGAGTCAAGCAACAGTTCCTAGCCATCTCCTCTGGATGAGAACCGCGAGAAAATTGGGAGCCTGGGTGCCCAACGACGTGACTGAAATGAGCAAGGAACAACGTCTTCAAATTGCTTCACAACAGTTCGTCCGGCATCGAAGAACACACGGCCATAAACGTTGTTGTGCAGAATCATCGCAATAGATCAGAACTGGTGCTAACACCTTAATGAGAAGCAAATAAAGGAGTGGGTGGCTCAGGACAAAAAGAGCAGATGTCGAAAATGCTGATTTTTGCCACCTGAGTGTTCCATTTCTAAGCCTAAAAATAGCAACAAACTAAATTATTCTAAAAAGCAAAGAAAACAGATTTTTAGAGCAAAAAAAGCACTTCTATAAAATGCAAACAGTTTGTCAAACAGAAAGCAAATCGTTTTGTAGAAAACGCTACGAACTTATGCATCAACTTCATATGTTGCAAACCCCACACTGCACCGACCTCTGGCAAAGGAACGATGGTTATCTGCACTGGGTAATGATAAAGAGCGGTGCCACTTAATCCTTTTTCGGGGTGCATTCTACTGCCATGAAGTATCGTGGAGGCGATTTGAATGCGTATTTGGCTTACACAATCACTTGCGGTTGCCAGTCAAAGAACAAGTGCGTACTTTATCCCTCACCGACCCCAGGGGAAGGCTTGATTTGCCTGGGCGGGAAGTCCGAACCAAGAACCTGGAATCGGGAGCACGCGACAGCCGGTACCTCCTTCGACTGCACTTCACGTGCCGTATCTCTGCTGATAACCTGACAGTGCGTTCCTGCTATCAACCAACAGCCGATTGAGTAATCTTTACAAGAAAGTTGAGCAAAAGAAGCATTCTGCTATTTTAATCAGTATATTTTTCTAGTCAGCATTGCAAGGCCTATCCAGCTGAATAATTCGTGCCTATCCAAAGGAACACCAATTTCTTTCTTGTTGAGTGCAGTAGAAAAGCTAGTGGCGATTTCTGCAATATTAAAGACCTACTCTGCAATTTTCGATCAGAATCTTCCTTAATTTAAGATTAATATTATCTAGCAATTATTAATACAACCTAGAAATTTACAAGTAAGCAAGCATCACACTATATAATAACAGGGTAAGTGATGAGTCACACATCGCTGAGTCATAAAATAGCGGGGGAAATAAGGAGAAATTCGGGGAAAAAAATAGGGGGAAACCACGGCGCGAAAGTAGGGAAAAATACCCATGACCTCTTAACAAGCGACACCCTTGCTACAGCAGTACAAAGAGAGCTGCTTTGGATATCTCTCTTTGGGATGGGCTGTGGGTCTTTATCGTGAGCCAGCTTCCTGTCCGAGTTGCCATACGTTATCCACTTCTCATCCATGGCCACTATGTCTCAGTCCAGTCTCAGTCTATGTCGTCGTTCGGTAGAGGAAAAGTAGAGAAGAGCAAACCTTCACACGTGGGTTTTCTCGGCGGCTGTCAGATCGTGGGGTACGGTGTGAGGACGCTTCTCCACAAGACCGGATCGAGTTAGGATATCATGGTCGATGGATTTAGGAATGCCCGTCTCCCTCTCTGTATCTCGTGCAGACTTAGCCATATCAGCTGGAATGGCGCGAGGACGACCGTTGTTATTTCTTGATTGATTACGTCCGGATCGAGCAGCATCGTTGAAGGAGAAGTCTCCTTTTGCAGATCGATCGAGCCAGCGGTACACCGTAGCAGTGGAGGGGACATCGGGTTTTATCAGCGACACAACCTCATGATGGGCCTCGGTTAGGTTGAAGCCGGAGCGGAAGCATCGAAGGAATGCGGTAGTTAATTCTCAACTGGACATGATAAACTGATGCATTTTCATCATCTAGGAGACAAGGCGACTGTATTGATCGGGGTTTAGGTCAGAAGGCTATGATCAACAAATATGTATAGTAACAGGATATAACGCAGAACCTGTGAGAAGACATGCCATTTTATTTAGATGCATCAAAAATATTCAAAACTTTCCGGCCACTCATACTATCAACGCCAGTTGGATGTGGTGCTCAGATAACAGAGGCGCATCAGTATTCCGATGCTTTGACAAATGCCTATTTCCAAAATGCCGCTTCTATCGGATTCAACAACTAGAGGAAGGAACCTGACTACTGGGCACTAATAATAAGGGAGTCCATCGAGAGAATACGATACGGTGGCAGATGTCAGTGATAGAGCTGAAGCCAGAGCGGAGTTCAGCCGCTGAGCAGTGGGACGAACAACACCGTTAGAGGAGAACGTACTTGGGCGCAAGCACAATTGCAAGTCGAAGGCGTGATAGAACAGGGGCTCACATGAGCGAAGAGCAAAAGGTAGTGTGAAGTAGACGCAGTGTGCAGAGCGGATGTCCAAACACTGGGCCTACCTATGTGCGGAGGAGACGATTACCCCAGCAAACTCGAGTCGAGAGCGCCATTTTGAGTTCCATTCACACCCAAGGGCTCGCTCGCTGCAGAACGTGTGCGCAGTCGAAGAACGGGCTCGCAGACAAGAAAAATTGGAAAATTAATGACAATTTCGATCTTAGTAATCTCTATCTTATTATCAAAATTATTACCAATAAGCTAACAACAAAATTGTATAATAAAACAGACAGCCTTCAATTTTATGCTGTTAGAATCCATTTCAACCCAAATATATAACAAATGCTCCGTCGGCGTGCCTCGCACTTAAGCGCTTCGCGCGATGTTGCAGTACAACTAAGCTAAGGACAATTATATCGAGCTAGCTGCTCTACTTGCACGGCTTTTTTTCCTTACCTAGGAGTACAAAAGGATCGCACAACGTACAGTATATAGAATGATAGGGCGTCCATTGGATCCTCACTACTGGTCTTCCCCTAATGAAACGGTCCCCACTACTGGTACTGGTCTCCCTCAAAGATCCCCCTTAGCGGACAACGTCTTCGGCAACCTTCTGAATCCCGAGCTACATTGGACGACGTCATCGGCACGTCTACCTGAATCCCCAAACACGTTGAGCAACGTCTTTGGTACGCCTTCTGAGTCCCAGGCACGTCATGTGACGTGCCTGGGACTCTGAAGGTGTTTCGGACGTCTTCCGAATCCCCTGGCATGTAGAAGACGTCTGGATATTTTCTGCTATTTTCGCATCACGTAATTTGATCAATACCGATCGATGGCAATCGATACTTTAAAAACGAACTTCAGATTCGTCTTCAGCGACCTCGATTGCCCCAGGGCTGAAGTTCCAAGGCAGGGAGAAGACGTCTGGGTATTTTTCGCTATTTTCGTGCCGTAATTTCCCCCCCCCCCCCATTTTCCCCCGAATTTTCCCTCCGATTCCCCTCTGCTTTATGACTAGTTTCTTCGACCGATCGATAGTATGACTCATCGTTTAGCGCGTTATTATAGTATGATGGTTGAAAAATCAATCATATTCACATAAAAACTAAGATTAATTAGATGTTGCACAGTTTATAACGATTTTGTTGGAACCCTTGTCAAGTTGATTATTAGCCTTAATGAAATTAACTATTCGGTAGATATAATTACAAGAAATTTATTGAAATGTTTGAATAGAAATAAGTAATAATTATATAAATATATTCACTATAATATATTACATTTCATTCACAATTTACTTAATTATAATATAATGTATGAATACAGAAATAATAACACCAAAACTATGATCAATAACAAGCATAACTCCGAATGAGAGCAAGAATTATATCGTGACTGATAACGACACTGATATACTTTAAGTCGAACGTAGTTGTTTTCATTTTATTCGTACGTTTTGCCATGGGTGGTAAGTTTTACAATAATAATATACACAGAATTGTATCATATATTTGTTAAGTGAAAAAGTAAAAAAATGCCTTCGTCCCCCTGTTTCTTCGACTACCCCCCCCCCCCTGATGCTCCACACCACGGTCCCATACATCACTCTAGCGCCAAGTTGACTGCAAGCATCTTCACTCCTCCTCCTCAAGCGGTCAACTTCAGGCGAAAATCGACATTCTTAATAGGAACTGACCGTTTGGTAGACTTCGGTCGTACGACGGAAAGATTTTTTGTCAGGACGGTGGATTCCCAGCGCTTCTAATACTATGTTCAACAGAATTTTTCCAAGCCGCTACGGCAGTGACAAATTGCCCAGCAATCATCGACAGGCAAACAAAGGAACGTTACTTTCGAGCTAAAATCAACAATATCAAAATTGGCACGTCTGCAACAACCGCGTGCAGCGGGTCATTCTTTCGCTTCGTGGTCAACTTCGAATTAATTTGAGTTTTTAGCTGCTATTTGCTTCACAGGACGCGTGTAGCGCAGTCAGAGGAGGCGCGACTGCCGCGTGCACCCGATACCAGGTTCCTGGTTCGGATTTCCCGCCCAGGCCATCCCTCCGGGGTCGGTAAGTTGGTACCAGACTTGTCTGGGAAGGATAGAGCGCTGACTTGCTCATCGGCTGGCCACCGCAAGTCATTGTACGGCCAAATACGCATTCATGTCGCCTCCACGACATCCTGTAGAAGTAGAATACGCTGGCGCATCCCAAAAGGGATTGAGTAACGCCGTCCTTTATCCATATCCTTATCCTTTATTTGCTTCACAAACTGCCTCAGTTGGTATTTAGACGAAGCACTGGTGATTTGTTTAGTGTTGCGTATTGAAATCTCCCAGTGTTTTTCACCCGCTCAAGGTGTGTGTTATTCTTCTCCGTTAATCGGTTGTTCGTTGTTTGTTGATTCTTGCATTCGTCACCACCATGCCTCGAACCAGTCGCAGAGCAGCCGGGAATGGTTCTAATCCTGCGCAAAGTCAAATCGTGAGCTCTGGTCAAATTGTGATGGTTACAGGAAGTGATACTAAGACTGGCCCTTCTGCTATGAACGCATCTGAATACCTTGATCTTATCATTGCCGAGAACAGTTACACAAAAATCGATCAGATGTTGCAGGTGATGAAAGCGAAGAATCCGGGTGACATATCTAAGGTGGCCGATGATGAGAAACGAGGACGAAGTATTGTCATCAGCGGATTACCGGAATCACCTGGATCTGCGAAGCCATCATTCAGGCAGAAGGAGTTAGGGAAGCAGGTCCAAAATATTCTCGATGTTCTATAAGTGGAATGCCGCCCGTAGCAGTTTATAGAACGGAGAAATTAGAGAACACGAGACCCCGGCTGGTGAAATTGCTTCTCCCGTCCAAGTCTCACTGGCTGTCTAATGCTCGTCTTTTACGCTCTTCGGAATTTAGCAATGTTTTTATTCGTAAAAGCATGACTTTCGAAGAGCGTAAGAAGGAGTATGAGCTTCGACGGGAAGCTCGTAAACTCAATACTGAGGCAAATCAGACCTCCCTCCTTTCCACACATCCGAGCACAGAATTATAGAATTCCACTTTTCTACTACACCGAAATCTCCACAGCTGCTACCTCTGCCTAATTTCTTCAAAACAAACTTGACTGGTCTCAATAGCTTCCTTGGGATTTTTGACATGGTGGCAGATTTTTGACAACTTTTATTTGGTGGACGACATGTATATGAGATTTTGCTCTGTTTTGTACGAAGGATTTAAAAAATTTGTTCCATTCAGCTACCGTGGTGAGGAAATAATAAAATACCCTCACCACATTCAGAATCTCTTTAAGCAGAAAGCAAGGCTTTTTTCATGTACGTCGTCGCCACTCTATAAAAAAGTCTGCTTAGATATCAAACTTCATACTAAGAAATTTCATGCTACTTATGAGAGGAGATTGAAAAGAAAGTCGTCTTTAAGGCAATTATTCGATTTCATTCGGAGTAAATTGAATGGTTTTGGTAAGCTTCTCACCATAGAGGGCGAAGACGGTAATACTTTTGTTGCTGACAAACAAAGAGCTGAAGGAAATGCTAAATATTTTTCTGGAATGTTTTCCATTGCTAACAACTTTAGGGCGGATGATTTCTTTGGTTCATCTAGCCGTAATCCTTTCAGTGTTACTGTCGACTGCAAGGACGTGCTGAATCACTTATTAGTTCTGAGGGAGTCCTCATCTGCAACTTTCAGTGGAATACCTCAAATAGCCTTTAAGAGATGTGCCCAAGGTCTTTGCAAGCCTCTGACTATGCTTCTTAATACTTCCCTCATGTTTTAGACCGTTCCTTCCATCTGAAAAGAAGCACTTGTTACTCCTCTACCAAAAGGTTCAAGTTGGCTTTTTTGAAAGGTGTTTCCACTACCACGCAGCTACTTGACAGCACATTTGATTGGTATTCTTCTTTGAATAGGAACCTTTCCATTGATGTTGCATACTTTGATTTATCAAAGGCATTCGATCGAGTTAATCACTCTAAGTTGATTATTAGGTTAAGAAAAGTATGAATCAAAGTTATTTGTTGACGTGGATCGCATCTTACCTTTCAGATAGTCACATGTGGGTGAAAATAGGAAATTCACTCTCTAAACGCTATTCCTGCCTGTTTGGCGTGCATTCACCTCTTCTTCTGGCGGCCTACATTCACATCTTCTTTTTGTTATTTATTGCCTTGAGCTTCCAGCTATATTCAAGACTCACACGTCAGTAAAAATCCAGCTTTAGTATAGAATTTGTATAGAATTTACGGAAATGAAGACAAGTATGAAATCCTTGCAGCATTGAGCAAATCTTTATGCAGATTAATGGAGTGGGCAGAAAAGTGGGATCTCTCAGTCAACCTTGAAAAAACGTATGTTGTACATTTTAGGCAAAATTATGGACTAGAATATAGATACGGAAGGGTCATTTTCAAGAAATGCTGCGAGGTTAAAGATTTAGGAGTATGCATCAACGACTCTCTTAATTTTAAAACGCACATAAGTATTATTGTTCATAAAGCACAGGAATATCTGTTTTTTCTTCATAGGAACATACATTCCAATAATAAAAACATATTCCTGAGACTTTATAAGGCCTATGTTCTTCCACAATTGGAGTACTGCAGCCAGGTTTGGGGTACCTATTGCAAGAAAAAGCTGCAAATGCATATTGAAAAAGTTCAGCACACTTTTACACGTATCCTGATGTGCATGGTTTGCAACGTGAGATACCCTTATTCCACACCTAACTACCCCACCAGGTTACAAATTTTCGGTCTTAAGAGCCTCCTATTCCGTCAGGTTCTCAACGGCCTTGTTCTCGGTTTTCGTATGTTGCATATGGACATAAAGCTTAAAACTAGCAAGTATTGGATATTTAGACCCACCTCTAGTCGTACAAAAAGCTTTCAATCGACTGCTCCCCGCTTGAACAATGGCATTGGTTTCAAGTTTGCAACTCTTTCTTTTACCGAACATCAAGGCGGTTCCAAATTTTACCTGCTGAAGCGTTAAGTTTTCCTAATGTTTCATTGTTTCGTAGCGGGTTAAGAAAATTGAAACAACAGATACATCTTCCTCCATTGCCATTCCGTGAGTTTTATTTTAAACTTTTGAAGTGATATTTATTGTTATTTGTTTTCTAATGTCTTGCTGTTTTAGCTCAGGAATTGAAGACACTAGATGTTGTACAATTTAGGGAACATGATCTTCCTTTGTTACTAGAGGCCCAAGTTTTTTTTCAGAGCATTAAGAAGCTTTTGGGTCAAGTTCCACAAAATGCGGGCATGCTGGCTTCGTAAGTACTCTCGACTACACAACGAACGCGGAGTGACATACAAATTTTTACTTTGTTTGTCGTCATGTTTTATTAGCAATGTGTACTGGGTCATTATCCACGCTTTGCTTTTTATGTTTTATACGAGTTGCTGTTCAGAACTTAAGTGCTAATGAGCTTACCCTCCTGCTGTTTTTTCGTCTCTTTATATTTATAACCTTTATATATTCAATATCTGGTCATACTATAAGTTCACTTTGACTACTCGGTTTTTACGAAGCTCTGAAAGCAAGCGTAATGCCGCTGCGACACGCCTGGGTATGATTGGAACTAAGACCAGACTCTCAGGTGCTTCCTTCTGTCCAAACTGCTCGAATGTGATCTCATATCTTAATCGGAATCACACCATAGCTATACTGAGTGCCAAATCGACTTCTGCACTTTTAATAAAAACGGCAATTTATTTTGATATAATTCTTGATAAACTAAGCAAACTTATCGCTGCGTTCCTCGTTATCATCTTATGTATATTCATGCGCTGGGTAGTCTCCTTGTGTCTATGCTTCTGAATCGCTGAAGGCACTGAAGTTTGGCCAAATTGCGATGCGTAGTGATATCTTTTCTTCTACTTAAATACATTGTAACTGTTTGATTTGTTTTCCAAGCTCTTGTATAATGTGCGCACCTTTGTGCAGTTACAAATAAATAAATAAATATCGATCGCTATTGGCTTCCCAATCGAAGCCTTCCAGCTGCTATGAAGCACTTCCGTCGACGATCACAATCATTTAAATCCCATCCTAACCGGGTAATTCTGAGATGAAACCGGTAAAATCGATCGATATTGATTGCCTTCTTTCCCTACTACGAAGGCCTTCCGCCAGTGATCATCTGAATCCCCAGGCATGTTGGGCGGCGTGGAAGACGTCTGGGTATTTTATGTCATTTTCCCTGTTTCCTCCTCCCCCCCCCTTAATTTCTACAGCGGCGCACATCGATAGCTCTTAGCTCTATATATAGGGGGATGATGTTATATTTATTTTGGTTTGATTTTGCGATTTTCATTTGATTGATAGTGTAAAAGCTGCTTACGTCAAGCGTCAAAATGAGGATATGTGAGTTTTTCGCAACTTTTTTTATTGTACCGTTTACAAGTGTCCATGCAAGCAGAAATTTTGCTATCAACTGAAGAAGAATCGCAATTCCTTGGAAAAAGGCATGGCGAAATCTTTTATTTTGGGAAAAAAATAGCTGCCTTCCTATTCTTTAAAGCAAGCCCTATTTTTTTAAATGAAAATTTTATAACATTTCAAACAACGTGTTCACTTATTAGGATGGCGGATTAAAACTTCTTCGAAAGTATTACCAAAATTTTTCTTAGAAAAAAGTTATTCTAATGTTTTTGGAGTTTTTGGAGTTTAATGTAGAAATGACTCATTTATTTATTTATTTTTCGATGGAAGGCTTTGATTTTGATAGTTTTAGGCTAACATAAAAGAGTGCATTCGTTTCGACGTGAACATGGTCTATGAATATATTATTAAAAATAGAATTAAGAATACATGTAGAACATATCAGAAAAATTAAGGATTTTGACACAATTGTCATGATTGTGGAGAACGAGAGCGGTGAGCCTCCAGTAAAATAGAGCTTATGTTTGCCGCTCCTCAGCGATCTGCCAAAATTAGGTCGACATTAGAGTGGACTCATCGAAAACGGAAATGGTTGAAATAGAACGGCGAAAAAATCAACGGATGTGATCAGACGCTTTCAGCTTTAGCATAAAAGCCAAAGTTGACGGAAGATATTAGTCAAATTAGAAGGTCTCCCAGTAGAAACACCGAAGACAGATCGTAAACGACCCCCCTTTGTCTTATTACAAGGCTTGTAATATCACTATGTACTATCGTAATGCCTTCGTCTGTAGGAAAATTAAACTATACGTAGTCCATGCTCTAAACTGGAGCAGCATCAGTTGGCTACGCTAAGGAAGGGCTATGATTTATTATATTTCCACTTGCGTCACTCTCCAAGGCTCGCTTCTTGTCTTTGGAGGAGTACCTTGACCATAGATACAGGATGGAGGATGCTCTGTAGAAGTGTGGTTTAAGAATTCGAAAGTAGGTTCTATAACAGATCGTATCATATCATATCATATAGCAAGGAAAATGTGTAGTAAACCAGACCGGCGCTCTTGGATAAATAGGTTCCCATCCTTTCAAGCTACTGCTACATGTAGCTCCAGATGCGTTGGGGATTGCACTGATAATCGTAGGCACAAGATTTTAAAGACCAATCTATCTTGCCAAATCAACAGGAATTTTTCTTACACAACTATCATATTTTCGCATACTCTTTCGCCTGCATAATTATCGCAATTTTTAATATTTTTAAAATTATTTTTGAACAACTACCCCATTTAATCTTCATTGGATTTTTGCTGAAACTTCGTTATGAAAAATTTGACAATGTACAAGACGATGTCATATGCGTCTTGCAACAGTTCATGAACACTAATAGCCTATTTATCTGCGAGTGACAAGCGTTTTTGAAATAATTTTGGCAGCGGTATGTACAAGGAGCACAGTAGAGCATAGCAGCATAGAGTACAGCACAGTACATACAGAGAGTTGTGGCTATTTGAAACTGAATGCGGTAAACGACGAAAGCTTACGACCCTGGCTAAAGTGTAAAGGACAAAAAATAAAGCCAGATGTTAGCCAATTCTCTTGCGGGATGCGTAATTTGTTCTACTTCTACGAGGCATCGCGGAGGCAATCCGAATACATATTTGCTCTTTGCAATTACTCGCGGTGACCAGTCGATGGATAAGTCAGTGTTCTACCGTTCCCAGAGGGGTCTGCTAGCTATTCGCCGACCTAGATGGGGTGACAGGCTGGTATTGCCTAGGCGGCCCCGAGCGGATGAGCTGGATCCAAATTGTATGCAGTGTACGCAGCAACGAGCGCCTCCTTCGACTGCGCTGCCACGCCCCTGACCATACGCGATTCTGTGCAAAGCAGAATTTCTCCCCAAAAAGGTATTGTTAGAAATAGATAGGGTGATTAGAAAGTTTTTTTATAGAATCGTTTCTTGTTTGAGAAATTTTTATTCAGGGCCCCAAGAGATAATTAATTTGACAGCAGTTCAGATACACTTGCGATAAAACGTCTGCAGTCCGGTCATCTTGCTTTGACTTAGGGTAGTATATGTTGTGCAGATGACTGGTTGTGCGCCTCATTGGAGGATTACGGAACTTTCCGGAAGCAAAGCAGAAAGACGAGCCCGTAAAAGTGTAGGACGCAAGAGATCGGAGAACTGGAATTCTCGAACGGGAAGAGGCGTAATCAGTCCTGTCTACTGCCCTTAGTCCCCACTTCCTTAGCGCATTAACTATTCATGTTTTAATCGCGGACAATGCCTGCGCCCGTCGTCATTCCCATTCTCCATTGCCTCACAACAGCCACGGATCACTGGAAACGCACTAAAGTGACGTTCGCACCGAGCAGAGAGACACAAACTCACACCTGCGAGCCGCGAGGGGACTATTTAGAGATCGTGAAAGATTTACGGCCTATCAAGGCGGCACTCAGCCGGCGCTCGCCGTAACACGAGATTGCGACAGATTTCCTTAATCGCTCAATAGGCCACTTTACTTCTGACGTATAGCTCCCACAAGATATCGGAACAAGCGGTAGCGCCGTCTGAATAGTCCCATAGAAGAAAGAAGAACAGGACTCTTGCAGCGGTATGACAAAGGGGAAGAAAATCCTGAGAATATTCTTGTTTCATCTAGCTCAGTGATAGTTATATGTATAACTACATATCACTAAGCTAGATGGAACTCTTTATCGAAAAGGAGTGAATCTGCTCGATAGCAAGTCGCACAATTCAAATTACAACTTGGGGTCGCTATTAGAAAGAGGCAGCTGCAATAACCATTTTTTGTTGAGAAAATCGGAAGACGAAATACGAAGCAGCAAACAGTTGCAGTTTCTCCTCATCTTTTTTGACAACAAAGGTTGTTTGTATTCGTACATTAATAGGAAGACTTTTAAAGATTATTTCCCAGTATCATCTCAAAAACTCAAAAAGAGTTATTGTAAGTAAGACGAAACCATTTCAAACATAATGAACGTGTCATGACGATGTTTTATTGCAATGAAAACAATAGCGTACGGAAGGGCTCGGACCTGCACCCCCGCCTGCGTGGCTGGATGCAACCCCATTACACCACTGGCGCTGTTTGATGAACCGTAACATCCACACCGCCTCTGACATCCTCATCCGTGTATCGAGGTGAGTCGGCGGCCAATATCAATATGAAGCCAGTCATGATGACGATGTTCGTAGAAATGACCCAAGTCATTTTCTCTCAGCCTCAAGTGGCTGTCACTTAGGTAATAGGCTGTTGTGTTACTTTTTGCCGCGTTCAAAACTCTAGCACCAGGCGGGACTCGCACCCTCCCTTTATCGGGCAGTATGCGGTTACACTATCGACGCTGTTTTAAATATGAAGGAGATCTTGCCACTCATCCATTCCCGACTCGCATTAGGCTCTCAGTCTTGCTAGGCTTTCAGCCTAAAGTGCAGTGACCTAGAATGCTTTCAGCCCCTGTAATTCTAGGTCACTGCACTTCCAGTGACCTAGAATTACGTATAGAATACTGACCAGTGAAGGGTCTTAGGCGTAGACCTGAAAGTGGGAAATGGATAGTACTACGAGAATCTCCACCCTTCATATAGTAGAAAAACATGTTTCGTTTTTGCTGAGTCCTTGGGCGAAAAGAGCTACGGCCCTCGAAGGCGGGGTACAGTAACTCACCGTCAGCGCGTGCCCAGGTGCATGCGTGTGCGCGTTGTTGTGTGGGACGCGGCGAAAGGATCTACGACAAGCGAGTCGATGGCTCAGCAGAGTGCGATGCTGCTTCAAAAGATCTAGGTGTTCCACTCCGTGCTGCGCATTATTTTTGCATTTTTTCATGATTGCCGCTTTCTTTACCAATTTGCTTCCTACACACCTCCTGCATATTTATTTCACTCTAAATTGTCAAACAAGGAAAAGATTCGTGCTCAACGCGAAGTTTGGACAAAAGCGGTGACCATGACCTTACCATTAATCATCTTTACCTACTGTAATTTAACATACCCCAGCGTAATAAGGAAAACGGATATCAGATTCGTGATCAACACACCGAATGACACCCTCAGAGAAGTTTGGGCGAAATCAGTGATTATGACCTCGACATCGTACCTAATGTAACCTGTACCTGTTGTAAGGTCGTTGTTTAACATTCGCTGAAAAACACAAAACATTGTATAAATTCAGAAACTGAGAAAAGTGAGAGAAGCACAGCTTACAGAAACCTTTATTTGACAAATTAGAGTGAAACAAATGTGTATGAGATATGTATGTAGGAAGTCAACTGATTTAGACTGCCATAAGGCTCGACTTTCGCGACTCCAGAGGTCGAGTAGGGGTCGAAAAAAATTCCGCCCCAACCCTGCCCAGAGGGGGGGGGGGGGGTATTTGGAGTGCTAGTCACGAATCTGACATCCGTTTTTCAAACTTCGGCCAATTACGGTAGGTTATGGTAGGTGCGCGTGAAGGTGCAATGCTGTACCCCCAATTTCGAGGGCCCGTAGCTCTTTGGGTTCAAGGACTCAGCAAAAAAGAGACATGTTTTTCTACTAAATGAGGGGTGGAGAGTCTCGCAGTACTATCCATTTCCCCCATTTATACCTACGCTCGAGACCCTTCCCTGGTAAGCTACAAATAGGTCCATCGAGCTAGAGCTACGATTAAGGAGATGCGTTCGACATTCAGACGAAGGAAGTAGCTTCTCGAGTCACTCCTAAATTCTTTGAGGTGGTGGAGTACGCAGTTTCCAAATGGGAATTACCGAATACGAATGTTAAAGATCAGCCAGCTCTTCCTTCTAGCGGTAAGGCTGTACGAGAACAGCGGTTCTTTAGACTCGCGATTTGATCCAGAACACCATACTTCCCAAAAAATCCTCACGCCGTTTCATAGGAGAAACTTTTTCTGATAGGGTTATGCGGCTCATAAATGTTGCTTGATGCAGTAGTTATATTTGTAAGTGTCATGAGTAACTGTTGGGAGGAAGTTAAGGGACGAGGACCTGTGCGTGAAGATGAATGCTTTCTGTTGAGTGCTGAGCTCTTCTCCGCTGACGCAATACAGTAGTACTACAGTACCCAACCAGGCCTGAGCACAGACCGAGGAAAAGAGGAACTCCAGGATGTGGTCAGTTTTGACACCGGTGTGGTAAATGAACCACATCATGCAGTTGTTTGTACATTCACCGGCCCGCTTCCCATAAGAACCTTTTCTGTAGGTAGAAAATCTTTCACCTCATGTCAGCGAACACTGCAGCGTACGGATGGAGCAAACGGAGCGATTACTGTTGTAACGCCCGCTTCCATGAATATACTGCATGGCATAAGTTTTGTGACCACTAAAAGAATGTACGCACTTCAAGGAGATGCACAACTAGGCTACCAAGCTCACCTACGTCTTGGTGCTAGTAATCATCATTTCTTCGAGTAGTAATCTGCACACCGCTCCTTACTTTAGTTTACCATTAATCACCCTTTCAAAAGCAACCGTAAAGACGATATAAAGCTGTTCTTGCCCTGCTTTCTACTCAAGTTCGAAAGAAGAAGTCAAGTCAATTTAAACTACAGGGTGCCCCTAAACACCGCAACAAGAACTCGGTTGCATAAAAAAGGAAAGAATGGACCAAATTTAATAGAACTAAAAATTTATATTTAACCCTTGTAGATCACGAAATCATCAAATTGTGTGAGTAGCTTTGCTGGCGGCATCGTAGCACCTTGTACGAAATCTTTTTTCTCATTTGTTCCAAACAAGGTGTTAGGCTCCATTTTTTTAGGAAATATAGACCAGGATTTATTCTTTAGCGTGGTGAATAAATAGAGATCGAAAATCCAAAGGTGAAGGAATTTCACCTTTAGAAATCTTTTAGAGATACGAAGTTGAGGAGATGGACGAGAGACCGTTACCACCTCCTTTCCTTTTTGCTGTTAGAATTATCGCTATGAAGGAATGAATGCGCATTTTGCTTTATGCAGCATCGGGTGAATCCGGAACGGTGTGCCTATCGAGTGAAGGTTTCTTTTGATTTTTGCTATTTTTGTACGAGAGTAGAGAATCTGGCTGAATACACAGCTTGTGCGACGCCCTTTCTACTTTCTTCTGCTCATAGCTTAGTCCTTGCCTCACTTGCGGTTTTGTAGAGCTGCTCTTGTAGTCCTTTAACAAATAGATGCAGCATGATAATAGATGACGCACACGGCTGAACACGACATTTGTTCCAGCTCGTTGCTGCATTGTGTATGATCAGCAAATCAACGACGTTCTTCAGCTGTAATTCAGATGCACTCATCTGATTTTCACTATAAAAAAGGCCCTGAAAAGCCCTACATGCTTTAATGACATGCTCAACCATCAATCTTCAGAAATTTAGCCACTACGGGATGGGACTGCTCCCTCAAAGACCAAAGGGAGGTAAAATGTAAATAGGTCTGTGTGAGAGCCCACCACTTTCTAACAAGAGTGGTAAAAACTATGTCAATTTCAAAGAGTGTAGTACTATGGATGTGCTACATCTCAGTAAGTGTGGAGTTCTATGTATTTGAATAAAATCTGCTGATAAAAAAAAAGATGAAAAGATAAACAAGGCAAGACACGAAATAAAGAACGAAGAGCTTCAAAATAGGGGAAACCGAAATTCGGAACGATGAAACGGAAACCACCTAGGTTGATGCACTACTAATAGAATTCTTGACGTCGGCTAGCTACATACAGAACCGACACTCTCGTTCAAGACGCTACTTTCCAAGTAAACATTGGCCCAATGTTCCTCCAAAGCCCCTACTCATCCAAGGATTATTATACGTGCGCTTCAATTCGAAACCAGATCTCTGGTTCAGAAAAGTTTCAGGGAAACATTCGCAATTTAATGAAGAAGTCAATCAGACTCGAACGAGTGATGAAATATTCAGAATTACCCCACCGAACAGAGGGTGCCAACAGTGGCTATGTACATACCTCTCAAAAGTGGAGGATCAGAATACCTCCAGCAGTCTTTTAACGAACCAATATCAGAGATTTCATGTAGAAAATTGGAGTACTCAGCTATAGAGGTCGCAAATGAGTAGCACGTACTGATCAATTAAGCCAGTTTTTTAAGCCTCATGTGGTTGGCACTGAGGTTATTAGCTGTTACTACGATGTTTGGTTGCGATCGGAACTCTAGCCCCAGGCGGGACTCGAACCCGCACCTCCTGCTGACCGAGCGGGAATGCTCCACGCCATTACACCACTGGCGCTGTTTTGATCGAACACAACATCGATCACCTCGCGGGATCCGTCAGCAATCACCGGGATGAGCCGGCCGCTGATATCAGCATGGAACCAGCAAGCAGAAGGTCTTGATAGAAATGAATCGTAAAGCATTCCCGCCCGGTCAGCAGGAGGGGCAGGTTCAAGTCCCGCCTGGCGCTGGAGTTTTGACCGCAACCAAACATCGTTGTAGCAGCTTACGACTAATCAGCTGTTTGCAAAGGTGAGTTTGCAGGTTAAAAAACTAGCGATGATCAGAATTTCGACGAAATTCCCCCTCAGGAGAATCTAGATTTCCATGAAGCAATTTTATGACCGCATATAGCAACCTTAATCTGTAATAGAGATGACAGCGCCTGTAGGTTCCATGGAGCGTTTTTCAAAAGGCAGAAAAAGGTTCGGTGGACGACGACGAAGATGCTCGACAGCATCTTTAAAAATCAGCTTTCTAAAACTGGTCATATGAGTCGCAAAATCGCCTGCGCCTTCTCTCATATTCTCGAGACCTCTCCAAAACGAATTACTGTTGTCGTGCCCCGGATGAGTCCGCTGCACCGGTGGTAGAACTCATGCGGCCCTCAACCGAGGCCACGTGTGAGGCACAACCGGTGTCGAGGTCTTACCTATGCGCGCCAGCTCTTACCTAACCTGCCACGTAAGGGTGAGGCCCTTGTTGCCCCGACTTAGTACACCTCATACCAATGCGGATGTTATTTAGGACCTTTCCCGCGACTGCACCTGCGCTGGCCCCCGACGACTCTCGCCCCTCTTCACATCACTCGCGTGATACAATTGAACCAGCCGACCTTCTGAACTATTACCACTGCGCTCAGAATAAAGCTTCCCCCGCTCTCGAGTCACATGACAGTGCGCATCAGACATTATACCTCATATCAACCCATCATACACAGACAATGCAGATCAATATGGAACACAAAGCCTACGAGTCAAGGCTGAGCCCCGCCAGCTTACCTACAGGTCAGCCCCAAGCGCAAGCCGCAGATCCTTCCTCGCTCCTACCCTGGAGCCTGCGCTCACGAGGGCAGTGGCTCGGTCGGTCTTTGCGGTTACCTCTGATATCGCCTCTGCGCGTCCTGTCCTGGTCGTCCTGGAGTCCTGCGCGGCCTGTCGAGTCGAAGTCCTGATGGTGTGGACACTGCGCTGACGATGGAGTGCCGGAGCGGAGAGCGGACCGACCGCTCGGAGCGACGACGAAGCCGGAGACTGCCGGGTGCGCGCGGGAAGGCGTTTATAGTGCGTCGCGGCGCGTGCGCGCGACCGTATGCCCTGCGTGGCGGAACCAGTGCGCCTCCCAGCGTATGTGCCCTTGAAGAGTCGTGATGGAGCTTGGCGAACGTCACGACAACTGTCCACCCAAGAATCTCCAAGTAGTGCACAATGTCTTGCTAACAAAACAAGTCAAATGACAAACCGGTCGAAGCCATCGTACTCGAGTTATTATATTTCATAAGTCTGAGATATCTTGATCATGGAACTAAAACCTCAGTAAACTATAAAAAGACGTGAAGCTTCCGTCTTTCTTGTTTGAGTCGAAAAACTGGCCATGGGTGATATACGTTAAGCTGAATGTGGCGGCTTAAATCAGGCATTGTCGTAGGACCAGCCCAATATTTCTGGATCTATAGGTCTGTTACCAATACTGCTGCAACCGTGATTAATATGGGACTTGAACGCAGCATTATGCCTTCAGTGTAGATTTTAAGTGGAATCAAGCGTTCCATTAAGATGCGTTTGGACGCATAGACCATTGCTTAGTTTTTTATGATCTGCTGTATACAAATCACCTACTAAATTCAGGTGACTATCGCAGTGAGAGTTGCCTTCAATTCACCAATCAATAAAGGAAAAAATGAACAATCGTAATGAGAGTCGCTAAATTGAAAGGATCTCAAGCACATACATTGGAAACAAATTGGTTTGATAGGACAACGACAAACGACGATATGTAGTCCTCAATTTACGACAAAACTAAAGGAGTGAATTAATAGTAATTAAAAGTAATAGCAATTCGTATGTTAACGTTTATAAAAATGTGCCACACCTCCCATTTGGACGTCATAGTTGAAAGTATTACTTTGAGTGTGAATTGAACCTACATAAAGATTTGCAGGAGGCAGTACTTCACAGATTGCCGTTCTCCGAAACGTTTGTTATTGGGAAGCGATATGGCTGGTTAGGACATGCCTTTCACACAAGAAAGATGTCAACTAAGGACAGACCACAGCTTCAATGGAACAATAGAACAATCGAAGTGACTGAATTTAAATAATTCGCAGCATTATCAAGAAGAATCTCATTGTGTCGGTACAGAACCACTGGCTTTCTCCCTGCCCAGCGTCAAGCGGACTTTAGAGGGTAGAGAATCGTTGAAGAACTTATATAGTAAGGACATTTTACAGAAATTTACAGGAAGACCAAGACGCATTCAAATGGCTACGGAGCACAAAGCACCCTGCGCGACGGGCACATAGCACATGGAGTCCTTTTTCCCTTCGCCCTTGAAACATCGAGACACCTTAGCAAGCAGAGTGTTCAATTGCAGTAAAAACTAAAGTGTGGCGTTCTAGGTATCAGTTTACGATGCGCTGGAAACAGGAAGTTAAGCTGGTGTGAAACCAGGAGAACATAGTACTAAATCAGCTGCGCTGAAGAAACACATACGCAACATGGCATTCCATTGTAAACTACGATGGTTTAGGATTTATGAGCAGGAATTCCCAAACAGAAGCCAGCTCGAGTGTTGTAGCTGTCCGACAAGGGAGCTCGCGGAGAACCACGATGGTAAACGGACTACGATGAATAACAGCCAACGGGAAGAGCGAGCAACATGAAAGCGTTCCTTCCGTTATTTATAGAAGCATGGGTAAGGTTTATCATGAATGCCTATCGTGGCTACGTCTACCCCTATACCCGCATGCGGCGGAGCAGAGAGAATAGTGCCTCTGTTTTCGACGGTAGACTCGATGAAAACACTCTGCATTGGTCGTGAGCAGTTTTATCAGATCGGCAGCTGTGAGGACTTTTCGCTCAGATACTCTACCAAGGAACATGCCTTCTTGTCGTCCTGGGCTTCCCATTCTCAGCACTGCATACACTGGTGGCGCAGAGTGTGTGAGCATGAGAACTGGGTTCGATGAGGATAACATTTGAGCCCATGCTCGGATGTCTGATGTAATTATGAAGCAATGGAAGCCATGGAAACGAAAAAGCGTCGGAAGGCCTAGCACTGAAATGACAGAACATTGTAGTTGACTGGCTGGACGCCCACCTGTACCTCAGCACGTAACATAAGCACACATTTTGTACCGAGAAGAATGCAAGGCAAGGCGGAGCAGAGAGAATAGTGAAAATATGCACATAATTGTACGAATTCACACAAAGATCCCTCCCGCGGCTAGTAATGAGTGGGGCGAATTCACAACTGGGTAAAGAAGAATCGGTTTTAGTTTCAATACTGAGGGAATGTGCCATGCCTGTCACTTCCCGACTTCAAGTGGTGTTCGAACGAATCGCCTTCATCTGGAACGTGTTTCCTGCACCAGTAATCCATTGCAATAGCTCTCTCTCAACCGGCTTTGCAAAGAGATGGTCCTGCTTCACGCTTAAGCGAAGTTGTTGCCGGAACTGGGCATGTGACGAAAAAATCCGTTGAACATCAGAATCGTTTACGTAATTTAACAGCAGCATAAAAGCATGCATGGCATAAATGCTGATTTCCTCAGACTTATTTTATATTGAGTAGCATAAACGATGTGAAAAAGAAGAACATCGGCATCAGCAACATTCACGAATACATAATGAAAACGACCCTATATCCTCGTACTATATTTAGGCATATCTAAAAACGTTGCTGGTTAAGATAAGAACGGATGTCCCGAACCACAGACTGCGCCATTGTAGGGATAATTTTGCAAACAAAAAAATTTAATTTAAGATAAGATAATTTTGTTCTGGAATCATTACAGAACTCTGATGCCTCAAAATCAGCGATTATTAAGAGTTGCAATAAGCCGGCTAAATGTAATTAATCATTCTTTGACCCTGAAACAGATTTGCATTTATTGGTGCAGCAGGTTTGGTCTAGTACAAAGCTACACATCGAGCAGAAATCCCTTACGTGTCTCCAGAATCTTACTTCTGATTAAACCTACATCAAAAATACGCAGTTTTCACGCGAGTTTTAAAACACGCATCTCTTTCCGAATCGAAGTCATGCATTTGGCAGCTTTTTCAAGGAGCGAGCATGCATTCGTAAACGTGTTAATAAAGAAGAAGACAAAGCGGAGCGATTTTTTAACTCAATGAAGGATAATAAAGATACGAACCGCGTTAGTGAATGTTCTTTGGGATGCGCCACGCATTCCATTACTGAGGGATGTCGTGGTGGCAATTTGAGTGTGTTGACCGCTACAATGACTTACGGTAGCCAGCCAATAAGCAAGTGAGTGTCTTATCCTTCCCAGACGTGTCTGGTAGCAACCCATCAACACCGGATACAAGGCTTGGTTGTCCTCAGCGGGAAATCCGTTCCAGAAATCTGGAATCCGGATCACTCAACAGCCGGCTCGTCTTCGCCTTTTATCACACCAGGTGGATGCACTAAATTCTTGTTATCCATCAAAGCGAGAATGTTGCGCTTCATTGATAATCGGAAATGAGAATGACTAAGTGGACCTAGGCAGGTAGGAATGGATCTTCTATACCTCATTGTCACTCACCAACATTTTAATGAGAGCCTTGAAATATAATATGGGTAAATTTTGGTGGAAAAATATAACTAGGGTTTGAATGGTGACCGGCAAATGTGATTGAGGTCAGCAGCTCCAAGAAAGAATCAATATCCCTGCCTCCAAAGTATGAATTCTAAGCTGTATGGAAGCGGTGTTGCATATCGCGACTGTGGTAAATGGGAATTGCATGCTGGTTCGAGGGAAGTCCTAGTTTGTTTTCGCTTTCTACAGAAGACCCCTCTGCTCTGTAAAGAAATGGCTTCAGTAAAGTGACATGAGCTGTGTTATTCGATAGAAGCGCGTGACGCTATCCTCTGACTAAGGAAGACGTAGAAAACTGAGGCTGATTTCCTATGCCGTCTGAACTCGAAGGGGTGCATTGTGCTCACACTGCGGCAGTGTCAAGGACGGGGTTCGATTTTTACAGAAATTTGTGACCCCCCTATTCCAAGGGTGGCTAGGTGCGATTCCCGCCTTCTCTTCATCATTGTTTTATTTATCTCTCTTGGTTTTTCAGCTTTTTGAGTGACTTTTGTTTTCCTTAATAAGTGGTCCTTTCCAACTGTGACTTCGACACCATGGAGATTTGCGCCAGCATCGTTCACTGGGGGAGGCATGTTATGAGCATGGAATCTACTCCTTTCCTTTGCAGCTTTGAATTCTGATTGTTGTACAGTTAAAAATATGGACTAATTCGATTTTTTATTCGAAAACTTCTACAATTTCCGATTCAATCAAGACGAGTTTAGCTTTTGCCGATTTTTTGAGCGCCTCATGGACGTGACACATTTTTCCACCTTCAGAGGCGACGTCTGCGTCTGAAATTGTATTTCTTAAAAAATGTTGTGCAAGTTGTTGTCCAAGTGCTTTACCAACAAAGATTATTCAAGGGGAACAAGACAACGTCAGAAAATGAAATCGTATCCGAAAGACATACATATAAAGAGCACCAAGCAGTGCTTATTTTACAGCAAAACACTAGCGTATATACAGCGGTCTGCAGTATGATTATAACGAGTCGTGTTTAAAATCGTAGTTTTCCATGAAAATGATTATTTTTGTCGGAAAGAGGCGAACCATAGGTAAAATTTTGGTACACATGAATTCAAAATTTGTTCAACATGCGGTGAAAAAGTCGTGCTTCTCAGAATTGATCTTCTTTATGTCAAGCAATTCCGGAAAAATAGGCGAAAAACTATGCAAATCTCGACCCCCACTATAATTAGGGGAATCATTTTGAAGATCGCTGCAGAAAACATGATTTTTGCTGTATAATAGCCGCAGCTAAACGATATATAGAGCACATTTTCATGGTCTACCGTCATCGAGAAAAATTATTTCCCTGACTAGACAAGCATTGGACCGTCGAAGCGGCTGCCCCCACCACAACCCCATAATGCCGGCACCTCTGGGAATTCTTGGTATGTACTTGGAGATTCTGTAATGTGTCCATGTGGGCCTGGAGTTTTCCTTCTTTGAACGATGTGTTGCAAAAATCAACCAGAGTTGAACCACCCTAACAGTATGGAAGATTCCAGTTTAAGAAGTGCTTTTTTGGTTTTTCGCGGTTTGTAGAAACTTTTAAAAGCTGCTTTTTAGCATTTTTTGCATCACTTTCTTTGGCGAATGATGCAAAATTAAAACCCCTGATCGTACTCAAGATTATTCTAGAAAATCATGGTCTTTTTTACTGGGTGTTGGGCGTGTCTTGAATCATATGTGGCAAAATTTGCTAAATTTTCTGTATAATTCGTATCCTTAAGGTAGAAAACGCTGCAGAGAAGGGTATTGTTCAAACACGTAATAAGCAGAGATCGACGTTTTACAGGATTCAACTCACGTTCTGACACAGCCTCTCTCTGATGAGGAGAACTTATTCCTGTGATCTTCCGTCTCCCTGAACAACGACTCTCGAATCATAAGCTCGTCCCTTACTGGAGGGTGGTGCCGCTCCTCCATATGATTCCATGGTTACCAGCGTTAATTTCGGCCACAAAACGAGAAATGCACTCCTGGTGGCTCGGGATCTTAACGCTGATGCTGGTGCAAAAGAAAAGTACCTAATTCAATTAATTACAATTACCTGTTTAGCCCGACAGTTAGTTTATAGGTCAAGCGACATCCAAAAGCCATGATTGAGTATTTTACGAGCATCTATTGAATAATAAGTAATCGAGAAATGGAATTTTTGCTCGAGTCTCGTATATTTGAGTTATCCTATTTTTGAAATTATCCGAATCTCGTGTATTCAAATAACCGTTTTGCATTTTCGATTCTCGAATATTCGAATACTCGAAAATCGAATATATGTTGAATTTGGTCTGAATATCATCCCAAATTTTCCCATAGAAAGAAATATATCTTTTTAATCATTAGGGGTGAATTTGTGCTATATAATTCTTTCCCCATTTTGAGACGGTTCTAAAAGAGCAGTATCACCTGTATCACCTGTCGTCCCGTTGATCATCGACTTGCTCGAGCGGGCGCCAGCAGCGTCTCCATTCGTCCCTGTCGCGTGCCAGAGTGGTCCAATGGATCCTCCTCGCTCGAGGGACACGAAGAGCGTCATATCGGTCGTTCAGGGCTTTCACGAAGAAGTCCGACCAACGCGTTGGTGGGCGCCCTGGTGTTCTTTTGACATCCCGCGGAATCCAATCTGTGACGGCTCTCGTCCAGCGGGTGTCTGCGAATCGCATTACGTGGCCGGCCCACCTAATTTTCGACGACTTGGCCCATGCGACAGCGTCTCTGATCTTCGAACGTCGGCGAAGCTCGGAACTCCGGAGACCTTCTCTCACTTGCGTGAGTCGTGTCACTCCGAGCATCGTCCTCTCGATTCCACGCTGCGCGACGCTGATCGCGTGTTCATCCTGCTTTCGTATAGCCCAGGTCTCTGAGGCGTATGTTAGGGCAGGAAGAACAGTGGAGTCGAATAGGTGGGCACGGAGTCGGACGTTCTTCGTTTTCTTCACGACTTCTTCGACGCTCTTGAAAGCTCCCCAAGCCGCTCGTTTCCTTTTGCTCAGCTCTGGTGCTAGGTCGTTGGTCATGTTGACTTCGCGACCCAGATACACATCGCTGGAGCATTCGGAGATGTTCGTTCCGTTGAGCGAGAATGGGGCATCAGAAACCCATCCGTTCTTCATGAACATCGTCTTCGTAAGATTCAGCTGCAGTCCAACGCTTCCACATACACGATCGAAGTCGGCCAGCATTCGTTCCGCCTGACTGATGCTCGGGGTTATGAGCACGATGTCGTCAGCGAAGCGAAGATGGTGCAGTTGCCGGCCGTCGACCTTCACTCCCATGTCTTCCCATTCTAGTTCGCGCATGACGTTTTCGAGGGTGGCGCTGAAGAGCTTCGGGGATATGGTATCCCCTTGTCGAACCCCTCTCTTCACGTCAATGACGACGTCGTTGTAGAATGGTGAGATCTTGGTCGTGAATCCACTGTACAACTCTCGAAGAACTCTGATGTACTGAGTAGGAACGCCCTGGGTGAGCAGGGCTTCCATGACCGCTTCAGTCTCGACGGAGTCGAATGCCTTCTTCAGGTCAATGAACGTAAGGCACAGCGGCAGCTTGTACTCTCGCGACACTTCGATGAGCTTCGTAATGGTGTGTATGTGGTCGATCGTGCTGAATCCTCTCCGAAATCCTGCTTGTTCGCATGGCTGTCCTTCGTCCAGCGTTCTACTAATCCTATTCAGGATGACTCGAGTGAACAGCTTGTAGACTACGGACAACAGGCAGATCGGGCGATAGTTGCCAATGTCGTGCACGTCTCCCTTCTTGTACAGCAAAACGGTCTTGCTGGTTTTCCACTGAGATGGAACCTTGCATTCGGACAGGTAGCGTGTGAAGAGCCGCGCCAGGGTGTTGATGAGCGCTGGCGGGAGGTTCTTCAGGTGTTCAGCTCTGATCCTGTCAGGACCGGGTGCTGTACGTTTCTTCACCGACGAGATGGCGTGTCGGATCTCGGAAGGGAGAACACAGGGAACGACGTATCCATCCTGCGGAAGATGGCATGGGGGCAGGTGGACGTGGCTATCGAAGAGATCGGAGTAGAAGTCGTGGATGACTTTCTCCATGGTCCTTCTGGAAGAGGTGATGGTTCCGTCAGGACGTCGGAGAGCGGTCATCTTGGTCTTGAAGTTGGCGAAGTTCCGGCGGGCATTGCGGATGCTCAGCCCTGCCTCTGCTGCTTCAGCCAACACTTCCGCCCTTCTCTCCTTGAGATCTTCCTTTATCGCCGCTCTGCATAGCTTTGCAAGCTCGGACGTCAGTTGGTAGTTGCCTGACGCTCGTGCTGCTCCACGCTGGCGTATCAGCTCGAGAGTTTCCGGAGACAGGCGTCTCTTGGTGGTCTTCAAGCTCTCGGCTCCCTTAGCACTATCGTGGAGATGGTGCACGAAGCGATCGTATTCCTCGTCGACGTTGTCCATGACGGCATCTTCCCAAAGGCCGACAAGAGAGGTGTAGAGATCCCAGTTGATGGTCGTTCTGGGATTCCTCTTCTTGGACTTCGCGGCCTTCTCTCCTCTCAGACACTCGTTGCGTCCGAGCCGCGTCCCATAACAGCTGTTCCGTCCCAGCCGCGTACCTATTAGGACCGTTGCGTCCCATCCGCGTACCTATTAGCCGCGTTGCGTACCAGCTCCGTCCCACAAAGGTAGTTTTCGTGGTGAGACCTTCTCTTGCGTCCCATCCTCGTCCCACAAGAGAAAGTTTCGGAAGTTACCGTCTCATCCGCGTCCCGTCTGCGCGTCCGGTCTGGCTTCTTGTGAACTGAACTCACCTCTAGCGGTTTCGGGTGTCCGACTGATGAGCAGCGGCTCGGAAGGCGGGGGGAGGGGGGGGGGGTCACCTTGTATGGCAGGCCTATACGTTCTGTTTTGCACGAAATTAACGATTCTACACAGAACTGCTATGTTCTACCCTAGGGTTGAACTGAGGTTGGCCATTTCCAATGTAGTTTGGCAATCATGTGTCTTCCTACCAAGACGGATAACCACTCAGTACCTAGAATATCAGCCGGTAACCTCAGATGTCCTCGGTGTAATACACGTGAATTTTCAGGATATCTACCACTATATAATTGAGTTAGCCTTCGATGACGTTTGAGTGGTCAAACCTGCGTGAGATACGCCTCCGCGCGGACAAAATGTGCCTTTCAACATGGGATGCTGCCGTAGCAGAGGAAGCGCGGCCTTTCTCACACAGCAGCCTTTGCGCGTTTCTGGGCGTTCTGATTCTGAATAAATGTCATCGACGTCTGCCGTAAGCATGGGAGGACCACTAATCGTAAGGGGTGGTGGAGAAGGGAAGTAAGGGGAGCCCCTAGCGTGGACCAGGAGAGTTACTAGGAAGGAAATGAACAACCTGGAGGAGGGGCCAGGACGGGGAATCCATCAAGAAGAGACCAGTAGGGGGTCAATAGTGGAAACAAGGAAGTGGGCCAGGAGTTGGGACCAGGAAGGTGGGGCAGGGAAGGGGGAAGACCAGTAAGGGTGGACCAACAATTAGACCCAGTAAGAAGAAACGGGCGAGGGGGAACCTGGCCTCCGGATTCGTAAGGCGCTTCAATGATATCCGGCAACACAAGCCGTTGGACATGCGGAGGAGCAACCTGAGTGCAGGAGTACTGCACAGCACAAGCCGATGGCGTTATTGGACAATCCAGAGAGTGTTTAAGACTAACGCACGGAAAACAACTTTATGCCATTAAAGTACGCAGCAGAACCTAGATGTTAGCGAATTTTAAGTTGTACAAAAACTACGCAATTGCGAGCATTTGTTATTACTAAGGTAAAGGATCCATCTAGCCGGGAGTTAGTTTTCATGTCGAAGTGATAGCGATATCTCAGATAGATTTTGATCTGAACAGCGTGCATACTTTATGCACGAGGAAACCTCGATCGACGAGGTTCGCACGTGGGTCGACAACTGCCGGCTTGGCGCGTGCTTTGACGTTTTCGTCATCTCCGGTGGCTCCGGAATTCGCCGTTAGAGCAACAGGACGTCGGTGCCAGCTCCACAGAGTATTATTGTGCGACAACAGTTTAATAGCACTTTCTTATAATGTTCTCTAGTGCTATACCACTAATACGGTTAATACTATTAAACACTCCAGCAAGTTCATTGTTTTCCAGTGTCTAGTACACGTATATTTTCACTTCATAGTGGACGTTTTTCGCTTTGAACCGGACATTTTTCATGTTAAACTAGACACTCACTTAATTTAAAATTGGAGAAGTGTAGAATTAACTTGGACATTTTGCTAATGAGTTGAGATGTCCATTATTTAACCTCAAGGAATTGTTTTTGATTGCTTCTAACGTGCTGGAAAACAATAAATTTGCCGGAGTGTTTCATAGTATTAACAGTATTAATGGTATAGCACTAGAGAACAACATAAGAAATTACTACTAAACTGTTGTCGCACAATAACGCTCAATGGAGCTGGTACCGACGTCATGTCGCTCTAACGGCGAATTCCTGAGCCACCGAGGCGACCAAAACGTCGAAGAACGCGTCAAGCCGGCAGCTGTTGGCCCACATGCGAACCTCGTCCGATACAAGAGCACATGGCACAGTGGGGAGCAATGAATCCGCGCGACCTCATCCGCATTTTGCGTCTCAGCCGCGTCCGACTAGCGTCCCGCCCGCGTTCCACTAGCGTCCCGTCCGCGTCCGACTAGCGTCCCGTCCGCGATGTAGGAAATTCACGAGACGGTAATGGGACGCGGCTCGGACGCGACAAGTGTCTGAGCTTGACGCGAAAAGCGGAACCTCGCGCGAAGGAGGCGGTGGTCCGATCCCGTGTAAAACTTGGGGACAACGGAGACATCGGTCAGGCAATACTTGCGATTGAAGATGATGTGGTCGATCTCGTTGTGGAACTGGCCACCGGGGGATTCCCAGGTCCATCGTAGGGAGGGAGGCTTCTGGAACTGCGAGTTTCCATGGATGGTCTTGGTCGACATGATAAACTCAGACAGCCTTTCACCTTGCTCGTTCCACTCCAAACCGTGGGTTCCGATGTGAAGTTCTTCCGGCGACCTTCGTGGCCCGATCTTGGCGTTGAAGTCGCCGACGATCACCTTGTAGAAGGTGTGATCTTCCTTATAGAACTTCTCCAGCTCCACGTAGAAGGCCTCGACGTCTTCGCCGTCGTAGTCGGATGTTGGGGCATACGCGACGAACACAGTCAAGGCTGGCACGGAGCCACATCGCTTCAGTCGCAGACGTCCGATTCGGCTTGTCAGATACTCGTACGAATCCATGTTCATGGCCAAGTGCGTGTTGACGAGGACACCAACGGCGCCTACTCCCCTGCTGTCGCATGTTCCGAGGAACAGTTCTTCTCCGGAGTCGTAGGCGGCGTGTAGGGGGTGGTGTCTTCTCGTCTCGGTCAGTCCGATGACGTCGTACTTGATCTTCCTGGCTTGCATCATCAGGTCCTCGACGGATGCTTCGGACGCAAGCGTGCGGGCGTTGTAAGTACAGATCGCCATCCTAGTCCTTCTCAGTTTGCGCAGCCTGGTTAGGCCCTGAGATTTTAGCAGCCTCTCCGTACTCGTCCTTCCCATCGCTGCAGAAATGGGGGCTCTTTCGGGGTCAGGGGAATGAGGCCCTTTAGTGCTGCTGTGTTTGACTGGAATACAACACGGGTAGCTAGTCAGGCTCTGTCGTGCGGGCGGGGTACTCCGGGCAGCCAGCCAGACTGCACGAAGGGACGGGGCGAGACTTAAGGCGGCCTCGAATCGCCTCACATGTACTCCCAGTCTACCGAGTGCAAGCTTTTGGCCGAGCCGACACAGTTACAATCCGCACAGTCACGGACACATCCACGCACACTGTGCACGAACATGCCGCTCCCACGCACAAGGAACGCATCGACCCGACACAGCAGGAGCAAGGAGTCCATCCCCTGCATCCCACCTGCGTCTCTGGGCAGTACACGGTCGCATTTGGTTCGCGTTTAGTTCCCCTATCCACCACCCGGGGACGCGCCACGTGGCCCTGCGACAAGCGGCCCGAGATCCCTCTTAACAAGAGAGCCCGAAGGCTCTCTATCGAGGGAGATCCGTGGTCGAGGGAGATCCGTGGAAGAGCAGTATAAGCATTTATAATTGTTTATTGATTCACTTTATACGTGAAGAGTCAAGCAAAGGTAAAGTCAAAGGGTAGGCAAAAAATGACAAAGGAAGAAATAAATGGGAGAACCAATAACATTCACAAACAACGTGAACAAATGACGCAGACGAAGAGTAAACTGCGTCGTTTATTCACCTTGTTTCTAAATGTCATTGGTTCTCCCATTTGTTCTTTCCTTTTTCCTTTTTTTTTGCTTACTCTTTGGCTTTACCTTTGCTTGACTCTTCACGCACAAAGTGATGGTTCAACTCTGGTTGATTTTTGCGACACATCGATCAGAAAAGAAACACTCCAGGCCCACATAGACACATTTCAGAATCTCTAAGTACATACCAAGAATTCCCAGAGATGCCGGCATTATGGCGTTGTGGTGCGGGCAGCCGCTTCGACGGTCCAATGCGAGAGATTGTCTGGTCAGGGCAATAATTTTTCTCGATGACGGTAGGCCATGAAAATTTGCTCTATATATCTTTTAGCTGCGGCTATTATACAGCAAAAATCATGTTTTTCTGCAGCGATCTTCAAAATGATTGCCCTAATCATAGTGGGGGTCGAGATTTGCATAGTTTTTCGCCTATTTTTCCGGAATTGCTTGACATAAAGAAGATCAATTCTGAGAAGCGCGACTTTTTCACCGCATGTTGAACTAATTTTGAATTCGTGCCTATTACACTTGTTAGTTTCTTGACCAAATTAATTGCATATATAGAGATCGTATGCCTATCAAAATGACGCTAATTCCTAGTACTGCAAGCTGTTTTTATTCCAAGAGACGCGGACAGAAGCTGCTTCCATGAGGATCCGACACCGGTTGAAACGCTGGTTTCTCCTCCTTTCGCCCTCAGTAATCATTCCGTATGTCCCGTCTTCTATTAGCGGAATTCGTTTAATTTTGCTAAGCAACAAAGATTAGAAGATCGTCACTCGGAGACCCCTTATCCCAGTACATAAGGCCTGCGGGTCTCTCTTGGTTGCCACTTTTCGGGATGCCATTTTGTGGAGTATTCGAATCACTGCATCCCAACTTGTCCGCAACGGCTAGGTAGAGGAATATGGAATTGTTTAGGTATGCGAACGAGAAACGTCGGTATTCGGTATCAAGCGCCTGCGGCTGTCAGGAAATCTCGTTAGGACATGCTTGGAAGTCACATTTTCAGAAGCTGGCCGAATGAGGTAGCGTCACCTCTGGGTTTGTCAGTTTTGCGATCGCCGATCGCATAATTGATGTCGAGGGCAGTTTGTCTCACGGAAGTACCCTGGCGAACTTCGCGGTAGATACGCAGACGAGTGGCGTACGGTAGTGACCGCGAAATCCGTAGCGATGTCCTTCCATGCCATGCCTGGCACCATGTGGTCACACAACATCTACCAGTACACTACGGGCAATACTTGCTACTGCGCCCAACCGCCAATAACAAATAGAAGTGAAAGGTGCCTATTGATGACGACCCAGCGAATATTGAGTGATGCAAATCGCTGCGTACTCTTCGCCGTTTAAGACTAACAAACGATGGCAACAATGACATGATGCAGCTCGTGACAGCGACATGCGCGCAGTAGAGTCTCTGGATAGCCGTGGAGACTGCGCTCGACACTCCGATCTTTCGTCTCTCACTTGGGTGGGCCCGCATCACGTCATCACTAAAACTCTCGATGGTGCTGAGGGCGATGGGATTATGAGAAGGCAAACACTATCAGATTTCCGACTCAGCTGGCCGCGAGTATTGAGCCAAAAACGGAATGCGACTGGTGGTACGCAGCAGGAAGAGGGAAGCGCAGGAGAATCATTCTCAGTGAAGCGCAAAACAAAGAGCAGACAACGATCCATGGAGTCTCCCGGGTTCTACGGATTAGAAGACGCACGTGCTCGCATCTACCGCGATCGATTTGGATAACAAATCTACGACGGCTTGACATCAACGAGGTTGTCTACGACATTAGTTTGCCATCCTCCTAGGTACCTTCGCTCACTAGTAATGCAGCAGAGAACTATTTTCGTGACCTCTGCTGGCCAAGGGTTTCTTCGACGGCGGTTCCCCGGTTGCCAACAGAAACCTGTGCACATTCCTGCGGTGCAATACGGCCGTCATCGTGGATAGTTCCTAGGTTCCACTCATCTCTGTCCTGATAGCAACGTTAATAGAAATATCAAATGCGCTCAAAGCACCACATGTAAAAGTTCTCGCCATGTGTTCTTCAAGAACACAACTTGCATGAAATCGACAATGGCTGAAGGAGCGATTTGCTCTTAATTCGGCCGGAAACGCTATGAAGAAATCTACGACTGACCAGCAAAAGCAGGCCAGAAACACTGCAGGAAGTGTGGTTCTGCCCGAATGACCCACTTAAATACTAGGTATTCGAAAAACTTTCATCCAGTTTCAAATACATAGTTGAATTCGAATCTTCGAAAAATCGAATTTTTCGGATGTGCTCACACGTCCCTATCGAGAACGCGGTCGTCGAACACACGAAAGCGGTGAGCATTCGAAACTATTGGAATATTCGAAAATTTTGTGACGGCTTAAATGTAGCAGAAATCTGCCTCCTTTCCACCCACCTCATTTCCATCCACAGAATTTCTGTTGACTTAAAAAATGAAATTGGACATTTAATATCCTTCTGTAGAATGAGAATGGGGAAGTAATCCATGGATTGTGCACAAGATATGCTTCATCGATGAAGCATGTTCGATATCCGCAAATCAAGAACAGTCCCTATCGAGAGCGCGGCCCACCATAATGTCAGTAGAGTTCTACGATCTCCCGCAGGGCTAAATGCTTGCAGTTAACGGATTTATTTCTGTGTAATCCCGAAACGATTCAGAGAGAGCAGAATGATGAAATCTTAGAAGGTGTAAGAGAATTCCGTGCGTCGCCACTGCACACTACGCCTTCACGCTATAACCAAAGATTCCCTGGGCGCATATGTAGAACAATGGTACCACGCCGACTTTGAAAGTACTGGGATCGACAAGCTCAGGCGCGCCTGCGCCTGGTCTGGCTGATGACTGGTCTGGCTACGGAGGCCCCGCAACCAGGTATCTTGTACAGAGGGCCAAAGATATGCGTGCGTTGAGGTTCTGTTGAATTACCAGAGGAAACGCCGTCATAAGTGGACAAACTCCCAAAATATCACCTATCGGTGACACCAGAATTACTCTCGCTACCGCCTGGAACCATCATTCTTAACAGACACCCGGAGAGCTGGAGCCAGCCCGATCAATTCGGGTTCGACTGAGTGCGGAAGCGAGCCAGTTTCTCCGTCAAGTAATGGGGTTGAAGAGAGCGTCGGAGCTCAGTATCGAAGATGAGGGTGACCGCATCGTGTGCATGATGGGCTCTGCTGACTCTTCCGCCGGCGTGCTATAATAATGAAGCCGTAGCTCTTTACTAAATGGGAGGAATGGCGCGCTAATTCAATCAGCAGAGTGGCTGCCGTCCGTCCCCCTGGAGGAAGCTTCAAACTTCAGGCACAGCGCGATCCCCATTTTCACATCTGCTTTTACAGGGAATCCCCTAAGTGCGACAACAAAAACATGATCTCACAAAGTCGGCTAGAATGGATAAAATTTGATGCAATTTAAAAGACCATTTGCTCATCATAGATCACAGCGGAGTAGTATTACTCCAAAACCCTCACCCCTGACTCAATGAGAGTCTTCGAATCTTGTGGGTAGCCTTGCAGGCACGGAATTTTATTCCCCAGTTTTTTCTCTAGGAGGACTCCTCGAGTCATTGAGGACGCGTTTAAATGTTCGTCGGTTCTAGCAGAATGTCATGCCACGAAACGTTTTTCTACATGCCACATCGGATCTATTCTAGTCCGGGGGAGGGGGGGGCACATAACTGAAAAGTAAGCAACAAAATAAATTGAGACCTAACCAGCGGCTCCTAGAGAACGAGTAGGAACCTAAAACAAACCAAAAACGAGCGAACAAACAAAAAAAATAAAAAATCGCCGCGGTTTACAACCGTATCGGCGGGCAAAGAGCGACGGAATGGAGGCATGCGGCGTGCTGACCGCCGCCTGACATGTTGTAACCAGGATACAACATGGTGTGGAGGGCACACAACTTTGCCTGCTTACAACCGCAACAAATGCTTTTTTTTTCGTTTTTTTTCCTCGTAACTTTTCTTGTTTAGGTTCCATGTCGTTCTGTGGAGGCCGCTCCGTAAGTCTTAAGTGGATTTGTTACATATAATACTTTTTGGTTATGTGGCCCCCGGACTAGGATAGATCCGCCACATCTCGAAGGGCAAATTTTTAAGAGTTACAAAAGCCACGTAAAAGCTTAAAAATGGAAACCCACAAGAAGAATAATGCTATATTACAGTTAAGAGTGTCTTATCAGATTTGCTTCGGATAGGAGCTCGTTTTCGGCGCTTGATCCTGATGAGGTGCAACCAGTGGCTCAGAAAATGCGCTGTCTCCAGATAATGGAGTCTCAAAGTGGATTGAGAGACAAGGTGGAAGCGAGCTGGCTGGCTGTTACGGGTCAACCATAATAGAATAGAAGAACGAGAACAGCAGAGCATTCGCGACCTGAACGCCCCGTAACTCAGGAATTCACAAGACCTCGCCCATGATGGCGCAAGTCCGACGTTGGGGCAAAATACGCGGATCCGTTCCTATCATCCAGTTGCGACATGTGACGCGAACACTGCGACAAACGAGGGCTTATGTTCATTGAGAACGCAACTACTAAGAAACGAGTTTTTGGCCCGGATACCCTAAGCCATGCTGAATCGTAGGAAGTCCAATATTTCTTTACCAAGGCGATTTTCCATGTGTTTCGTGAGCTTCATCTATATTCTGGAAGAGCTTTAGGTTAAAAGCCTCCTTGACAGGCTTCATATTATAACAACATTGCAACAACGTAACAAAGATCCCACGGCACAATGTATCCTCTACACCTGCCGCTCTAGATTTAAAACAAACATGTAAAGCACTGTTTCGACACTTCTTCTGCGACACTTATTAATTTATTAGCTTACTTATTTATTATTTTACACGTCAAGAAGACGTGCTCCAAGTTCGGGAGAAAAGAAAGAGAAGCAACTATGCGCAGAACAAGAAAATAAACAAAACAGAGATAGTAAAAACAACAACAGTAACAAAAAACGGCGGGGCGCCTCTTCAGTAACCATGAAGAAAATGCGTAGGAGACTTATGCAAGCCTACATAGGCAAGAGATTTTGTTCCGAATGTATTGTGAAGGAATCGTGGTGTAATCAAAACCTTGTACAGTAAGTCCCTTCAGCTTAACCGTGCCCATCCATGTTGATATGAGCTGTTAACTCATCCCGCAATTACGGGTGAGTGCTGATAGGTCATTGCAACCAGGGTATCGCTGACGTGGAGTGCGATCAAACAGCGCTGGGGTGTATGACAGTGAGTTAGCATTCTGTTCGGAAAGTAGAGTGGTGGGTCCGAGTCCGGCCTGGCGCAAAAGCTCTAATCGCAAAGAAACAGGCACGCCCACATTACGGTTCTACCACAGAGAAGCTTCATGGGACGAATAAAGCAGCGACTATGTATATCGGATGCTGAACACTGTTGCTCGAATGGAAGAACTAATTGTTTCGCTATTATTTCGAATGATCGAACATCGGATAGTCCACTATTTCGTTTATTTGAAGCAACAGCAATAAGCAGAAATCTTATTGAAAAGTAGTTGGAAATTAGGTTCAGTTCGGCTATAACGAACAACAATGCCCCTTGCCTAGTAAAGTCACTCGACCTCTTTGTCTAATTAAAGAATGAGCACTAACAAACACAACATTTTTAAAGGAAATAACTAAATCAACACAAGCAAGCGAGTGTTTACAAAACAAACAGAAATTATTGTAGACCGAAAGCATGCCCAGAAGGGATTGAAAAACGACTCTCCTTCTACGGGATGCCATGGAGACGAATTGAATGCATATTTGGCTATACAATGACTTGCGGTTGCCATTCAATGAACAAGTGAGGGCTTTATCCTTCCCAGACAAGTCTGGCTATAATTCACCGACACCGGAGGGATGTGAGACTAGCTTGGCCTGGGCGGGAAATCCAAACCAAGAACCTGGTGACAGGTGCATGCGACAGACGGCACCTCTTCCAACTGCGCCACACGCGCCCGGTGTTAGCCATTAACCAAGATGCTAAGATATTTAAATAGTCAGAAAATATTCAAATACACCACCGCGCATATGATTTGGTCATTTGCAGAAAAGAACGCTTTGGAGCGTTCTAAAGCGGCTTTTTAAATAACTTTTTTTAAGTCAAGCACTTGTGGAATGGAGCATATACTTGAGCTCAGCAGCTCGATCTCTATCTTTTGACATATAAATCATGAGAGTTGAACAAGGCATATAGGCCGGACATGATTAATCGAATGGGAGCGACAGCCTGTAGAGTGAGCGTTTGGGGAGTTTTATCGGAAATTCCAAGTCGCCGTACTCAGAAACTGCTCTAACGCTGTCCAGATTGCTTTGGAGTGCGCTGTGAACAATGCATATAGAATCGAACCTATCAATCGATTGGGCGCACGGCCTGTAGAGTGAGCGAGTGGGAATTTCCGATAAAACTCCCCAAATGCTCATTCTACAGGCTGTAGCGACCACTCGATTGATTATGCCCGACTTATATGTCTTGTTCAACTCTCATGATTTATATTTCAAAAGATAGAGCTCGAGCTGCTGAGCTCAAGTATATGCTTCATTCTACAAGTGCTTGATTTAAAAAAAAGGTTATTTAAAAAGCATCTTTAGAACGTTCCAAAGCGTTCTTTTCGGCAATTGACCAAATCGTAGGCCCGGTACTGCAATGTTAGCATGCCACTAAGATACTATGGAGCATTTACAGTTTCACGGGCCTCTACCGTGACGAGGAAAATTGGTCCGTAAAAGTCTACACGAGTTTTCTATTTTTAAAATTAGCACTACTATTAGTAAATAAAATTTGAAATTAAGCTTAACTAGGCAGATAGATACTTAAATCACCTCCCAGTAGTCATCTATTCCCTCTTTCGATACTGAAATGAGAATCGCTGGTTTTTTTTATTTATTTATAGTCTTCCGACATCGAATTAATATTCATAAACCGGATTTATCAATTATTCAATTATGGGATTCAATTATATGGAAAAAAATTCGAAAAGACCATTCAAATAATTATTGGAATACATTCGCTCAAACGCAACTGTACCTTGTATGTACATACCTGCGAAATCAGCCCCCAAAAGCTTTCGAAGCATTTTTTAGATTTCTTGTTTTGCGAGGACATTCTCCTTCGCCGCTTTACTTTCGCTCTATGTTTCTAAACAGCATTCCTGAAAAGAAAGAAAAAGCAGTGCTTGATCTGAAGAATGAACATGCTACGGCCTACGCCGGTTTCCACATAACATTTGTCAGCTGGCCATGTTATAGACAACATACATATTCATGTCTCCCGTTGCCCTCGCCTTCCTCAATTAGCGTTGGTTAGGTCCGACTACACACATATGTTTGCGCACGAAACTTCCTGGAATCCATTTCAAGGTGGAAGAGATCGTAGAATGACTTGACGATCTAGAATCTAGACCGTCAGTCATTTCGTGACGCTGATTTGGTTGTACATCTTTTCTTCATGCTGTCTAAACGGCATTCAAATTGGACATACAATGCTACTAGATTGGACGGAAAGTTCTGGCGGCTTTCGTGCAACCGCTTTTCGCTCGCCTATTACTGAATCAATACTGAATTTACTTCCATTTTTATATAACGTCTAATACGCTCTATATGATGGAATAATTTTGTTTTTCACCTATGCTTAATAACAGTGTTACTTCGAAAACTTACTGAAGTATGTCCAAAGGGCAATTCCGAACGATATTTTAATTCAATTTCAAATTGGGCCAATCCGCCGTCGAAACAACCCAACAAATCAGCTATGTGTGGGAACCGAATAGTGCTGGAGAAAAGGCTGCGCTACGGTGGTTCGAGAAATTCTGTTCTGGAAACCTCAACTTTGAAGAAGCACCTGAAGCGGCAGACCTACAACAATCCAAAACGACCAGTTGAAGGAATTTGTGGAAACTAACCCATGGCAAACAGTCCGTGAGATTGTGGAAGGTCTAGGAGTCAGTAAATCTGGTGTTGCAGATGGTTTGAATTGCCCCGGAGAGGCAAAAAAGCTCGAAAATGCTCCATAATTTGAGTAATCGTCAGATATCGTCGCATTTCGAAATCTGTTCTTCTTTACTCCTCCGGAACCAAAACTACCCATTTTTGGATGGAATGACAAGTGATGAGAAGTGGGTTCTCTACGATAACCGAAGACCGACAGTGAGTTGATGTCGACGAACCTCTCGGGAACTTCCCACTACAGTGACGTGACGAAATCGACGACATGTACTGAAAATTGCGTGCGCGGCAGCCGGCACTGTTCAAGAGAAAGGCCCCTTCTTCTGCACGACAACGCCCACCCATTCTAACTTTCAGAACTTCTCCGCTGGTAGAACCTTCGCAAATCAGGACCAAAAGCAGCTTTTCCTGGATTTGTCATCCCCATTGCACCTCGACCACCCAGCTTTTCGCTGATGGAATTGTTCAACTAGCTCACATTAGAAAGGGCGCGCAGATTTGACTTATTCCAACTGAATACGCTCAGTATGAAGAAACTTACAATCATCTGAAGTGGACCAGTCAAAACCTACAGAACTTTCCGACCAACCTACTATTTATGGGGAGTACGAGGAACATATCAGAGAGAGAGGGAGGGAGAGAGAGCAGAATCTTTTTTTTTGTTAGCCGTGTTACCCTCTGCATTAATCTACTCTAATGTTACGTGACTCAAAAAGTTTGTACAGCAAAAAGAATGTTGACTGGTGATGAAAGAACTATTCAAAATAGTAATAGACCCCGATTAGTAAAAATCCATGTAGGGAATTTGCAAAATCAATTACAAATAGAAGGGATCGTCATCAAATACAAATAGCAGCAATCGTCAAGGCAGATCACTTCGGACTGTTAGAGCTTTTCCTTTATACTGGATAGTTCTCATCTCTTTGCACTCCACTTTTTCATCGCTTCCTATTGGAAATGGGGCAAAAGTCTAGCGGGTGCTAGCTCCGGTGATCCGAAGAACTTGAATCATCTGACGACGTGCTTGTTCCCAAAATAGTTGCTGCATTTAGGCATCGATAACGCGAGGCATACGCCGTGGACGCTGGGAAAGCCACGAGCGGTCGGCGGCCTTGCGACCGTTCTCAGGCGACGTGTCAACAACTCATTCATTACCGCTGCAGACGAGAGCGACGCCGTTTAAGGGCTCGTTTCCTGATGGGGCTCTCATCTGCCCCCGGCGGTCGTTTACTCCTCTCGTCGCTGACATCGTAGCGACAGGCGCACGTGCAGTGACGCCTTCCGGGGATCGCTGTGCTCACAGTCAAGAGCCGCGACGCCTCGTGCAACTTGTCGCACATCCTCCGGTGCCATGCACACGGTTCACAGGGTAAGGGAGCAGGATAAGGGCATTCACGCCACAGCGCAGATATCCTTCTGAAGCTGCGCTCATTAAAAGGAAATGCCGCAGCGGAAAAGGCGCGCACTAAAGACCACGTCCAGCACGCCTGAAATAATTCGTACTCGTCACATTAAGCATTAAGAAAACAAGATACACGAAATAACGTGGTCCCTTTTCGTGATTTCGCTCCATTTCTGAAAATGCTTTTCTAACCGACAACTTCTTCAGTGTTGGTACCGTTTCGTAGTGAGGACCATTGTCCTGCGCTCGATCACGACTCCACTCCTGCTACTTTCATATCCGCGTCTACCGCGTCAGACTAGTGCTGCTTCTGGCGCCCTCTAGGCAGCTTTCTAGACAGTTCGAAGGCCTATGTATGTATCTTGCAAACACTGCTTTCTTTCCCACGAAGAACACAGACGCGCTTCATGCATTTTGTCAGGAATCGGTGCGACACCGAACTTCAGCCGGATCGCATCGTCCATCTTCCAGATGCTGAGGTGCGTTGCAATTTCCTTGGTCGCAGGACAACACTCGGCGCCGTTCACTGCTACTGTTCGGACTGCGGCTCTATGAATTTTTCACGTAAAGCGCTCGGTTATATTTCTATCGCTGACTACACCCTTTGGACCAAGCTACATTCAAGCGTGCGTTCACTTCAACCGTCAGGCCTTCGCCAGACGGTTGTCGATCCTACGTATCTGAAAACCGAAGTGCGTGCAAGCTCAGTGCCGCTAATCTTAATAGAGCCAGACTCGTATCCGCCAGTCATTAGTTACTCAGTCTTCTTGTCGTTCCGTTTGGTCCCGAAAACATTACTAGGCGGTTGTCTCAAGCTCGTAAATGTCGCTCGAAATAAACTTTGTCTTCGCAAGCAAGCCTCACCTCGTCAGCACAAAACAACGTCCATGAAATAGGCTTCTGAATATCTCGCGTAATGCATCCATGACGACAAAAAAGAGGACTGGGAAAGCATAGAACCTTGGTGCACCCCTAGAGATATGGAAAAATCCACCGAGGTTTCCGCCACAGGTTGCTCTCGACTGTTCGGACAAGAGTAGAGCACTCGTACCCAACCTTTAAGTTCCCCAGATGACACTGCGTTGTCACGAAACGTGCCATGTAATCTCAGCCGGTACGCGTTTGAAGGCCTTATCACAGTCGAGAAAGACGTTGTGTAACGGTTTCTGTTCCTCTCTGTGTCTATGCTTGTCCACCGGGAGGTGCGCGGCGTGTATAGCTCCAACAGCGCCACAACAAGCAGCGAAGTCGCGCTGGTTGTTGGAAAGCTGGACGATTTTTTCACAAATTCGCCTCTCGAGGATTCGCTCGAAGACCTTCATGCTGTGCGAAGGCAAGCGAGGGCTAGACATTCAGCAGGATACCAGAACTTCGGCCTCCATAGATCGTCTGCCAGGTCATCGGAGCCTGCAGAGAAATGACCTCTTCTTCGCTCCCGTGCTTCTACCAACTAGTTCGAGCGGCTCGTAAGGGACGGATACCCGAATGCCTTGAATCTGATCATTAATTTCTCACCAAGTCAGGCGGCATGGGATGTTAGGCCCCTAGGCAGGCCTGTCACAACAGCCTGCTGCCTAGAATCTAGTGTCGGTGTTCAGCTTCGCGAGCAAAAGCGAGCAGTTCCCAGTGGCACTCTGTGGAGGATCGCACATCACCGCCAGACCGGAAACTTTGTTACGAGTAAACTTTGCATCCAACCTGGTGTGAAAGTTGACGATTTTATGGCAAAAATCAGGAAAGTAGAATAGAGTATTAGAAGTCAAGATAACATCGCTGCTGTCAATTCAAAACGAAGCGTTATTCTGTTAGCAGTAATATTAGGTACACAATACGGGTACCCCACTGAATGGAATTTCTGCTACTTTTAGGTAACTATGACAACTGCACTTTCTCTGCTAAAGCAGTGAAGCTGAAGGCTAAAGAATGAACACTAATCGCCGTTCTTCAGTGATTCTGATGTTTATCCCAAAGATTAATGGATTTGCCCTTCACAGTGAGACTTGAGGCGTTGCGCTCCAGGGTGCGGTGAAAAAGCCCTGAAGTGAAGGCCCCTGTGTGGAACACATTTTCACGCCAAAGCACTCGAGTACTGAACGTTCTGCAGAATTCCAATTAGTATTGCGGGACTCTTGTAGGACTGAAACGCTCGAGGGACTGCCGTGATCGAGAAAACAGTGGAGCAAAAGGGAAGTTATGTATTGCTTACGTTCTTCGTCTAGGTGTGTAAATTGCTTACCAGTGTCGTATCTAACGAAGACGTGTGGTTCTTGTAGGGACCTATAATAATATGTAGGTTTTGTAAAAAAAAAATCTAGCAGCTTCATGCACGATACCCAGTGCTGTGTTCAAAAAAGCCATCGGATAATTTTTTTGTGCGGCAATCCTAAATAGCTAAACGACCAGGACTCCAAATGTGAGGGAGTGCGGCGAAATCAGTTTACTGAGTTTGCTCACCAGAGGTAGGGCACAATCTGAAAAGATTGAGATGGAGAATCTTGGAAGAAAACAAAGTTTAATTTGGGAAATGGTTTTTTGAACACAGCACTGGGTATAGTACATAAAGCTTCCCGCATCGTTAACAGAATCTACACACTAAGTCATGACAAAAACTATACGTCTTTGTTAAACGCGACATTGTATAGAACTATCTTTTCAAAAACGAACGAATGTGACCTCAAAGAGTACTTGCTCTCTTTGATGCTAAATCTGCCTCTCGTGTCTTGAGTTATTTCAGATCAATAGACTTTCAAGGAACTGGAACCTAACCATGACCCATTCTGCAAGATATGGGCCAAACAGCTTCTTTTAACATTGAGTGAAAAGGCGAACTTTGGGCCCAACTCCGATTTCTGGAATGTAGTCTGCGAAACTGCTAGAAATTTTCTTGCAATACATGTGTTATTTGAGGTGTAGAAATGTTGGTTTGGCCCAGCTAAAATGAGAATATGCTAAAACTTCAGAAGCCTTCACAAATGTTCTCAAGATCCATCACATACATACATATGTGCTTCAATTCTCCTACTTTCTCTTCTATTTTCACTCTAGATGGATAAAGATCACTCTCACAGTTTCTCCCCGTCAGATCACATCTACACACAACAACTGTAACAAGAACAAACGCCAAAGAAAGGAATAGGGATAAAGGGGGAAGGAAGGCGTTAATCAATCCGCTTGTGGGTGCGCCACGCATCCTGCTTCTGCGGGATGTCTTGGAGACAGTATGAATGCGTATATATGGCTACGCAATGAGTTCAAGTGACCAATCGATGTACTAATCAGGGTTTTCTCTTTTCCAGACAAGTCTGGCACCTTTTCGTCACATCATTTAAATCACAGGGTTACTGCACATTCGCTTTGAACTGTTTGCTTAAAATTTTCTGGTCAACCTCGACACTTCTCCATCGAAGGTTATCACCTTACAAATAAAAAAGCTCTTTGCACACAAGCAGTGTACGATCTAAGAAACTCGGGATAATTTCACTTTTCTAAAGTCTGCTTTTAATTTCATTGCAAATTTTTCAATCGCATACACAAACATTTCCAAGAAAGTGAATGCAGAATTGTTGTTATTCTACCTGCAGCCTATTTTTATATCACTTTAAAGCAAAATAATTCATCGTATGCTGCACAAGTAGATTGCGCCATACACTCATCTTCGGTTCGTCACGGCCTCTGCTTTGTTGATAGTCGACGTTCTGCCTCCAAGGATTACGCAGCATTCACGAGCGGTACAAAGGAAAGGGTTGCAAAAACGCGCAATTCTCCTCCGTGGAGCTTGTACCCTCCAAACGGCATCTGTATTGTAAATCAGGTAAATATAGTAACGTGCTGAAGTTGTCCATGACACCACCTGTCCTCATGACACAACAAAAAATCTCCCCTTTTGTGCTCCCCGAAATATGTCTGGAAGCTATTACTAAAGAACGGAATTCTATTGAAGCAATTTCGCAATTTCAGGAATGCCACTCACCGTCCATTATCAATGCAGTATGAACACTACCTTGTCAAAACAGTGAGAAATGCAAAAGAAATGTTGGAGAACCCTTTCAGAGCGACTTCAGAGATGCTTTTCAAAGCGTAAGCGTCTGCATTCATTTCATAGTGCACGCTAAGCAATCAATGTGCGCTGCACAACGATGCGTCTTACTAGCTCATGGCCGGGACATGTGGAACAATATTACTTCTGTTATAATAATAATAGTCAAATAAAAGAAGAAAAAGTGCAATAGTCGCGACTGGGCGACTTTTCAAACAACCACTACTTCCATCCTTCCGAAGGTGAACGCCTTAGGAGCTTTCATGAGGAAAACTCAAAGATACGAAGTAGAAGTAGAGACTGAGTTGCACTTACTAGCTCAATACGAGGAAGATTCTGAAGTGCTCTCACATATGCATAATAAAGCCGATTCACCGACTGCAGCCGAGAACGTGAATGCAAAGTACTGATTGAGTCAAATTCAATCGTGTTTGCGGAAGCACGGCATGAATCTCTGAGCTATGAAAAAGCCAATGACGTTGCTCACGAAACTCAGCTTCAAGAACAAGGATCAGAATGAAACGCGTCGACTGCATCCAGCAACCACGAAGCCTCACTAGATCTCATCAGAGAAGCATAAAATTTTGATTTCTATAGCAACGAGGCAAGGGCACTTCACCTTTTTGCTCCAGATCGTCTAACTGCTTATAACTCATTTCGTTCTAATCGGCTCGTCGTTCGGAGCAAAAAGCCAGGCGACCACGTGACGACGAATCGACGAATGGCTTTACTTTCACGACAGGAAAGAAAGGGAAAGCATCAATGACGTCGTCGAGAATTTTTCTTGAAGATCTCGTCCAATATATATATATATATATATATTCTACTTCGATATTTTATTTATTAACAGTATGATCCACTTTATTTCTCACCTCGCGTCGAGGCACCTGCTGTTTTTGCGCCGGTTTTTATACAAGCACCAGCAGTCAGCAGGCCTGACGACGGTGTGACTACTGGTTGAGTCCTAGCTCCAGTAAGGGCACCACAATGTTCACGCGACTCCCACATCAAACGGTCGAGCCGGAAATTGGCCAAAATCGATCCATAAAGTTCACGCGACCTACTCGGTCGGTCAAACGATGGTACAGACGACCGCTCGGTCGTGTGCATAGAGTGCTGGGACAATGAAAGTGATGCGCCTCTTTCCCCCCACCCCCCTGAGTTGAAGTTGAACAGCAATATTTAGCTGCGGGGGATCATACAATTTCCTTACTACTAGCAATCGGACCACGCTTTAGACCGGATGTCTAGCGTTGGATTCATTTTTCACATTTTTTTAAAATTTAAAAACAAACTAACAACATTTTGAGGACTAGCTGTTTTCATAAATTTTTGTTTCTTTGTTGTTGGTTTTTGTTAGGGCAGCGAATCTACGGATATTTTCATGAACAGCGACAAATTTAACAATTAATCTGCTGGAAATGGCACCACAGATAAGGAAGACAGCCTTATTTCTACTGACATCATTTGCAGACAGAACTGTTGTGTTCCTTCTATACAACTGAGACCTTCTGTCGTGCTTATTTCCGCTCCTATCATCGTCATCAGGAGTTTTTGCTTGTTGTATCAATCCGATCATGTGAATTAATACATGTAGTAACCGAAAAATAAGAGTTGATGGCAGGTGTCTTCCCTGCTTTAATTCCCTGCTTCAAAGACACTGGGATCCAGCGAAGTGCGGGGAGCACATTACCTCTGAAACTGCTCCACCGCTTCAAAGACACTGCATAGGATCGCTGTTGGATTATGAGCAAGATACACATGTTTCGCTTTGCTGAGGCCCGTGGTGTTCCATCTCATTTTTTGCCTCGCATAGAAGAGTTCTACTGGTGAACTCTCTCGAGTGAATCTTTCGAATGGCATCCCTTCGCGTTTTGTTGCAGTTTTCCAACAGCAGCAATCACAAAAACTAAAGGAATAGAACATAAAAAGATGGTTTTCAGTTGTTGCACCTCTGCTGCATCTCCACATATCGCCCTTCTCTATCAATTTGGGCGAACGAGACATTATGAAGGAATCCGTGAAAGCACTTACTTCCCGTTCTCAGAATTTTCTGGCGCCACAAGAACGCAACAGGCTGAAAAGCATAGTTGAGGACGTGAGACGTTGCACTGATAGCATATTAAAAAATCATAGATCCACTTTTGCCGCTCTCACTCACTGCCTTTACAGCTTCCATATTGAGTAAAAACCATTAATTATTTCCAAACTGCGAGGAAACCGAATGCAAAATAACGCTGTCAAAGTATTCGCTTTTCATTTTTCATTGAAAGCAATAGCAATTTCAGCTATTAACGACATATAACTTCCGTAAATTTCAACAACTATAGTGCATTGATAGTTTTTCAAGCAATGCTATCGCGCTGTTGCATAGCTAGAAGGCATTAAGGATGGAACGATGCCTAAAAAAACATTTATGAATCGAAGGTAACGTGGAGCTGTTTGAAAAGAAGTTGTAAGGAAACTCGAAACAGGTTCCTGGAGTATGTCCGTCAGACCTTCACTACTGATACACCTAGAAAAGGGATCGTTCGAGCTCAGTCAGTTGTTTAAATACCAGTTCAGATCTCATGAATGTGGCAGCGATTTCAAACCGAGCCAAGACGACGCAGGAATAGCATTGCAAAAGACTACAACAAGTGGTTCTTAATATATTACAAACAATGCCGTTTGAAGGCTTCCCTTGCGTTACAGAACAAGTTTTTCTTTTTACGAGACTGAGATTTAGTGGGACTTGCTTCCAGACGAAGATGGACGATAATCATTGTGTTAAGCATAGCTCTTAAATAGAGGACAAAGCTAATGTCGTTACCGCGAATCTCCTACACAAAATGTTACTTATCTCAATACGTGGATGAGCTCTGGGGAAACAAACGAGCGCAGCTAATCGCAGAACGCCTCTATCAAGCAGCTTCCACCGGGTTGATGCCAGTGCATCTTCGAAATCGAAAACCGCCATCACAAGTAGTGTGTCCCTTGGGGAAGGGCGAAAAGCGGAGGACACGAGGAGCAAAGTACAGTCGTCGAATCTCTCGTGGTGTTAGCCATCAATGCGTAGCTGCGAACACTCACATGACGTCAAATGGGGTACATTCTTCTTGGAGATTACCATAGGCAAATGTGAACTAATTCCAATAATTAACATTCAAATCGCCCTCTCGACCTCCCGTATAAATAGAATGCGTGGCGTCTCTCAAACGGGATTGAATAACACCAAGGGTGTAGCCGACGATACCATCAAACGCAACGACGATGAATGTCTCGATCACTTCAACGATACTACACTCCATGATGAAGCCTAAAGCGATTCATCGCCACGATGCCATTCATAAGCGATCCATCAGAGCTTCCGAGGACTCTCTCACTCGCACACTCAAGACTCGGTTCCCAGATTAGGAGGCTCCAACAAAGTCCTGCTTATCTGAAAAAGTATAATCCTGCCATCATAAATCTACATCAGCTCGGCTTTTCGAAGAGGTCCTATCGAGTGATCTCTCAAAGCCCTCACACCACCTTTCACATCATGGAGTGGTGAAACAAAAACAAGGAAACAACATAAAAATCAAATGTGCCTATGACGGCTTTGTTAAGCTTGCAGGACGACCTAACCTCAACGAGATACTCTATGGCAGAACAGCTCTCATACCTGATCAAAAATCTTAATTTTCAAGGTATCGTAAAAGCCTTCTCAGTGCTCGGATTAAACGCCGAATATACTCATTTCCTCTGAGAGGTTCTTCAAGACCACTCATGAGCAACAACGTCACCACCTGCAGGTTCACTCGCCTATGTACTTCTTGTGGAATCGTGAGCTCCCCTTTTCTTTTGACAGGAACCGTTCACTACCATCTCACGATTACGGCAACTCATATCGGTTATTACATAAATAAATAAATAAATATATATATATATATATATAATTTATTTAGGTGTCCGGAACGGAGTTTTGAGAAAAGTCAGAACTTTTATTGTATTCAAGCTGCAAGTGAATAAAAGGTTATTCAATCAACAATGTATGATCCCTTGGTGGCCACAACCTTCATCCATCGTTCGGGCAGGGAGACAAATGGCTCTCTCCAAAAAGAAGCAGGGCGTGACGCTGTCCATTCGTCGACTGCGTGCTATGTCGTCGTTGCTGTGAAAAAGCCGTCCACTGCAGAAGTGCTCGAGACTACGGAAAGCGTGGAAATCAGAGGGAGAGATATCCGGGGAGTAAGGTGGATAGGGTAGCCACACGATATTCAGCCTTTCTAGCTGGCACTGGGTAGTCTTTGTCAGGTGTGGCCTTGCATTATCCATCAGAAGACGAATTTTGCCCTTATACGTGTGATCATCGGACAACCTGAACTCCATCTCTACCAGTTGCGAAGATGTGAGGTTGGCGTTAATCGACTGCCCAGTCGGCAGGACCTCGTAGTAAACGACACCCTTCCTGCAGCAGTACAAAGAGGGCTGCACTGGACATCTCTCTTTGGGACGGCTGTGGGTCTTTATCGTGAGCCAGCTTTCTGTTCGAGTTGCTGTACGCTATCCACCGTTACCCATTTCTCTTCCATGGGCACTATCGTCTCAGTCTACGCCGCCGTTCGGTAGAGGTAAAGTAGAGGAGAGCAAACACGTGGGTTTTCTCGGCAGCTGTCAGATCGTGGGTTATGAGGACGCTTCGCCACAGGACCGGGTCGAGTGAGGATATCATGGACAGTAGATTTAGGAATGCCCGTCTCCCTCTCTGCGTCTCGTACATACTTAGCCAGATCAGCTTGGACAGACGCGAGGACGACCGTTGCACTTCTCGATTGAGGACGTCCGGATGGAGTAGCATCGTCGCGGGAGAAGTCTCATTTTGCAAATCGGTCGAACTAGCGGTACACCATAGCAATGGAGTGGGCTCGGGGCCCATCAGTGACACAAACTGATGATGGGCCTCGGCTGGGTTGAAGCCGGAACGGAAGCATCGAAGCAAAATGGTGCCGTAGTCAGTTTGGCTGGACATGATAAGACGGGCAGATTTTCGATTTTTTTTAATCTAGGGGACAGGGAAACTTGATTGGGGTTTAGATCAAAACAAATCAAAACAACAACGAAGATATGTCATTTTATTTGGATGCATCAAAAATTCTCAAAACTTTCCGAACACCTTGAAGCTGTTGAAGAAGGGCGAAAGCTCTACCGAGAATTTAAGGAGCTGCCTCAGCCGGCCAGTATGAATTTACGCTCTTATGTCGGTAACTCGATGGAACTCTATAACTTCTTCAATGTCAACGAAAGCTGCATTGCTTCGAGAATTCAAACGCTGCTTGGCCTTCAACGGGACACTAGTCTCGACACTCTCAGTCTTTGCATTCCCTCGATGAATTCAAATGACATCAGGGGGACCAAACGAGAATTGTTGAAATATACCGCTAGAATCTACGATCATCTCAAAGCACTCTCTCCACCGCACCTTCTCGGAAAGCTTTTCCTTCAAACACTTTGGAAACCCGAATTTTTATGGAACGAACAAATCCCGCCTGAATGACATAACCTCAAGATATCTTCGTGATATAATGTCTCCAAACAGAGCATACCAAAATCTGCAACATTTATCCTCCAGTCTTCGTACGCAGTGGTGTTAGGAAAAAAGAAAACGCCACCGATGTCGACATGAAGCGCATGCCCGGGAATCTCAATAGTGCAGACATCGGAGGTTACGACGCGTCCATTCCATCTATCCAACTCACTAACATGGGGGAAATGTCCAAATGTTCTGGCAGAAGACGACGACATTTGGTCGAATGGTTCTTGTCAAAAAAGTTCCTGGGACCGCCTACGTGAACGATTACACCAACCCTACCAGCACTCAACGCAGTCGATTTGACTTTTCTCTGTCATCTAAAGTAACGTCTCCGTTAGATATTCCAAGATTCACCTTAATGCAAAGGATGATAAATACCGTGGCAAATCATACGAAGGAAAACGTAGTCGACAAATGTGGGTACTAATTCTCCAAACTTCCTCAACAGCCGTTGGTGTCAACCTGGATACGACCACTCTGACTATTCTACACAGTCTACGAAGATTCATAGTGGGGGCCGCCCGACGCGGATTATTTGCGACGACGCCCAGTCATTGAAGACAATCGACCAGTGCTGCTCACCCCTTCCACAAGCATACATTGATGAGAACATTAGCGACTGATGCACCAACAACTGAATACCAACGAAATTCCTCCAAAGCCCCAGTCCACAGCAAGGTGGAATTTACAAGGAAATGGCTGACATCTTCAAAAGGTCCTTCAAAAATGCGATTTCCAAATGCCTTCTCGGCACGGAAGACATGCACACGATCGTTAGGGAAGCTGAAGCATTCATCAATGAGGGAGCCCTGCCTATCATACCAACGGAACCAACTACTTTTCGCGACGTTCAATCGACTTTTTGCAAGTTCATGCACGCCTCAACGACCCACATCCACTGGAATATGATGTACAACACTGCGAATGGATAGCTGGAGAAACTACCCAAGATACGCTTATAAAGGATTGGATCGCACTCCCTATCTCGACTCAAGTTTGCGAAGAAGATGGACTCATGAGAATCTTACAACTCTTCATGAGAACTTCACATCGAAACACAAGAAAGCACGGATCTCACGGCGGTTTTCTAATGGAAAACTACGTCTTCATGCATAATCTCTCCTTACAACGAAGGCAGTGGAAATGGCAGAAGTGTGGCGCAGTCGGAGGAGGCGCGACTGCCGCGTGCACCCGATACCAGGTTCCTGGTTCGGATTTCCCGCCCAGGCCAACCAAGCCTTCGATCCCTCCGGGGTCGGTGAATTGGTACCAGACATTCCGTAGAAGTAGAAATCGCTGGCGCATCCCAGAAGGGATTGAGTAACGCCGTCCTTTATCCTTAATCCTAGAAGTGTTCGGACTAACTGGCGGAATTGGTGCTGTGGCAATGACAGAGAAGCTTCCTTGAATACAGAACGACTCTGCACATTATTCTATAATACGTATCCTCAACGGTAAAGTCGGCGTAAGTGGTGTTTCAGCTAGAAAGAACATTCAAAAGAACGTTAAAAGGGTTCTACACAGAACTCAGTTTAACATATGTGAAGCCAGAAAGAAGGCATCATTGGAACGTGATTGGTTCTGGTTTTCGAAGCAATGGCTAGCGTTACTGCAGGTCATTCCAACTTGCCAGCCATGTGCGTCTTCAAAATAGATCCGTTTCAAAGATGGTCGGGCATCTACAGAAACAGGTCAAAGCCGTGGTTTCATGAAATTCTTTGCAAAGTGTGGGAATTAAATCAAGGTCAATTTTATTATTTGCATTTTATTGATATTATTGGGAAGATATGCCTTTTGAGAAATCATCTTCTCACTCACTAAAACCCAGAATTTGAGCTCAAAACGCTTTTAGCTTCCCTTTGAACTTCATGCGCTTTTCCTCTCGAACAGCACGTATGTTGGTTTTCGTTGTTTTCTCCTGGTATAGTATTGCCTTCTGAGTTGTTCTGCGAGCTTGCTTTATCCTTGCTCAGATATCTGCTTCGCACCTGCCACTATTAAATTTTGTTTGCTTGTAGCTGACGATTAGGTACTATATATTAGGTTTGCCGGAAATACTATGGCGGCCACTGAGCAACTGCTTTTCGCTCGTTCATTACTGAATCAATATTCAAGTGACTTCGCAGTTTTATATAATATCTAATACAACATCCTTCGCTCTATCTGACAATTTGTGCCTCACCTACGCTTGGTAACTGCGTTTCTTCGAATACTTGTTGAATTATGTCGAAAGAGCAGCTCCAGCAATTCTGTGCACTATTTTACTTCAATGTCAAAATGGACCAACCCGCCGTCGAAATAGCCTAGCAAATCAACCTTGTGTGGGAGCGAATTTGAGTATTGGAGAAAGGAGCGTGCAACGGTGGTTCGAAGAATTTCGTTCTGGAGATTTCAACGTTGAAGATGCTCCCCGAAGCGGCAGACTTACAACAACTCAGGACGATAATTTGAAGGCCTTCGTGGAAAATAATACATCACAAACAGAGGGGCGACACTCGAACAGCCAACCACTACATATTCTGATGTGCAAGCGACGTCAGATGCTTGATCCGACTGCGCTAAAACGCCCTCTCCGGATTTTAGTTGCAATAATGAATACAACAAAGAAATAGGGTAGCAGTCAGTCAGTCTTAAGGAAGAACTCGTGTCGAGTACAAGACTACGTCCAATGAGGTGCTGAACAACGTGGAAAAACAGCAACGCTACTCAACTACAACAGATAATCCGACTTCCATCTGGAGCGACAACCGCTTCAATAATCCGCACGTCTTGCTTGTCTGACTGGTTACTTTTGAGACGGCATCTACATCACATGCGTAAGAGCATTGTGTACAACGCGCTTATATTCTGAATGCTAGAAATTGCAAAGCATTTGTAACGGCATAAAGAAGCTGGAGGTTGCAATGAATGACTTGCGGTTTTTTAGAAGTTTGGACTAAGCGCCTTCAAATGACATCAATGTAAACGCTAAAGCGTTTACATTGATGTCGTTTAGTTGTCGTTGAAAGTATGAGTGAGTAGAGGGGTGAGTATAGCCTGCGGTCCAGAACATTGCCGCAAATTTTTTGAGCTCTGTTATTTTGGAGAGGGTAACATTTTACGCATATATATTTCTGACAAAATCGTTTAGTCAATTCTTATTCAGGTTTAAATTTTAATGGACTAACAATAAGAGTAGAAAAGCATGTGGTTATGTATCGTAGTTTTGGGCACTACATCCCACACAGAAGCTCCAAAGAAAGCCTCTACTAGTGATTAGGCAATTAATATATATGTATGTAGTAAATGCGTTGGCCTACATAGCTGCTGCATCTTCCCTGCACTTTCTCGTGCAATTTCTTCGTGAACGCTTCTCTGCGGCTTGAAGCTGCGATAATGACCACTTCCGCTGTCTCCAAGGAACGGCGGACTCGCTCGTTTCTTTGCATTCCAATGCTAACAGTCACGATGTTGGTCCGAAAAGAATGTCAAGATTTGTTACACTGTCTTCAGCATCCTCTATAATAAAGATCTAAAGCTCTCTAGGAATGGGAGGTAAAACCCTTGAAAACGCACGTTGGGGTCTACATAGAAAGATGCCAAGCATCATACCCGATTGTTTCTCATTTCTAACCTTAGGAACGTTCTTAGGAAGAACAGACGGTAGATTTATGATGTGTTCACTCAACTGCTCAGCTGCTCACTTACATACGTGTATGCTCGGTCCTCACTGGTCATGCGCCATCGTTTCCAATCGTTTCGTTGCCTCGCCACGTCTCGCCATCCACGATGTTGTTGCCATCCAAACGCGATGGCGTTCACGCGAGGCACGATTCGCCCCAAGCTGAAATGTCAGTTGGTTCAGCAGTGCGATGAAAGTGTCGACTCGCCTTGTTAGAAGACTGCCTCGAGGACGATTGGCGTCTCTTGCGATTCACTATAGGTTTTCGTCCATCGAGGACACCCTGTCTCCTCACAATGCGACCGTCTCACCGGCATTTAGCCTTCCATCCATATGTGATCCGTGGAGTGACGAAGATGGGGCATTCTTCCGATACCGGAGCTTCGAGCTACTGCTGCTGATTTGCTTTTCAAAACGCGTCGCTCCAGTGCCATATGCGCTGAACCCGGCGTCTTTGACGTGGCAGCAGTCTCGTGCTACATCTCCGCCGTGATGCAGAGGACCGAAAGAGCCACCAAGCCGAATGGTTTCCTCGGAGATCTGGATGCGTCGGATGATCTGTTCCTAAGCCTCATTGTAGAAGCCGGAAAGTGACCCACGAAGTTCTTTCCCTCCTGCTTAGCTCGTCCTGCATATAATTTCCCATTTTCATACAACGTCTTGGGTGCACGAAGAAGCACATATCTGCAAACTGAGAGATTTCACTTGGATTTGACCACACTGTGCGATGCTCAGAAACTATGAGTTTCTCCGGATTACATGCGGTCCTATCTTTTTTCCTACTTCGTGTAGCTCGGCAATTCCCTGCTTGAGCAATAGAATTTCAGAAAACCAGGACGTCTCCCGCAAAACAAGGATTGGAGTGGAGTCTTGCAACCACATTTGAGCACCTTTCATCCTAGTGGAGCGACTTCATTATCCATGTAGCCTTTCGGTGAACAGTTTCTGCGACTCAGTGTCGCCCTGTTGCAGGCAATAATATTACTTACACGATATCGTGCCAAATACATATAGGGCAGTAGCTTCCAATTACAACAAGCAGAAAGCATCCGGGCTCAGCACCGAAGTAAAGCAATTCCTGTTCAACTGTAAGCCTTGAAGGTCACGATTACCGTCACACCCACTTTTTTGTCGACCCAACATAGTATGATGAAGAGAGCGAGACTTAAAAATTATGTGATTCACAAACACGATGAGAAAAATCATTTGATATGTGGACAGGCTGCAAACTCTATTCACGGATAAGGTGCTGTAGATTGACTGTAGGAAAGGCTGTAGAAGACCTAGACAACGCTGGATGATACATAGTAGATGTCTTCTCGAAAAAAGAATAATCGTCAGACAAGTGGAGCCTAGCTTCGACTGGAACAAGGAGAAGTAACTAAGTCAATAAATATGTAGGTAAACAGTCCTAAACAGCCTAAGTCAGCTTTAGGAACCATAGACAGTCTTTTGATTAACTTGCTGACCACTAACCAGATTTTAGGCCTTGTTTAGTGTGCACGCGACGAGCGACGCGTTGTATGCGTAGTGGCCAAATTGATTGAGCGACGCGATTAATCAATTCGGCCACTACGCATGACATCGCGTCGCGCGTCGCGCGCACAGCAAATAAGACCTTATTCGGAACGATTAAAAACGGTATTGACGTGGTAAAACATCACTAAGATCATAGGGAGTTCCTTATTTTGCTTCTTCACTACGGCGCTCAAAGTCAAATGCCTTTAAACATAGTGCGGTCGAAATTGCTATCTGCTTCAATCATCCCGATGGTTATATTCGGGTATGATTTAGAAAATAAACCTCTCTTATTGCGTGGACGTACATATAGCGAAGTATTAGGTTGGTGCATAAGTTCTCGGACATTTGATTCCTCCTGAATTGAAAGCGCATTTTCCGCCAAATTTCTCACATGTATCAACGCGTAAATGATCTACCGATAGAGGAAGGAAAGGGCTACAAAACTGTTCCTAACATTTACTTCTGCGTTGTTGACGTCAGCTATTATGGCTAAGCAATTCATCCCAACTGAGACGCATATTCGGCACGTCATGTTATTCCTGCATCAATCTGGCCAAAATGCCAACGAATCGTATCGTCGCCTGAAGGATGTTTACAACGAGAGTGCTCCTGCTCGAAGTACTGTGTACAAGTGGTTCTCGAAGTTTGCAGTTGGTGAATTCTCCGTTGAATATAATGAACGAGGAGGGCGCCCGATGACACTGGATTTGGATTGCCTCCGAAGTAGAGTGGAAGCGGACCCATACCAAACCACTCGCGAACTATCGAGCAATCGTGGTGTTAGTCACTCAACAGTCGTTCGAGGATTGAAGTCGATTGGCAAGGTGCAAAAATTGGGTCGCTGGGTACCTCACGACTTGTCACAACATGACAAGGATCGCAGAGCCGATGTCGCTCTGTCTCTCCTTACCCTCAGACATACCCACGGATGGCTGGACAACCTTGTCACCGGGGATGAGAAGTGGATACTCTACTCTAATTATCACCGGCGTGCACAGTGGGTTGACGCAACTGGAGAGGCAGAGGACGTTCCGAAACCCGACTTTCACGTGAAAAAGGTGATGCTATGCATTTGGTGGAGCGTTCTTGGCATAGAATGCTGGGAGCTGCTGGACGAACGGATAGCAGTGACGGCATAGGTTTAACCAGCTGAGGAAGTTGAGGGCCCACCTTCAAGCCACACGAGGAGAGCAAGTGAAGGCGTATTTTCAACACGACAACGCTAGACCGCATATTGCTAGAGCGACGGCGGCTGAGTTGGCGGACTACGGATGGACCGTTCTCCCACATCCACCTTACTCGCCAGATCTCGCTCCTTCTGACTATCATTTGTTTTCAAGCCTTCAACGCTATTTGGACTGCCAGCAATTTAGGAACCGAGAGGATGTCAAGGAGGCACTGCTCACATTTTTCGAATCACAACCGGCCACGTTTTGGAGAGAAGGCATCCATGACTTACCAGCACGTTAGCGAAAGACAATTGATGTAAAGGGTGGTTACTTCAAATGATTTGATATTGTTGTTCGTATGTTGTGATAATCAATATTTCATGCCCCAAATGTCCGAGAACTTATGCACCAACCTAACACTTTGGCCATGACCGAGAGTCCTGCCCTGATCCTCCCAAAAAAATCGAAATCTGCAGAAGGCCTAACTCACTCTCCGTTAGCAAGGCGACTAAACGCGTTCACAATGGTCGAGTGTTAACCCGTAGAAACAACTGCCCAAAGAAGTGTGTCAGTACATCTTTTTACAATCCTCTAATAAAATGCAGGAGAGGCCTGAACGGACAACTGAGACAGTGTTTGAGAGAGGGGCCGAATTTTGCCAGAGTGCTTCTATAAATTGACTTGAAAAAATCAATTTCAGATAATGAATTGCAGCTTTTTATGCAAACCCCTAGGAGAAATTACGCTTGCAACAACCAAGAGTTTAGACATCATTTACAATGTTTCGAATCCCCCGTACACTATTCTTCTCTAACAGCCTTTCGCACAGATGCTGCACCTGAATTTTAGTAGATGCTGAACTGTTTCCTATTTTCCTTTAACTAGTTTTAACCTATCTGTGATTCCCTATTGCTATTTGTTTTATCTTACTTTACTTTATTTTCCCCCAAAAGCAAGATGTATGTATAGCACCAACGTAGAAAAATAGGTTTTTATAAGCAAACATTCTGTGGACTTCTATGGGGAAAACATCATAGTATTAATGTTCGATGCCTCTGGTGGATTCAAACAAACAGATATATATGTACACATCTCAAGCGACGACAGTTGTTTCAGCAACACAGGAGTGGCATGGCGGCAGCAGCAGCAGTTTTTCAAGCATGTGCGTATAACCTATGGATATACATGACAGGTACATGCATACGTTACCATGGGTACGCTGTAGGCTGAAAACAGCAACTGCCATCTGAAAAGTTCACAAATGCGGCATTCTGTTCGATAATCCTAATTGTGAGCGCATCCAGATCACTAATGGATGTCTTCAGTATTTGTCTTCCTACAAAGACATTTAGGTGTCCATTCGGTAGCTGTAATGGTAACCAGCATCCGAACAGTAATTAATTATAAGATCTCGGCAGCCTTCCTACGGTTTAGACTACACCGAAAGGGGACACTAAATGAGGAAGTGCACGGTGACTTCCACGAGAGACCACGTTCGGTCTTTGGTTAACCTCGGAATGTATCACCTGTATCACCTGTCGTCGCGTTGATAATCGACTTGCTCGAGCGAGCGCCAGCAGCGTTTCCATTCGTCCCTGTCGCGTGCCAGAGTGGTCCAACGGATCCTCCTCGCTCGAGGACACGAAGAACGTCATATCGGTCGTTCAGGGCTTTCACGAAGAAGTCCGACCAACGCGTTGGTGGGCGTCCTAGTGTTCTCTTGACATCCCGCGGAATCCAGTCGGTGATGGCTCTCGTCCAGCGGGTGTCTGCGAATCGCATTACGTGGCCGGCACACCTAATTTTCGAGCCCCTCGGATTGTACTTCCATTTTTGTTTGCTTGTTTAGGTTTATATGAGCTTCTTCTGCAGCTTCGTTGGGTTACGTGTTGGATTGCTGATTTTTGAGTTTGAAAAGGCCAAACGTTCGTCGTTTTCCAAAAGGTGAAGAAAGGGACAAATTGTTTAGCAGCCACCCTCATCCTTACAAAATTCAACAAATTGTTGAAAGCGTGGACATTGAACAGAAGCCGAATGCCGCATGTCGTCATAATTCGCCGAACTACATAGCAATGCTCGCTGAAGACAATGAGAGGTGCGCGCAAGATAGCTCCTCATCCAGGTTAGTATTGGACTGAGGTAGAGCATGGATTCCGGCTATACACCTCGCTATAAAACTACAAGGGTGCTTTTGATTTTTCCAAAAGTAGTAATCTAAAAACGCTGTGTCAAGGTTCAATTTCAGGAATGTCGCCATCGTGTTTTTCGCGGAAGAAACCGCTTGTGCAAAAGCTCTAGGCATTAGACCTTTTCAGGATGCAATAAACTTTTATGAAAAATAGGCCCGTGCAAAGCTATAAGGGAGCTTGACATTATCCGCCGCCCAGAGTGGAAGTTATAAACATAGATAAGCAGAGAGAGGGAGTGGGTTGCTCTGCTATCTCCAAAGATTCTGTATGCGTAGACCTGCTTTTCAGCAGGACAGTGCATCCACACGGATCACAGTCATCTGCAGAATGGTTCGCTGTTAGCGAAATGAAACTCCAGGAGTGGCCCAGTTGTTAACCAGATCTGAATCCGAGTCCTTGTGAACATTCTCGTACGGAATTTGTGTAAGAATGGAGTCGCGTACTCCTCGATTTCTTATCTCAAGGAGGCCATATATGATGCAGGACCCAGGTAGAGCAAAGAGCTAGGAAAGCCTTATCAGCAATATGTCAAATTATCTGCTTGATGTTGTCTACAACAGAGGTCACTGGAAAAACAAATCTACTATCTACTAAACTTGCTTCGTTTTCCCTGTTTCTGTTTTGAGTTTAGTTATTTCTGAAGTGGTCATGTAGTTGTACAGCGCCCCAATTTTCGAGAAGAATTCATGGAATCCTGCCTGTAGCTCCTGTGTAAAGGCTTTCATCCGCAAAAAAAAACGGTGGTGATAACCAGGGGTGTCGATACGATTTATTTTTTACAATTTAACGATTTAGTGTTATTTTATCGAAATTTCTTACAATTTACAATTTACGACATTTTGGACCGTATGCCGTAAATTTTCGTAAATGTGATCTGTGATCAACAACCAGAAAGTCTGGCGTCCAAATTTATACGGACCGGGGTGATAGAAGTGTGCACACTTTAATGCTCTCCTCGAATAGCTCATTCCCACTTCCCTGCGGAGTTGTTTTTATTTATTTTTCAATTGTTGCTGTAGCATAGGACACCGTCCTGTGCATAGCCTTCTCGAATCCGACTTATCTCTTCGCTTAACTAACTTTATGATTTCTCTAACAAGGAAGGAAGGTTGGTTTCGAAGGAGGGTTGCCATTTGGAGTCAGACCAGTTGAAGAGGAAAAATAACCGTACAATACATCATTGAAGCTCTCCTCTAGGAGACTGGGCTCCTCCGTTTCCGAGCTATCAAGGCACACCGCATTCCTTCTGTCGAATGTCGTTCCATTCCAGCCCACAGAAAGACATTGGAGGCAGTTTCTTAGAGAAAGAGAGACGAGTCTTTTTTGATCCTCGTCCTCTTTGGTAATAACGTTTAGCCAATTTGTTTATAACAGATTGATGGTAATCCTACCGAATAAAATTGACTCAAATCCACGCTCGAGTATAATACGTGATTGGCAGCGGGGTCTAGAAAGTTGCTGCACTCTGCTGATCCACTGTAGAAAGGATAAACCTCTGAAGATTTTATCGGTTTACGTGGCACTTCATAGGGCAGAGTAAACTGGTATACAAAAAACGGTAAAAGGGAACTTTTTCAAGAAAACGACGAACTGGTTCTGGCACTTTTTTCTCCCTTTTCAGTGGTGTGATTCAGACTATTGCATTTACCCTGGCTGATTCGTTTAGAATGCTGCAGACGTTCGAAGAGCAAACGTTCGTTACAGAACTGGCGAAAGGTAGTCCGAGCGACAGAAGAAATTTATTAGATACTAGTGCCATATTTTAGATTTTCCAAAATCGCACAAAGTCAGGCAAACTTGCATAGGGAGCCTACGCTCTATGTAAGCTTAGGCTAGCGTGACGGCTGATGCTGTCGATCGATGGTTCAGAGCTTCAGAGCACTTTTAAAGTTAAGAAACGTCTTCATTGCAATCTCTCTACAATTATTTATTTATTTACTTTACTTATACACTACAAAGAGTGCGCCTCAAAACAATCAAATACGTCAGAATGCTACAGTACCGGACATGCCGCTGCGTCCAACAAGCACAGGCGGCGCAAAAGATGAGAAGCGGCGCAAAAGGGTGCCGGAGAGCGCCGTTTTCCGCTCGCCACGCGCCGCGTCTGAGGCAAGTCGCGTTAGTGCGCTGCGTCCTCAACTTCTGGACGTTAGACTGAATGAAGGAGCTTATCCATGCATTCGGACAAGCATGGCTTACTGTTTGGAACTAACTTCCGGCATGGCGCGCGCTCTGAACAATGCATGTAGGCCGGCAGAATCAACCGAGTGGGCACGACCGCTCGCAGAGTGACGTTAGGCTGATGGGCTGATGGAAGGAGCCTATCTATGCGTTCGGACGAGCATGGCCTACTGTTTGGAACTAACTGCCGGTATGGCGCGCGCTCTGAACAATGCATATAGGTCCGGCAGAATCAATCGAGTGGGAGCGACAGCTTGAACAGTGAGCGCATGGAGGATTTTAACGAAAATTCCTAGCCTTCCTACTCAGGCATTGCTCTAGGACTGTCCAGCTTGCATCTGGAGTGCGCCGTGAACAATGCATATAGAATCAAACCTGTCAATCGAGTGGGCGCGACAGCTTGTAGAGTGCGCGTTTAGGAGTTTTATCAGAAATCCTTAGCCGCCCTACTTAGGAGCTGCTCTAGGACTGTCCAGCTTGCATCTGGAGTGCGCCGTGAACAATGCATATGGAATCGAACCTATCAATCGAGTGGGCGCGACCGCTCGCAAATGGTACGCGCGGGCGTGTTTGGAGCGCGATAACTCTGTCAAGTGTGTTCCCTTCCGGCTGCAGCTTATGTATTTTGTAGTCAGTAAAAAGCTCTAGCAGCTCGCCAAAGCACAGCAATGTAGCCTAAAAAATGACTAAGTTACGGTGGTGCAAAATGCAGGTCAGGCTTGTACAACCTTTTTTTTTCGATTTCAGTCTATCACTGCGGGAAGAGGCGATGAGCTGACGGCCTACAAATACATAGGCTAACAGGTCACTTAACGCACTTTACAATAATGCGCTTACAGCTCTCCAGCTGCCTAACCTGCCTTAGTTACAGCTGCCGTTTTAGAGCGGCGGACGGCAACAGTGAAGCTTCTTCCACCCTTAGTCCTTCCGGTTTTGAGTTTTCGGCACTCGCAATGACACCATTCTCTTCAACTCGATGAGCTCTATCGAACGGTGTTAATGTCGACCAATTGTGGGGATATCGATTTTTTGACAATTTTGCATCGGGGGTGAGGCCGCAGCGGAGGGCCGATGACGTCACCGAAATCCAATATTTTGGAATCTGGCAAGTTGGACACCATTCGATAGCGCTTTTGGTGGTGAATGGAACGTTTTTACGTAGAGTGGCGAGAACTGTGATGTGAGCGAGTAAGAGCGAGGAGAGCATGACCATTGTTGTGCTAAATTGTGCGCGCGGCGTCTTCTGAGCGCGATAGCTCTGTAGAGTGTAAACCTTTCCGGTTGCAGCTTGTGGGTTTTGTAGGCAACAAAATGTTCTAGTAGTGTGCCAAAATACGGTAATGTAGAGCTTATGATTGGACAAAGTTACGGTGGTGCAAAAATGCAGGTCAGGCTCGTGTGACACGATTTTTTCCAAATTCAGTCGACCCCTGCGGAAAGACGCGGAGAGCTAGCATCTTACAAATATGCATGCCAGCAGAACGCTTAAGGTTCTTTACGAAAACGTGCTCACAACTCCCTAGCTTATTAAATTGCCTTAGTACCAGATGCCGTTTTAGAGCGGCGGAGGCAACAGTGAAGCTTCTTCCGCCCTTAATCCTTCCGGTTTTGAGTTTTCGGCACTCGAAATGACACTGTTCTGTTCAACTCGATGAGCTCTATCAAACGGTGTCAATCTCAAAATATTGGATTTCGGTGACGTCATCGGCCCTCCGCTGCGGCCTCACCCCCGATGCAAAATTGTCAAAAAATCGATATCTCCAAAATTGGTCGACATTAACACCGTTCGATAGAGCTCATCGAATTGAAGAGAATGATGTTATTGCGAGTGCCGAAAACTCAAAACCGGAAGGACTAAGGGTGGAAGAAGCTTCACTGTTGCCGTCCGCCGCTCTAAAACGGCAGCTGTAACTAAGACAGGTTAGGCAGCTGGAGAGCTGTAAGCGCATTATTGTAAAGTGCGTTAAGTGGTCTGTTAGCCTATGTATTTGTAGGCCGTCAGCTCATCGCCTCTTCCAGTGATAGATCGAAAAAAAGGTTGTACAAGCCTGACCTGCATTTTTGCACCACCGTAACTTAGTCATTTTTTAGGTGGCTGCATTGCTGTGCTTTGGCGAGCTGCTAGAGCTTTTTACTGACTACAAAATACATAAGCTGCAGCCGGAAGGGTACACACTTGACAGAGTTATCGCGCTCCAAACACGCCCGCGCGTACCATTTGCGAGCGGTCGCGCCCACTCGATTGATAGGTTTGATTCCATATGCATTGTTCACGGCGCACTCCAGATGCAAGTTGGACAGTCCTAGAGCAATGCCTGAGTAGGAAGGCTAGGAATTTTCGTTAAAATTCTCCATGCGCTCACTGTTCAAGCTGTCGCTCCCACTCGATTGATTCTGCCGGGCCTATATGCATTGTTCAGAGCGCGCGCCATGCCGGCAGTTAGTTCCAAACAGTGGGCCATGCTCGTCCGAACGCATGGATAGGCTCCTTCATTCAGTCTAACGTCCAGACGTTGAGGACGCCGCGCATTAACGCGACTTGCCTCAGACGCGGCGCGTGGCGAGCGGAAAACGGCGCTCTCCGGCGCCCTTTTGCGCCGCTTGTGCTTGTTGGACGCAGCGGCATGTCCGGTACTGTAGCAAAATAAAACCAGAAATGGTGAGAAAGAAAAAAAACGATAATGAGCAGACCCAGCTGAAAATTATCCGAGCCCAAAAAATTGGGGCAAATTTGTCGAGGATATACCACAGATGGTTGTACACGGTGTAGACTGCCATGAAGCAAAAAGAGAGCGGCTGCTATCCGTACCAGTTGGCCATGGTACCCTAACAGTATTTGTCAAAGGTCCTTGCTGGAGCTTCGGGACACGGGTATGCCAACCACCCTCGTGGAACCAGCAAATAGGATAGCAGTTAAAACTGAACAAGGCCAGAGTACACTATTAGTACAACCAGTAAGTAGAATCCTCATGTTAATTTCAGGAATGGGTTAGGGCTTAGAACGCTTTTGCCACTGATTGCTGATCATTTAAGGAGTAAAACATGTTAAAGAGCAATCCACATTAAATGTAGGATGAAAGATGCTGAACGTAGCAAAAGAAAGCAAAACACACTGGAGTAGGACCTGCAACGACAAGAACGCAAGGGTTGAAAAAAGGTAGGAAAGACACAAAGTCAAACCACCCTAAAATGGAAGAAAACAAATTCCTTAACAATAACAACAGCTAGAGGAAAACTGCCTAGTCGCAGAAAATAGTGACCATAGCGAAGCGTATATAGCGAACAAATGTCGTCAAAAAGGTGAATGAAGGCAAGGATAATCATATGGCGGGCGTCCTTACCATATCGAAGGAATATCTGAAACTATTGCTAAACAGCCCCTCTTTCTAAGAGCTGTAGTACATCAAACTTTTCCAATTTCTTCTTGAAAACGAAGGTGTTTTTAGACTGCAGAATTTCTGAGAGTAGAACTTCCAACCATCGTGCAACTCTGAAGAACAAAAAGTTAAACAACTTGCTACAACAGATATTTGGAATACGTGGGTAGTGTAATTACATAGGAACCACCAGTACGAGCACTACACAACCTGAAAACCCAGTATTTGCTTGGTGATAGTTTTATTTCCTTGCGCAATATGCGAAAGCAAAATACCACGTCTGCTACTGCTCTTCTGCACTGCAAACTTTTGAGCCCTAGTACTTTCAAGCGATGATGGTAATTCGGTATGTGGGCATCATTAGAATTTATACGGCTTCGGTAAAAAACCAATTTAGTGAACGTTTTCTGTACTCTTTCAAGTTGCAAAATGTGCTTCCTTTTAGACGGGTACCAAGCTTGTGAGCAGTACTCAAGATGAGGCAAGACGTACGTTTTGTATAAGCGTGTAAGAATCATTGGATTGCTCGAATGAATGTTGCGAAAAAGCGAGAAAAGAGCAGAGCACGCCTTGCTCACCACACTGCTAATTTGATCGACAAACGATAGCTTACAGTTGATAATCACGCCAAGATCTTTAGCCAAAGGAATGGTTTTTTAAGTAGTTCCATTAACGCTATAATCCCTTGCTGGTTCACGGCCGATGTGCATGACAAAACATTTGTCGAAGTTCACTGCTAAATCATTAGCGATTTCTTATTCTGCCCTCGCCGCGAGCGGTCGCCCACTGATTGTGCTATGTCGAAGCAATCGAAAAAGACTCCCGTAGCTGGATGCGATGCCCTTATGGGCCAGTAAGCTTATCGAAAGATTCTATGTATATTCAATCAATATACAGAGTTCCACTGATGTCTTCAAGCGTGTGTTTTGGCAAGTTCAATAAATTCAAAACACGCAGAATGCTGCAATGGTAACACGTTTAGAGGAAATCGAGGCTAAATTGGAACTCCTTGCGGTCTACCTCTCTTGACAAAAGTCTTCTATACTAAACGATGGTTAAGGCAAAAGCATATAGTCGACGGATCGACGAGAAGTCAATGAGTGAGAATGGCGTGACTAGGAATTGATGAGCAGCCGAACGAGGAATTCACAAGCCGTTTTGACCGCGAAATACTGAGATAGGTTGTACAAGCCTCCAGTGACGATCAGCTGATGTGCGAGTTTGAATAGGACCGAGTTACCTCTCATCGCCACCCTGCTGGGAAGCCCCGAAAATCTGGTGAACGTGGTCGTATAATCAAAATTTGTCTGCCAAACCGAGCCCTTCGGAATTCTCTGCTTGACCACATGAGGAGCAGTCGCCAGAGCCTTACGCAGCGGTTTGTCCATTCCTTCACCCGTAGGGATTATACTGCGGAGTTGAGTGTTGACAGAGCTCTGCGTAGGGAGGCTGGAGACCTCAACGCCAGAGAGGGTAAGCTGGCATACGTTGTACGTGATTTTAGTAAAGTTAAACTGAAAATGTCACGTGAGCTGCCTAGGCGTCCGCTTACCAAGGATGACACGCAACGATTTATTAATGACGAAACACGAAACACGTCCTCCCGCCCAAGGTATATTGGACGCGAACAGCATATAGCGACCAGCCAGGCTTAGCCCATAAATGCACCAACCTGTTTTGTTTCGTATAGCCTCCTTCTCAGTGATAACAACCTCAGTGATAATAACCTCAGTGATAATAATCCCAGTGATAATGACCTCAGTGACAATAACCTATGCACGCTGATTCCTCCTCAACCTACAAGCTTTCCTTGTTCACCTGAGATGTTAGAAACCGTGGTACTCATCAATGCAAGATCAATCTGTAACAAAATTCAGACCTCCAATTTTTACTATCCACTGATCCTCTGACTGTCAGCATAACAGAGGCCTGTTGTAAGCCAGACACCATTCACGATTCAACTTTATCCCCAAAATCGAAATATGAAGTTTACAGGTGTGACCGAATGGGAGCCATTACTGGTGGTGGTGTTATGACTTTAGTGAAAAACACTCTTCCCCATCATCTCATTCTCTCAAGAAATTTTTCGACATAGTGTCAGTGTTTAGTTCTTTGTGTTCTCTTTCAAACCCACTACCACATATGTAGTCACTATCTACCGCAGTCCATCTTGCGACGCCCGTTCCTTCTTCGATGCTCAGGGCACAGTTTTTGGTGAAAACTCCAACTGCATTATAATGGGTGACACGAATCTCCCAAAAATTAATTGGACGGCTGACAATTCATCCGTCTATGGCTTTGTTCGTGCCTTTTACTATCTCTGCTGTAGGAGTGCTACGGCAACAAAATAGGTTCACCCGCTACTCAGCTAGAATTTGCATGCTGGCTTCCAAGGTGTCTCGACTGCATCGAACTCGCCATATAAGTGGTTTTTGAAAATATCTTCGTTTTTCTAGAAAACTTAAACGCGAACTTGCAGTGCGGAGTTTAATGAATAAGGAAAAAATAGCTCAGTAGCGAAACCCTAAACTTTTCTACAAATATGTCAATGCCAAACTCAAAGTTAATAATAAAATTGGCACTATTAAGAACATTAACGGTGAACCGTGTTCGATCGAGGAGGAAAAGGCTGAACTTTCTGCGTCCGCTTTTAAGTCTGTCTACGAAAGCAGCACCAAAATGATATGGTCTGTACCCCATTCACCAAAGCAAAATTAGACGGCTTGGGTATCAACAGTGAATTAGATTTCAGAACTCTGTCTCGGACTCCACTACGTACGTTCACCTCGCCCTATAAAATTCCCTGCATATTTCTTAAAAACGCTGCTCTGAGTCTAACGCCAGTGCTCACACTTTATTTAATAAAATCCTTCTTTACGGGGAAGTCCCATCGGTGTGGCTTTCCAGTCTCCTTAGACCTATCTTTAAAAAACGGTGCAAAGCTGACGTAAAGATCTAGACCATAGACAATCTACCTTACCTGTTTCACAAGCAAAGTTCTTGAAAGAATTGTTTGTAGACGACTTTATGACTACCTTCATAGCAACAACCTAATTACTGAGCATCAGCACGGTTTCATCCAGGAAAAGTCAACATTAACAGCTCTCATGTCCTCTGTTTCAACTTGGAATCTAGACCTAGACTCCGTTGGTTGTGCGGCCGTTTGTTACGTGGACTACGCTAACGCTTTCGACTATATTCCGCTGTGCCTTCTTATCAAGAAGCTTGAAGCGTACGGCCTTAGTGGGTGTCTGTTAAACTTCCTTCGATCGTTCTTACTCAGGCGTAGCCAACGGGTCAAAGTGAACGGTTCATTGTCTGCAACCTACCCTACTACCAGCGCTGTTTCTCAAGGCACTTGTCTTGGCCTACTTATGTTCCTGCTCTACATAAACGATATGCCTAGCTCTCTTCCTTCGGATATTAACTGCTCTATTTATGCTGATAATGCTAATATCTATTCAGTAAATAATTGTGGTGCTCTTCAAAAGGCGTTAAATGCCCTGCTAAAGGGACCAGAAAAGCGGAAGCTCGATATTTCCTTTGAAAAACATTGACGATGTGTATTGGGAACAGGCATTCTCCCAACTGCTATCTTTATCTCGGGCACTATCGTCTAGTCATCGAGAAGTCAGCACGAGATCTAGGTGTTACTATAACGGCAGGCTTTCGTATGAGGAGTACACTGAGAAGATTGTGTCGCTAGCATATGCAAAGTCAGCCTTTATCCTACGAGCTTCTAAACACGAAATAAGGAAACACTTTTCAAAATTTTCGTGACTTATGGCCAATCCTGGAGTATTGTACGCCGCTGTGGTCTCCTTCTCGAGTGCAGTACATTAGTAAAATTGAAGATGATCAAAAAAGTCTCACAAAAGAGATATTCGCTCAAAAACGCTCAATTCTTCCTCAGTTATTGTGCGCGTCTAACTCGACTCGGTGGTAGTTCGCTAAAACTGCGAAGGATGTTATAAAGTGTTCTATTTAAGCTGCTTATCGGGTACGTTGACTTTAGCTGTGAGTCCCACGAATAATGTCGCAGTCCGTCATTAGAACAAGAGGTCACCAGTTTCGGCTACAGGAAGAGCCCTCACGCCGCTTCATGCGGAGTCCTTTTGGTGCCGAGGGATAGGTGCATGGAACCAGCTTCCAGGGTTGTTGCTAATGTCACCATCTCCAGGTAGCTTCAGTCGGCACCTTGAAGGCTTTTTAAAACGAATGGGTGTTTTCTGATTCTGAAACCTTTCGGCTCACGTAAACAACTACTCTATAGTTTCAGGCAACTTTCCTTTACGGTTGTTGAAACGATTCTGTCTTGTTGCGGGAGCGCACGATTTGTTCATCTGATCATCTGAGGAGTAGCACAGCTCAAGAGTTTTCCTAGATCCGTTCTGATGCTATCTTATTCACCTTATCTCATTAATTGTACACGACCAGTACTTTCGCAAGTGATTCCTTTCGTGCGGTGCATTCATTCCATTGACTGCTTGCTCTACAAAAATGTTCCTACCGTTTCTGCTGGCCTTGATCCCACGTTCTTTTTCATAGTTCGTTCTCTGCACTGTTTGTTAATGTCTTTTGCAGGTCCTTATTCTTTTCTGCATTAGATTACCGATTTTCATTGGCTAAGAGTAGGGCGGGCTACTCTTGAACAACAGCAAATACCAGTCTAATCACTTGACATCTTTTCTTTTCATATCCATAGCCAATGGAGATCTCTTATTGTCTGTCTTCTGTAGTCTCAATGTTATTGGCTCCAATAACTATATTACATTATATTAACGGAGCTTCTGAATTTGAATATCGCACTGTGGTTATTGCTTAGTACCCTCTCATTAATCAATGGTTGTGTAACTACCTTTCTGCAACGGTCTGTATACCGTTTTCGCTTGCTGCGTTTAAAATGGACTTTCGCAAACTCAAACTGAAACTGTTTCAACTTAAACCATGTTCTTCCCAACTAACTACTCAAATGGGATTACTTTCAAATGAAGATAGACACCTTCTAAATCAAAATTATCTCGTCTATGGAATCAAATTGGATGCCTCAAGAAAGTTATACGTTAACCTTTTTCATTTTAAAGCGACTACAAAGGACGTCCGAGAAATATGATCATACAGTTTCGGCGACCAAATTTTTTATCCTTCTGCTATGAGAATTTTTCCGGACGTATTTCAAAGTGCAGAAAAGTGGAGACCTCTCGGTGTGTCACACGATGTGGTCGCTTTCACTCAGTACACAAGGTGCGCAGTTGCTGTTTTCGCCTCATTGATCAGTGGTGAAATGATTTTTTAATCTTTAGTTTTGCCAGCGACTTTTTCGTTGCTGTTATTGCTAAATTCTAGAGCAACCTAAAATTTGGTAGTAAGTTAGGAATTTGATGAATATTCAAATGATGCAGAAAACTGTCCAGCCTTAGCTGAAAATAACACGGCAAATAAATAAATATTGAATCAAATCACATCTTAATAGCGTAAGCAGAAAAGCCTTTAAAAATTTAATTTAATTTAAAAAAAAATTTAATTGTACAGCACTACACGTCATATAACCCCTATGATTTATAGTTTACTATTTACGCCGGTTTTCTTGCAATTACGATTTACGATTTACTCATTTTCAAATTTCATTCACGCACACCCCTAGTGATAACGCACCCTTGACAGCGCTTTCCTAAGCCACCTGTGGAAAAATCAAGACCTATAGCTTTGCATCGAGTTGTATATGAGGATTCTCCCTTCCATGTGACCTTGAGCTCTCAGGAGTATTCAGAACTCCTTAGGAACTCTGTGCACCGACCATGAACCGTTTGTCACACTGGCACTACTCAGCTCTAAAGAGCTAGCTTCCCTGGTAATGGGTCATATGGTAGCTCATGGTAGTGGCTGCCACGTTTCATAGATTTAAGTTTAAATCTATAATAAAGAACATTCAAATTCCAACAACACTGCAACAGCACAAAGCATAATTCAACAATAATCGTGACAAAATGACAATTATACCTCCGATACTCTCTGGTATAAATACCATTTTGAATTATCGATTCGATAATGCGAGGCACTGCACTTAACGGTTTATTCGGTGTGCATATTAGGAGCGGGTGATGTACGAGATACACCAAATGATAGTTGATACATGCAACTAGTAAGTGACAACGAATCTACACTGAAGGCAACAGCAACCTGTGGTCTATTTTTCAACGTAACAATTAACTTCATATCGCGATCAACTGTTTACAAGAGCAGGTGACCTGAGATGGGTCATGAAATAATATGTTACAAGAACAACTGTACAACATCTCATGACGGATAGTGATTAATTATCGACACTTGTACAGTGAGCATATGATTAACCTGTAGAAGAGTCCGCATTGCATATGTTACTATGCGCTAATAAGGGAAAAAAGTCAACGAGGAATTAGACATGTGGATGTACATACAATGAGAACATGACAGCATTGGGTTATAAGGTCGAGTTGCTAGGAGCCGTAGGAAGATCAAGCGGCTTCGGACTGACGTAGCATTTGAAAGCTGTAACCGATCGCCATCTTCCTGCCTGCATGACCCTTGTTTGGTCGTAGCCCATGTCCAAAGCATGAGAAGCCGCCCCTCCTCTAAACGAATGGGAGGTAATATTAAGGTGGTCTAATTGCGTAGCTGTGAGCAGGGCCCTTAGCCTATCCCTTAAAGCCGAGTACGTGAGGGGGAGCCCCGAAGTCGCCGACTGGAACAAAAACAGCTGATTCGCTGCTGAATCTACATAAGTCCTTAGTAAGTTATGCTCCAGTTTATCGAGCTTGATTGGTATGCAAGTACCCTCACCGAACTGATCCGTTTTGGACCTACTAATTAAGAGGGTCCACAGCCCATGCTGTTTACACGTCAGATCTTTAACCAGTATGCTCATAGCTTCGCTTATTCTAAGTAACGCCTTGAACTGCATGAGTGCTACCACGGCGGCCTGTGTTGTTTTGGAGTCACTGCTACGTGTACCCTCGAGCACTATCTTGCGCATCGCTGCTGGGTCGACCTTCGCGTGGTGTTTAACCGGAGGGGATGCCCTCTTCTCGGCCTCTACAATGCTCCCTTCGATGCTCCGTTCTGCCTCCGGTAATGGCCCGAGGAAATAGTTCATTGCTGCGACTATTAAAGGCAACGCTTTCTGCCGCCCATCAACCGCGCATTGCGCTACGTAGTAGTTCCTCATCTGAGGAATGGGAAGATTGGGGACCTTGACGTTCCTTCTGAAGTCCTCAAACTTCCTCAGTTCAGCTCGATAGCAGGATAGCGTCGAACGAGCTCTATCTGTAACCAGGGCTCTGTCGATCCTACTTCCTGCTCCCAGCCCTAGGTCTTCAGCTTCTTTCATCATCGTTGCTCCCTGCTGGAACCTAGCGGCTGGAAAATACGCGTTTCATTTCACTTTCACTTCCACTCTTGTACCTCTTAAATGCCCATAATTGTGGATTTTTTTACCTCTATTCACTGGACTCCCGTAAGCTATTACAGGGTGGGTGGGAGGGCCGACCGCTCCACGGACGCCGAAAACCTGGATGACCTCGTCAGGTTTCGTCACGCGAGGAGCCTCGTGACTCCTCCCCTTGGTCCCTAGGTCGCGGCCTAGCGAGATCGATCGATCTATAATTCAAAATAACACTTATACCTCCGATACTCTCTGGTATAAATACCATTTTGAATTATCGATTCGATAATGCGAGGCACTGGAATTGCAAAGCCGGTGGACTAAAATGGTATGCACCTTCTAACGCACGAATTTTCCCTGAAATCCACCAGCAGGAAAATGAACGGGGATTTTGAATACTGAGAACCAAATGCTCCTGGAAGAGCTTCTTCCTGAAATATTCTTGTCCCTACCGGGAACATAACTCCGTCCTTGACAAAGTCGGCCCAGTTATAGCCATCTGTTTTAAGAATGGGGAAAAAGGCCTGCGCGGGCCACAACGGGCAACCAAGAATCCCTACCGATTTGTAATAGCGAGACCATTTCAACACCATATGGTATGAGGCAGACAGGAGGAACTAACCAAAGTAGCCCTGTTCTCCAAGCGTCGGGTTCAGTGAAGGCATTGACACCGGACGTTCCTGGGCAAAGTGCACTGGAATAAAATGTCTGACATTTTGCGTTCCTGTCATTGGCAAATAGGTCCTTTTCTGGGTACCCCATTTGGCTGTTATTGCTGAGAATATCCTTTCATTTGTTCGCCAGTCATCAAGATCGACTAGTCTACTCGCCTCATCAGCTTCCTTATTTAGTTCTCTAGGTATCCATTTCAGTAACAACTGCAGACCATATCTACGTTCTATGTCCCATATCTCTTCTGCTATCTGGCGTAGTCTGAGCAAAAGGCTACCCTTTTTATGAATGATACACGCTGCTTGATTATCCGTATAAAGGACCACTCCCTGCTCAAGATTTTGTCGGAATGTTTCTAAACCAAACTTTATCGCGAAAAGCTCCCTAGTTGTACTAGACTCTTGGATTAAGTCCGTCGGTAGTTCACGAAAAGATCTAGCTAATACGGAATTGGATGCATCTTTAAGAATTGCCCCAGCCGAGTGTGCGGAGGCATCTACGTAAATGATATTCCGGTAGCATGTTCCTTCTCTAGGAGGAAGAAGAGACAGAGTTGGGCACTCCAATAATCGAGATTTCCAATAAGCTAGCTCACCGTTCTCTTCCTTGACTTTCCTCCATCTCCAGCTGAGAGGGTACTCTAGGGATTGAGCAGAAGCGATTTCTCGAGAGATTGCTCGTGAGTTTCGAATGTCTGAAGAGTTCATCACTAAATGCATCGAGGCTAAAGTCCCCGACCAACGTAGTCTATCGTGCAACGAAGGTTTCGAGACCTTTCTCATTTGTTCCACCCTCTCTTTTGCTCTTCCTAATCTTTCGGAAGAGAGAGAAATTTGCATGCATCTCAAATCTATCGAAAAGCTAAACCATTTAGCAACTTGTGCTGGAGACCAATGGCATTTCTCCTGGGCAAAGTGCCATCCAGCACCTTCGAGATCTTCTTTAATGAGTGTTGATATTTCATCACACCTTGATCTGGAAGAATGAAATATAATGCCATCATCGAGATAAATAGCTATACCTGACCGCTCCACGGACGCCGAAAACCTGGATGACCTCGTCAGGTTTCGTCACGCGAGGAGCCTCGTGACTCCTCCCCTTGGTCCCTAGGTCGCGGCCTAGCGAGATCGATCGATCTATAATCCTATTATATAAAGCAGAGAGGCATGAATCACTGACGGGAGACGTCTGTCGCTTTCTGCCGACATTCCGTCTGTCGCTTTCTGCCGACATTCCGTCGACATTTCTGCCGACAGCCGTCGCTAGACCCAGCCGTTCGTCGTATCGCCGCTGCCAACCGTAAACACCACAACATGGCAGCATGGCAGGCAGCCATGACCGCCGTTGTTTACTACCCAGGCAGCCATGACCGCCGCTGTTGACTATCACGACGCCTCCACTGCCGGGTGCTCACCAAAGAACACCCACCACTGGATGAGGTTTCGCAAAGCGTCATCGCGGCTATGACGAGCCGCCGCTACCGGGTTCAGACAACACGTGCAGCGTTGCGGTAGAGGTCTGCGACGCGGCGCTACTCACACTTGCGTCCTTGGCTCACACTTCGATCTGGCAATCAATATCCTATTACCTGGATCAAGCAGTCAGTTTCGCTCGGTGTTATCGATTTTTTGAACGCGATACTGAATTTCCCTCAGAAGCAAGTGAAGGAAGGAAAAAGGTTCCAATTTTCTGCAGTGCTTTGACCAATTTCCATTAGCACTGTATGCAGAGGAGGACAGTATTTTTGTCCGAAGTCACCTGTTCCGAAGATCGTCACACGTCGTCGCATAAGGCACGGCGCCTGGACGGAAACGGTCAGGCGTTCGACTAGGCCTGACGAGCTGCAATAGGTTGTGAACACGACTTCAGACGAAGCAGGAGTGCTGCGGGCGTTTTCTTGAATGCTATACAGGGATGTGAGTGATGGACAGCAACGCATCAATCTGTAGCATTCGTTCGTTTCTACGTGTTCGAGTTCGACGCTAGGGATGCTTCCTTACCCAGAGTTGGTTGCCGGCGAAGCCGGCGACGGACGCTGGGTGAGTAAGGAATCCCATCTAGGTTTGGGCTCCGTTCTCAGCGTGGCCCACTACACCCGAAGCCGGCGAAGCCGGCAAGCCTGGTTCAAAATAACACTAATAATAACAACAATAGTTGCCATAGACAACGTTAATAAACGTGCCTTGTTTCGCCTCTATCTTCATAGAAAACATGTTTATAATTGTTTAGCTACCTCGAAGCTCATCAGTGAAAAAGATGATTAATTAACTTAGTTGTTAGTACAATAAAGAACAATGTATTTCCTCACTTTAATTATGTACTAACAACTAAATTTTACAGTTTAAAACAAACACAACATGCTACTAACACAAATGTATAAACTCTATAAATACAAAGGCACTGCTAGTCAACTCCAAGTGCTATCTGGAAGGTTCGACCGGTATTTCCAGCATTGATTTCGTAATTTAACCATTACATATTTCGTGGTTGCGATGGGAAAGGACTTCTCCAGTCTCCCTTTCATGCTGTGAGCGGCTAACCACTCACTATTATTTGGAGCTCATTCACTGTAAATATTGCACGGTAACTGTATAAAGTGCGGCAAGCTTTGGAGGATGCAGGCAGTCTGCTCTTAGTTCCTGTGACCGGACAGCACTAGTGCCATGATACGATAGCACGTGTAGATTTCGCGCTCTTTTGCGATTTCAGATGATAGACACAGGTTAAGGGCAGTTCCCTTCGTGGGTGGCTCTCCTTTTCATAATGTTTCACACGTTAATGCTCCACTTGTTCTTCAGAAAGTAATAAAAAGCTCAGCATCCTTTCGTTTTTTTCTTCCTCTTGCCGAGTAGCGTATGAATACCATTTCTTCAATAATTCATCGGTGTTTTGTATTGAGGAAAGCAATGCGTCACATGATAGCAAATGGTTAGGAAACGCTTCAACAAAGCCCTAGAAATTTCCGCGTGTTGTTCTTTGTCGAGTGACATAATTTTTGCCACTCGACAAAGAGCAACATTTTCGTGCAAACACTTTTGACCACTAATGATACGTTGTGCTGAAAGAAATGCTATTTTATAGATGTTGGCGTCATCAGAAAAGTTTGCAAATATACGGTTTTCAATTATTCCGAAATAAGTTGCTATATTTTTCAAGATTTTTTATTTTTTTAATTTTATTATTTTATAAGCAAAATTCACATTCCGGTACAGCGACGATTAAAACAGAAAGAAGAAAAGGACGTAACAATAGTTTCCAGAAGATCCGCCCATTCTCATACCTACAAAAGACTAGCTATGAAATTCCTCCCTCTTTAGCTGTTGACGCAGCTTTGAAAAAACTATATTCCACTATCTTCCTTGGAGCGAATGAGGAAAAAGCTCCGTAAGAAGTGCTGTGACGCGAGCTGCAAAGCTAACCAGTCAGTTTGAAGGCTCCTATTACCCCAGAAGAGGCCCCTTATGAATGGTGCTGCTCCACCGTAATCCACTTTGCGATTAGTGCTTTAGATTGTATCAAGTTTGGTCGAATCTTACCGTTTTTAAATGACGGAAATTTTCTCGACTTATTTCTGTGCCACCAGGCACATAAGGGAAGGAAGGAACAAGGCAGCTGGATAGCTGTATACTCTTTGCTGCAACAACGACAGCTTCGACAACAACTTCGAAATTTTTCACAGCATTTTTCACAGTGAGGCAATTGACCGCTATGGCCAACTTTTCAGCCTCTGCCTACGAGAAGAAGTCTGAGGCGCGATTTCACTGATTTATTCGGAGCCGTTATCATCATAGTTGTGAGCTTGACACTTCTAATGCGTGAGGAGAAAAGCAAATTTCCGATATCACTAATGCGCATGGCAAGATTACTTCGGGACGAAAGTATTATCTGTCAACACCACTAACTAATCAATGATCTCTTAAGTTTTTCGAAGTGATCTATTCAGGACTGTAGGGAACTCTCTGTGAAGCACAGCATCACAGTTTCCAATTTTCACTTTCGTCATTTCCAACTGCTCCATCGTAGTCGGAAACTGCCCTTTCTACAATTGCGCGCATGAACTGCAGCCTGTTCAAACTGGTCTAGCAATTTGGTGGTTCGCCAAATATCTATTAGGTTGAGTCAAATTTTGCAACATTTCAGTTTTTTCTGGATTTCAAAGTAAACCCGCTGAAGAATTATATTTTACTTGTAACCTTCTTTCCTAGCGACCTTGTTTCATTTTAAGTTATGAGTCGTCAATTTTCCTTGCGTTGTTAAAGAGTTTTATTCTCTAGAACGATGACCACTCAAAGCGAAAAAGTGTCTGACTTTATTTTCAATTACTTCACGCTCGGCAGCAAGCCAGTAACGAGAGTCAAGCATATTTCTGAAGTCATCGGCAAGTTCAGTCCTAACCGAATAAATTATTGGAAATGATATGAGAAGTCCCTTTCCGCCCAGAAGGGTGTCAAAGACAAACCACTCCCGAGAACACCCTCTGCTTACGAGAAGAAGTCTGAGGCGCGATTTCCCTGATTCATTCGAAGTGTTATCACAATAGTTGATTGCAAGTGAGCTTAACACTTGAAGGCTTCTAATGTTTGCCGTAAACAATAGGTGTCTGGCAAATCCATTAAGTCGAATTCTTCACGAATAACCACACTACGACTGACCGCTGATCTCCACACCTCCCAGCAGACTACCTCTCGTCGGCTGCAGAAGATTGGGAGGCCGCCTTCGTCAGTGCCTCATGCGTTGACGGAAATCCAAGTAAATAGTTGTGCTTCGACTGCCGAGAGTTCCTGCACCGGTTCAAGCGAGAGGACCAAGATCGAATCCTTATCAGCGATGAAAAGCGGATGCTTTACTACAACCGCGAAGCCGGAAAGCAATAGCTGGAACGCAACGAGCCCGGTTTCTGACGTCAAAACTGGAGCTCCACCGAAAGAAGGTCCTGCTCTTCGTTTAGTGGGTGTGTGGTGGTCCAGTACACCGGTAGCAGCTCCGTGCAGTCAAACCGTTCTCGACGCTTGCTTTTGCCAACAACTCGTCTAGTTACAGCAAGAATTAGTGGAGAAAGACGTTTATACGAGACAATGTTTCTTACACAAGGCAACGGCCGACAGCTTACGGCACTTCAGACGCCGGCAAAAATCCAGGAATTGGGCTGGAGCAAAATCAAGAAACCACCATGCACCCCGGACATTGCGCCGTCTGACTGTCATATGATTAGGGCAATGGAGCACTTCTTCCATGGTAGGCGCTTCGCCGAAATCGATGAGGTCACGGCTGGGATAGTACACGACAGTCATTTTCTTTTGTGGTATAATCTCATTTTTGCTGGAAGACAAAATTTGTTACAAAATTTATGACTCAGCCTAATACTATCGGCAGCACTGAAGTGAACTACTGGCCAACATCGCAGTAACGGCTGCATTGATCAATGGATAACCTTGAGGATCCACGGGAGAGGTCGTGGTTCTATTTTGCACGTGGCGTTTGTGCGTTATCATGATCAGTAATCGCATTTTTGTGGGTGTAGAGTATACCTTTGTCTTTTTCGAATTTCGAATATTCGAATATAGGACTATTCGAAAAAAGTCCAATATTCAAATTATTCGTTTATTCGAATATTCGGGAAAGTCCAATGTTCCAATTACTCGTTTATTAGAATAACAGCTGTTCAGCACTGGCCGCCAAACGTCTGCTTGGGGGCTTCGCCCCCAAACCCGGAGAATAGAAAACCCCGACCGCCTTCTTGTCCTCTTTAGGCCTTTTCACATTCATTAGAGTAAAAAAACTGGTTTTGCTACATATTAGGTTGTAGCGAATTAAATGGCACTGGCTCGCGCCATTTTTTGGCGCGTCTTTATGCGTTTGATCAAGAACAAACCGTAACATGTGGCATATCATTTAGAAGCGCAAACTTTGCTCTACCGGAGGGTACCAAATTTTCTATGTAAAAGTGGGAAAACTTTAGAGTTTTATTGACTTTTTGCAGATGGACAAAAGGGTAATCCGAGACATTTACTTGTATGAATTCAAGCTGGGCACTACAGCTAAGGAGGCGGACGAGAAGATCAACGCCGCATTCGGTCAAGGATGTTCCACAATTCGGACGGCGTATCGTTGGTATCAGAAGTTCCGGAATGGAGATGAGAGCTTGGAAGAACATGAAGGTCGTGGGAGGCATAGTGATGTTGATGAGGACAAGCTGAGAGATGTGGTAGAGGAGGATCCACACAAAGGTACCAGGGAGATAGCGAAGGTTCTTGGCGTCAGTCACAACACAGCTGGCCGGCATCTGAAGGAAATCGGAAAGACCAAAAAGCTGGAAAGATGGGTGCCTCATGAGCTGTCTGAGGAGCAAGGAAACCGACGATATGAGATCTCGTCCGCACTGCTTCTACGGAACGAAACGGACCCATTCCTTGATCGCATCGTAACCTGTGACGAGAAATGGATAATGTACGACAACAGGCGACGATCGGCACAGTGGGTGGTCAGCGATGAGAGCCCCAAGGTTTTTGCGGAGCCGGAATTGCACCAAAAGAAAGTAATGGTGACAGTATGGTGGTGTTCGCGGAATTATTCACCACAGCTTCCTCCCTCCCGGTGAATCCATCACGGCAGAGAAGTACTGCATTGAAATTGAAGAAATGATGAAAAAGTTGAAGGATATCCGGCCGGCCTTGGTAAACCGAAGGCGAGTTCTCCTTCTGCACGACAATGCTCGCCCCCATGTAGCACGAATGACGTTGCAGAAATTGAATGAGCTGAGCATTGAAACCCTACCACATCCTCCGTTTTCTCCCGACCTCTCCCCAACAGACTACCATTTCTTCAAGCATCCTGGCGACTTCTTGGTAGGGAAAATATTCAAATACCAACAGGATGCCGAAAGTGCCTTCGAAGATTTCGTCAATTCCAGAACTTCTGATTTTTATTCTACTGGGATAAAAAAGCTCGGGTCACGTTGGCAAAGATGTGTAGAATCAGATGGTTTTTATTTCGATCAATAAACTTGGCAACAAGCCAAGATATTAACTGTTTAAATTTACAGTGGTTCAGTGCCATTTATTTCGTTACAACCTAATAGTATAGCGGGATACGGTAGGACAGAATCTTCAAAGCTGCTCCTATGGGAACATTACTCCGATTCCTTTACTCATTCTCCCTACCCCCTCCACCCACTCCATCAATACCCCTTTACCCATGTGCCGGCAGAAAACGGAAGTGAGAATCAAGTACGCGCACACTGTGCTCGAATGACCTATTCGAATAGGTATTCGAATGATTTTCATTCGAATTTGAATACTCGAATTCGATTATTCAAAAAATCGCGTTTTTTAATGCAGTCGAATTTGAATGTTCAAAAAATCGGGTTTTTCGAATGCATTCGAATTCGATTGTTCAAAAAATCGGGTTTTTCGAATGTATTCGTATTCGAATTTGCTCGAAAATTGCGGGTATTCGAAACCATTCGAATATTCGAAAATTTTGCGAGAGCACAACTATAGCGCACACTCGTTGTTGCACGAAGCCTTTAAAAAGCCATATGAAAATCTCACGGATGATGTGCAAAGTCTTACCTGTGGCACGTATTCTGGATCCGGATGCACACTGGAAAACCTCTGTGACACATTTGCTGAGTCTGGACGCATATGTCACGACGTCTTTTGCATCCCGACACGTGGCACGACGTCAGTAGTCCTCTGACGCCACGTTTGACGACAGTGACAAGGGAACTGTTTGAACGGTACGCCGGGACGGCAAGAATAAGTACTATAGGGAGAATCCCCGTCCTCCAAATAGAAACAGAACTGTTTTGTTTTTGCCGAATCCTTAAGGCAAACGAGTACGAGGGTGTAATGGTTAAGGGTCCGCAGAGCGAGCTCTTCACGGCAGCGCAAGGTCCCGGTATCGTGGACTGCGTGGCGCAGTGGTAGGGCGTACGCCCCATGTTCGTAGGGTCTAAGGTTCGGTTCTCAAGCTACGTCGCTTTTTTGCAATTATACCACAGTATCGGATTTCCATTGAGATTTCCATATCTGAAATTGTTTTTGGAATTTGATACGGTAAGAAGTTTTATTAGTGATTATTTGTCGACATCTCGTAATTCACCAGCAATGCCCGAAATATGCCAAATTCGATTACATATGAAATAATTATGAAATAACTTCAGCACCAATGATACACAGGCTCAAATTGCATAAAACAGTAAGACCGTTCACAGTATGGGCTACGTATGAAGGCTACAGTTTCTTCACATCTTGACTCATCACGGGGACCGAGGTCTTCTGGAAATGCCATTCCACTCGGGTTTTCGAAGCAACTAGGATGTGTTGTCAAATAGCCAGCCTTGTACCACGCGAACCCAATCAGCCTTTCTAGGCGATGATGGCATAACAGTCGATACACCAGTGACGCGACCTTCAAATTTACAAATATTTCATTAGTTTTAAGTTGCATGCCACCTCATTTCTTCTCTCGAAGGGACAGCATCCAGTGTAGACTTCCGCACTTCAGTGTCAGTAGGTGAATGACCACTCGAGGGTGAGCAGATATTGTAGAGTCAGTGTTGGCGGCAGCAGCTTGTTATGACCGCGCGACTTTGTAAGCATAACAGAGGCGAGAATATTGATCGAGGTAGTAGGTCAAGTTGAAGATCATGTATTCCCCTCCTACAGTGTGAGCACACTGGTGGCACTCACCTCACCGACACTAATAAATTGCATTTGAAGCATTTTTCTAGCTTTCTGCCGCTGTTTCATGTTATTCCTGTGTCAAAATTTCTTACATTGACAATGAGAGCAATTTATTGGACTAAAAGTTTCATACAAAATCGCATTTGGCATATTTCGGACATTGCTGGTGAATAACGAGATGTCGACAAATAGTAAGTAATAAAAACATCTTACCGTAGCAAACTTCAAAAACAAGTTCAGATACGGAAATCACTATAGAAATCCGATACTATGATAAAAGTGCAAAAAAGCGACGTAGCATGAGAACCGAACCCAAGACCCCACGAACATGGGCGTGCCCCCTACCACTGCGCCACGCAGTCCACGATACCGGGATCTTGCGCTGCCGTGATGAGCTCGCTCTGCGGACCCTTAACCATTACACCCTCGTACTCGTTTGCCTCAAGGATTCGGCAAAAACAAAACATGTTCTGTTACTATTTGGAGGACGGGTATTCTCCCTATGGTACTCGTTCTTGCCGTCCCGGCGTACCGTTCAGAGAGTTCCCTTGTGAGAGAAAACACTGGTCCCCTTATTGGTCCTTTTCACTGACCCCTTCACTAGTCCCCTCTACTGGTCCCACCTTTAATGGTTCTATTATTAGACCCTTTACTGAACCCCCTTAAATGGCTTACACTTTATTAGCTCCCTTACTGGTCCCCTCTTGACTGGTAATTCACTGGTACCCCATTTATTGGTCCCCTTCACCTCTTCTTTTCACCGCTCCTCATTACTGGTCCCAACTTCACTGCTCTCCCCTTTATTGGTCAACCCTTTACAGGTCCCTCCTCCTTCACCGGTACCACCCTCACTGGTCCCCCTTTTACTGGTCCTCCTTCAATAGCCCTCCCCATTTATTGTCAACCCTTTTTCGGTTCACCCTTCAATGCCCCCACCACCCCCCCCCCCCTCTTCGTCGCTCCCTACTACTGCTCTCACCTTCACTGGACATCCTTCTACTGGTCCCCTCTTCACTGTTCCTCCTATCCTTCACCGATCCCCATTACTGGTCTCACCCTCACTGGTCCCCCTTCTATTCACCAACCCTTTTCCGGTTCCCCTTCACTGGACCCCTCCCCCCATTCACCGTCCTCATTACTGGTCCCTTCCTCACCGGTCCCACTTCACCTGGTTCCCTATTCACTGGTCGACCTTCTACCGATCCCCCTTCAATGGACCCCCCCCCCCTCACCGGTCCCCATTGCAGGTCCCACCTTCACTGGTTCCTCCCTTATTGGTCAACCCTTTACCGGTCCCCCTTACTGGACCCCATCCTTCACCGGTCCCCCATTTGGTCCTACCTTCACTGGTGACACGTCGTGTGAATCCGTAACCCCTGACACGGCATCGGCGGCACCTCCCCTGAACCCGGACGCCTGTTGAACAACGTCGGTGGCATGTGTTCTCAACCCCTTGACAAGTTAGTGGCACTCCTCTTCGAAAACAAGGGAGGTGTGACCTTATGATAAAAACGATGTTTGAGTTTCGCGCGTCGTCCGAATTGTGTGTACGCAATCTGACAAGGGAAGCCCATGAACTTCCCCCAAATATTCTCAACCAGACCTATACGATGTCGAAATGTATAAGACAAGGATCACAGAACTGCAGTATTTCGTTTTTGCTACGGGCCACTGGTTGGTCCGAAGAGGGCAAAAAATGGTATCACTTAAAGGTGAGCTGAGAAGGGAAAAGTGACGCATGGAATGGCCCTGTTGTGCTTAGAAGCTATCCTACAAAAGGTCTGGAGCTCAAATTAGAGTTAGATTGTACAGGGTGCGTAAAAAATATTGACGCACCTACTTTTTGATTCAGCTCCAGCTTCTCTTTGTACCCCTCTAGGTTTTTGTATGTTATTTTTGTTGTCTGTATTGTGCTCAAAAAAAAACACTCAGGAAAAAACTGAAGAAACATGATCGTCATCGTTACGGTGGCCCTTTTTTGTCTGTTTCCCAAAGAGCTTAGTAGTTCCTTAACAAGAGAATTAGGCGCTGTTCGAAACGGTTGGTGAGGAATGATGTCAGCAACCCAAACGTCAGCCACGGCTCTGTCATAACAGATGATGAGTACAAGATGTTCAAGCACGATAACGTTCAAATCAAAAATTTTCAATCTCTGTCCGATAACGGCAAACAGATAACGCGCGCAGGTGTGAACAGCTTCTCAGACGAGCACAGCTTAAACAAGAATCCGCTGGATTACTGTTTTTAGGCGATTTTGGAGAATGAGGTCTGGGCTACTTTCAACAGAAGTGACCAGTCGCAGAAGGCTACCCTGTTCAAAGCACGGAACAAAATGCAAGCAAGTGCTTGCGGAGCGTGCTCATCAATTTTTCTGTCGTTTTCGTTCCTGTATTCACAGTAAAGGAGCCAATGTCAATTACGAGTTATTCTATTGTGTTTGCAAGATCATTTTCCATATTTCTCAAGTGAATATTTGAAAACTTACTGCGCAATACTATTTCCACAACCGTCATTTAGTGCGTCAATACTTTTTACGCACCCTGTAGTAATATGATAATTTCCGATGTTTCTTAAACGAAGCAGCAGGGTACATTCATGAGATTCATTCGCATCGATGGTAGCGGCGACTGATGGGCAAGTGGATAGCGGTGCAGAATTGAGGGAGGGGTCGAGGGTTCGATTCCGTAGAGAGGTTAAGGGATTTTCTAGGTGGTTTGTTCACATTTTTAGAAAAGAAGAGAACATTTTGGCTTCTGTGAGGATTATCCATTGGAGCACTCTGGCACGCGACAGGGACGAATGGAGACCTGCTGATGCCAGCTTGAGCAACTCGATCATTAGAAGGACGACAGACGATACAGGCGATTCATGAAAAATTTAATGTGTCACAACTGTATCACTACATCAGCAAAATCAAAGGTAACTAAAACTTATCTGTATCTACATAATTTTTGACAACTAAAAGCTGAGCAATGTTTACAGTTTAAAAAAGCAGCTTCGCCAAAGGCTCTGCAGAAAGCGATCATTGAGGATGACCGGCCAACAATTTTCAATTTCTAAACCGGAGGTGGAGTATAATCGTACCCACAGTTACTACAGGACAAGCGGTTAATTAATAGATAATTAATTGCCCCTCAGAACACAAGTACTGTAGCATTGATATAGGGTTGTAAGTCTGTGGTGCAGCTCTCGAAGCAGAATGCCACGCATTTCGGGCATTCACATCAGCAGCTTTAAGAATGCTAACTGTCCTTATCCAATAAACAGCAAACAATGTTCCTACTGTCGCTCTCTTTAACATCTCCAATTTCCCTCGTAACATAAGCTGTAAGGAACAATGTTGTACAGAATTCCAAGCGATGATACGGTACTGCCGTTCTCTCCAAAAGGAGACTGGCTCTTCTTAATCCCCATCCAGACACAGCAACTTGTTTGTTTATCGACGTAGCAAAGTGCATTCCTCAAATGCATCATTGTAAAGCAATCACTCGCGACGAATTTCTGCTTCTATACAAATCCCGTCCAGTATTGCAGAAAACTCTTCGGTACTTTTGAAGATCTGATTCAGAGTCCAACTGTCAAAGAATGCTATACCTCGCTAGCAGCAGGTTGAGAAAGTCAGTAACGAAACTTTACTTCTCTTTGCACAAAAAGCACAATACGTTAGCTCAAAATGAACCCAAGTAAACCAAACACATGTTCAAGTAATGTACGAATGACTGATCCATGAACCCTAAAAAGAAGAGAAATTCTCTTAAAGCCTCTGCGTTTAACATGAAGGGTACCGCAAACTTCAGAATCACGTTTTGCGTGTCGAATTGAAAAGCAAACACCTATGAAAGCAGCGGTTCAGGGATTAGACGTAACAGGATACAATCATAGTCACAAGTTGTACACAAAAGAAGACTGTTACAAACGCGTAAACGCTGCAAATTACTGGTGTCAAGCCTTGCCTCCCAACACAACAAGCTCAACTGGGTTTTGGTTAACAAGCGAATATTGCAGGACGGCATCAGAAATGGGATAGTGCTCAAAGGAAATTACAACGACTACAAAGGAAAGCAAATTGAAAGGGTTATTTGCGAAGGTGTAGCATAGCGAAGACTTCCATCATTTCTAAAGAATTTCAATTCACAACATGACTGTATTCGCAAAAACGAGTTCAACAAACCTTTGGCGGCACAGACGACGGGGGATGTTGAGACGCAGCGGAAGTATTGGCATTGGCCTTTCGCTGTTGAACCAAGGCGGCAATATTGTTTAGAACCTCAGCAGGCGCATATTGTCGCAGCAACTGGTTTTCGTTCTCTAGAGCGGAAACCTTAAAAAATGCCATTAGTAGTACGAGTAGGACAAGAGTCGTCAAATCAGGATATCAAAGCCTTGTGAGATCTGAAGTTGCAGAATATGGTTTTCAGTTGGCAACAAATCTTTTACTGATAAATTACAATAAGTAGCAATTAACTGCTGAAACTGTTGTTCGGCACTACGATGTACTAGTACTCCTTATCAAAAAGAAATTCGCCATAAGCGCATTGGTGGAACAACTTCGGAATTTCTGTGGTGACAGCGGTGTATTCGGTTCGTCAGTTGTTCATCTACCCGAAAACCAAACACGCTAAATTTTAAGCGTTCTATAGCTAATTAACGGAAAAGCACTTTTAATTTTTTCTATTAAAAAATACAATCAATCTAGTCTTAGTAAGCTATGTAAGCTAGCTATCGTTCTGCTCCATACCGTCTCCTATTCGTCGAAATAGCCATAAATCCCGCGAATTTGCTCCGGTGCAGCTATCTTCCTAAGAAAACTCCAACATCTCCCTACTCTACCATGCAGAGCCTGCGAGCTGCTTCCTGCAGAGGTTTGAGATCTGCTCAAACATGTGAAGAGAACCACAGTGCCCGTACGAAGAGGACCCACTGACCTTAACGCGATTGAAACATCGGCGCAATGAGCGGACGGGGGGGGGGGGGGGGGGGACAGCCCATAGGCTTCAGCCGCCTTGAGCGCAGCAGTCGGATATGATGACGCGGAATTTTCCAAACTGACGAACTGACGCGTACGTGCAAGTTGCAGCCAGAGGCGCCTAGGTCAAACGGTACGCCTCGCGCGAACTAAACGGGTAACAACTCGCCCTACACGTGGAAAACCCCACAACACCTTGAGTACTGAGTACTGATGGGCAGCCTCCCCCGTCCGCTCATTGCGCCAAAACATCTTGTTACTTACGCTCGAAATTAGGTCTAGAGGACCAAAACTAAACCCTCTCAGAGTTGCGCCACGCATTTCTGAGAGGGTTTAATTTTTTGTCTCATCTCATCGGATCTCGTATCTCACCGGACGAACATTTCAGGTCAAAATAGACTTTTCATTTTCAAGTGTAAGGCGGGTAGTCAGTGGAGTGCCGCAGGGGGAGTCCTTTTCCCTTTGCTTTTCAACATCTTCACCGCAGAGATTCGTGATGTTCTGCAGCAATGCAACGTCATCATAAAGTTGTATGCTGATGATGTAAAGATTTATAAAACTATTGCAGGCTCAGAGGATGTATCTGTGCTTCAAAATGCAATAGATTTGATGGTTGATTGGGCGAAAAGGTGGCAGTTGCCGCTATCTTCTCAAAAGACTGTAGTCTTACATCTTTGTTCTGGAATGGAAACCTTCTCTTATAGGTACAACATTGAAGGAAGTGCTTCACGCGAAATGGACTCTGTCAAGGATTTCGGCTTTTCTTATAGCAATAACCTAGACTTTGAAAAAAAAAAATACGTGCTATATGTAATACGGCTATGTTACGAACATATAACATCTTTAAGGCATTAGTCACTAGGAATAAATCGGTTCCCCTTAGGGTGTACAAGACTCATATACGTCCCCTTGTTAAATCAAGCGTGTCCGTATAAGAAAAAGGACATCTATACTATAGAGAAAGTACAGAACAACTTCACCAGGAAGCTTCTTCTTAGAATAGGGAGTTTCGTATATTGGCGTGTACCGAAGGCAGCAATCAGAAATAAATATCTCGGACTAACATCCCTAGATTCTGGCGGCAGGGTTTTGACATCTGTATTGTACACAAGCTGCTATACTTTACCGCCGATTCTGGGCCTTGTAGATTCTTTAAGGTGGAGACTTCGCACACAGGAGGTGGCTCCGCTAAGCTACAGCTACCTCGGCCATGAATCAATTTACGAGCAATGTCTTTCACTTATAGGGCAGGTAGTTTATGCCTGAAATTCTCTAAGCACCTTCAGTTTCCCCTTACACCGAGACAATTCAGAAGCCGAGTTGAAAGTTTGTTGCTCAGATCTGAAATTGGTTGAATAGTATGATTGTTCGTATTGTCTCACTATTTGTATGTTTTCGTCTCTGTGCTCTTTTTTGTGATTGTTTCTGTGTTTGTTTTCTAACGTGCTGCCTTATGCAATCGTAACAAAACAAGAACAATAACAATAATAATTTCACTTTTAGGGAATATTGCCGAGGCAGTTGAGAAGCGTGATTTGCCCTAATGGATGACTCGCGGTTGTTACCCAATTTACAAGTCAGCATTTTGTCCTTGAAAAGTCCCACCAATTCACCGACCATGGAAACATGGTAAGTTTGGTTGGCCAGGGCGGTACCCGAATCAAGAACGTCCTTACGGTATACAGGCGAAGCCTCCTTTAGGTGTACTACCAAACTTCTGGCTTTTTTAATATTCGATTCGAATCGGATGCTTGAATGCCATTGACGCTCAAATCCCAATAGTAATGGAACATCTAGAAATCACGAACTTTCGACATTCGGTAGGAATACAAACTGCTGGACCCATTAGTTCTCCCATTCAACGCGACAGAACACATCGGGACTGGTGCAGTCTATGAAGCCCCAACACAAACAACGCCGAAGTCGTCACACGCGTATTCGAAAACCCTGATAGTTCTCACTTGATTCTCGGCCAGTGCTCCTTCCGATGTGCGAGACAAGCTCGAGAAACAATGCCCCTCAAAAAGAGCGTGCGCTACAACTACCTTCGTCGAGAGAGGCACCGCCGCGTCCGTCCACGCGAGACCACGCTACGCACAACCGCGCTCCACGACAGTGAGTATTCGTGCAAAGTCTAACTATCGAAAGCACAATGACCCATCGTTTGCTCCGCATCTCTGCGCAGTGCACACGCAGGGCGGTCTCTTGTCGCTCTTCGGCGACGGCTTCAGGACACTGCCGTAACATCGCGCTGACAGCACACTGCGTGGCGCGCGACACGAGGGAGGAAAACTCTCGGGGTCCGGCGTTTACTGATCGTCGCAGGCGACGTTGAACACACGAGATACCCACGTTTCGACGGAGTAATGCCTCCCCATCCTTCAGCGATTTGCGAGTGGTGCAGGTGGAGCTAACCATTGGGGTGGCATCTGGTTGAACGTTGAGCTGCCTGCGTCCCTCCGTTAGAAGAGCAACGACCCGGTGGCGTTGGACGGGGGCTACGGGGTTACTCGCTCTTGCGAGCGTGGCAATGCAGATTTTAGGCGAAGGAGCTGATCTTTTACGCGGGAGAGAACTATTAGGACGATCCGATCGCTGCGGTGCAGCGACCGATGCAGCCGGCGCGATGACTTTTCTCGTACGGACGGCAACCGCGAACGCGACGTATGCAGCTCCTCCCTACGGGTTTCTTACGATGTGTTATCCAACTAATCGCGATCTAACTATTTCAATGCTTAGATACTAAAATTTACACAAAAATACTAGTGCTTCATTACTATTCCTCCGAGGAATGGATAACTCGCTAGGAAAGAAATTAACCGAATAAAGTACCACTCCATTAGGATGACAAGACCTAAACGGTCATACAGAATGCCTGAACACGAATCGCAAAGAACAACAACGGGAGGTGGAAACGTGGGAACGTGCCAGCCAATCATAACCAAGCAGCGCATCGACCGTACCCAGGCCAGTTGATCAGAGAACCTACCGCGCACGCATTCTCTGAATGGGACGCTCACTCGATGCGCCTTGAATTGGTGGCGCGTTCCCACCCCCAGGGCTGTGCATCTTCACGACATATACCCTCAAAACCTTTCCCGCAGCTCAAATTACGCTCGCAGAAAGACTTTAGTTCTCGAGTCTCCACCAATTCTGTTAAAACTGGAGATCGTCGCGTTTGCGGCGGTGGAAGCGATCCTGCGACAGTCGCCATGCCACACGGTGTCAGTCGCAGCTTACGCTTCTTTCATGCTCTCCTACGCTGTGGAGGAAGAGTCGGTAAGGGAGAGGACTCCGGGGTGTGGCGAATTCACCAGACGCGAAGCAAAACAGTGTTCGCGAGCCGAGACTCGCGGGGGCAGCTGCCCTGAGACCCTTCAACTCACCGGAAAGCAATACTTTGCGCCCTCCTGCATGAAAATACGCTGCACATATCCTCTGCGCCTCCTGTCTCTTGCTTTTCACCCAAAACAGCGGAGGGATATCATAGTACGAAGCGGCTTCACTTTCGTCGGGCTGGTTTTAGGTAACAGCCACAGCAACCACCTACTGAAGTGTCCACGTTGAATTAATGAATTGTGCATTTGTTTGAAGCGATCATAAGAGTCTACAAGGGAACAGGTAGCTGTTACCTATTTAGGAAAACGTAGGAAAAGCACAACAGTGATTAGTGATCAACAGAATAGCCTCTAAGCAATTTTCTCACCTTTCTCAGTCACCGTCTTTTTGGCCTAATTTCTGGAGAGAAACTGCTGTCTTAGTGTGTAGGTTCACCAGAGTTTACTTGATGAACCCTACGAGTTCTATTCCTATGTTCCAGAATACGGTATCTGTTAGGCACTTCTATTATACTCAGTGGAAGTGGAGATGATACTGTGACGGAAGGGCAGACAAGCCCTATCACCGACAGCTACCGAAACCTAATGACTTTCTGGCCTGGGCGGCATAAACAGCCCGAGGTAGCAAGGAGCGACATTCGTGTATGTAACCGGAGAGGTTAGGTTTCAATATACAACCTAACACTACATTAACAAGACAGTACGCATGTATTACACCACGGATCTCCCTCGAAGAGAGCCTTCGGGCTCCCTTGTTAAGAGGGGTCTCGGGCCGCTTGTCGCAGATTACGAAAGAAAATGCCCGAACCGCGTCGCGTCTGTTTCGGTGCGAGAAAATGTCCGCGAACAGGGGAGAAGATGCCCGCGACCAGGTGAGGAAATGCCCGCAAACAGGGGAGGGAATTTCTGCAGCCAGGGGAGAAAATATCTATGGCCACTGAACGGTTTTCGATAGGGTCCACTACAACAACCACTACAGGAAAGGCAACGCCGTGTCCATGAAGAAACTGAAGGATTCGCGGCAATTCATCATCAAATCATCCATGAATAGAGACATCGTGTGATAAATCAAGATACTCCTTTCCTGGTACCACGTCTTATTCGTTTTCTGTGTCGCCCACGCCTTTTTTCGTCCGTTTGACGGGAAGAAGAGCGTGGAGTAGGGCTATTAAATCCGTGCAAGTTTCTTGTGTATTGGGCAGATTCTTGTAAAATTCCAGCCGCTGATGTAACTCCTAGAGTGTGTAAGCGTTACTTGGATTCATTAGCAGACTTAATGGCCTTACCGTAACAAAGAATCTTTGGGAAAAGATTCTCGTTACAATAGGCATGCTTAGCGGTTAAGTTAGTACCGACGGTGTTTTATGTGAAAAGAACACTTGAAAACACTAAAAGGAGCGGAAGAAGCCTTTTCACCCAGATCTCAATTTCTAGCACGTAAAACTAGAAAACAAGCACATCAGCGGAACCTGGTAACTTAGAGTTACTTTTCGAAGCAATGAGCTGCGGAACTGTGGGCAACCTCAATTTTAGAGTTTTTTCTTGAGTCATGAACGCCACATGGAGTGAACAGTAAGGTATATGCACTTCAAAGTCATAAGAAGTAAAAAATGAAAAAATGGCAGAACTTATTTGGGAATTTATTTACAAATTGGTTTCTAGGTTTTACTAAGGTCTTTCTGATGAAGTCTTCATTTTTGACCAGTCATTTCCTTCTTTACTAAAACAGGTTTTGAACATAGATATTTCGTCATTCTTTCAAGTGTTTTTCATCTGATGCACCGTTGGTGCCGTAAATACTTGTTGTGCTCTTTCTTTATTAAAGTTTTTCTGAGTATAGGATTTTTATTTCGATTTGCTTTGTTGCTCTTCTTCTGATATTTCCACATGCCTGAATAAAGGATTTAAATATCGGAATGATTAGCTGTATCAGGTTTTAGATTTTACCAAAAACGTTATTAAAATGACCAGAACCTACGGTGTAGCACCTTGCCAAAGATCTTTCAAGCCACCTTCTCGAAATATAGAGTGTTTTCGAACATGAAATTTTGCGACCAGCTTCTTAATACTGCTTTCATATGAGTGATGAAACGTTGCGGAAATAGACCATTATATTTAATAGTAACGATACATCCGGTTAAGGCTCTCCTAATGAACGGTTTTTCCCACAGTTTCAAACTTTTTCTTAGTTTCCTAAGTTTTCTTAGTTTCCTTCCTAAGTTTTTTTCCTTCCTACTTTGGGCGGCGTTTACCGCCATTTTCTCCCCTGTCGCGGGCATTTTCTCCGTAGAACCTTGTCGCAGTGCCACGTGGCGCGTCTCCGGGTGGTGAAAAGGGGAATGAAACGTGAACCAAATGCGACCCTGTACTGCCCAGAGACGTAGGTGGGATGCAGGGGATGGACCTAGATCCTGCTGTATCAAGTTGGCTCGTTCCTTGGGTGCGGGTGCGGCGTCTTCATGCACAGTGTGCGTGGATGTGTTTGCACCTCTGCGGATTGTAGCTGTGTCGGCTCGGCCAAACGCTTGCAATCGGAAGACTGGGAGTACATCAAAAGGTGATTTACTGATGGATCGTCACCTCTTCCAGAACAACCATGGAGAAGGTCATCCACGACTTGTACTCCGATTTCTTGGATAGCCACGTCTACCTGTCCCCATGCCATCTTCCGCAGAATGGATACGTCGCTCCTCTGTTCTCCCTTTCGAGATCCGTCACGCCATCTCGTCGGTGAAGAAACGTACAACACCCGGTCCTGACAGGATCAGAGCTGAACGCCTGAAGAACCTCCCGCCAGCGCTCATCAACACCCTGGCGCGGCTCCTCACACGCTACCTGTCCGAATGCAAGGTTCCATCTCAGTGGAAGACCAGCAAGACCGTTTTGCTGTACAAGAAGGGAGACGTGCACGACGTTGGCAACTATCGCCCGATCTGCCTGTTGTCCGTAGTCTACAAGCTGTTCACTCGAGTCATCCTGAATAGGATTAGTAGAACGCTGGACGAAGGACAGCCATGCGAACAAGCAGGATTTCGGGGAGGATTCAGCACGATCGACCACATACACACCATTACGAAGCTCATCGAAGTGTCGCGAGAGTACAAGCTGCCGCTGTGCCTTACGTTCATCGACCTGAAGAAGGAATTCGCCTCCGTCGAGATAGAAGCGGTCATCGAAACCCTGCTCACTCAGGGCGTTCCTACTCAGTACATCAGAGTCCTTCGAGAGCTGTACAGTGGGTTCACGACGAAGATTTCACCTTTCTACAACCTCGTTGTCATCGACGTGAAGAGGGGTTCGGCAAGGGGATACCACATCCCGAAGCTCTTCAGCGCCACCCTCGAAAACGTCATGCGCGAACTAGAGTGGGAAGACATGGGAGTGAAGGTCGACGGCCGGCAACTGCACCATCTTCGCTTCGCTGACGACATCGTGCTCATAACACCGAGCATCAGCCAGGCGAAGCGAACGCTGGCCGACTTCGATCGTGTATATGGGAACGTTGGGCTGCATCTGAATCTTACAAAGACGATGTTCATGAGGAATTAACGAGTTTTTAATGCCCCATTCTCGCTCAACGGAATAAACATCTCCGATAGCTCCAGCTATGTGTATCTGGGTCGCGAAGACAACACGGCTAACGACCTAGCGCCAGAGCTGAGCAGGAGGAAACGAGTGGCTTCGGGAGCTTTCGAGAGCGTCGAAAAAGTCGTGAAGGAAGAAAGAGAAGAACTTTCGCCTCCTTGCCCACCTATTCCTGCCCTAACCTATACCTCAGAGACCTGGATCATACGAAAGCAGGATAAACACGCGATCAGCGTTGCGCAGGGTAGAATCGGGAGGACGATGCTCGGAGAGACACGACTCACGCAAATGAGAGAAGGCCACCGGAGTTCCAAGCCTCGTCGAGGATCGAAGATCAGAGACGCTGTCGCATGGGCCAAGTCGTCGAAAATTAGGTGGGCCGACCCACGTAATGCGTTTCGCAGACACCCGCTGGACGAGAGCCGTCACCACTGGAATCCGCGGGATGTCAAGAAAGCACTAGGACGCCTACCAACGTGCGTTGGTCGGACTTCTTCGTGAAAACCCTCAAGGATCGATATGACGCTCTTCGTGTCTCTCGAGCGACGAGGATCCATTGAGCATTCTGGCACGCGACAGGGACGAATGGAGACGCTGCTGCGCCCGCTCGAGTAGGTCGATGATCAACGGGACGACAGGTGATACATACTTTATTTACGTAATTTCAAGAAAACTATTTCAGCACCTATTTATTAAACTGCTTTTGCACTAATCAAGGACTTCGTTGTGTTAACACAACTGGGCCAACTAAGTGACTTGAATGCTTTCAAGGAACATGACTACCTAGTCCTATATCATGTGCCAGCCCTATGACTTTGAAAATGCTCAAAGCTGTTAACTAGTTTCAACAACAGCCCTTAACCAGTCACCGTGCCGCGCGCGGCTGCACCGGAATGATGACGGAGGTTACGAGCCCCGCCCCGCCAGCCTAACTATTTCACACTCACCAGCCGCCGGACGGTTTGGGCATCACTGAGCCGTCCACAGGGAAAGAACAACCGGCACAAACGGTCGAATCTGCTCGTCATGATTCCGATTCCCATGCTTATAAAAACAAGGAGTATTGGATTCAGCAGCACCATTGTTGGATTTCAGTGCTTCGTCTCAATTTTTGTAGCGCAGAAAAATGTAACTCGACCAACTCTCTTACTGCTTTTCTGAAATCTGCACATCAGGCGCTGGTCTTCATGATTAGGTCTGTGGTATGGCCCCGGCGTTAAAAGACTAAATTATATAATAACGATCGAATCGCCAAAAATTAAAACATCAAAGAGCATGAAAAGTTATGGATCAAGTCAGCGACAACTGTTGGTAGCTGTAGCGCTCCAAACGATTGATCACAGTCATTTGTATTTTGAACTCCATTGGCTCTTGGAAGATTGTGCGCTAACGCAAGGTGTAGTTTGCCATGGTAGTAGCTCACAGTTATATGTCTTAACGTTCCTTAACATACGTGTATGACTTGTCAAGTAATCTTTGGTATGGTTTCTTCGTTCCGCAAGTTAATGAATAGACATAGTGGACTGCAACTAGCCAACTACCCCATTCCCCTGACTAAAATCCAATCACATCGCTACAGAACCAAATACCCATTACATTTATAAGTTTAAACAAATGCCATGCTACTCGCAAAGATGATTTAAATCACACAAATTTTTCCCTTGTTCCTATTCACATATCCTGATAGATGGAGAAAAATGGGAACCACTTGACGAATTAAAACCAATCGCCACATTTTCAATGTATCACTTACAGAATGGAACAAATAACATTTAAATGTAATAACATAATATGTAAATATTATGTTATTATATTATATTATTATATTATTATATTAATATAATAATATTATATTAATATATAATATTATTATATTATTATTATTACCAGCCGTCCGTGCGGCCTCTCGGCCGCACCGACGGCTTCTTGACGGCTTCGCCGTGGCAATAACTTCTCATCATGAATTGTAGCTGCCACCTATGTCATCGTTTCCTCAGGAAGAACATCTTAACTACGTCGATGAGGGCAAGTTGGAAAAAAAGCGAAAAAATGGACGACATGCACAAAAATGCTTATTTGCCAAATATCGATTGATGGCGATCGACAGTTTAAAAACGAACTTCAGATTCGTGTTCAGCGACCTCCATTACCCCCAGAGCTGAAGTTTCGCGCCACTTGAACGTCATCCTCAAAAAATCGATAATATCGATCGATATCGATTGGTCGACTTCAGATTCGTGTTCAGCGACCTCGATTACCCCCTGGGCCGAAGTTTCGCGCCGCTTGAGCGCCATCCTCAAAAAATCGATTCGATCGATATCGATTGGTCGACTTCAGATTCGTGTTCAGCGACCTCGATTACCCCCAGGGCCAAAGTTTCGCGCCGCTTGAGCGCCATCCTCAAAAAATCGATAATATCGATCGATATCGATTGATCCGACTTCAGATTCGTGTTCAGCGACCTCCATTACCCCCAGAGCTGAAGCTTCGTGCCGCTTGAACGACATCCGCAAAAAATCGATAATATCGATCGATATCGATTGGTCGACTCCAGATTCGTGTTCAGCGACCTCGATTACCCCCAGGGCCAAAGTTTCGCGCCGCTTGAGCGCCATCCTCAAAAAATCGATAATATCGATCGATATCGATTGGTCGACTTCAGATTCGTGTTCAGCGACCTCGATTACCCCCAAGGCCGAAGTTTCGCGCCACTTGAACGTCATCCTCAAAAAATCGATAATATCGATCGATATCGATTGGTCGACTTCAGATTCGTGTTCAGCGACCTCGATTACCCCCTGGGCCGAAGTTTCGCGCCGCTTGAGCGCCATCCTCAAAAAATCGATTCGATCGATATCGATTGATCCGACTTCAGATTCGTGTTCAGCGACCTCGATTACCCCCGAGGCCGAAGTTTCGCGCCACTTGAACGTCATCCTCAAAAAATCGATAATATCGATCGATATCGATTGATCCGGCTTCAGATTCGTGTTCAGCGACATCGATTACCCCCAGGGCCGAAGTTTCGTGCTGCCTGAACAAAATCCTCAAAAAATCGATAATATCGATCGATATCGATTGGTCGACTTCAGATTCGTGTTCAGCGACCTCGATTACCCCCAAGGCCGAAGTTTCGCGCCACTTGAACGTCATCCTCAAAAAATCGATAATATCGATCGATATCGATTGGTCGACTTCAGATTCGTGTTCAGCGACCTCGATTACCCCCAGGGCCGAAGTTTCGTGCTGCCTGAACAAAATCCTCAAAAAATCGATAATATCGATCGATATCGATTGATCCGACTTCAGATTCGTGTTCAGCGACCTCGATTACCCCCGAGGCCGAAGTTTCGCGCCACTTGAACATCATCCTCAAAAAATCGATAATATCGATCGATATCGATTGGTCGACTTCAGATTCGTGTTCAGCGACCTCGATTACCCCCAGGGCCGAAGTTTCGCGCCGCTTGAGCGCCATCCTCAAAAAATCGATAATATCGATCGATATCGATTGATCCGACTTCAGATTCGTGTTCAGCGACCTCGATTACCCCCGAGGCCGAAGTTTCGCGCCACTTGAACATCATCCTCAAAAAATCGATAATATCGATCGATATCGATTGATCCGGCTTCAGATTCGTGTTCAGCGACCTCGATTACCCCCTGGGCCGAAGTTTCGCGCCGCTTGAGCGCCATCCTCAAAAAATCGATTCGATCGATATCGATTGATCCGACTTCAGATTCGTGTTCAGCGACCTCGATTACCCCCGAGGCCGAAGTTTCGCGCCACTTGAACGTCATCCTCAAAAAATCGATAATATCGATCGATATCGATTGATCCGGCTTCAGATTCGTGTTCAGCGACATCGATTACCCCCAGGGCCGAAGTTTCGTGCTGCCTGAACAAAATCCTCAAAAAATCGATAATATCGATCGATATCGATTGGTCGACTTCAGATTCGTGTTCAGCGACCTCGATTACCCCCAGGGCCGAAGTTTCGCGCCGCTTGAACGTCATCCTCAAAAAATCGATAATATCGATCGATATCGATTGATCCGGCTTCAGATTCGGGTTCAGCGACCTCGATTACCCCCAGGGCTGAAGTTTCGTGCCGCCGACGTGTTCGGCACGTCTGCGGCTCGCCATGCACGGTTGTCGACATGTTTGGCACGTCTACGGCTCGCCATGTACGGTTGCCGACGTGTTCAGCACGTCTACGGCTCGCCATGCATGGTTGCCGACGTTTTTGGCACGACTACGGCTCGCCATGCATGATTGCCGACGTGTTCGGTACCTCTCCGGCTCGCCATGCACGGTTGCCGACGTGTTCGGCACTTCTGTGGCATCGCCAGGCACGGTTGTCGACGTGTTCGGCTGCCGCGCCCCAACTCAAAGTGGGACGGACGGACAGTGTGACGGTGTGACACACACAGTGACACACAGAGTGACACACACACACACGCTTGCTCCTTTATATATAGTAGGATATATTATTATATTCATATTAATATTAATATTATTATTATTATATTATTATATTAATACATATTTAATAACATAATATCTTTAAATCATTGAAAACAAATTCGGTCGTTCACATGGTGCTCGCATACAAAACATATGTCAGGCCTGTACTTGAATATGGTACCACAGTATTTAGTCCTAAATGCAAACGTGAAATCTCTAGATTGGAATCTGTACAAAATAGCTTTACAAGAAAGCTCTGGATAAGAGTACATGGGTGTAATTATGCTAACATTCCATCGGCTCTTGAGAGAAACAAACTCTTCAATTTACGCACCCTTGCTTTTCGAAGGAAACGATATGATCTAATCACCATATATAAGCTGATCAATGGCATGTTGGATCTTCCTCTTCAGGAATTTTATTCAATATCTTGCTCTAATACTAGAGGTGGTCAGATGAAGATCCAGATTCCAAAAGCTAGAAGTAATATAAGGTCTACGTTTTTCACAGACCGAGCTGGAACCGAATTTCAAAAGTTTTCGAAGAAAAACATTTTACCAAAATCGCTAAGGCAATACAAAAGACTTATTGACAGGTATCTCCAGGATGTTCCTTAATAGTTTGCTTCCAACTGTTCCCGCTTCTGTCGCTTGTACCTAGCAGTATATTTTTACTCGCTCTGTTCTGGTTCTTAATGTGCATGTTCTGTTTGTTCTATTTTTTGCGTGGATACCCACGTATAAATAAATAAATAAATAAATAAATAAATAAATAAATAAATACTGCACCAAAAAAATATAAGCTGAAACCGCAAGGAGAAAAAGCTATAAAGGTAAAGCAAAACGACAACACGTACCCTTTGCTCCAGTTCGGCAATGGTTTGGCGAAGAACTTCGACTTCCTCTCGAACAGCAAATGTGAGATGGGTTTTCACCAGATCCTGAAATGTTACTAGTCTTTAAAACTAACAGATTGGTTAGTTCACATAATACCGTTCCTGTACGACATTTCTACAATTCTAATACACTAGACTCTCTAACACGTAAAAAGAGCATCACGAGCTCACCCTTGCGCCCCGTCAGTTTGGTCCCGATTATACCTACAATGCCAGGCGACGCGTTCAGAATGGAGCGCTGCGTTCAACTGAGTAGCACAGTTCTGGCAACGCTGGGCACACTGCGCAACGGGACGCGGCGAGTCCACCGTGCAACACCCAGCTCTGTCGTATCCGCAACAAAGCCAGATGTTCCTCTACAGATATGCAGGGAGACCCATAAGTAGTGTATGAAGAACTCAGTCGTATAAAAACGGTTAAAATTGATCAAATATTGTTCAATTTAAAATACTGTTTGTCCATGCATTGTAGGTTACAGAGGAGGGGTAATATTTATAAGGGGCCACTTCGGCGTGACAAGGGTCTTCAGACTGAGTGAGTAGCTCGGCGGCACCTCTTACGGAATTTTATTCCTCATCTGTCCAGCTTTTATCTCCGCTGTGTGGAGCAGGATTTACCCTCTAAGGTTGTAAACAAATAAAGACCAAGGATGAAAAGATGAATGAATTTCATAGCTAGCCTTTCGCACGTAAAAGTTAGGCAGATGAACGGGAAACATACCAGGTTGTTTCTTCTCTTGTTAGCATCGTCGCTTTAATTGGAATGTGTATTTTGAATTTAAATAGCCCGGCTTGATCCATAAAATATGTTGTTATATTTTTGTGAAGGTTTTTACAGAATTTCACCCTTTTTACACGAGAACCTAGGTTGTGTGGAGACAAATGATTAGAAAATCGCGGAAGACGAACAACTGCCATGCGCAGCCATTGTTTGCATACCATCAGATTTCTCAGAAGCAATATTAAGCACATTATTACTCTGGCATTTCTTCTTCCAGCTTTGAGAAATGTTTCACCAAATGAAGCAGTGGCTGAATACCCAGCTTGAGTGACGCGTTCTAGCTACGCTAACACATTTTCCTTTCAACTCTCTTATGCTCTCGGCTTAGTCCTTGCCTCACTCACGGTTTTGTAGAGCTGTTCTTGCACTTCTTTAACAACTAGACACTGCATACTAATACATGATGGACACGGCTGAATACTGCATTTGTTTCAGTTCGTTGCTGCATTGTGTATGATCGGAAAACTAACAACGTTCTTCACCTTTAACTCAGCACTCATCTGATGTTCATCATGAAGAAGAACCTGAAGTGCCTTACACGCTCCTATAACCCTTGATGCTCAACCACCAATCTTCAGAAATTTAGCCACTTCCGAATGGGAGTACTCCAGCAGAGGAAGATAGGCGATTGTTTTACGTGAAAGTGCACTACTTTCTAACAACAGTAGTTACAACCGTGATAATTGCAAGTACTATAGCAACAAGGATATGCTACATAATAGTGAGTATTTTGTTCTATGCAACTGAAAAGTTCTTCTAATAAGGCAGCCTAATTCTGTTCAAAAACTAGTGGGCCATCTTGTAATATTATTAGGTTGCCCCTCATGGAACAGTGCACACATTGTGATCTTCCTTTCACAGTTTTTCGCACCGTTGTGAGCTCACTTATGGTTAGTTTTTCGTGGCGTTTCATTTTCTACATTTCATATTTTGGTACTAGTGTACTTAGTGTACCGCACTAAATCTTGTTCAGTATAGGTCTACTAGGGGTAATGTGTACAATGGGAAGAACGAATATCATGGTCGTTTTTTGCGGAAATGCCTTATAAGCCCGCTACATTAAGCTCGAATCTCCCAAGGCTTTGCGAAATAGCGCGCACTGGTAAGAGACGAGGAGTGCGCGTCTCCTACCGATGCGCACTATTTCGCCGTCTCTAGCCTGCAGCAGAGGCTAGCCAGGGCAGAAGCTTTGAAATCTCGAAAAGCCCGGAAAGCTGTTCTGTACTCACAGAATCGGGCAGAGAAAGGGAGTCCGGGGGAAGGGCAAACTAGCACACACGCGTTAAAATTGCCTTCATCCTAGAGTTCCCTCCCTTGCCCAATTCGGAAGAAAATGAGACCTGAATCTGTAATCGAAACGAGGACTGCATTTACATTCGCTGTATGTACCTAGTGCCACGCCTCCACGCCACAGCATGCACCTTGTGCCACGCCTCCACGCCACATCATGCTATGGTAACCTCTCCCCCCCCCCTTCCCGGAGACGGCCGCGAATGCGTGATGATAGGGGCGGAGTCTCTGCGTCTCTTACCAGCAGCGCACGCTATTTCGCAAGGCCTTGGGCGATTCGAACTTAATGTAGCGAGCTTATAAGGCATTTCCGCAGAAAGCGAGTATGATATTCGTTCTTCCCATGGCAGACTACCCTTAGTAAACCTATTTTGAACAATATTTAGTGCGGTACACCAAGTACACTAGCGCCCATATTTTTACTACATTATTCCCTCATCGGTTTCAGAAATTATAGTCTTCAGACTACAAGGGATCAGAAAATTATTGCGCGCGCGTGCCTGCTCTACGACTTCAAATTGAAGAAATCCGCTGCGGAATCTTATCGTATCTGCATTTAGCGAAGATCATTGGTAGCTGAATTTAGCGAAGATATCGTTTTCAAAAGACAAGGCGAGCGGTGGATTCAACGTCTTGCCGCCGGCGATCAAAGTTTTGAAGATGAAGAGCATGGGAGACAGGCGCCTTTCCTGGATAGCGACCTTTCACGCACTGCCCTTGAAGCTGATCCGACAAGATCGGAGCCGGACCTTGCAGTAGAGGTTGTCTGCTCCAAATCCTGCCCCAAATTTAAATCCAAATCCAGTTGGCACGTCCTCCACCAACTTGTTGAATGACAATGCGAAGACATCTCATGCTGCAAGGGTTGTTCAGCAGAAAATTGAGGAACTTGTTCGGACCGTTTTGCCTCATCCGATGTACAGCCCTTACATTGCCATTCCGACTACCACATATTCCGCTCGATGCAGCACGACTTGGATGGGAAAATATTCCCTGATTACGACGAAATCCGGAATTGGGTGACCAACTTCCTCGATTCACGGCCAGCTCATTTCTTTAAAGATGGGATCCAATCTTTGCGTGTAGGGTGGGCAATGGTTGTTTATAATTGTGGAGTACATATTACCCAATTAAGTTTGGTTTCAATTGCTTTGTATGAATTTAACTTTTCTGTCTGAAGCGACATTCCGTGTGGGACACCTTAATATATACGCGCACCCGTGCTGAGCGTTTTCGTTTCAAAAAAATTAGACATGTCTGGACGTTATGGACGAGAATAAGGTCGGACTTCCTTCACTAGACTTTCATCACAAGAAAAAGAATTTGGCGCCAATTTCTTCTGTAATATATGGTCACTGGTTTCGAACATCATCAGTCACCAGATATGCATTCAGCTGCACTACCGCTTCTTGGTATCTTGGGATTAATTTCTCTTCAAAATATTTTGTTCCGTCGCATTCATTTTACTTCGACGTCAAAACAGGAAGGTACCGCCTAGAGCAGATCTAAACCACAGTTTCCAACTTGCGAAGATTGCCTCATTTAGCGCACTGGACACCGCGCGCGGCAGCACTCGTTACCTAAAGCGGTGCAGCTCTACAGGGTGCGCCATAAATATGGTCACTTTTTTGCGCGTCATTTTTTGTATTTGTTTGTGAACGCTTTTATGTTTCCATTGTTTCTTCGGATTCTACGTGTCATCTTAACCGTATATAGTGTTTTTTTTTTGCATCTCCACACTGCTTCTACCAGAAATGGTAAAGTCTTGTTGTCAAAGAGGCGCAATCTTGGATCCGAGAAGGGCAGGACTTTCTGTTCCCAACATCGCTCGTCTGCTGAAGCTGCACAAGATGACAGTCTATCGCTGTGTGGAACGTAACTCTCTCGTTGATCGTTCCGGACCTGGCCACTCGGTATCCGTAGCTACGAGCAGACTTTGAAAAATCGTGAAAGAACAATTCAAGTGGAATCCAGGCCGTAGCATGATAAAGGTGGCATCCGAGCTCAACGTATCGGCTACGACGATGAGGCAAGTTGTTAGGAATGAACTTGGACTATACCCCTACAAGTTCCGTCAACTGCACATTCAAACGCCTGTACAGATGGAAGGAAGAAGAAAAAAACGTCCAAGACTCCTCGAGCGGCACGACCACTGCACGACGCTCTTCACTGATAAGAAACTTTTCTCAATTGAGCAGCCTTTTGACCGCCAAAACTAGCGGTTATTGGCTGAAAGTGGTGAGGATGCAGACACCGTTAACAGAAACTCTCATGCAGCTTCCCTGATGGTTTGGGCCGGAGTTTGCGCCACAGGACGGACACGATTGGTTTTCGTTGAAAAAGGAGCCAAGGTCAACACCAATGTCTACGTGAACGGCATTGTGATGAAGGAGTTGTTTCCCTAAGCTCAAGAACACTCTGGAAATACAACATGGACCTTTCAACAGAACGGCGCACCCGCTCACAAGTCCAAGAAGACTCAGCAGTGGTGCGCAAGGAATCTTCCCAACTTCATCCCTGTCTCTGAATGGCCGACAAACTCGTAAGATTTGGGTGTTATGGATTACTGCGTTGGTTCATTCTAGAGGGTGAAGCCTGCGCTAAAAGACGCACTACGATTCGAGGATTGAAATCTTCACGGGAAAAAGCATAGAAGGAAATTCCGCAAGCAACCTTGCGTGCCGCCGCTGAGTCCTACCCTAAGCGTCTGAAGGTCGTCATTCATGCCAAGGAAGATCATATTAGATGATATCCATTTTGCGTTTTAACTAGATCGTTAGTAAATTGTTGAGGAGGTTTCGCTATTCCCTGACAAATTCCCCGTGAGTAATTCGCTTTTTATTGAGTGACCATATTTATGGCGCACCCTGTACAATTCGCGATGTCCCCAAGCGATGCCCCACAATCGTGCGTAGTCCCCGGTGAACTCGTTCAAGTTCTGCCAACTGTCTTCTTGTTTCCCACTCTAAGCTGTGAACCTCGATATTAAGATGCTCTGCAGGTTCACATTGGTTGTAGCTTCAGTTTCTGTCATACTAGCGAAGCCTTCCATGTAACTTATTTCACAGTTCGAGCAATCTTCTCATATTTTTGTAAATTTCTGATCAAGTTTAGAGGGTCTACCTTCTAGTACCTTCTACACTAAGCATAACTTGCAGGTTTACTCTACTCATAACGCAGTTACAGCAAGGTATTCCATTCTATTCTGTAGTGATTAATATAATTCTACTCGAATGAATATATTCAAATAATTATTAGAATTATTTATACGAGCAAATAATCGAATAATCGAATATTCGATATTTCTAGATTTTCGAATATTCGTTCGAATTCGAACATCGAAAGGGAGCCATATTCGAAAATCAAATAATTTTAATGCAATATCGAATAGATTTCAAATCTTTCAGCACAGAACCTTGCTTGAACAAATTGTTCGATTATTCAAAAGAAAAAGGTGAGTAAATAAGTTTTCTTGATTATTCACTCGAAAACATCGAATAAATTTCGACATTTTCGACATCGAATAAATTCGTTCACTTATTCGTTAAAAAATTTTATGTCGAATTTATTCGTCCATACATGTCGATAAAATTTCTCAAAAGCACTACTATACTATACTGGCCACATACTTGCCATCGTGTCGGACAGCGCAGCTTTTAGGAAAATAGAATAGAAAATAGTTAAATCTGTGACACCTGAATGAACCACCACCTGCGAGTTCACTCCCCGTTTAGGAAAGGCCTCTCCACAGCGCTGAACTTGCGAAAATACCGAACACGGACAGACTGCCACAGAACTCCAAGCCTCCGTCTTTTCTGCGAGCATAGTCGGTTTAATACTTTCGTAATGAAGTTATCGTAGCTAAGTTGGACCGTGCCAGCACAAAGAATATCTTGGGAACAGGAACAAGTGTTCCGCGCGCAGGAACAAGTGTGGGATGTGGCCAACATTGGGGCGGGTGCGTTAGATGTCCCACATTCTGGAGTTCCTTGTGAGCGGACGGGTACAAAAACCCTCAGAAACCGAAGTTACTGTCGTAGTCAACACCACTTCGATATCGCATCTTCACGTCTTTTCCTCAGCGACGAACACCCTCCGACGCTACGAAAAATCGAGGTGGCCATAAATATACGCTCAATAGAGTAAAACGCCAATTTTGCCGCAAAACTGATCGAAGCACGACGTGATAAACTACGACTAATGCTTCCAGTTGATAGATGATTAGCAGGTAACACTTGCAAATACACTGGAGATCAGAAACATGTTCACGTGACACAAATGTGCTACGTTCCTTCATTAAAAATCCGACTTTTTCACAGAAACGCCTGAGCTCTTAGGCGACGAAAGTTGAACAAGCTGCCTCGTTTCTTAATTTCCAATAGCAACAAGGCGATAACAGCTCCAATTCCCACGAGGTGAATCGAATACCCCTCACACTCCTAGCCATATGAATGGCTATTAAGCTGCGCACATGGCTCCAGCCTTCGCCATACACCCCATCCCTTTTACCATTTGCCGGTGTTTTGGAAAATTCAACTTGTTTTAGTTCCGCCTCTAACTTTTTCTAAATCAGTTCCAGCTTAGCACAGGTTTAAAGAAGTTGCAGTTCGAGATAAAACCACCTATGACGACGAAACAGTTCAAGAAAGAACTACCAAGATTAGAGCTTTTGGAAGTGTTTGGCATAGAATAAGTTACTTAGCTGTGTTCTCTTATCTAGTCTTAGCTAGTTTGATACGTGAATTTATCTCATTTGTTTCAATCATTGAATGAACAACATTTTACCGTGTATCGACGGATGGAGGCTTTTAAAGGCTTCGGATGATGAGTGTGCACGTGCTTGACTTTCACTCTGTTTCTCTGCCGGCACATGGGTAAGGGGATATTGGCGAAGGTGGGAGGAGGTAGAAACAATGACTACAGTAATAGAGGTACTATTGCCGTCGGACAGTTAACGGTGTCGACCGGTCGACCAATGCCGATTGATTTTATTATGCTTTCGCAGATTAAGCGCTTCGGGCTGGGACTCTTACGATCTTTTTCTCGCCACGTAGGGAACGGGTACTTCGGAGAATGAATGGCGTACAAGTACACACAAAATAGGGAGCACAGGCTTCATAGGAGCAGGTTTTAAATTTTTTTGCTTTATCATATCCTGTTACACTATTCCACATAGTAAAACCAGTTTTTTGAGTAATGAAAGTAAGAAGGCCTAAAGAAGAAAAGGTACTTGTGAAGCAAAGGGCCCGTGCTGCCGTGGGGTTGCCGGGAAACATGCTAACGCGGCAAACCCACGGCACCACGAAGAAGGTACTTATGAAGCACCAGTCCTCGGGTGCCGTGGGTTGCCACGTTTCCGTTGCCGTTGCCGCGTTAACATGTTTCACGGCAGCACGGGCCCTCTGCTTCATAAGTACCGAAGAAAAGAATACGATCCGGGTGTTATATTCTTGGGGGTTGGGAGCGAAGCCCACAACCAGACCTTGGGAGGCCGTCAGGCCACTGAACGTCTGGCAAATAAATAAATATGCAACCTCCTCATGTAGGAATACGTCCGGCTATCTCCAGTGCAAGAAAGAAACCGAATTGATTAACAGGCAGTAGGTGGCAGGAAGTTAAGGCGCAACCCTAGAGGACGGAATGGACCGAGTATCAATTTTGACACCTGAAACCATTAGAGATATTCGAGAAATGCTCAGCTTAACGATAAAATACAGACTGAGCGAAGCAAACAAAAAATTATATGTTTCTGTTATACCTCACAGAAAGATGCAATGAAAAAAGTTATGGACATAGAGGGTATTAGGTTGTCGGAAAGTTCTCAACGTTTTGTGTTACTATTTCTCATTCATCTATTATTAAGTAAAAATTCCACTTGCATTCCGCATTAATGCTACTTTTTGTACAGAATTTTTCGCTCTATCTGGCTAAATAATTTGTATTTTCACGTTGTTTTATATGTCTGTTCCTGAAGGGCTTATTGGAGGATGTCGAAAGAGCAATTCCGAACGATATTTTATTTTAATTTCAAATTGGGTCAATCCGCAGCAGAGACAGTACGACAAATCAACCAAGTATGCGGGCCTAATAGCGTTGGAGAAATCATCGTGCGCCAGTGGTTCAGTAAATTTTGGACTGAAGGTTTCAGCCTCGAAGACGACACCCGTAGTGGTCGACCTAGATCAATCCTGGACGCCGAGTTGAAGAAGTTAGTGGAAGCTGAACCATCCCGAATAGTTCGCGGGATCGAGATCAGGTTTTCGAGATCTCCTCTTCCCCACTTTTATGCAACAAAACTGACCGGTTTTCGGAACGAGTCATCACTTGTGATTAAAACTCCATTCTGTATGATGACAGGAAACGTTCCGGACATGGTTGGCCGCCGACGAACCCCCTAGGCATTCCCAAAGGCGAACCTCCATCAGAAAAGGTGATTCGCAGTGTGGTGGTCGGCGGCTGGTGTGATCCATTACAACTTTTCGGCACCAAGCCAAACGATCACGGCCGAGTCCTACTGCAAGGAACGAAATGCGCTGAAAATTGCGGCACCTTCAGCCAGCATAGGTCAACAGAAGAGACCCTATTCTTTTGCACGATAACGCGCTCCCACTCGTTTCAGAAATCACTATTCGAGAGCTGGACGAATTAAGGGTGGAATTTCTGCCTCACCCGCCATATTCTCCAGACTTCTCACCAACCGACTACCACCTTTCCAAACACTTTCAGAGCTTTCTCGCTGGTAAAACCTCACCAAACAGGACCAAGCCAACACAGCTTTCGTAGATTTTGTCGAATCTCAACCACCTAGTTTTTTCGCTGACGGAATAAGTCGACTCGTGGCCCGTTGGCAAAAGCGTGGTGATTCGAATGGTGCTTATTTCGACTAAATCCGATAAGATTTGAGAAAATTATGGTAGTTCAAAGTGGAGCACTCAAAACGCTGAGAACTTTCCGGACAATTTAATAAAAATTGAATCAAAATTAAATCAGAATTGCTCGAATGTCGAATTGCTCAAAGGTTTGCCTTCCTATTTTGAGAACTGATTTACCCTTCAAGACTAGGGCAGAAAATTATTTTTAATCATTCATTGTTCTCGGTTCTACTCGAGAATAGTTGCTATACCAAGCCGTCAGCTTTGCAATGTCGCAAAGAGGTGGCAAAGCAGTTGAAACAGAGACATGAGCCGAACTCGAGCCGCCTGTACACAAGGCAGTGTTTTCTGTCACAGTGTCACACCAGAAAATAAAAAATATGAAGAAGGAATGTGCTATGGAAGGAGACTTAGAAGTAGGGACATCGTTAAACCGCGAGTTGTACTACGTTATGTCGACGGTTGTTGTCTGTGGATCGAAGATCACATTTACGGAAATTACCCCACCCCTTCAAAGGTCGTCAGTCGTAAAAAAATGCCAAAGATCACCGTAAAACGTAAACATAGTTACGCACAGCCCTGGTTAGGACCTACGTCCATCACCGTAATCGTAGTGAAGCACAGTCCTGGTTAGGAACTACACCCAAGCTGATGAGGGGCGCAGAATCGGGTCCTCATCAAAACGGACCCAGTGGGCGGGAAGACTTTGTGTTTCTCCAAGATTTCTCAAGGTAGTCATTAGACTCCCGAGCAATAAGAGAATGGAGTTGTTTTGGATGCAAGAAGTCTAAGGGTTGTGCTGGACGAGCCAGGGTGGCGAGAGCACGAACGCATGCCTCCCGGTAAGCAATGTGCCGATACTTCGTACTGACAGTCCCCGCTCGTACCCCTTTCTCCAATCGCAAGTTTCGGTTGAGAACAGCAGTAGGAAGTGTATGCCTTCAACGAACAGCTCTCGTTGGGAGAGTTTAGATACCTCCTAAGGAAACAAAGGGCAACTACAAATCCATTCATACTCAAATCGTTTGCATTAGTCAAATCTGCGCTAAATGCGGAGCTCTGGTCAATTCTCTCTAACATACTTGCTTCCATTCATATTTCAATATCAATTTACCCACCATCGCCTGCTCTATCTTATTGTCGATAGCAACAACGTTAGGAGCTGCAAGTGGAGCACCATTTCCGGAAGGCGGTCTAAACATAATAAAAATAATAAAACAGCAAATAAGACTGAGGTCTAAAAAGACATATTTCAGCGAATTGTAAAGGAAACGGCGAAAAGCCTAATAGGGTAGTAAGTCCACTTACATTTCGTCTTCTGCCGGAGTATTAGCACCCGTCGAAGCACCTTGGGCAGCTGGAACCTGCAATGATTCCGTCCTTCGTAAGAATGTGAAAAGCACCTAGTAAACAAATAGATTAAGCATCTACACACAACAAAACAACAAAAACCATATTAAGTATGTATTACTAGAAGTGATAGCAATAATAAGGCAATGCCTTCGAATAAGTGCTAGCAGCACTAGCAGATTTGGTTTGTTCCGTATAGATTTGTCTTCGTCTAGCAATTTAAGGGACAACTATTGCAAAAGAAAGTTGCCAATCTGCTCAGTTGCTAAGTTTTTAGCTTTGTTTAAAATGTGCCCTAAACTGCATCCTCATGCAACATAACCATCTCCGCTATGATGTGGAAAGCCCACAACCAGATCGAACATCTTCAACCGCAAGAACAGATTGACCTACGTTTCCAGTCTCCTGAAATTTTACATGGGGTCGCTCACAATCACCTCATTCGTGCAAGGACCCGCTTTTGGCGTCAATAGAGAAAACGCAAAAATCTAGGATAGGTCTCCCAGGACGACCATCAACTGGAACCTTTACATCTCTCTTGCCGCCCTTTGGGAAGATACCGTCATGGACAACATAGACGGCGAGTACCAGCACTTCGTTGATCACCTACACGATAGAGCTGAGGTAGCCGAGAGCTTGAAGACCATCAATAGTCGCCTGTCCCCGGAAACTCTCGAGCTGATACGCCAGCGTGAAGCGTTGAGCAACTATCAAACGACGTCCGAGCTTGCGAAGCTATGCAAAGCGGCGAGAAAGGAAGGTCTTAGGGAGAGAAGAACAACGGTACTCATCAACGCGCTGACGCAGCTCCTTATGCAAGGACCCATTCGGTGAAAGACTTGCAGAACTGTGCTGCTGTACAAGAAGGAATACGAGCACCACATTAGCAAGTTTCGCCTGATTTGCTTGCTGTCCGTAGTCGATGATGACGTAGCTGCTTAGCCACGTCATCCTGATTAGGAAGAGCAGAACAATAGATGAAGGACAGCCATGTGACCAGGCAGGATTTCGGACAGAATTCAGCAGGATCGACCACATACACACCACTATGAAGCTCATCGATGTGTCGCAAGAGTACATGTTGCCGCTGTGTCTTACGTTCATCGTCTTGAAGAAGGCATTCGACTCTGTCGAAACTAAAGAGGTCATCGAAGCCCTGCTCACTCAGGGCGTTCATACTAGTGCATCAGAGTACATCGAGAGCTGTACAGTGGATCCACAACCAAGATCTTCTACAGCGACATCGTCGCCAACGTGATGGGGTTCGACAACGGGATACCATCTCTCCGACAATGCCCTTTAGCGCCACCCTCGAAAACTCCATGCGCTACCTAGAATGGAAATACACAGGAGCGAAGATCGACGGTCGACAGCTGCACCACCTTCGCGTCGCTGACGACATCGTGCTCATAACACTGAGCATTAGCCAGGTGGAGCGAACGCTGACCAACTTCGATCGTGAACGTGGTCCCGCTGAACTGTAGCTGAATCTCACAAAGACGATGTCCGCGAGGAACGGACAAGTTTCTGATGCCCCATTCTCGCTCAACGGAACGAACATCTCCGAATGCTCCAGCTACGTGTATTTGGGTGGCGAAGTCAATATGACCGACGGCCTAGCGCCGGAGCTGAGCAGGACGAAATGAGCGGCTTGGGGAGCTTTCAAGAACGCCGAGAAGGTCGCGAAGAAGACGAAGAACGTCCGACTTCACGAAAACGAAAAAGCGAAAAAAACGCACTCCACGGAATGACCAACTCGTATGCCCCAGATATGTATATTTGCATTTGTATGTATAAGGTTGGCAACTAATTTCGTGGACTGTCAAGAATCTTCAGCAAAAGTATTTATTAACAAATAACAAATGACAATGTATAATCAAAATAAGATCCCGTGGAACGCAGAAGTGCTTCCCATTTACCAGGTAGCTGGTCTATCCCACGACCATAGAATTATCGTGCTTTCAAAGCCAGGAATCTTTGGACGTGCATTTTGGCCCGGTCCACATTAATAAATCGTCTTCCAACCAAGAAGTACTGCACCGAACTAAGGCCTCTGTTATACTCCCGCGGGAGCATCCGCGGAACGTCCGCGGACCAATGGTGCACGGCGGAGGCGGGCGTGGCGAGGCGCGGCGATTGGCCAGGTGAGGAGTCTCGGCGCGATTCCCGCCCCTCCGCGGATGCTCCCGCGGGAGTATAACTCAGGCCTAAGGATGTGGTAGTCACTCGGCGCAAGGTCTGGGCTGTAAGTTGATGCGTTAGACGCTCCCAGTCAAGGTCTTCTATTTTTTGAGGCATCCGGTTCGCTGCGTTCTCTCCGTTTGGTGGTGTCAAGAAGGTATTACCTTCTGGGAGCTCATCAAGAATGGTTCCAGCATTAATGCTGAAATCTACTCTTCTCATCCTGGCAGCGCGCAGCCGCTGAACTCTGCAAGAATCGGTTCAGAGAGATTTTCAGGAGCGGAATCATCTTTCAGCAAGATAACGCCAGATCACACGCCGCGAATCGGAAGCTTCAAAAAATCGAAGACCTTAGCTGGGAGCGTCTAACCCACCTTACAGCACAGGCTGTGCGCCAAACTAGCACCTTCATAGCTCGCTGCAGCACTTCTTGGTTGGAGAACTTCTTAATGTGGACCATGTCAAAATGCACCTCCAAGGATTCTTGGCTTCAAAAGCACAAGAATTCTACAGCTGTGGAGTGATCTTGGTAGCTGATAATTGGGAAGCAGTCCCGCGTTCCAACAGATCTTACACTGATTGAAAACTGTTATTTGTTTATGAACACTTTTGTTTAAGGCGCTTGAGAGTCCACGAAATTAGTTGCCAACCTAATATTATATTTGATCCTTCTCTGAACCGATCCTAGACTGCCAAGGGGAGCTGATCGAAAAGGTGGAACAATTCCGCTACCTCGGAACCGATCTATCCGAGGAAGGAAGAGTGGACCAGGAGGTTAAGGGACGGATAAGTGCAGCATGGCTCAAATGGGGGGGGGGGGGGGGAGTGCACAGGAATCCACTGCGACCGTAGGTGCTCCAGGAAACTCAAAGGCAAGATATATAGAACAGTAGTGAGGCTGGCCCTCCTCTATGGCTGTGATGCTGGGCCCTAGGTAGAGCGCAGGAGCGACAACTGCACGCTGCGGAAGGAGGATGCTCAGATGGGCCTCTGGATGGACCCGCCGGGACAGAGTGCGAAACGAGGATGTTAGAGCAGTGGTCAAGACAGCTTCGATCCAGCTGAAGATGAGGGAGCAGCGCCTAAGGTGGTATGGAGGACACATCCTCAGAAGACCAGAGGGTCATCCCATGAAGTTGGCCTAAATTTCGAGGCACCCGGAAAACGTCCGAGAGGAGCCCCAAGGAAAAGGTGGAAGGACGTCATTAAGAAAGATCTCGTCGAAATTGGCGCCGCGCCAGACGACGCCCTTGATAAGATGAGATGGCGACGGATCACAAGAACAGCGGACCCTGCTACTGCGCGGGACTAAACGCTCAGGAGAAGAAGAAGACCTGCATGGTAGGTCCCAGTTGCTCATTGATGGTCTTATAGCTAAGCCCTCTCTCTGCGCTGGTGGAACAACGGTAAGTTTGGTATGCTTTGGAGGGACTTGACATTCGTGGGAACACGTTGTAACTGGAGATGGAGAAGTATGCCTTTAACGGAATGAGTTGCCGGATCTAAGGTTTCGAAGTTCTTTAGGTTTTTGAAAAAGACGAGTTGTGTCGAAACGTCAGGCCGAAATAAAAGTTGTACCACCATAACAACCCTGCGTGGCACAGAAGGATCAAATATATTCTTATAACATGCCCAGGCTTTATGAATGTCGGACATGGAGACTAATGTATGTATTATATCTTGGACTGAACGCCAATATGACCGATGACCTAACGCCGGAGCTAGACAGGACGAAGCGAACGGCTTGGGGAGTCTTCAGCGTCGAAGAAGTCGTGAAGAAGACGAAGAATGTCCGACTCCGTGCCCATCTTTTCGACTCCACTGCTTTTCCTGCGCTAACAGCCTTTGTCTAATATTACGGGTAGGAAAACAAAGTGGTGCCTTGCTGTATCCCTACACGACAGTTCATGCTTAGATACAAGAATAGGTTCACCGTCGAACTTTTGCATTTGTCAGACTTCTCCGTTAACGCCACAAACAAGAATGTTACGCTTTTTGATCCTCGTTTCCCCGAGTTGGACGATCCACTGGACTACTCTGCCACGCAGCAAGAACAAAGGAGACGTCGTTGGTGCCCGCTTAAGCATTTAACGAAATGACGACTAATGCAGTAGATCCCAATTCTGGAACAGCCAGCTAGTGCTCACTGGTATCTACATTTATTATGAAATTACTACCACCACACCCGAGCTCTGCTTTGCTTCGATAGGGTCCCTTGACATACAAGACGTGACATAATCTCACGAACAATTCTAGGAGGCCAATAAAGGAGATGGACTTCCTTATTCGTCTCCTTTACCTATAGCTCAGCTCACGCACCACTGCGCACCGATGAGCATCACCTCTTGGCTGGTTTATTCATCTTCTAGAAAGGAAGAACAGTCATTCAGCTTTAGAATTTTTATATCTATACGTCGCCACTCATGCAGCTAATTAGGACACCGGTGTGAACACTTGCGGTAACTGTTCTACTAAGAAAAAGGAATCGCTTTACAGAGAAAGTTAAAAACTTAAGCCTATGTGTATATTTGCATACCCTTGGTACCAGAGTTGTCTGGGAAGGTAAAGCGCTGAAGTGTTCATCGGCTGCCCACCGGAAGTCATTGTGTGGGCCAAATACGCAATCACATCGTATTCAGTACATAGAAGTAGAATGCGTAGCGCATCCCAAAAGGCACTGAGTAATGCCGCCCTTTATCCTTCATCCTTGCTACTATTGTTAGTGTTATACTAACTCATGTTATCAAAACGTAGTACTTTCTTTTCTCAGCTGCATATCTGATGAAGCTGGGCAATCATTGACGAAAATGCGAAACAGACATTGATGAGACAAGTCTGCCGTATGAACAGACTCTAGCTTTCCTATAAAAATATAGCACCAAGACTCACTTTTGGCAAATTCCCTCGCTCAAGTTCCAATATAGCTCGCTCGGTTTCTTCAGAATCATGAGCACTGTGCTGAGGCGTTGCAGGCGCTGGAGCTATAGATGTCACCACAATGGTGGACGACTCCTTCTAAATTTGCATTTAGTTACTCGCCAGAATCAATATAAATTATGGTATCATGAATGCCACCCCATAACACACTACAATGCAAAACGATAGAGATCCAACTGGTCAGCGTTACGTTGATTACTGCGCATTTCTGGTAAATTCTCTGGAGAATGTTTTGTCGACCTCCATAAGGTGCGTACATGCAACATCAACCCTCAGGATAAACCAAAAGAAAATACCGTCCATCGCCTTTCACTAAGCACTTATTTTACGAGCTAAGCCGCAACACACAACTATAATAATAACTCAACTATAGCCACAACGGCTAGAGCTGGGTATCATGCAGTCAAATATCAACCTCTCATGTTTGTAGCCACTTCAGTAAGAAGATTCCTGTTTTATAGTCCCGGTGGAAGATATATCCAATGTTTCACATTGGCTTACGAAGGGAGCAAAATCATGGGGAGGGCTAAAAAGAACTCTCAGCAAAGAAACGCCGCAGAGGTTTCTGAAGGAAACACTTATTTAAGAGACTTCTAGCAGAGGCATCGTCTACATTGAAGCAGTTTACCGGCAGGAATAGAGGATATAGCCGCACAATTCACTGACAGCATTCACAGACAAAGACATTCCCTTCACACTTATGATGCTCGCTCATTTTTTAGGCTAGAACCTGACAGAACAAATGTAAACTCTCAAGGCGCTACCACATTCCCAGTACACTGCAAAAATACTTGGCCCAGATTTGCGGCCCCAAACATCGGGTCTGCCATGGCTGGGAGGGAGCATGCAGAACTATATGAAAGGCGAGCTGAATAGGAGACGATGAGCCGCGTGGATTGCTTTCGGACCTCTCAGGAGTCTACACACCATCTGACGGTCCCCGACCTCGGTGCAAACCTAGTCGATACGACAGCTATCACAGCACTCTGTTGAGCGACGGTGATGTGTGCCGACACTGCTGCCACATCAACGACGCTAAGGCCACACAGTGCACTAGAGCCTTGTCTTCTGACGCACAACCGACGAACTCGACATGGAGTCGGACTCTGCAGCTCTAACATGAGAACAATGTCTCATCTTCGTGACTAGGGAAGGCTGAATGCCGATGGATCGGCGACACAATGAGGAGGCAAGACGACTGGTGAGCGAAAAAGGCACTGGAGCTGTAAACGCTGATTAGAAGCATGTCGACCAAATTTGCTTAATGGATCTCTTAGGCAGGTTGTGGCCGATTTTAGCTCGCGCTGTCGACTGCATATCGGGGTGGACGCAGTGCTGCGTCATCAGCGCAGCCGTTAGCTCTTCCTACGGCTTCGGCAGCGGCGCAGTGGTAGTGACCAACGGTGCACATTGAGCGGCTAAGACTTAACGCATTAAACGAATTAACGGTATTTTTCGTCGAAATCTGATTTATCGACCTAATGGAAATCTTCGGATATTTAATGGAATTTCAACCGAACCTTTTCCCAATAAGTTCTCCACTTTTTCTCTCAGTCTTGCGGCATGCTTCCATCGATGCCATCGCGGGGCTCAATTCATGACCATTCGGCCCCGTTTATACTTCGTCGCGGCGCGACGCGATTGCCACACAAGGAGATCAAATTGGTTGATCGCGTCGCCCGGCGTCGACGCCCGCTGTCAGGAATGAATCGCGTGCACCCGCGACCAATTGCGTCGCCCAGCGTTGGATTGCGTCGTGCTCGAAATTGGTGCGATGCGATGGATCGCGGTGGATTGGGGCGCTGCATGGCTCCGATCTGCTGATTTTCGCAGTGCAGCTTCGCACTTGCGCTTTATCTTTTGCTTTATTTGTTAGGTTCGAACTTTGCTGTTCGATTTCCTCCGCCCATCCCGATTCCAAGGAGGCGAGCCGGATTCCGGCAATAAGGCGAGGTTCTCTTGAAGTTTGGACGATTTCTCGTGTTTATTCCAACCCGTTTGCTTTGTTGTTTTTCCGTTTTTTGCTATCATGACCTATTTCGTTTTTATGATGTGGTTAAACTTATATGCTCGATTCCAGGTCGCCGCCCGCCCGGATTCTTCGCCTCTATCCACCTCCCCCCGCCCCTCATCCCCTGTCCATTATTCCCTTCCGCACATTATCTGCTATTCCCTACCACTTTCCCCCCCCCCCCAATCTACTATTCCGTCCAATATTCACCGCTGCTATTTTGATTACTTGCTGCTGCAGGTTATTTCCAGGCACGTTTTATGGTATTTCCATTCGTCCATTGCAGTTGTCCGGTATGAGGTAGACTTGCGGCAGAACTCAAGAGGATTCTCGCCCATGTCTTCCTTATACGGGCTAAAAAATACGGAGAAAAAAATGAGTAAAAAGACGTGGACCCGGAAATGTGTGCATAGTCGCGTGTGTGAAAGTACGCAATGGCGTCGCCGGCTGTTCGTGGTGCCCATCGCCGTGCGAAACAGCGCGACGCGATTGGACGCATCGCGCCGTTGCAATCGCGTCGCCCGGCGATGGAAGTATACACCGCGCGAGTTCGAATAGTCAAAGGAAACTTCGCCGCGGCTGCATGCGCAATGGCTTCCGGTGCCCATCGCGGACATGCATACCTTTTCGCACCGCGCGCGAGTTTAGCGCTGGTCCTGGGCGGATCCCTTGCAGAGCGATGGGTAACACGGCGACTACTGGTAACTACACATCCTTTCGCGTTGCTCTGCAAAACTTATCGCCGCGATGAGTTTTGCATGGCAACGGGAAGTATGCAAGAGGCCTTAGTACTAACATTGTGGTCTCACCCCTCCCCATCCCGAATAGGACCGCTCCTTAAAAACTATTGAAATCAGCAAGAATTAAGCAAAAACAAATCGTTCTGGCACAGCTGTAAATGGTAACAGGATACCGTGCTCCAATGCCAATCTGTTTGACTTTGACCTAACGCTTGCTCTACATCACTCTTCTTGAACTCAAAATTCCACTGATGGTTTTTTATTGACGTTTTAACTAAAACAGTCATTGAAAAGCTTCGCACATAACTAGGAAAGGAAGGAAACGCCGGGGATTGCCTAACCTAACTTACATTTCAAGATGCCGGTATAATGCGGGCACCACTACCGTTCTCTTGAATGATGGTTCCGTACCTGTTCTTCTACTACACTCTGGAGATAATTTGTTGCTGAAAGCTCGTTTATTTTGCAGTCAACTCTTTGTTGCTGGCGAATTAATATAATAGATTGCAGTACGATGCGCTGCGTTCGTTGAACTTTGGTTGTTACAAGCACGATCCTGGCGAAGACACCCCCGAATGGTTACCGTATCATATAGGCGTGCGTTGCCGGTGGCGCTCGAAATCCTTCATGCCTAGCATTACACGTGCGAACCTTTCGTGGCTCAGGGAATGCGGATCTAGGTTCACGCTAGGGAAGGGACTCCAGGGCGGGTGCCATCCAAGATGTTCGTGTGCAAACTGTTTTCGTCGCTCAGGGGGACTCCGCAGCTGGATTTTGCAGAATCAGGCTAGGGAAGGGACTCCAAAGTGGGTGCCATCCAAGATGTTCGTGTGGAAACTGCTTTCGTCGCTCAGGGAGACTCCGCAGCTGGATTCTGCGCCCCTCGAGCGGCGAAGCGCATACGGCTGAAACAATGCGCAAACTCCTCAGATCTTAGATAGTCAGCTGAAATGCAAGAGTGCCACGACGCATGGGAACCGAACCCCTCACATCCCTCCCATGACGTAAACCCGTTACCCACTGCACCACGACCCACTTGCCAGCGGTGCCATCGCGGGCGCACAAGACATCGATCGATCAATCGACAACGTGGACGCCGACACGCGATCTCTAAGCAGGAGGGCGCAGACAGCCGGTCTACGGTAACCATTCGGGGGTGTCTTCGCCGGAGTCGTTTCTCATTTGTTGTTGACCCTTTGAAGTTGGGACATAAAACATTTTTTACTGATTTATTTCATTTCAGTTCGCAGCTAACTGTATTTTTAATGACATTTAACGATTTACCGGAAATTTAACCAGGAATTTCCGTCAAAAAATTCTTTAAAAAATTAACGTCCGGAACATTATGTACACTCCTGGTAGTGTTTCGTAGCAGGGGAGCATTGAGTTTGATTCCCTTCGCTCTTCGATGCTGCCTTTTTTTGCATTTTGCAACTTATGGTCAGTGAGAATCTTGACTATCATTTCCAACACATATTTGAACAAACGCTTGTAACAACTCAACCTGGTCACACCCGTTTTTCCCGCTTTTTCAAGGCGGAAAAATAATTTTGGATTTATACGCAAAGAAGATCAGGAACGGCTGCTAGATTCCTGAGCGGCACCCCAAATAACACTAATACACACAGTTTGGGCGACATTGGTGAGTCTGAATTCACCCTCTTACTCATTCTTACCTTACTTCACACATTGGGCCGAAAATTGGGAAACGGTAAAAATGTCACATTCGTGATCACCGCACCAAATAACACCCTTGACCGAAGTAAGAGCGATTTTTTCACCTTGGTGGTAGTACAGTACATGCGCTTTCGGAATTTCGAAAGTCGAGCTATATACCTAGATAGCCAAGATGGAAAAATGTTGTAGTTAATAAGTTTCATAATTTCTATGAATGGAGTAAAAAACGTACTAATCACCTGTAAGAATGGCTACCGATGTACCAATCTTCTTTAACTATAATGGTATAATGCAAAAAATGTATAAACGAAATTACTTATGAACTGAACACTTATGCTTCTCTCTGCTGCTTGTTCAAAAAAAAAAACTGAACGCAACAACATCGCCATTTTACTGCTGTGTAATATATCTAACAACTAACGTATTCAAATGGCTTCCAATTTGAGTGGCTTCGCACCTCGGTCGCCATCTTTCACCGAAAATGATGACCTAGGTGCGAAGACCCCTCTAGGCTCAAGACTTAAAACGAGTGTGAGGGTTGTGAGGTCAGAAGTAGCAATTTTGTCAAAGCTTTTTGCATGTGGCTGTTTGGAGTGCTGATCACGAACTATCATTCGTTTTTGAGCTACTTTACGTCGAAGTAAAATTTATTGCTCTCTTAAACGAGTTGGACAAGCATAATTGACAGCTGTTAAAAGCATTTGATTAAGGATGTGTTGGAGATGAGAATAAAGGGACAAATCACAAAATGAAAAGAAGCAGGCATCGGCGGGATTAGGACCCATAATCCCATCCCTGCCATGCGATAGCACTTTCACTGCGTCGCCAGCAAAAACGGCATCACGCTGAATCAACGCACCCGAGCTGCAGTCGATCAGGTGAGTTTTGAAGGGCCAGAACTCGTTTAGAATAAACATCCAGCAGATGTGGTTGACATCTTTTTAATCAACGCTACAAACCCTTTCACACAGCAGAGGTCTGTACATAGTAGGGCAATAAAATTTGTAGGCAGGAGCTTGCATAACCAAAAAATAAAAAGAGTAAAAGGCAGAACAAGATAAGCAATTTTAACACCGTGAAGTCGCAGTTAACAAAGGTCATTCTTTCAAATCATCGTCATAAAAAAGAGGGAAGTTCAAGGAAAATGGTTCATACAGAAGGGAAGGCCACTTTCACTGCGATGGGTCACGATAGGGTCCAAGGGGATGCCGGGGAGGACTTCGTGGAAAGGATCAAGCTACTGGCAGTCCAGTCCAAACTGCCGCTCGCAAGGCCCTGGATGGGTTTTGTACACACGGCAAAGATCCGAAGCTAAACCGGAAGGAGTGCCTCTATATACCGCGGAAGATCAGGCCCTACATCAGGTTGGCGCTCTACTTTGATAACGGTCCTGTTTCTCACCCACTGGTCCTCCTGGCTTCCTGTAGCATGAGGATCCCGATCCTCTTGCTATGTGATCGAAAAGATGTCCCGATTTTCTAAAGTTGAGACGACTTTTGAAGCGGTGGCCACATGTTGACCTGATCTTTCCTTTCCTGCTGTGAAGAAGGCGATACCACCGAAACGTTAGCCGATAAGTATATGTAAGACCTCATGCGGAGCACAATCACACCGCTACAATATCTTCCATGCCGAAATTCATAGTTTTTATAGAGTCCATTCGAACATGGCGGTTTAAATAGAACTCAGTGCTAACAGAGAGACATGAGGGAGGAAGCACCCCCTTTCAGCTGAAGCAAATTAGAGAAAAAATCGTGGTTGTACTGGCAATATCGAGTCATCTTCCGTCGGTTTTTTGCATAATACGACAGTGGGGCAAAACCATACTAGAATTTACGTCAGCATCTATATGAATCGGGGGCTATTACTATCAAATGCCTGGCAATTCTCACCATTCAACAGTTCTCACCCCTGCTTCCACAAAAAAAATCTATGAGAACTACAGGATCAACGCTATAGGAAAGAGTGAAATATCGCGAGTGAGTTCATGGAGGTTATCTTGAACGAGTACAGTATTCTGGTATGCATCCTTAACCAGAAGCTCCATAGTTCTATTTATTATCGGTTTGATAATATTTTTTACAGAATGTAATAGATTAATGTTATTACTAACCCCGCCAAATGGCTACACTTAGTGTTCTAATTCCTTGGTGTATTACTACGTCCTTATTTTAGATAAAACTGCTTCCTCTATAAATTTGCCACAGTGACGAAAGTTGGTAAACTTCGAAAGAGCAGCGCTTTTATCGAAGGTTAGGTTTCGTAGCTTAAGTATACCCAAAAAACAGTTTTCTAGGTTTTGAAGCCACGCCAAGTGTTCCAATTGTAGTTCTTGGGTATGCGAACGAATGGAACATGTTAATTCCCAAGGAAATAAAACCCTTGCTGCAGCATTCTTAACCATCCACTTCCTCTCATAAGGCTTCATGGTGCTATTGTTATATCTAAACATAAGCTTTTGTTAGCTAAGATCGTCTTTTATGTAGGTGTACAGGCAGTTAAATTTGCATATCTGTATGTATTACACTGTCTGAAATCGAAAAAGAAACAAGCTCAAAAATTAAAAAGGATAAACTTGATTCATCAGGGTCTTTCTTTAATGAGCAGGAATTCAATGAAGCTAAACACACGTTGTAAACAATAATGGCGCAGAATGAGAATAGAAACCTATTACCAGTGACCGCTTAAGGTTCTGCGTCGCAGTGTACCACATTCATCTTCACAATATCTCACACTACGTAACAAAGTTGCGCAGTAAGACGAAAACTGAATTTTGGCGCGAGCCAGAGAGTTTTGAAGAACTCGCATGAAATGAAATAGAGACTGACCAGAGGGGACGGGTTCGGATCTGGAGCTGTCTCAGGAACGACTTTGTTCTCCGCCTGTTTCTCGTGTGAAACCGCCTTGTCGATCGCATTGGAAGCCTCAGCTCCTACTTAAAAAAATGTCTTCTGAGGCAACACGTGATGTTTCTAAATGAAAAGAGGCATAGACTACGCATTACTTACCTTCACGTTCTCGAATATCAGTAAAATCTAGAATTTGATCACGAGAATCTGGATGATCATCCTCACGATAATCTCTGCATTTCCATCTGCCACGAGTAAAAATCCCGGGGACGGGTACAACCTGAAAAAAGTCGCACTTCTTCTCCAAAAAGCTCATTGTCGAGGGACATCTACGAATTTCGTCCTTAATTTGAGGCCTAAAACAACATCACCACATATGACCAGATTTCAACTGCATATACAAATAACTCTTCTAATACTGAAACATTTCTTGTCCACATTTGTATAGGTACTGAACAATTACGAACGCCTATCACTGCTACAACCTGAAGTTACACACACTGTCGGCAGAGAGCCTTGCTCATGTTCACAATATTAAACTATCCCAAAAACAACAGACACTTCTAAATTCCAAGTTACTCCGACCGATTTTCCTTCAGTGAATCAAGCATTTGACTTTGTTGCGTTTCCATCATATGACATAATTTTCAGTAGTCCCAGCAGTTATATAAAGGGCTGTCTTGCGCACGTATGTAAAAATGTCTGAAAATTGAACCCTTTAGCTACTAAGTTTCTCTGCCTCTAACAATACAAAATCTTTTCTAATCTATCAATTCTCATGGAGGGAGGATTTTGGAGTTGAGGTGAGGATTCTGAGACACAAGGTTCAAACGTCGGCCGGTCAACCGGAAGGGGGAATGCCTGTATATAACGCGCGAACTCAAGCCCTACCTCAGCCTCGCATTCTAACTGGGGTAGGTGCTGTCCCGTACCCCTGCTCTACCCTGTGCGGCTTCCTCTGGTTTTTCAGTGAAATGTGATGAGTTACATTACTTGGATTACCTCCTTTGTTCAGGCTTCCAAAAAATTTGACATTGAAATTTGTAAGGTTGAATAGATGTTTGGTGGGATAACTCTTAATTGACTTGACCCTTTCAGGCTCTGAAGAAGACGGTCCAGCCGAAACGTTAGCCACCAACAAAGCCGTTTATCAACCTCGTGACGAAATCAGCAACTCCACAGAGCGAATACAAAATCTATTCCTAATCTGACAACAACCAGCTTTATGAGAGTACATCGTATAGCGCGACATACGTTAGGCATGACAAAACCATGCCATAAAAATTCCTAAGCCAGCACTTCTACCAAGTCCTTACCAATTTTGAGACCTAGTGACAAAAGTGCTAAACTAATGGAAAAGAGAAATTCTAATCTAGAACATGTGCCTACCTTATAGTGGGTTCTCGGTAAATGTCCTTACCATACACTATGCTCAATTCTATCCGCCAACGTATGAACAACGTGAACCAAGCATGACAGCTTATATACTAATTCTAAGGCATGCAACACATTAAGCGGCATAAAAATCAAACTCCCTAGTACCCTAGTGGAAAGATAAGCTAAAACTTGCTTCTATAATTCATATTCCAATTATATGGGAAAATCGTTACAGTACTCTGAGGAGACGATTGATCCCATGCCTGCATTGGAGGGCGAAATTGATATCGGAGCACGCTTCTCCACAGTCGAGGTGATGTCTACATGGAAATTCGAGCGATGATACCACACCGCCGTTGTTTTTCTCACGTTGATTCCAACTACTGGTAAAGCTGGTCTGTTGCGGATGAGCGCACAGAGCAGACCAACTTCTGGAATCTATCCTACCTCGATAAGCCGCGCCCGCAGGGACGAGTATATTGAGTCACAGCCACAAGTTGACTCCTTCCCCAGAGTCACTCAGCATTAGAAGCTTTGACAAGGGCAGTTGACGGACCATAACCTGCAGTACCTTCGCTTGCCTGAACCTGCAGAACCCATCCGCACACTTCCCGGATGAGCAAGGACATATAGAATCATTTTCTAACTAGAACCCCACCGAAAAAGTTCAACTGCGGAACAACTGCAGTTAAACGCTTCACCAGGTAGGCCGTGTGGGGAAGTGAGGAAATGTCTTGGGGCTAGAGGAGCAGGGCGCCCGAGAATTTTGCGGCCCCATCGCAAACGGGCGTATGAATCAGTTGTCCCCTCAGTAGTCGTAGCAATAATTTTTACTTTCTTAAAATAATAATCTATCCTCACATTTTCTACATTAGGTTTACCAGATTTCGCTCATTGTCTTTTTCTATCATCCTCTCTCACTTTCGTACGTCTTAAGCACTAAAACCTTTCTCCTTCGATGCAAGTTCGTGTTGATTTTCTGCTTTGTTAAGAAGGTTCATGAAAGATCAATTACATTGGAAGTAGCACAGGTCATTTCGTTACGTAGAACACACCAGTTCTGCATAAAATTTTTAACTTCGCCCACGCGAAATTTCCATACACTTTCATACTTCGGTAGGATGAACAGTCGGTCCATTGTATACAGGTGATTGATAACATTTCTTTCAAACCTTATGCACTACTTATCTGATGCCGATATAAAAGCCAGCCTTATGACTAAGCTCCAGATAAACACGTGATTATACTGAGGACGATGCAATCCTAGCTTGGGGAACCACCAGGACAGTCCTTAGAGTCGCGGAGTAGGATGTGGCGCGACAAAACATTTAGCATCCCCAGAGTAAGAATGCATCCCGAAAGCTCCCTCTCCAAAAACTAGTTTTGGAAACGACTTTCCATGTTGGTGAATGAAGTTATTTGGCCGTTCAAACATCTGCCCCATTGTCCTTATCTGAAACGCTCTTCTTATTCGGGGACGCTAGTGTACAGCTCTTTCTTACATACAGCACCATAATATCCACATTGATAAGCTCACCGTACGACACCGCGACCGAGAAGAGAACGTTACTGAAAAAATAATGGAGCAAGTAGGCTAGAGGGGAATCAAATGTACTCAGTGAATACTCGTCTGGGTAGGAAAGCACATGTATGTATAATTAGCTAGAAGAGAGAAACTGACGATAAGAGCGCCCCCCCCCCCCAATTAGGCAATGCTGTCTTATGAGGACAAGGATAAAATGTTTGCCTGGCCAGATAACTCTATTTTTCAGCGGAGCTAATAAAAGGCAGAAACTCGACTCTCAAGCGACCAAAATACTTGTCAGCACACAAGGCTCCACACAAATATCTTCTAACTTCACGATTACAAGTAATACTGAATAAAAACAAATACGAAACTAAATAAATGAATATGTAGAATATCGTCTAAAACTTACATGAAATTGTCGTTCTCTTGGAACTCTTACAGTAGTAGACATTTCTGCTGATTTAGCCACTGTTTCATTACCGGCACAACCCATTGGAGTTCAGAGCTCCAACATTATGCCGCAGAATCTGTGTAACAACAAAAGCATCAACCGAAAAAAACTGTAAACGGCTCGAGGGCAACGCGAATCATGAAAGGAGAGAGAATCGGCATAGACAGAATGCATTCTTCACTTCGTGGAAGAATAAAAGGGAGAGAAACATTAAATAACTGCATAAATTTTAAGTAAAAAAAGGTAAAGAACGAGAACCACGAAGACAAGTGGGAATGGAAAGTTAGAAGCGGTCGCGAATGATGTGGATTAGAGCACGTTTGCATGCTGGTTGGGCTATCATCGAAGGGCATTTACAATAAAAAACTATTGCTCTGTATCACGAAAAACCAAATGCACTTGCTTGTTTCAATCTACCTACAGCGTTTTTTTTATAAAAATAACTAATTTTTCCAAATTTCAGTGTTGGCAGTTTTATTCTAGCAAAAGCAGGCTTAGATGTCGTCCAGCAGTTATATTGTGCATGCTTCGTTTCATTTTAAATCATTTCGGACAAATTAACAGGTTTTATTGATAAAAGTATGGGTGGACCCCCTTTCTAGGCCTACACCCGAATTTTTACTGAGCAATTTCACACCAGTTCTAGCGTTCGCTCGTCGTTAGACGTACGCTAAAAAGAGTACCTCATCCAATCGTTGCAGAACTGTGGCTCGGTCTCCCAGTCGTTGGACAATGAATTGTATGGCTCAGCTAATCATTGTTCCGATAGCTTCGTTGAAAATCTTCATGTCTTGTTCAAGTCTGAGCAGGTTCAGGTCATTTGCCCATACTGTGTCAGCATATTGTGGTATTATCCAAAGTTCATAGCAGAATTTGGCAGCGACCGCGGTGAATTCACGAGTCGCGACCCGTGAGTAAACAGCCAAGAATAGGAATGAGTTGCTCGTCAAAAATGGACGAGTTTTCTTGTAGAGGTAGACCGCTCAACAGATGTTACGTCGTTGAATGGGAAGAAGAGTAAGAAGATGATACTGATGAAGGAGTCTATTAAAAGGCAAATAAATATTTGTCCCACTTTTCTAACTTCCCAAAAGAACTGGTATCGTTGTCGTCGACGATCCTAACGCCTACATGTTACCGTTTCGCCCGTTACAGGGTGCGGAGGCGATTTAACTGTTGATAGAGTCTGCTCCCTTCCTGCTCACGAGAAACCCCTCTCCTCTGCTCCTTCCCCTCCGGCTTCTCTGACTCACTAACGAAGAGCCAGTAAGAGGTACCAGTAAACGTCTTCGGGATTCAGAATACGTGCCGGGACGTCGCCCAACGTGCGTTATCACTGAGAAGGCGACGTACAACGTGCGTTGGGATTCAGAAAAGTGTCACAGACGTCGTCCAACGTGCGTTATGATTGAGAAGACGTGCGGCAGACGTCGTCCAACGTGCGTTATCACTGAGAAGGCGACGTCCAACGTGCGTTGGGATTCAGAAAAGTGTCGCAGACGTCGTCAAAATTCTGTCGAGATTCAGAAGACGTGTCACGGATCGATCAAGCAATCAAGATTATATCGATGTTATCGATTTTCTTTCAGGCATAACCGATCGGGGTGGGCGTATGGTGACCATCGGCGGGGCTTCACAGGAGGCCTGGTTTAAACTTGCGACGCCGCACAGCACGGCGTGATGATCGGCATAGCTATCGCTTTTTCGAGCCGCTCGACTCATCGCTTTTATACTCCGTCGCTTCAAAACATCACAGCCGACAGAATCTTGGTTACTGTTTTCGGCGAATCTCGGCGCGACCATCCGCGGCAGGTTCAACATAGACTCGCGCGACGGCAGGATCCAGTTCCAAAAAGGCTAGATGGGGATTTCTCTCCTTCTTTTTCCTCTGGATGTTACATTCCAACACATTTCTGAACTTTTGTTCACGAAATATAATAATTCAAGGAGCGGTGGTCTTGAAATTGACTAATTGGAGCAAACGAAAGAAAGCATTAAGAGAAACATTGGCCTTCATGGAATGCGCCACGCACTTCTACACGATACACTAATTTTACTTGACATCCGCAACTCTTGCTACAAATTCGTCGACTTTGTGGGGATGGAAGTTTTGGTTGACCTAGATGGTATCGTGATCTTGAGCCAGCCGTGTTTCGTGTAGAAGGGCAGCTTTACGTTAGTTCAGTTTCATCCCTCATGCTCCAGATCAGTTGCTGACATGCTGTCCTTCGAAAGCATTACCCGAGGTTTGCTTTTTGAGGCTTCGGTTATAGTCCGCCTGCTGGCGACAGGGGCGGATAGTGACGTCACACGCGCTCGGTCGCAGCTTCTCCCTGCTGGCCGCGCTAGAGCGGTGTGATAGTGTGCACCATCGGCTATCGACTGCGCTCCTTCGGCTTGCGGAAGAAAAAAGCAGCTGAATCAGCAGTATGTCCTCTGATGGAGGGAAGAACGAGGAGCGTTGCTTAAAACGTAGTTCAGGTGGAATGGGACAATCTATTTCAAATGAATGAGGGCAAATAGCAAAACACCTAGTACCGAAAATTCGAAGCGAGGACTATTTCGGAAGCAGGTGGCTTGTGAGCTTCTATCGGGAGTGTGGGGGGGGGGGGGAGGAGTGAAGTAGAAACTTGAGTAGTCCGCATTCTCGCAATTGACAATGGTTTATCTCTATAAGAAAAAGGTTGGAGCATTTGTAATCCGTAGGCCTGAAGATGGTGTAAGACCCGACCTGAGACAGAGGAAAAGTTGGAAAAAATCGGCGAGTAAATATGGGAGACAAGATTACGACACAGTACCTGGAGAATAGTCCTAGAAGAGGAACATGATGACCTAAGAAGGCCTCTAATGTTTACCGCATCTTTTTCATAGATTCTCCATCGTATCACAACCGTTCGACGCTGTCCTTGGAGAGCATTTCTTGCTGCAGTGCCGCGTTGTCCGATGCGATAGGAAAGCCTCTATTGTTACCAGACACTTACTGTGAGAACATTTGTTTGGAAGACGATTCCCGAAATTCTTTACAGACTTCATTCTGCATACTTGCCCTTGTTTGATATCAAGCTTTGGAAAAGTTTTCAGGATTGCTGAAACGTGAGACTTTTGCAGAGCTTAAAAGACTGGCCAATTCCACATTAATCCGTAATTTTCCCTTCAATTATAGTTCTTCTCGCCACTTGATCGTCATCTTTCTCCAGCTCGCTTGTCATAGTTCAAATATCAAGCCATTCGCAACCACCCATCTAACAACCACTAAGACACTTTCGTATTCTTTCACTCTACAAACCGAAGCGAAGGTATTTCACTGTTTCGCTTGTCCTCCGTGAGCCGAAAGAGCGTAGCCAATAGGCTGTGATGCACACTTTCGCGCCCTATCACGCCCAGCAGCAAGACGTCTTCCAGATGACCTTCTCTTCCAGATGCTTTAGGATATGTTTGCCGACGATTTCTTCAATCGCCCTTGCGAATACGGACGTTATGCTAACTGCTCTATAGTTTGTTTAGTTTGTTGGATTACTAGCTAGGGAAGCTCGAGCTCGAGTTTCGAGCTCTCACGGAACTTCAAGTTAAGACTAGGAGATCATTAGAAAGAGCTCGGAATGCTGATTACGAATATGTGTGTCAAAATTGCAAAATAAAACTCCTGAGCGAGTTATGGCCTGCCGAAATCGGGGGCCTCGCCATATGCTGGCTGTGCGAGAGTGGTGAGTCATCGGGGTTCCGTAAGAAGGGTCCGACAGGTGCGGCGGTGGCGCGGGGGTGGTGCTCACGCTCGCTGGGTGCGAGGTCGCTGGTTCGGTTCCCGTTGCTGCCGGTTTTGTTGCAAATCATAATTTATCTTCGAAGTAACATTTTGTTCTAAACTATGACACGTGTCTGATTAGATAGCCGGGAAAACTACCGTACACGTTTGTAAAATGCCTGAAGGCAAAAAACTGCTATGGTGACATTTTTATTTGCTATTCTGCACAAGTAGAGTCCAAATCATATATTGAATAACTAGGTATGTTCTAACAACCGTGGCATTCATGGAACAAAGCGAAGAAATGTGTGAAGCAGACGTGTTGCTCACACACTGCACATCTTATACTGCATCCTCTCTACAACCAGCAACAAAACAATCAATTGTAGCAAGATCAAACAAGCATTCACCTTGTTTCCTAAACTTTTTGAAATACTCATGGCATGAGGCAGGTTACATTGATGATCACCCAGGTGTGTTTGTCACTCCTGGTGACAAACACACCTACACGTCTGCTTCGCACATTTCTTTGCTTTGTTCCATGAATGCCAAGGTTGTTAGAGACATATCTAGTTATTCAATATATGACTTGGACTCTATTTGTGCAAAATAGTAAATAAAAATGTCACCATAGCAGTTTCCCGGCTAATTAACCAGACACGTGTCATAATATAATTCAGAAGAGAAGGTCATTTCGAAGATAAATTATGATTTGCAAAAAAAGAACCGAACCAGCGACCTCGTACCCGATGAGCGCGACCACTAACCCCGTGGGACTGCCGTAGCTGTCGGTTCCTTCTTACGGAGCCCCGATGACTCACCACTCTCGCGCCAGGTGTGCCGCACAGCTAGCCTGTGGTGAGGCCCCATTTTTCGACAGACCATAACCCGCTCAGGAGTTTCATTTTGCAATTTCGACACACATGTAATCAGCATTCCGGGCTCTTCTAATGATCCTGGTCCCAACTTGAAGTTCCACGGGAGGTCGAAACCCTTCCCTAGTAAGAGGAGGTTTCTTAGAAATCTGGATGACAAAAGCACGTTGGCGCAAATGGGGTCGGGGGGGGGGGTCACCTCCTAGAAAGTGTCACCAACACAAAAACAAAGCGACAAAACATACTGGTAGTAAAGAATAGGTAAAATAAGAACAATGCTCTGTTCTGTGCTCTATAGCTATAGCTCTGTTCTGTGCTCTCCTCCGCTGATGCTGAGGAGAGCAGATTTGGGCAGGGGAAGGGACCCCAGGGTTTGGCTCAAGTGACGCGCCCGTGTTAAAATTGCCTACATGCTGGTGTTTCTGCCTTCCCCAATTCGGAAGCATATAAAACACGGATATGTAATCGAAACAAGGAAATAAGACTGCATTTACATTCGCTGTATGTAGCTACTCGCCGCGGCAGGCCATGTTGACCCCCCCCCCCCCACTCGATTTGCGCCACCACGTTTCCATCTCTTAGGGACTTCTGCTCTCATGTAGCTCCCGTTGAAAATATGTTCCAAAGGAAGTCCTATGTAATCAACTGTGTTTTTGATAAGCGTAAGTGATGTATGTTCCGGCGACGCTGAATAACTGTTTGGCCACTCTGCGACGATCTTAGATATTTCTTCTCTGTGAAGGACTCATCTCGGGAAGCTCTGCTCGCGCTTCATCGCTACCCGCTAACAGGTCTTTGCACTGGTCATCACGTTGGTGAACACCATTTGAAATTCCCTAGCAAGCAAACTGGCTTTCTCGCAAGGAGAAGCGAAGTATAGACTATCACTGCTGACTAAAGTTGGCGCGCATTGAGGAGCACTTCTTCTACCGCCATTACGAGAGTTAATATATCTGTAGAATTTCGATATGTCTCTTTGCTGTAGATTTTTTTCAGTGTATAGATTGCATTTTTTCTATAGCAGTTATTGTTCCTATCTAGTCGGCATCTGCCAAGTGTTGCTTGATCTTGTCATAGTCCGCTACATTAAAACCCCTTCTCCAAATCGACGTTTTTCTTTCTATTTCCATCTCAACTTGAAAATTGCAGTAGGCTGGTCGCTGCTCCCTATTGGAGGACCCACATACACCTCGTGTATCATACGTTGACGACCCTTTCGGCCGCGTGGGACCGTGTGACATGATGTCAGGCCACAGTGTAATTTATTTTTCTAGTTGGATTCAGATCTTTCCAAGGAACCTTTTTGTGTCATGTGTACTTCATCATTAGACATTTTTGTAAAAAGCGTGGTTCACAAGAACAATTTTCGGTTACTGATCTATTGAGTTTCTCGTCAAGTAATTGCTTGAATTAACAAACAATCTAATAGTGACTATTAGGCATAATTTGTAACAAACAAACAGCAGTGATAACTAGCCACGTTTTTGTGCTTAGATTCGAAAGAAATAATAGAAAAACAATGCTGACACTTGGTGCAATGAACGTGAACTCTTCTGGCGTGTGAAACAGCATATGCGTGGCCTCAACTAACGATCTAATAGTGATTGCTAGACACGTGTTAATGCAAGCTCATTGCATAGCACCAAATACAGGAAGGCTTTTCCTCGTGTTGGTTCTGCTACCACGGGCGGGGTTCATGAACAATTAAACCAGCGGGTATGCGGGGAATAAGGGGTAGAGATAAGATATCAGGTAGGTAGAGATAAGGCAAGAGTTAGAGACGCAGGCTCCATCGCGGGTATCTCTACCTCCTACACCCGCCGGTTAGTCATTCACGAATGCGGCCCCAGTTGTTGAAGATCCTGCTTTCCGAAAACATCACGAAACACAGTGGCGGTAGCTAGCTAGCTCCATCCTTATATAAGTCTGGTAGGTTGAAATCGCTTAGAACAATGCTCGGGATGCCGCATGACTAGAAGTCACTTGCAGCCTTTGCAACCTGAACGGACATTTCAACATTACATCTTGGGGTTCGGTATACAGCTACAAGACATTGAGATCGAAAGGAAGGTTAGATCACATACCAACGTTCATATGAGTCCTCCACAGACTCATCCAATACCTGCTCAAAACAAAAACTTTTTCAGCAACAACAGAATGCCTCCTCCTTTTTTGAAAGTTCTATCGCACCTCATTCCGATATACTACATGTTGGTACTAGCAGTTCCTAAGAAAAGGTCAAGCTCATTCTTATCGCTGAGCCAGGTCTTTCACAAGAACTACATCATAATTATGCTGAAACAGATTCACGACTAGAGAACCAAATTTTTATCAGTGATCTTATATTCGATTCGATAGGGCCCACGATATCATTTTGCAAGATTTCCTGTGACAACCTAGAAGTTTTTCGAGTGACTTCCAAATTGTAAAGAAGTCACGCTCGTAGTGTGCCCAGAATGATTTGAAGCCGGTGAGTGTCACACATCCAGAGTTTGATTAGTCCAGATGCTATCACCACTCATAGGCTCACGGTTAGCCTGCCGTTGCTCATGCCTACGCTCTTTCTACCCCCAAATGAGGGAGAGGCGCAGGTATTCGCTCCTTTGAAGAGGAAAGAAACGCAAACGTGGCGCACGCCGAACAGCCTCCCGTTGGAACGTACTCGCTGGAACGACAACCTTCATGAGCCTGGGTCTATTCTGCAGTGGTTTCCCAATACGATAATGAGTGATCGAGCCACATTCTATGCCGAGAAAATCCACTATACTCGAAACACAATGAAAGTCGTGTGCAACCCTAGCGAAAGAATTACTCGCCTTAGACTCAGAAATTTCAGCAATTACAATCGATCTTTTAATTTCTGTATCTTCTTCCCATGACGCACTCTCAGAGTTAGCATTTGAAGTCTCAGGAACCTTCACGTTACTATGGGACGCCAAGAGAGACAACTTTTGCTTTAACTCAAAATTTTCTTCCCTGAGACGGTTGATCTCCTGCAAGAGCTTTCCGTTTTTTCGACTCATTTCCTTAACTTCGTCCGCGTCTGCATAAGGAGATCCATGAGCAGTTTGACGTGGCTTGGGACCGGCAGTTATCCACCACTACTCGGAGCCGTTCCACAGGATCCTCGAAAAAAGGCTAGGGTTGGTAGGACGTAAACGCCTCGCCGTGTTCTCCGGAACTGTGGAAGAACCGGCAGCAAGCCATTGATGCAGATTAACCGTTCAAATCGATGAGCAAAAACAGGATCACCTTTGAAAGTGGTAAATCGAAACGGACGAAAATGTCGCCTTGCCAAAAGAGACGTAGCTTCAAGCTGAATTGTCACACAAGACGACGTAGCAGGCAGTGGACGTGAAGACCAGGAATGGGCGGAAATTTTGAAAATTTTCACAGAAAACAGAAAACAGAAGTTCGCTTTCATCAGAGAACAGAAATTAAAAAAAAACAGAAAAGCCAAATACGCCAGAAAACAGAAAATCAGAAAACGGAAAATTTTGAAATTATGATACCTGCTTCTACCCAAAGATCCATTTTTCCAGTAGCAGATGCTTTTGTGTGACTAGAAATGTAGTCGTGGACTTGCAGTCAACTTGCAAGCGTTTATAAAAATCTCGAGTACAATCAAAATTCAATATAATCAGCAAATTGTAAATCTTGACTGATCCTAAGAATCTCGACATTTGAACTATGCAACGTTACTCATCAGCTCAACAGCTAACGCCCCCGTTTTAATGGTCCCACGAGTAAATCACTAGCCTTTCAGAGTACCGAGTAAGGTGAAGCCTCATTGAACACTGTTTGCATCTTTTAACTCCCTTGCTAGAGTTCATTGGCACCTGCAACATAATCTAAAGCTGTACATACATAGATCCGTTGAGTATTACTAGCTGCTCCAGAATCTAAATTCCTAGGTCGTCTCGTTCTCAGAGAATACCTTTCCTTGTAGGTGGCCTAGTTTCCGCGTAGCTGAATGTTTTCATGCCAGCTCACCAACGCTCTTTACAACACCTAGTTGCACCTTAGCAGACTAACTCGGACATTCGGGTTCGACAAGCCGAACCGAAGAGCAACACGAGCCACGCTGTCGGGTGGCTCGAGTTGCTATTGGGGGAACAGCTGTTGCTATTCGGGAGAAGCCGGTCAACTGAGGGACGGCTCCTGTTGCTATTGTGTCGCCCTTCGGTTGCTAGACGATAT